>OY759168.1:113407368-114607368 GCA_963662145.1 Sturmia bella | reverse complement strand
TGGACTTAAAATACTGAAAGAAGTGGCGAGACCAAAGTAAATTTAACCAAATAACAACAGCTTCTTAAAAGTTCGTAAATTTTAATTTATTAAATGCAGAATTAACACTACTACAGTTTGATTGGAGTTGTGGCGGCGCAAAAATGGAACAAAAAACATGAAATTGCAGTAAAAGAGAAAATTGAATACGGGTGCATGAATTAAAAATATGTTTAAATCTTAAACGAATTGTAACAAAAAACGCACATCAAAGACACACAGGAATATTTTAAAAAAAACCAGATTTTTTCTGTACAATTTACTTACACAAAAGGAAATAATTTAAAAAAAAATTTTATGAACTGAAATTTTTTTTTTTTTAAATTTTAAAAAATTTTTTGTAAAAATTTCACTGAAAAATATCTACAACTTTGTCAAAATTTAAACAACCATTTCCATACAAACCGTACTAAATAGCCAACAGTATTTCCTTTAAAAAATGATAGACTAAACCGGTTCCTCCCAAGAAAGATTGACAATGACTGAACAGATTTTTCACCTAAAAGTAGTTAATGGCTACACAACATTTTTCATAGAAAAATTTCATTAAGACTGAGCAATATTTTTCGCCAAAAAAAAAAAATGTTAGTAACTGAACCACTAAACGTATTTCCTTAAAATAAAAAAAAAATATAGACAAATATAAATATAACAGGTTCCTCCCAAGAAAGATTGACAATGACTGAAAGGATTTCTCACCTAAAAGTAGTTAATGACTATACAACATTTTTCGTAGAAAAATTTCATTAAGACAGCAATATTTTTCACCAAAAAAAAAAAAAAAAGTAACTGAACAAAATTATATTATAAAAAAAAAAACTTGTTAATGACTGAACAAATTTTGCTATTGACTAAACCTCCATTTCTATTGTAAAATAGTCACTGAGTGAAAAACTTTTCCTGTATGAAATTACCAATGACTGAACAGCTTTTTCTGTACACATATTGTCAATGACTGAAGAGCTCTTTTCAGAGAGAAAACTTGTCAATGACTCAACAACATTTTCTATAAAAATAAAAAAAAATAAATAAATAAAAAAAATAAATAAAAAAAACAAATAAAAAAATAAATAAAAAAAATAAATAAAAAAATAAATAAAAAAAATAAAAAATAAATTAAAAAAAAATAAAAAAAAATAAAAAAAAAATAAAAAAAAATTGTCAATGACTGAACAACTTTTTCCATACAAAAATTATCAATGACTAAACATTTTTCCCCATAGAAAAAATGCACAACATTTTCTATAAAAAATAAGCAAATTACTTAGCAACTTTTTTTTTGCAGAAAGCTTGTAAGTGACTGAGGAACTTTCCCAATTGTAAAATTGGCAATGACTGAAAATTGGCAATGACTTACTTAGCAACTTTTTTTTTTGCAGAAAGCTTGTAAGTGACTGAAGAACTTTCCCAATTGCAAAATTGGCAATGACTGAAACCGTTTTCCGAAAAGAAAAACTGTTATTGACTAAACAAATCTTGCCACAGAATATTTTCAGTAATTTCCATAGAAAAACTGATACGGAGTGAAACACTTTATCCAAAGAGAAATTCGTTATGAATGATTTTTTTAGTGAGTGAACAGCTTCTATAGAAATATTGTTGATGAAAGAGCAAGTATTTCTGTACAAAGATCCTTAGCGTCTAAACTACTTTTTACACAGTAACATTTTAAGCAATTTTCTAGCGATTCCTAATGACAATTTTTTTGTCTTCTGTTTTTGAGGAAAACTCTCAAAAACTGAACATTTTTTCTTGGTTAAACGACTGAATAGTTATTGTTTATGCAGGAAAGTGTTTGAACATTATTATAAATTTATAATGAAAGTTTATGGTTTTCTTTGTGAATTAGTTTTTATTACTTAAAGACCGATAAAGTGATCAACAAATCGTTTATGATTAAACAGCTATTTCCTTAAAAGAAATGCATAAGTTTTTCAGTGCGATTTTAGCAGTAATTTTTGATGACTTAAAATGATTTTCATTCTGCAACTTATATTCGAAACAAAATACGCCAATGGTTTAGAACCACCAGCAGTACAGTTTGTTTCTAATTTAGTATTTGTTCAATTTTTGAACACAAGTACAATGCCATCTTTAATGTATACAAAATTTGTAATTAATTTAGTAAAACTTCACATGAAGAAAAGAAAAACAAACTGCACTTCATCCAATTGAGAAATATGATACAAATTGAATTAGCTGAAGCATTTGAAAAAAGCAAGAAATTTTATTAAACGAAGAAAACTATGCGAACACAGAAAAAAAAACGTCGACAGCGTCCAATTTCCAATTATTGTTCACTTGTCAAGAGTTTTTAAAGACATACAAAAAAGAGAATCTAAAGAAAGCACTTAAAAATGAAATTGAAAGCGCAATTTATTATGCTTGATTGCAAATAACAATGAACTTATTTAAAGATATGGAATAGAAGTGAAAAAATGTGACATTTGCGCGTTGCAAAATGGGAAACATTTAAGAGCACGAGTTGATTTCTAAACAATAGATTGAAGTGCTTGCTTTAAACTGTTGAATCAGTGCAAGAGCAGTAACAAATTTGATACACAAACATGAGAGAGAGAAAGAAAAAAGTTTAAAATAAGAGTAAAACGAGAAGAAAAGAGAAGTGTTCCAGCAATATTTAAAGAGAGCAGCTGACTCCATTTTCTCCGGATAGTTCATTCGAAAACAAAACTGTTGCATACACAAAGGATGACGTTATTTTTGTTTTTAAGTACATAAGTGTGAGTGTGTGTGTGTATGTGTATATAAGAAATCAGCCCTTTTCGTTGCTATTTCCTTTATTCCAGACAAGAACTGTTGCATTTAAAATAAGAAACGTATTTTGAACAATGAACCAGTTTAAAAGTATTTTACTAAACTGCTATGTTTTAATGCCGTGATTTTTTTCTCAAAACAGTTTTACATTTCTTTAATTTATAAGTGTATTTTTCCAGCGATTGTACTTACGTCATTTTCTTTTTTAATACCAAACTGCAAATCACTGAAGTGTCAGCAACAAGCAACACGCCCGGTTATTCATAACTTTCACTTGAACAAAATTGATTTTTCCATAAAAGCAAATGTTTTTGGCAAAACAAATATTTACCACGCATGTCCTGACCAAACAAAAAAAAACATAACAAAATGTTTTTACTCTTAACAAACTAGAGAAGGCTCTCAATTTCTACAAAATAATATAGAAAGTCTAAGAGAACCGTTGTCGCACTCGTCAAATAGACAGATGAGAAGAAAAAAAACTCGAGTGGAAAAAAGGCGAAAACGGAAATTGCAACAAGTTGTTTTTAAAATACCGACAAAGATTCTTATCACCTGCTTCAACTCTTAAAGGCAAAAAAAAAAGTTCTTATTTAATGAAACAGACTGTCAGAGCAACAAAAAGTTGGCAAAACCACAAAGTTTCCGCAGTACCTGCTTGATTTCAATGTATTGTGCTTTGTTATTCATGAAAAAGCCATTTTGAAAAAAGGCAGCGGCTCTCAAGAAAAGTTTGAAATCATGATAACGACAGATATTGCAAATTTGCAGCCAGCAAATTGAGGTGGTGGCTAAAAGAAATTTCTTTGTGAAACACAAAAAGACAAAGCAACAACAATTTTCTGCAGTTTATAAAACGAAAAGCATAGAACTTTAACTGTGTTATTAAATGGGGGAGATTTAAAAGTAGCCACAATTTTGCATGCACAACTTAGTCAATCAATAGAAAAATTAATTTAGTCCCGGATTAATTTTATAACTAAAATTTATTCAGCTACTAAAATTGTTATAATTTTTTTTTTTATTTTATTTCTTTGTTTTCATTTTATTTTTATTTTATTTTATTTTTTTATTTTAATTTTTTTTTTATTTTTTTTTTATTTTTTTTTATTTTATTTTTTTTTTATTTTATTTTTTTTTATTCTATTTTTTTTTTTTTAATTTTTTTATTTTTTTTTTTTATTTTTTTATTTTTTTTTTTTTTAATTTTATTTCTTTTTTTATTTTATTTTTATTTTATTTCTTTTTTTATTTTATTTCTTTTATTTTATTTCTTTTTTTATTTTATTTCTTTTTTTTATTTTATTTCTTTTTTATTTTATTTCTTTTTTTATTTTATTTCTTTTTTTTATTTTATTTCTTTTTTTATTTTATTTCTTTTTTAATTTTTTTTTTTTTAGAAAAACTGTCCTTGACTAAGCAGCCTTATTGTAGCCAAATTAAATCAGTCACTGGCCGCTGCTTTTCTTTTTAAAGAAAGCATTGTTCAGATACCAACAGTTTTTCTATAAAATAACTGTTTAATCATTGACAATTTTATACAGAAGTCAATGACCAATTTTCTTTAGAAAAAATTGCTCAGTCATTGACAATTGTCTACAGTGAAATATGTATGTGCAGCGAAAAAATTCTATAGAACAATTTATACAGTCACTCATAATTTTTCTATAGAAAAATGTCCTCAATAGTGACAATTTTGCTGTAAATCGATTTGTTCGGGGTCTGACAATTTTCCATAGAACGATTTGTTTAGTCAGTGACTATTTTTTATAGAAAAATTTCTTCAGTCAACGAAAAAATTACTCAGTCCCTGACAATTGTCTACCGTAAAATTTGTGTAGCGGGTGACTTTTTCTATAGAACAGTTTGTTCAGTCAGTAACAATTTTCTATAGAAAAATTCGATCAATAGCGACAATTTTGCCGTAGAAAGATTTGTTGGGAGTCTGAAAATGTTCTATAAACAATTTGTTCAGTCAGTGGCTATTATTCTATATAACAATTACTTCAATCAGTGACAATTTTTTAAGAACAAATTTCTTCAGTCAGTGAAAAATTTTCTGTAAAAAAAATTTGCTCGGTCCCTGACAACTTTCCACAACTTTCTAAAGAGCAGTTTCCACAGTCAGTGACGATTTTTCTATGGAAAGATTTGTTCAATCATTGACAATTTTTATAATACAATTTACTCAGTTAGTGATAAATTTCTATAGAACACTTTCTTGAGTTAGTAACAGTTTTTTTCTAATAAAAACTTGTCCCTGAAAATTTTACTATATCATAAATTGTTCAATTAGTGAAAATTTTTCTTAGATAAATTTAGGCATTGCCTAACAATTTCCTAAAGTGAAATTTGTTCAGTCACTGAGAGTTTTTCTAAAGAACATTTTGTTCAGGCAGCGACAGTTTTTCTTAAATTAAAAACAATTTTCTTAAGAAAATTGTGTTCAGTAATCGATAATTTTTCTATAGACAATATCTGCCAATGATAATATTTCTACAACCAAATTTATTCAGTCACTGGGAATTTTTGTATAGAAAACTGTGCTCAGTCGTACAGTATTTTGTTTACTGAAAGAATTATGCAGCCACTCCCCTTTTCATCTATAAAAAACAAAACTTGTTCAGTCAAAAGAAATTATTTAGTCACAGAGATTTTTTATAAAAATAAAATTTTGTTGTCACATAAAATTTGGTTACAGAAAAATTTAATCAGGCATTGAGAATTTCGCTGCATTGAAAATTATGTACAGTCACTAAAAAAAAGTTTTCAGAAAAAAAAAGATTTTTTTTAATCACTGTTGCTTTAAAAATGTCGTGCAATAATTAGTTTTGTTTTGTTATTAATCACCAAAAAAAAAATTTAATTCAAGCAAACATTACGCAAATTCTTATTTTCTACAGTTTTCCGTTTTTTATTTTATAAAATAATTGGCTGACGTAGCCTTCACTCAACAAACTTATAAGTTCGTTACTGTGGCATGAATTTGCAAGTGTATTCTCCCCAGTAATAAAAGCAAATGCCTGCCGTTGATATAAATCATCATGTCAATGATGTGTTATTTTCAAGTATTGACAAGATAACTGAATTAAAAACAGGCAATTAATTGAAGTGTTTAAAGCTGATTAAATATTCAATTAAAAAAAAAAGCCTTTTCACTTGTTACAAAAAATTCAAAATAAGCTTAATTGAAGATTTAACAAAAGAGTTGCTCAAAACATAAAGTTTTAAATAATTAATTTAAACCTGGCAAGCAAAAGTCAAGGACAATTTTCTTTGGAAAAAATAATTAAAAATAGGAGTGGAAAAAAATATCGATTCAAGTTCATTGATCAGTGACCGAAAGTGTTTAAATTCTATTAAATCTATTCAGCCACTGACAAGTTTTCTACAAAAAAAAAAAAGTTGTTCAGTCACAGAAAAAATTGTCACTGAAAATTTTTCAGTTACCGGCAATTTTTCTATAAGAAAAAATTCAATCGCTGACAATTTTTCTATGAGAAAAAGATATTTCGTCACCGGCAATTTTTCTATAAGAAAAACTTATTCAGTCACCGACTTTTTCTTGAAGAGAAAATTGTTCAGCGACTGACAATTTTTCTATGAGAAAAAGTTGCTCAGTCACACACTATTTTCCTATAAGAAAAGTTCAGTCATTGGCAATTTTTTTTTTTAAGAAAGTTGTTTAGTCACTGACAATTTTTCTATAAGAAAAAGTGGTTCAGATATTGACAACTTTTTTTATAAGAAAAATATATTCAGTCACTGAAACTTTTTCTATAAGAAAAAGTTGTTCACTCACTGCCAAATTTTTTTTTTAGAAGAAAACGTTTTTTAGTCATTATCAATTTTTCTATGAGGAAAATATGTTCCGTCACTGAAACTTTTCCTGTAAGAAAAAGATAAGAAAAAGTTGTTCAGTCACCGGTAGTTTTTCGAGAAGAAAACGTGCAGTCATTGACAATTTTTTATAAGAAAACGTTGTTGAGTCACTGAAAATTTTTCTATGAGCAAAAGTTGTTCAGCTACTGACAATTTTTCTATAAGAAAAAGTTCTTCAGCTACTGACAAATGTTCGATGAGAAAAAGTTGCTCAGTCACTGAAAATTTTTCTATAAAAAGTTCAGTCATTGGCAATTTTTCTAGAATAATAAATGTTCAGTCACTGACAATTTTTCTATAAGAAAAAGTTGTCCAGTCACTGACAATTTTCCTATAAGAAAAAGTTGTTCAGTCACTGACAACTTTTCTATAAGAAAAAGTTGCTCAGTCACTGAAAATTTTTCTATAAGAAAAAGTTGTTCAGTCACTGAGAGTTTTTCTATACGAAAAAGTTGTTCAGTCAGTGACAATTTTTCTATAAGAAAAAGTTGTTCAGTCACTGAGAGTTTTTCTATAAGAAGGTAGTTTTGAAACCTTGACTTCTTGGTTTACTTTTTATTTTTTAATAATCCGAATTAATATGGAAATCTGACAGATCTCGTGCTCAGCCGGCTAATTAATTTTTCATATCAAGAAATGTTTCGTTGCACGTTGTTCCCATTTATTATATCTTCTGATAGATTCCACTCTGGTGGCATCAAATTAAAAGCAGAAAGAACAACAAGCACATGCACATTGTGTTAGACAAAGAAAATATTTTGTTAATTAAAGATATTGCAACTATGACAGATTGTGGTATCAAGCAGCAATTAGAAACTATGTTGGCTAATGGCGGGCGGATTTCAGTCACCCTCATTAAAATGCAATTTCAATAGACTTGCAACAACAAGCTTAAGTGAATTGACAGCAATTGCATGCCTGCATGTAGGTTTGGGGTAATGAGCAGCAAGGTGATATCTTCAAGCATGACAATAACTAATGAAAACGAAAAGAAATGAAAGGGAAGGGAAGGATCTTCCTCAAGAAGTTTATGGTGGCAGGACATTTCTTGAAATTTTTTAAAACGACTCGTGAAAGTTTGTGCAGTTTTTGCAAAGATTTCAATTTCGTTGTTGGTTTAGTGCACTTAATGCAATGTAATTTTGAGTGGGGCTGTACTTCCCCTTTGCAGCCAAGATTTTCAATTAGAAAGTGGGCACACTTTCCATCCATGCAAATAAATACATTTCGATATTGAATTCATGTCAATGTAGAATATGTTTATGACAGATTTGTGTTGCTTGTTCGTTCGTGCGGCCAGTCTGTGTATCTGTCTGTCTGTCTGTCTGTCTCTGTCTGTTTGTTGTCAGATTGGATTTTTGGCTGCTCAGCTAAAAATTGTTGCACTCACATTTTCAGTTATTAAAAATGATGCTGCACAATCGGTTTGGTTGATCTATCACCCCGCTACAAGGGGCCAGTGGCACCAGCATTACACTGTTGCATTTGACGTCAGTAATTATTGACGTCTGGCGTAAGTACACAGGAAAGCCAGCCAGTAAGCAAAGTGGAAAATATTTGGCAAGGGGAAGGGGGTCAGGTGTCGAAAAATTAATGAGCTGAGACCAGACACATTTTGCAACCTTCAAGCAAAATTTACCGCAAAGATGCATGAGCTTTTAAATAACACTTTGGGTGTTGATTTTAATCGATGTGATATTTGATGACACAAATGTAGATTCAGAAGATGGCAGAGGAATACTATACGAGAGTGGGAAAAAGTGTTGTAGAGGAATTTACAGCAATTGATTTTTTTTTTTTTTTTTTTTTTCTTAAAAATTTGTGTTTGCAAAATGTAAAAACGGTTTTTGCTTTATTACTTGCATTGAAAATATTTTGTAAAAGCTGTGCCCATGAATCAAATTTTTTAAATATTTTTTTTAAACGTTTTTCCTGCTTTTATTGGTAAATTTTTTTCTCGACTCACCCTTTTTATATATACATTGTATGTATATCCCTAAATACTTTGCTTTTTAATTCACATGCAGTGCAGTGCTTACCTGAAATGAAATGATAAAAAAAAAGGATTAAAATTGTAAGTAAAGCAGCAAATATGTAAATAAATATTTGGATTAATTTGCCATAAAGTAAAAAACAAATAATAATTTAATTAAAACACAAATGGGAAAAATATCACTAACAAGGACATTGTAAATAATGAAAAGCAATGAAATCAAAACAACAGAAAAAAAAAAGAAAAATATTGCAACGTTAACACGTTCGCAATTAATACTCGCATCGCAAAAACAAAAAATGGGCGCAGGATTTCCGACAGAAAATTGTTTAAATAAAGTCTATGAATAGTTGTGTAAACTTTTACATACAAATGAGGTATTCCATCATGTGGAAGGAATGAACATCATATGCCATTGAAATTGAGAAAACTTCAAACGAAATCGAGAATTTTATGGGATACAAATGCTAATTTTCAAATCAAAGTGACCAACTCTTTTTGAAATTCAGAAAATTCTTGAAGTTCAATCTGAAAATTTTGATATAAAAAAATTTTAAATGAAATTGAGAAAATTCCGAATGTAATAAAAAAAAAATCCAATTCGAACGAAATACATCAAAAATTGACAAGATTACAAATGAAATTGAGAATTTCAATTTGAGCGAAAAATTTTTTAAATAAAATTTCATTTTATATTAAAAATTTTTAATATAAAGTTAAATTTTCCAAATAAAATGGAATTTTAAGTGGAATTGAGTTACATTTTGAATTGAGAATCGTTTAATCGTGAAATTGAGAAAATAAAATTTTAAAATGAAACTCAGAAACTTGATAAAAATTCGAAATTAAATGGAGAATTGTAATTTGAAGTTCAATAAATTTCATATGAAAATGAGAGATTTTTTATTTTAAATTACGAATTATTCATGTGAAATTGAGAATTTGAATTTTGAACTGAAAATCGGAAACTTAATTTAGAAAATTCCAAATAAAATGGAGAATTTTAATTTGAAGTTAAATTGAGAATCGTTCAATCGTGAAATTGAGAAAATAAAATTTTAAAATGAAGTTCAGAAACTTCATTGAAATTCGAAAAGAAATGTAGATGGAATTTTAACTTGAAATGGAGCAAAGTTCAGATGAAAATGAGAGATTTTTATTTTAAATTACGAATTATTCATGTGAAATTGAGAATTTGAATTTTGAACTGAAAATCGAAAACTTAATTCAGAAAATTCCAAAAGAAATGGAGAATTTTAATTTGAAGTTAAGAAAATTCCATATGAAAATGGAAGATTCAAATTTTAAATTGAGAATTGTTAAAGTGAAATAGCGAATTTGAATTTTAGAACATGAAATTTTAAAATAAAATTCAGAAACTTTAAAAATGGAAAAAATTCCATACGAAAATGAGAAATTTTAATGTTAAATTGGGAATTAATCGTAAAAAAAAATTGCGAATTTAAATTTTAATATATAAAATTCATTAAATTCAGAAATTTCACTGAAATGGAGAATTTCAAATTGAAATTGAGGAAGATCCACATGAAAATGAGAGCTTTTAATTTTAAATTGAGAACTATTCATGTGAAATCGAGAATTTGAAATTGAAAATAGAAAATTTTAAAATGAAATTCAGAAAATTCCAAATGAAAGGGAAAATTTTAATTTAAAGTTGAGAAAATTTCACATGAAAATGGAAGCATCTGTCACAAAAGAGTTGAATAAACCTAAAATATATTACTTTAGGTCTATTTTTTAGATTTCAATTGGCTCTTATAGCGAATAAATAATTAAGTTCATTTTTAAGCCTAAAGTATTTATTATGAATAAGACGACCCTTAGAATTTTGCCAGACTGCAGAACAATTGCTATATCTTCTAAACCAGTAAAGATATGGAAAAGATGTTTGCACTGTTGTGACGAGCAGTGAATTCCCTTTCTAACGATACTGGATGCGATTAACTTTAAAAAATAAATGAAATAAAATCAAATTTTGGCAGTGAAGTGTTGTAAAGATTAAATCTGTAACGCAATTTTTGTGATGTGTAGAACAGAATTGATGAAAATTGTTTGGCTAATGGAATGTCTCATACACAAACAGACAAAAAAAAAACGACAAAATAAATGGAATGTATTTAAATAAGAATTAAGTTAAAACATGTTTTGTAAAACAAAAATTAAAAAAAAAATATATATTAAATAATAGTAATGACTTTTAATGCATGTACATATGTAAATATTTCAATAAATTGTTGCACAATATCCAGGAGAAAAAAAAACCTCTTGACAAATTTTTATGCTTAAATTTTTGCAAAAGAAAAAATTTGTAGGCAAAATATTAAAGTTTTAATAAAACAAATGAAAGAGAACAAAAATTTTACTAACGAACAAATAAAACATTAACACAATTTTTATCTCAACTGTCTGACATGAAATACAAATTTAATACATATTCTTTTCACAGATATTTTTTTGCAAATGATGGGAAGGCCAGTGAATGCTGACATTAACTGGGAATCTAGAATGCACAAGAACAGCAAAGTCTTAGACCATTAGTTATTTTGAACTGAAGGTACATATGCTGGATTCGCTATTGAATTCAACAGTGTTTCAACTGTAATTCAACACTGGAAATTGTAAATTGCGAGTGCATTTCAAATGTAATTCCACTTGAATTCCAGCCAGAATGCTTATTGGGAAAGTAATCTGGAGGTAATGTTTTGTTTTTTTTTATTATTATTAAAAATAGACTGCTTTTTTTGAGACTGATAAGACAAAACCCTGAAACATTGTTGAACTGTATCAGCAACAGCAACCAGCGGCAAAAAAAAACAATTTCATTTTAGCATTTTACACGATTTGGGTTGACACCAACACGAGGTAATTTTTCCATGTTACAACAGACATTTGACCGCCTTGTTTGCGTTCAGGTCACAGTGATGTTAATCATCAACACGATGCAAAAATAAAAAAGTAGGCAGGCAGGCACTGCCTACCAGAAAAACAATTTTAAGTACGCTTTTAATAAATCGAGTGCGAAAGATGAATTGGGCAAAATGTTAAATTAAAATGTTTTCAAATCTGGCAAATAAAATTGCATTTTATGAATTCTAAACTGAAAGCTAAATTGAAATATTTTAACTTGCACAGCATTTAAGTTCTCATTATTCAAACGAAAACCTTGTTGACTCAAAAACAAACCTGTTTAAAAATGAAGTGTGAAATTTGAAGTGAAGGCAAAAAAAAATAAAAAAAAAAATTTAGAATCGTGTTGGGAAACAGTAGAAATTAAAGGCCATATTCATAATAATTATTGTAAGTTTATTAAGCTCTTATTTGAAGTATTTCTACGGAATATTTGTCAAATAAACGTGTAATAAACCTTCAATAGTTTTTATGAATATGGGTGTAAAAGTTTTCCCCAAATAAAGTATAACTTTGATAAAGTAATAAATGAGTGTTGAATTAGTTTGAAAACATAAAATTCATTTAGAATAACATCAAGAAACAGCCATATAAAAACATCAGCTTTGATCTAAAATTAAATGAAATATTAAAACAGCAGAGGAGGAATACGAAAACTTCCAACAGCAATATATACATAAAAGTCATCATCACAAACAGCAGCGAAAACATTTCAAACTAAAACTAAAAAGCAAAAAAAAAAAAAAAAAAAAACACGCGAATAACAAACACACTATAAAGGATACAACATTAACATCAGCACTATCATCATCGTCGTCGTCGTCGTCATCAACAACAGCATCATTTTCGCACAGATTCAAAACAATTTTGCGAGCAAAACATTAAACAAACATAAACACATGCGAATACAGCGTGCGGGTATGGGAAAGTTAATATTTATGTTTGCATGGGGGTGATAAGTGCCAGCAAATGTCTAGTGGCCCCACTGCTGTTGAATTTTATAAAATAAATAAATAAATAAATAATACATTTATATTAAATTACTTTTTCAGGCTCAAGTTCAACCCTTGGGTAAAATCAAGAAATTAAATTTGTCTACTCATTAATAATGTTGTCATTTCAATGTTTTCTTTCCAAATAAAAACGATTTTTATTTCACGATTTTGATTGGGCTTACAAATTTCCACAATCACAGCACTATTCACAAAACAAAAAACTGTAGACACTCTGTTGACAATTTGATAAAAAAAAAAAAAAAGTCACCATATAGGCGAAAAATGTAGCGACTTGGAGCCACTTGACTCTAAGTTGCCTTCAGGCTATGGAATGGCATATATGAATACATATGTATATTAAATAAATTTCATCTTGTTGTTGTTGTAAGGCATCTGAGAATACGTACACTGTGCGAATTTCGGCTCTCTATCTCTTACGGTTCGAAAGTTATAGCTAATTGTTAGTTTACGTCATATAGGGACACCTGGTAGTTTTCGACATGTTGTTGTTTTTAGCATTTGTTGCTGTGAAGCATATGTGAATACATTTATTATGCAAATTTCATTCCTCTGTCTCTCACGGTTCGACAGTAACCGCTAATTGTTACTTTAGGTTGTATAGGGACACCTGGTAGTTTTCGACATGTTGTTGTTGTAGCGACAAGGTACAACAACATTCTGTGAAAATATCAGCTCTCTAGCTCTTATCGTTTCGGAGAATGGACGCTGTGACGGACGGAGGGACGGACGGACGTAGAAGTCCCGGTAATAGGGTTCCGTTTCACTCTGATGAGTATGGAACCCTAAAAAGTATGCACTGCTTTTCAAACGAATTCGATTGTTTCTGGGACTAAGGAATATAATAGAGCATGTTTTCAAAGTTCACCCTGATTCAACGTCGGTGTTCTTGTGTTCTTGCACTGCTTTCCACTCGGAAGTGGCCACTTTTAAAGCAATATTAAAATGCCTCACATATTTTGCTGTTTTGTGACACTTAAGTCTCTCCGAGTATTTTTTTTTTTTTACAAGTTGCATAAAAATATCACCACCACTTAAGCAGCAACGGAAATCAACGATAAACTTTTTAATTTAAAAACAATTTAATTTAACTTTTATACTCTGCTGCAGCCACTCACTCTGTTACCACAATTTTTTAGGGAGTTTGCATTAACATTTTGAAGTCAGTCAGTCAGTCAGTCAGACCAACTCTGGCATTTGTTTTATTTACACTTTGTAATATATAACAAGGATGTGAGAGTACAAGGCCTAAAGGGAAGGCCTTTGAGATGAGACATAAAACTACTTGTTTGTTAATTATTTTAAAGGGCTTGAGTTCGATGCCAATGGGATTTAAGAGCGGGTACCTGATAACAGTCGACTGCTGTTTACGAGTGAGTACAAACAACTTTGTATTGAAAAAGCCCTTCAAGCTTAAGGCCCTTGCTTATGCACGGCCAGTACTTTTCCACGCTACACACTACTATGTAAGTTTTATGATCTAACTTTTCGCAGTTGTTTTAACAGGAATAAAAATAAAGTTTCCCAAAAATGTTTTTATTTGTTTAAAGCTTTTGAAATCGTAGAGCTGAAATAATAAAATTTGCAATTTTTATATGTACAAATTTAAAGTACAAAATGGAATTTGAGTATTTCATTTTTCATACACAAAAATCTAAACAGCCACAACTTTGCTTCGTTCTGGTATAATTCAAGTATCGCCTAGAAATCGGCAACAACATTGTAACTTAAGAACTGCCAAAATGTATGCTGTTTGTAATAAATTAGGATTTGGATGAGTTTATGGAAGAGTATTTAATTTTAATATTAAAATGGGTATAAATTTCTAATTTATTAGTAACGAAAATGCGTTTGGTTTGTCTTAAAATTCTGGCAAAATGATGCATTTCCTAAACATTTTATGGCAGTGTTTAGTTTGAAAACAAATGAAAAAGAAAAACGTGAAGAAAATGTTGCTTTTGATTAAAATGACTAAATTAATTTGAGCTTAAAGCAATATAGTAGCAAATCTTTTCATATTTATGTTTTTAATATTTGTTCAAAATGTAAAGTTAAGTGTAGCAAAGCTGTAATTGTTTTGCTTCTTTTTTTTTTTTTTTTGGAAATATTTTATTTCATGTAGTCAAACTTTTCTTCCAAAATTGGTAACCCATTTCATCCGCACAGGCAGCAGCTTAAGAGAGAAAAAAATATATAAACTTTTCTTTGTTTGATAGTTGCTTTTTTTCTGCAAATAAATTAGATTTTCTTGTAAACTATAGAAAATATTTTGTGCTGCATTGTTGAGGCTGCAGCAAAAGTTGTAGAAGAATAAATGTATACAGCTAAAAGTATGCAATGAATTTATGGCAGAGAACAACATTACAATAATATAGTTTTTGATTTAATTTTGACTTTTTCTTTTACTTCTTTCTGGTTTGTGTGCATAAATAAGACATTTTGTTTTTATTTATAATGAAAAGTAATTTAACAAAAGTTTTATAGTTTTTCGTTTGTAGAGTTTAAAATTTGTTTTTCTCTGTAAATGAATTTTAAGTAGACAATAAAAAAAAATAATAATAACTCAACCTTGCAGAACGCGCTTTTTGGTTGGCAAATAAATATTTGTCTTAAAAATTGTTACATGTTATGTTTTATTCAGGGAAATATTTTCGAAATTTATTTGTAAAGTTGCATCCAGAATAACTTGAAACTGCAGCCTGGAAGTACACCAAGAAATAACATTTAATTTTATTACAGTTTTAGCGATTTGCGCCAAAAAGTATGCAACACAAAATGTCCCGGGGGCTAAGAAATTATAGATATAATTGATTTTAGTGGTTGTTAAAATGACTGTTTTATCAGTAGTTATACATATATATCAGAAAAACGAAACGAGTCATCAGAAAAACGAAAAACAGCGGGAAAATCAATGATTACTTCAGGCCAAATGATCACTAAATTCTGACTTTCGTAATTGGACTAAAGTATATTTCAGTACCATTATTATCACATGTACATGGCACATGTTAAGATCAAATCCCAGATAACCCTCCAGACTATAATTTCTATATGGTCACTACTTTGCAGAAGTCCTCAACGCACTATAGGGCCAAGTTTACCGAGGATTTTCTGCCACAATTCTACGAATTAGGTCTGTAGGACATGTGGTTCCAACAGGAGGGAGCAATGGCACACAGTGCGCAAGCCACAATCGATATTCTGAAAGTCAAACAATAACGGATGGTCTATCTTTTGACCCACTTGTTATTTTAATTTTTCCCAACATCAACTTTTCTAAAAAAAATAAAAAAAAAATTGATTGTAAAAAAAAATGAAGTGGACCAAAAAAAAAATGAATGAAAAAAATTCTAAATTTTTTGTACCAAAAAAAAAACCGGGCCCTAAAAAATGCTGCGTTAATTTGTTTTTTTTTTATAGAAAAGAATATTGCAACTGGTTGCTTAAACAAAAAGAAAAAAACGACTGCTTGATTTTTTTTTTTTTTTTGAATGGGTATGTGGGCTGTGTTTATGCCACAAATACATACAGACCTTGTTGAGAGCACACATTCATTACATCATTCAATAAATTGTGTTAAAGTAACAACAAGAAGAACAACAGCACAAAACAATATGAACTCATTAATTTCCCAGTTAATTAAATGCTAATTAGTGCCAGTTAAAACTCATTTTTATGCTCGTTAAATTTTTTTATGCCTGCTTTTTGTTGCAATTATTAATATTATTCTTGTTGCGCTGCCGCCATCGCAGCTGCTATTAATGAATTATTTTGCTATTTTTACTACGTATTATACAAATTATTAAATTATTATAATGGTATGATGTATGTATGTTCAAGTGGTTATTGAATTATTATAATAAATTATGAAATATAACTACATATGTAAACTAGTACACACTGTGTTTATCTCACACCATCACTGCCTGCCTTTTAGTAATTTTTTTCCTCAATTATTTGTGTCAGTATTTATCAGTGTTGGCATTACAATTTACTACATGATGAAGAGAAAAAGGAACCACAAATACCATATGAAGTGTTGAATTTAAGCTTTGAAAATCTTTTTGGCGTTTTTTTTTTTGAGTCTTTATTCTGGCAATTGTTATAATTTCCTGAAGTGAATTTATTTGAATTTGACATTTAATATTTATGGCCAGCCCAAAAGTATGCTATTAATTTAAGCCAATAACTATAATTGGTTTGTAGGCAACACAACAAAAAAATTATGATAAAGAATTTAAAGAATTTATTAAGCCATATTTATATTGAAAAGAGAAATGTCTTTTAATAAATTAAATTCTTGTATGAACTGTTATCATAACAATAATCTGTCAACAGTCTTGCGTGTCTTTTTCTCTAATAGCAATATTACTTTTGTTGTCTACTGCAGCAAAGTTTTTCTTTCGTTGATATCTTATTAAACAATTGCCATCAGCCAGTGGTGTTGTACAATAACTCTGGCGGTAAGAAAATCTATTTTAAAACAAGCAATACTGCATATTCACTGCCTTATGTTTTTTTTTTTAATTGAGCAAGAATATTTCTATTCTTCTATGGTATCCGCTGCTTCTATGGTATCCAAACTAGCTGCAAGCAATGAAAGCATTTTTCAGTTTGAATAAGGTGCAATTTTTAATTGAATTTTATTGGATATTGTTAAAATTAAAGTTTCGTATGGGAACATGATATCCCTCCAAAAAACAGATAATCTTTGAAAGCATAATGTTGCCTAACACTTTTGGCATTCGTTACCTGACGTTTTAGGATTTCAACTCGTACGGGGGTTGCTTTTATGCTTTTTGGGATTTGGCACATAGAGCCCAATTTAACTCTGTGGAATAACAAAACCGTGGGAATCAATGCAAGAATTGTATGGGGGGGATTTAGGAGAGGAAACAACGGGGAGAATGCTAAGACTTAGCAAGCTCGAATTAAGTACAATAATGGGAGTTACTACAGGTCACTCTCAACTACTGGCACATCTTGACCTTGTAGGAATAACATATGGGGAGGAGAGCTAGACATTAGAGCACTAGTTATGCCAAATACGGTGCCGATATCTTGGGAGAGACACTTTACTAGATACAATTCAATTAAGGGGCATATGCTAAAGAGTATTAAGGAACTTTGCGAATGCCACGGAGTACCTATAGATCCATGCGTCAAACGTTATGTGTTTCAATACACCCCTCCAGTCAACCTTCCCTATCCCAGCTTACGCATTTGTGTGCTTTGTTGAACGAAGACCGCAGCAATGCATTCAGAATGATAAACTTTTACTAGAGGTGTTTTGCTATAGTGCTCCTCAAAGTATGCAAATTGTTTTTGCAATCCTGCCACTATTTTCTGCGTAGGGCTCCTAAAATCATAACGTAACATTTTTGCAAGTTTTTTCACAGAAAACATTTAACTAATGTTAAACCTAAAAGTATGTGATAGTTTTTTCAAACCCACAACCCTAAAAGCATGCAATATTTATGCACACTTTTTTATTAAACAATTTAATTGACTCCTTAAAAGTGGTTTCATTAAGAAAATCTAATTGCTATAAAAGTCAATCCACGGATTGAACTAAACGGAAATTGAGGTCTCAAAACGGAGTCCTTTCAACTTTAATGGACCGTTCTCTTGTCGTAGTTCGTCATGGCTAAGTACTGCTATATATTTAAATCACTAATATCGGTGATTTAAAGCCAAAGATTAAATTCTTTCTAGGTTAACTTACTATGCTTACTGTGTAATTACGTAATTACAGAAAACAAAAACTACACTGGTGTTAAAGAGAAAATTACTTTAATCGTTAACGCTGTTGTTGGTCAAATCCTTGGTTACACAACGAGCATTTCTTCCCTGTTGAATGCTTAGGACTTTAATGCCTCGAAAAAGAAAAACCAACTGAAAGACAAAAATAAAGAACACCACAAACTAAAACACTACACAGACAAACACAAACAAAAAAAAAAGTATGTTAATTAATAGCGAATTATTTACAAATTCCCCAAAGTGTAACTGTCAACACGACTTTCAACAATAATGAAAACCAAGCTAACATTAAGAATAAAAGGAAGAAGGGCAAAAAGAATATAAGCAAATTGCTGATATAATGACAGCAGCACCCCCACCCACCGAGTACTGGCTAAAAACTCTTAAACAAATTTGTATTATTTCATAGAAAATGAAGACAAATAAATAAGTAGAAAGAAGAGCAGCACATTCATTGCACGCGCAGGTATGTACATATTTTAATATAAGGATAATAAAAGGATCTTAGGCCAAGGAAGAAGGAAATTATCCCACCGGGGGTTGCAAAGTTAGACATTAAAGTTGCCATGATTAAAATATTTTATATGCTGACAACATATTTAATTAACTTACGGTTTAAAAACATTTGTCAGACTTAATTTCTTATTCTACTATTATTAACCGCTGGTTTTCTTGTTTCTTGCTTTGTTTGTTTGTTTAATTTGTTAAAAATTAAAAATTTAAGTGACTTCAACTGTAAGATACCGTTAGGAGTTTTATAGTCAAAGTTTAGGAATAAAATGATGCAAAATTTAAACTTGCATAAATTGAGCTCGAATAGAATAAAACCGAATTGAGAATTTTAAAAAATTCAAATTTAATACTTTAAGTATAATTATGAGTTTGAATCTTACTAGCGTACAACTAGTAGCAGGTGCATTTGTATGAGTTTATTACTTTTTCCTTTTCTGTTGCCTACTTTGAGGCTTCTCATTTAACCCTGTAATAAACAGCATGAACATAATGTTACTGCAAATTCTTAAATAATTTGTACTTAATTAAAATACTTGTTTAAAGGATAGTGAGCAGAACCATCAGCTGTTTACAACCCAAAAATGTAAAAAAAAAAAAAAACAGCCACCACAACTATAACAAACAAAACGTAAGAAAGTGGCAAAAATGAATGTTTGTATTTTTGTTTAATTCAATGTTCTTTTTGTTTGGTGAAGAAAATTCAAATTAAACTGAACGATTGTTAAAAGTAATTACAATTGAAGGTTTTGCTTGTTGCAAACAGACTTCATTTTAAGTGCTGTTTTAATGATAAAAGTATTGCATATTTTAAGGAGAGTTTAACAATATAAAAAGGAAGCATACTCTTTTTAAGCAAATTATCAAAAGGATTATTGAGGAATATTTATTGAGACAAAAATTATTTTGTGCATCTTTTTGAAGTTTGAATAAAACATTAAGGAAAAAAATATAATTTATGAAAATGAAATTAAATGAATTTTTTTTTTTACTGAAATGATGATTATTTGTTCTTTGAAATTAAAAAAAAAAAACAATATTTAGCCACATACGTTTTCAAAAATCTCTTCAACAAGACAAAATTATAAATCAAGCCAGATGTACAAATAAAATTTTTTTTATTATAATCAGTTTTCTAGCGTAATTTCTACCTTAAAATCCCACGATTTAAAGTACCGTGATTTGTTCAGCCGACCTGACAACTTTAAGTAAAGAAAATAATTTAAACAAAATGAAATGAATATTTTGAGCCGGTAATTATAGCTACAGTAAAGACTTTGAAATCACATGTGCAAGTTTGAAATTAAGTCCGTTTTCTTTTCTACCATATTCGTAAAATTTCAATACTGTTTTGCACAAAAAAAGTAGATAAGCGTGTTTTTTTTTTTTTTTTTTCTTAATTTCGCTAAACTATTAAAACTCACGTTGAAGGAAAAAAAAGGTGCGAAATAAATACACACTTTTTGCCAGAAAAGAAACTGGCATAAGTGCGTGATTTTGAAAAAATGCAGCTAAGAAAATAAATCAACAAAATGAACTAGCATTTTAAATAGGTAATTTTGAAATAGCACGGGTGGTTCTAAAATTACGTTTGCGGTTATGAAACCACATGCGTTATTTTGAAAAAAGAAAGTGGCTAATTTTGAGATCAAATGTGTGATTTTGAGATCACATGTGGGATTTTAAATTTAAAAAGACAAAGGACAGGAAATAAGTTTGGCAAAAAGAAATAAAATGTTAAATTGATTTTTGAGGCTCAAGTTCAACTCTTGGTTTGTCACTTTTAAATCAATATTAATTAAGTTAAGAAAAGTAATATGTGTGATTTTGAAATCACATTGTGAGATTTTTAAATAGTATCTATGATTTTGCAAAGACGCTGCAAAAAAGATAGATTAAGCAATAAAAAATAAAATTTTAAAATCTAAGGTAGTTGTAAAACCACATAGTTCATTTTGAAATCACATATGCGATTTTAGAATCGCGAAAATGAATTTGAAGACAGGAATTTGAAAGAAATATTAACAGAAAAAACCTTTTTGATACAGATTATATTGAAACCACATGTGTGATTTAGAAATCACTTGTGCGATTTTTAAAACATATGCGACTTTTAATACATTGGAAAAAATATTGCAATATACATATCTATATAACATTTTAAACGGATATTTTAAAACCACATGTATGATTTGGAAATCACATGTACGATTTCGAAACCACATTTACGATTTTGAAACTACAGCAGCTATTTTGAAAATACATGTGTGAATTTGATATCATATATTAAAAAATATTCACAGAAAAAACATTTTATCACCACAAAAAATTTGTTCTCAATTTTGAGGAATAAACTAAATTGCAAGGAATTATAATCAATAAATTATACCAAATTGTATCGCCTCTTTTAACAATTCATTAATCCAACATTTATTACGTTTTATTTTATGAAAATATTTGTTAAGTTTCTCTACATTTTTATTTTCGTGCCGCAGCTGCCAAATATTTCATACCCTGTGTTAAACAAACAGTTTATTTTTAATCAAAAACTTTAAACTTATATAAATATTGAACAAAACGTTTTAAAAATCAATAAATTTATTGCTGCCTACTTTCAGGCTTACAAAAACAACAACAAATTCAGCAAAGCGTTAAATAAGACCATTATTGGTAATAAAACTTTTTTTTTTAAATCAATATGGGAAAAAGTTTATTTTGAACTAAATTTGAGAGGCGTTTTTTTTTCTTTCTTCTATACTGGCCCATCATAAACACAATTTTAAATATGAATTATAATCAAATGGTTCAAACTATTGCCAAAAAAAAAAAAAATAGGAGAAAAACAAATAAAAGGGAAAATAAAACAACAAACATTATTTAGTGTATGGAAGAGCAGTAGTTTTAGTTCAGACCGACAGCAATTTGTGCAATTATCTCATGCAAAAAATACACAAAAACCATTGAATTTGTTCATTTATAAGTTTCCACTCTATAAATCAAAATTATATTTTTGGAAACCAAAAATAAACAAAATTTCTTTAAATACTTTTTAAGCACTCATCCACAAACAAACATGCTGTAATTGCAAATACATGTGAATACACTGAAAAACTTTTGAGGAGTTAGTTCCCAAAGTAACGAAAAAATTACAAAATTAGCTTCTTCTTAAAAAATAGAATGTTAAAGAAAATTGTTGCATGACATCAAGGGCTGTCCTTTTCAACATGTTGGCAACTTATAGGACTTTCCACACTGGATAGCCAAGATGATTTTCAAGACACACGTGCTTTATCCCAAGGAATTTATAATATATGGTTAGGCCCAAAAAGAACGAGAGAACTTGTAGCACCACCGTGTTCAGTCATCACTGAACACGGTCTCTTTGCCAACCACACCAGACGACTGGTGAACCCAACCGTCAAAGACTTCTGTGGAAGTTGTCAAAATGAGTAGACTGTGTTACACCTTTTTGAAATATTTTTGCCAAGAAGGAGTTTCGGTCACATTTAGGTTCTTTGTTTCCATTTGCTAGCATTTGCAGCAGTGGCTGATGAATTAAGGCATTCCTGATCGAATGAACTACCGAGTGAAAACAAATATAAAACAAAAAGCAGCAAACGCACAACATTCCTGATGCGAGTTAATTCGATCATGAATGACGTAATTCGTCCCCTGATGGCTGGCTCTGTCGTAGTGCACAAGTCAGCGTTATTCATCGCATCGTATTTTTAATTTCATAAAGCATTTTGTGTTTTGCGGCGCATGAGAGGTTTGTATAACCGCTTACCGCACGTACCATACAGAAATACAAGAAGAAAAAATAAATAAATTGTGAATTGAAAATCGAAGGCCTCGAAAATGATTTTTGTGATGATGCGATTTTCCTCAAGCCAAAGGCTATCAAAAATCGATAGCACATGTACACAACATATATTTGTAAATACAGATTGTTTCGGCCCACTGTGCCACCAAAATTGTAATTTAAACCAATGCCAAAAATTATAAAATATTGTATTTGTTATGAGAACCCAAATACTTGAACTAATATTCCCAGCCTCTGCACGCACAATCTGAAACGCTATTGTATGTATTGTACATATGTATGTATATTTATATTGAAAACGAAATCAAATTATCATTATTATGTGTAATTGCTTGCCAATTCTGTAGGAATGAATATTTGTCTCGCTACCAATGACCATAAAAATGTTTGCTAATTAGTCATGTAATAAAATGTAATATAGGCATAAAAAGAAATATAAATTTTTAAAATAGACATAAAACTATTTCGACAATTTGAAGGTAAACCCACTTTAATAATCAATTTTAATTTGATAAGTAAAATGAAAAGAAGAACATTAAGAGCGTCAAAAGGAAAAGAAAAATAATTTGTAAACATTAATTTAACTATATAGTGGAACTTTTATGAGCTACATAATTAGTTTATATAATCATACACTGAAAGAAATTTCGTTCATAGTTCTAATGAATTTATTTCATTAATATATTTTTTTTTTAATAATCCAATGAAAATGTTCATTACGGCAATGAATATTCATAGAGCTAATGAATAAATTTCATTACAAACTGATCATTAGTTTTCATAAGTTCGTTAAAAAATATCATTAGATATATGAAGAAATTTCATCAAATCGAATGGACAATTTCATTAAATCAATGTATTCGTTCATCGGGGTTTCAATTCTCATGTGATTTGTCAAGAAATTTGGATGTAGGATATATGGTAACACGTTTTAATATTTCGCAAAGGTCTACAGCGAGTAAGTAACACCTAAAAAAAGGCATCACACATAAAATGGCATTTTTTTCAGAATATCTGTTAATAATAAGATTATACGTAACCTTATTAATATATGTCATAAAAATTATGTTCTGTTTTCATGAGATCAATGAACCAATTCATATATTTAATGAACCGTTTCATTCAGTTAGTAATTTTTTTGCCATTAAACCAATGAAATACTTGATTAGCTTAATGACTAAAATTCATATATTTAATGCAACGAGCATTAATATAAATTTAATGAATCAGAGTTCATTGATTCAACGAATCAATTGGTTGGTTTAAAAATAATGAATTTGATTTTTGAAAAAAAAAAACCAATAAAAACTATTTTCATTATTATTGCCCTGAAGAAGCTATCCGAAGGAGAGCGAAATATCGACAAAAAATAATCAAATATTTTTAACAAAAAAAAAAGACCTTTAGCTCAAAAAAATAAATATATAGAATTTTTTTTTCTTTAAATTAATGTCGGAATTCATTGGATTTATGAACAAAATTATTTTAGGGTATTAATTATTTTTGTATTAAGTTTATCGGGCTCAAGTTCTTTCTATATCATTTTTGTGATTGATATTAATTAAATAAGACAAAGAAGACATTAAAGACATTTAGCAGGGTGGCCAATTGGTTGTTTCGAAGCCGCCACACTTTCTTGTCAGCACCCGTCCTTGAACTTAGGGGCTCATGTTTCCCAAGTTGTTGTATATTTTCTGTCTAAATTTTTTATCATATCAAACACACAATTTCTATTTTTATATTTTGTATTTATCATAGCACATGTACCGGGTGAGAGTTTCTCACCCCACAAAGGTAACCAAGTTGTAGTACAACTTACTGTATGAATTTTTCCTATATTGTTAATTCAAATTTCATTTCTTAGCTTTTTTTTCTTTGCTAGCATCACATGGCTGCATTTATTGCACAGAACCATTTGCCATTCACTGAGCGTTGTCTTATTTACTTCCTTTGAATTGAGTGTGATTTTTTGATCAGATCAACAGTTTTAAACAGCACAAGAAAAGTAAAGTTGAAAACACTTATTGGCTGGGGTACCTGGCATGGCCGTTTCACGTTGATCACGACGATTATCAGCACTCAAGTGGCTTTGAACGTAGGCCATGACTAATTGCACCGCGTTTTCTAAGCAGTCGCATTTCTCAATGCAAAAAAAAATAATGAAGACCCAGCCCCTGGGACCCTACCAAAAATGTTTACTATTATTATGCTGAAGGACAGTGAAATATCGAAAGAAAAAAATATACAAAGAAACATAAAAAAAATTTTTCATAAATAATAAAAAAAAACCTTTAAACTAATATTAAATAAAAAGGGTTCAAATAAAACCAAAAATAAAAATAATTAAAATTCAAGCCACTGAAAAACAGGAGAGTGCTAAAATTTTCGTAGCCTACTTTAGAGCTTTTAGTTTAAATAAAAAATGCTGACTAATATTAACGAAGCAAAGTTTTTTAATTTTTTAACACAAAACCAAGTAACTTTTACTTATTTCTGTGTTTGTTTTTTCTTCTCTTCAATTCCCATTTGGGTTAATTGTTGTATATGTGTTATTAATATTGATTTCTTAAGATATTGTTCTATTCCTGCTGCACTTAAGAGAATGTTTTAGTATGGCCTTTTTTCCCCCCTCTTTTCAATTAAGTCTTAATAGAAATGGTAAACAAAATGTAATTATGCTCCATTTTTATTTCAGTCACACCAGCATTCCAACAGCCTGTCTGTCTGTGCTTTACCATTTCAACCCCCATTTGCTCGGGAATAGGGAGAAGAAAAAGTAGCAGCGGCCAGAGCCAGCAAAGAATTACATTCAGCCAACTGTAAGGAATTTTTCCAAGCTACGTAGGAAGTCAATTACATCCGCCATTAGAATGAATGTTCACGAAGAGGGAAAACCTACAATTTAAATGAGGCATATGAAAAAGGGAAGAAGCAAAAAATAAACAAAGTAGGAGATCTGTATAAAATGATGTTTTTAGTTTTTATTTGCTATGGAATTCATATAGAGAATTAGCGTGTATTCGCATTAACAGTTGCAAGTAAAGGGTGTGTTTTTTTTTCGATCTATAGAACTTTAGGTTGCAATAAAACAACGATGGATTATTCGATTGACATGAATTTTATTTATCGGAGAGATAATCTTGTGGCATTAGATTTTAAATCTGATTTCTGGCGGTGTTAAATCACAAGATCTTGGAAGGCCAATTCACAGGTCCAAAACGTGAAACTAGGCGGCCAGCAAATGTGTCTGTCAATAAATCGATTGTGGCACGAGCTGTGTGACATGTTGCGCTGCCCTGTTGAAACCACATCTCCTGGACATCATCATGGTTATTCAATTCAGGAACGAAAAAGTTAGTTAGTAATCATGGCTCTATACCGATCACCATTGACTGTAACATTCCGGCCATCCCGATTTTTGAAGAAGTACGGACCAATGATTCCACCAGCCCATAAAGCGCAATAAACAGTCAGTTTTTTTCTAGATGTAACGGTGTTTCGACATACACTTGAGGATTAGCTTCACTTCAAATGCGGCCGTTTCAACCAGAAGTGCGCTTCATCGCTAAACAAAATTCGCTTATGGAAATCGGGAACAACGGCAATCTCGTTTTGGGCCCATTTGCAAGCGTTGTTCAGGCGCGGGTCTATTCATAATGAATTGCCAAACCAAACTGAGAATAAAACACTAGACAGCTGTTAAATCGGTCGCCATCTTGAACAGTAATGCCAACCTAAAGTTCTATAAATCGAAAAAAAACACCCTTTACAATGAATATTGCTGTTGCCTACATTAGTGAGGAGAATTCTTGATATTAAAGAGTTAAAAAAAATGAGAAATTTATTGGAAATGAGTTTCAAGGAAATATTGTACGACATTTTTCTATTAAAACTCATTTTAAATTCGTTTTCATTTTTATGAATATGTCTCCTAGTGCACAGTTTGCGATGGTATATCAAAAAGTGATGGTATAAGTTGTTCAAATAAACACAAGAGGATTTAAAAAAAAAAAAATCATTTTATTAACGCCGATACAATAATTTCAGTGAATTTACTAAAGCAGAGTAGGAGTTTAAGAAACGCTTTCGAAGAGCTCATTTTTGTCTGATGTGTAAAAAAAAAAATAACAATAATTTTCTGAGCGCAGGAGGAATCGATGCGCCACACGACAAAGCAGCCACGTTACTTTGGACTCAGTATTTAAAACAAATTTTGTATTAACTGAGCAACAATTTATTGATATTTTGTAGGGAATATTAAGCTCAATACTGGACATATATTGCGATTATCGCTTTAAGCTGCTCTACCTGAACCTGGTATAAAGATAGAAGTGGATCTAAAAGAAGAAAAACATCGAATTTCCCTTCAAAATCTTTAGTCGTACCCCGCATGTGGCAAAATACATACTTTTATTAGTCATATCTGCCTTTATGAGTGTGTGTGTGTGTGTGTGTGTGCCTATGGCTTTTTAACGCAAACAATGTGTGAAACTTGAACAAAGTATTTTTATTCTTCATGCTTCTACATTAATTTAATTTCCAGCCGTATTTAGAAATTGATTAAAACACCTTTCAGCGCAACGTCTTATTTTTCTTCTCCACTTTGTCTTGGCGTTTGTTTTTAGTTTTTCCTTTATTCTATTAGGTTTATAACAAAAAGCTTTTTAGATTTTTAACATAATCTGCACACTTAATACAATATCTGTAATACATGAAAAGGAAGAAAGATTTCAAACAGAGAAAATAACATTCAGTTATTTTGCCAGTTATTGGCAACGGCGTACATTGAGAACAAGGGAAATATGATGACAAAATCTTAAGAACAATAAAAAGAAGAAGAAAAAAATTAAGAAGAAACAAAAGGCTATTAAAAAAAATATTAATTCAAACAAAGTGCAATTTAAATGAGCTTCTACTGCATGATTGAGTTTATCAGGCCTGGAACCGAATTCCGCAACCGAATGCTGCTGGTTTGTTGCCTATTTTGTATTTACTTTACATTATTTTTACTATCGAATTCTGGAATTTGGAGCACGAAATTCGATCTTTGTTCTGAAAATCGAGTGATTTCAAATCACATGTTTTTTTAAAAACACATAAGTATGTAATATTATAATGTTCTCTAAATCACATTCTTCTTGTGTTTTTCGCTATGATTTTCAACTGCCCAAAACACAAGCGAACAGCTGTTTTGTGTGAGATCGAGCCCCCAAACTACAAAGACAAATCACAAAACTAAAGAACAACAATTTTTCACATAGAAAATTTAAAAATTTTATAAATTTTTCCAACAAAATTACCAAGTTTACTACTAAAATCAATAAAAAAAAATAATAAAATAATAGCTCAAGCAATATATAATTGATTAAGAGAATAATCAAGTGAAAAAGAAAAGAAAGTGATTTCAAAATGCCAGCCATTTCGCCGGCTGGTTTCAAATCACACAAATTTGTGCTTTTGTACTTTCAAATCACATGCACAAAAAGCAATCCAATATGATTTGGTTGGTTTTCTATAACAAAAATTTTCTTACACTAATTTAAAACAACGCCATTATGGTCATAAAGCCTTCTCGGCGATTACCCATCCCTGCATTAAGTTTCAACTTAAACAAGCCATTATTGCTCTATCGCTCTATTTGGATGAAAAACATTTGAAGTATGTATGTTTTAAGAGTAAAGAAGAGAACTGTGAAGCGTAAAAATGTACAACTTTTTCTAAGCCAAAACTTATTATGTGGTGTTTTTGTATTTTTTGTTTTGTTATCAGCCAACAAACTTTGTAAAACTTTTCTACAAAAAGAAAGCGAAACCAACAAAACTTTTTCTAAACACATTCACAACAGACGGGCAGACAGACCAACTCACACATTATAAATTTAGATGAAGATAAAAACAAGCCAGAGAAAGAGAGAAAGAGAGAGGGAGAGAGAACATTGAAAGGAAGACAAGTGTTAAAACTAACCACATCTTTTCACCCACAAACAAACACACACACACACAGACACGCACACGCACACGCCGCCACCAGCTCACAAAAACTATTTCCGTTTCCTCTTAAGCCGTTCTTATTTATTTTTTATTTTCTGTTTATTTCTACAAGTGGCAAGATAAAACAATCTGAAAGAGTTTATGTTGCGGAGGGAAAAAATCTTTGAAGCTTAATTGATAAGAAAGAAGCAAAAAAAATTTATAATTATCAGATCTGCTGCGGCCTTTCTTTGCGTTTGGCAAATGGTTGGTATTTGGTATGAAAACTTTTAATGAAATTCAGTTTTAGACATGAAACTATTTCCTTGTTTTTTTTTTTTTTTTGTAATATACTAGGAATTTGAAACATATTTTAAAGTGCAAAAAATGCTGCATACTTTAGGGGAGGGCGCGTCAGTTTCATTTTGAATGCAATTGAGTAAAAGAACTCATAGAACCATATTTAAAGGAGAATCGTGCGGAAGCAAAGCCTAAAATCAACTCTCTTCAAGTCTGAGCTTACAACAGAGTTAATTTCTTGCAAGCAAGGCAAACTTTATTTTTATTAGCATCATATGGCAGCGCTGAAACTGCCACCAGTATTGCATCTCATTATCAATTGCCTTATTAAAGATCTAGAGTAGAAGTAGAAAATTTAAAGGCATAAACCTCAGGCGGACGTACATGTATGTATATAAAGTGAGCTGCCTACTTTAGGGGATAGCGTAATTTTTATTTTGAAGTCTGTTAAATTTAATGTTTTGCAACTCTTTTACTTTTCTTTGCAACCTTCTATGCAACGAGTTACCATCGGTAACTGTGATTTGTAATTTTGAAAGTATCAAAAAGTAAAAGTTTTTTGAATATTTATATATGAATATAATTATTTTTTGGACCTGAATTAATACATTTCAATTGGCTCTTCCAGCAAAAAAAAAATAATTAAGTTTTATTTAATTATGATATTGTAATACATTTGTATTAAATTACATTTTCAGGCTCAAGTTCAACCCTTGGTTTAAAAAGTAACCAACCAAAGGGTTGAACTTGGAACTGAAAAATATAATATAATATAAATATTTTATTTTATGTTTATAGTTTAGTTCAGTTCATTATCAACTTCATTATCATTTGAATTATTAAAGAACTATTACTCTGAAGGATAGCAAAATATCGAAAAATAAAACTAATAAATTAAAAAAGACCTAAGGCCCGAAAAAAAAATAATATTGAACTACAGTAAATATAAAAAGAAAATTTAAGGGTTTAAAACTCTTGAGTTTTTGCCTGTAAAGCCCCCATTAAATTTATCTCGTATGTGGTAACTTTTAATTGATCAGCCATTAATAATACAAACGATATTTTCAAGCAAACTGACGCAGACAAAAACAAAAATTATATGAGAGAGAAAAAAACCAAACTATGCAAATATGCCAAGAAAAGATTGAACTACTAAATGACCAAACAATTTAAAAACTTATCAAAGTAAAAACTTATTTTATAGCCTGGTTGAAGCATACAACAAAAAACATTCTCCCTGTTAAAAGGCAAAAAAAAAAAGATTAAAAAAAAAAGTTTTCTAAATTGTATCTGGTTACAAGCAGAAGAGAAGATTTAAATCAAAGCCTTTTGTTATGTGGTCAGACGGACAGACAATTGTTTGTCTACATTGAAGAGAAAACTGGCTGAAATAGGGATGAATGGTTTATTGCTGCAAAAGAAGAAGAAGAAGATGAGCTGATTGTTGTCTTTGGCTAAAACTATTTACCCAAAGTCTGTTTCAATTCATTTGGTAATTGCTAAATTTATATGAAAAACCTTTTGATGTCAGTTGCCTTCAAGTATGCAAGTGTTAACAACAAGTAATTTGTCCCCTAAATGTATGCAATAGATATTTGCTATTTAAATCATTAGTACATGTTTTTGAGATCCTGACATTGTGGCAATAATTAAATCTGATTATTTTGAACAATAAAAAGAGAAGGTAAAATACAACAACAATAAAATATCGGTTTATTTGAGATACCAACCAGATTTGAAATGTGATGAGCAGTTAACAAATGCAAATTGCTTCAATAGAGGGAAAATAAAAAGCAAACCAATATTTCAATTCAAATAACTAAATACCTTTCTTGTATAGATTAAATATCCTTGTGGAACTTACCTAAAATGAAAAGAAAAAAAGGAGACATGAATTAAAAGCAATAGATAAAAATGAGATAAATCTTAAGGCTTTAAGGCGCCTAAATATATGCAGCGCTTGGATTTAAATAGCAATTTCATTGATATGGAGTAGTAGGATCGTATTCGAAAAAATTAAACCAACTTTTCCACAATCATTTTAAACACATATTTCAACAAAAATTGTATCTATACAATATACAATTTTTTTTTTTTTTGTCATTCGAGACCTTGTTTAATACAGAATATTATTATTACACTAATCACTAAAATGTTAAGACGTTTAGTTCAATTGATGAAAACTGTGCAAGTTTATCGAATATAAATCAAATTGTAATGTTTCATAAATTTATGCAGAATTCGTCATTTGTTACTTGAAAATTGATTTTGTTCCTTCTGCTTAAAAACAACATCTCACTCTGATCTCCAACAAGTTGTTTTTGTCTCCGTATCCTCTCTGATAGTGAAGCAGCTCTACAAGCAGCTCATTCCCGTCTAGAATACTTTGGAAATGTTACGAACTTCTTCAGAGCCGATATTTAAGGAACATATTAGTTCTCACTTGGATACCGGGCCACGAGGAACATGAGGCCAACGAAGGGGCTAACTGCTCAGGCAAAACGGGTACAGTAAGGTCCTGAACCATTCTGCGGGCTTGATAAGTCTTAAGGAAATCCTTGCTGATTATTGGAGAGCCCTAAAGGTCATGCGGCAGGCCCAAGGGACGAATAGATCCCAGCAGACTGAAGTCCGACCGTATTGTGAACCCCAGCAGAAAGAATATAAGACTATATACAGGGCTAATGAAGGGGTACTGTATGGCAAATTATCATCTCAAAAAAAAATGAAATTGGTAAGCAGTGATTCCTACAGGCACTGTAATGAGTAAGAGTAAACGACGGAACACCTACTTTGCGAGTGTCCCGCTGCGTACAGACGTAAAACTACAAAACTGGGATCCCAAAGACCTGGGCAACATCAAACCTACTACCGTAACGAGTTTTACTAATAGTCTAGGTCTCGATGTATAGGAAACAAGGGCTGCTCAAAACATCTTTCTGGCCGAGGTACGCAAATGATAATAATAATAAATTTAGTTTTTTTCCATCTACAAATGATTATTCACTTTGAGTGTTCATAAAATTTAAGCATGTTTCTCCTAGAATTTTCTTTAATAAATACCTTGAACAACCCTTAAATGTCCTGAACTATATTTACTATGAAACTTTCTTTTTACTTTTTTGCGCTGTAAATTTATATGCTTTTAAATGTTAGAGCAGCAACACGCCCTATTCAAATAAATACCTAGTTTGCAATGACAAGCATTACGTCATATTTTTTTTTTTTGCGTTTTATTTCAATTTTCATAAACAGCTAGACAGGTTGTATGTTAAATTTTCTTTTAAACAGCAGAGCAAGTCCTTTGAGAGACACAACCAGATGGAGGAGAACAAAACGAGTGCAACACAAGAAATAAACACAACAAACAATAAAGAAAAATAAATATGAAAATGAAAATATTTCAACTTAAGTGACATTTTTTACCCACTTAATCGAAATGCCATCATTATGTCATGCAGCAGACTGTTGAATGCTTGCGAGGTGAAAAAAAGAGGACAATGACGACAAAGAAGTGTTGTTAGTGTTGCCATGATTATTTTGCATACATATACATACATATTTTTTTTGTTGTTGTTACTAATTTATGACACTTCTTTTGCTGTTGGAAAATCTATAAAAAAACATAAACCATAATTCATGTGCCCCTTTTGTTGCCTCCCAGGATTTATCAGCCAACGTCGTCACAAATGTTCGTCCTTTTCTAATTGTGTTTTTTTTTATTTTGGTGTTTTTTTTTTTTTTTTTTTTTTTTTTTTTTTTGAAGGGGCTTATTTCAATTTGTGCTGTTTGTACAAATATTTCTGGCTTTCTTTAAGGTTTTATTTATGTCATTTGCAACTCCCACAACGCTGCTGCTGCTGCTGCTGCTACTGCTCTAAAGCCTGATAGACATTTGTCAATCAAAATTATGAGGTCTTGTTATGCTACCAGATTATTCTGTATAGTATTTCTTGTGCGACTTTATTTTCCCTGCTATATTTTTTTTTTTTTTTTGCACCATAATTTTCTATTCCTTTGGTGGCCGTCGTTTTTTTTTTAGTTCTTTTCAAGTATCAAGCTGGCAACGAAAGAAAAAAAGACACTCAGCTAATGTCACAGTGTTTCCTTAATGCACATAAAGTTATAAAATTTTAAGCAGTTAAATATTTCAAAAGAACACAAAACAAACGTATTCATTATGTGGCAAAAGACACTCGCCGGATAACGCGAAAAACAGTTGAAAAAGCTTATCATGATTTTGAATAGAAAATGACACTTATTGTTCGGCTTACAATAATGTGCATAATGAGGTTGACAATTGTAACGAGGTATACGCAACACTCTTGTTTTAATTTTGAAATTGTTATATCATTGAGAAAAAAACGGGGCGTTTTTAATCAGTAAAAAATATTGAAAAGTTTTTTGTGTCAGTAAGTTCTTAGAGAATATGTTCATTTTATGTGACTGCAAGTGGTTGTGTAAAGAAATCCTTGGATTAGACAAGAATGTTGCATTTTAATATGAATGCCCTAAAGTATGCTTTGTTTTCTGTATTTAGTAAATTATTCAAATAATATAAAATAAAAGTATGTATACATTAACATGAAACGAAAGTGATGGCAGGCAAATCAAACTCATCTAAAAATGCGAGAAAAAAAATACACAAATAGTTTTTTTCTTTTGGTATTCCGGGCTGTTCCACACATCAAGTGGTTTGAAATCATGTGATTTGTAATACCGAAATGAGCATTACTTAAGCAAAATGAAATTCTATATTATAAGTGAAGTCTTGAAGAACATTTCAAGAGATTTAATGAATACAAAGGGGCAGCATAAAGTCAGGTTTTTGAAGCAATTTGTTTTTAGAAATCCTGTGAATGGAGGAGCAAAGTGATTTTCGGTTTAGAAGTGCATAATGTCATTTTTAACGGAAAACTAATTCATGGGCCCTACCGAGCAGTTAAGAAAAATACTTAAAATAATTAAAATATGTCAGACATACAGGTATGTTCTGAAAATCACTTTTCACGAAAGTGATTTGAAATCACTGAAATGGTGTTCTGTGCACAAATTTTTTTAGTAATTTCGTGATTTGAAACCGGTCAGCTTAACGACAACCGATTTTAAATCACTTGCACATGTTTGACAACTATTTTGTTAGAAACCAAATAAAAAACTTATTGAGTACTTTATATAATGTGTCTTTTACTTATTCATGCAATAATATTATATCTTTTATACAAAATAAATTAAAAAAAATCACAAATTGCTGAAGACACTGCTTGCTTTTAAAGAAAAAAAAAAAAAAAAAAATACTTCTGCTCATAATCTTCGTGATTTACTTTTTAGCAGTCAGCTGTTTTGTATTGTTCGAAAATATACTGTGGTTACCTGATTGCATGAGCCAAATTATTTTAAACAAAATTTAATTAAATTTATAATTAAAGTCTTAATTTTATGAATAGTTTCGAATTTTATTTGGTAAATTCAATGATATAAATGCAAAAATGTATGTACATTACAAAAATACCCAGTTTAGAACAGTGGCAACTCTCTTGTTTTTGTATTTATTTTGTTTTGTTTAACAAACCAGGATAAACATCCGTGATTTCGAAAATAGAAAAGCACGCCGAAAACTCTTAAGTCTCGTGATTTTCAGAACAACAAGAAATCACCTCCGTGATTTTGAAACCGTTCGTGATTTTAAATCACCGTGATTTCAGAACAGGCCTGATAAGCACACGGCGTGTGCTGCGAAACTACCTGAATTGTGTTTTATCACTGTTATAGCAAAATTTAGCCTTGTGTTTAATGTTTAGATATGTTCCATAAATAAAATATGAATGATCTCCAGCTACTAAGTATTCAACTTTACTTTTGCTGTCTTCTTTTAAAATGTTGATCACTACAATTTTTCCCCCCAATAAAAAATCTGCTCAATTCTGAGAAAATACAAAACGATTTTTATAATTTTTCTGGCAGCAGTCACCGCTAGGCCTGTCACCAGTTTTCGTTTGGACGTCTATTACTTCTCCTGCTGTTGAAAAGTGACATAATTACTCACTAGCTTTTCGGTTTTAGATGACGATATGTATGTCGCTTACATTTTCATTTCCATAGCAATGTGCAACTTACAATGTGCAACTTATTGTTTGTGCTCATTACATTTATGAAGTAGCTTTTCGTCTTATTATAAAAATTTGAAATAAGAATCATTTATTAGCCCACTATTGCTTGCTTTTGAAATCACTCTCAAAAAGGATGTGGTGGTATGACATTAGTGGTTTATTTCCTTCATAAAAGTTGTCCTTGCAAAAATGAAAACGTAGTGTTTTTTAAGCCACGCTGTTTGTTCTTTTTTGTGTTGCCGTTTTTTTTTTTTTTTTTTTTTTTTTTTTTTTTTTTTTGGAATTATAAAATTAAACAAAGTGTTCATTCGAAGTGGCCATCACACACAAAAACACCCATCTATTTATTCGCATTTCGTTCATTATATTTACGATGCGTTTTTTTTAGTTTCCCTCTTCTTTTTTTTAATAAATTATCATTATTTTAAGTCTGTCACTGTGTTGACATTTGCTTTTTTTGTTGGCATTATTCATTATGCATTCTCATTCATTATTGACATTATTGTGCTGCTCGCTTTCTCTCCCTGACTCATTCATTGTACTCATATTCTTGAGGTAACAAATCAAACACAAACAACAGCTGACATTTTATTATCAAAAAGCAACCAAAGTTTCGCTTTTTCTTGTGCGTATTTTTTTCTATGTTTTCTTTGAATTTCCATTTTAATGCTGTAATCAGTAACGACCACACTAAAGAACAATAATTATGATAATGAGAATGATAATGATAATGCGCTGTATTTTGCAAAAAAAAAAAAAAAAAAAGTATTAAAAAATGTGGGGGAAACAAACACTGATTTTCTATAAGAAATCAAAAAAGAAAAGGATTTTTTTACACAAAAGAAAAAAACGTTGAGTTAATTTGAGTAATGAGCAATGTGATGGTCGTGAAACAGCCATGGTATGTACCCCAGCCAATAAGTCTTCAACTTTAAGTGTTAAAAAATGTGAGGGAAACAAACACTAATTTTCTATAAGTAATGAAAAGAAAAGGATTCTTTTACACAAAAGAAAAAAACGTTGAGTTAATTTGGATGGTCGTGAAACAGCCATGGTATGTGCCCCAGCCCATAAGTCTTCAAATTTACTTTTCTTGTCTTCTTGAAAAAATGTTGATCACTGCAATTTCGTCACAAAAAATCTTTTCTCCATTCGGAGGCATTAAAATCAAACCAAAGCCCGATAAAATAATTAAAGTAACATTTGGAACAAGCAAAACTATCGCTTCTGAAGCACCGAAAATCCATGAGTGGGGCACGAGGTGGCATTACAATCCGCTCAAAGTGACTGCTTGGTGCGCTGTTCATGCTGGAGGAGCCATAGGGCCATTGTTTTTTTTTCGAGGACGCTGCTGGTCAAACTATAGGGTCCGCCATTTAACTTTTTTTTTTCAACTAGTGCTTATTTCGTGAATATGGTAATACTTAGTCCAGGTCTGGTTTGACAGATAATTAGTTTTATCCTTCCGCTGAACGAATATGGTTGTGTATATGCTTCGTTAAGTGGGCCCGCGATCGACTTACAGAAGATGCCGATTTTGCCACAAAAAAAAAATCATCTTTTCAGATGAAGCTCATTTTGATCTTGGCGGGGCACAGCAAAATTTTTGCATTTGGGGCACAGAAAACCCGCACGCATCCAAAAGAAAAACGAATTTTTGTTCACAAAAAATGAAGAGGAGGATATTGGCATCATTTGGTTTCAACAGGACGGCGCTACGTGCCACACAGACGAAGCTACACTCAATGTTTTGCCGTTTTCAAAAGAAAAAGTTATTCGGCGGACCCTTTATATCCCATACAGCTTGGGAAGACCCACAAATTTGGAAATAACTCTGAATGTTTCTTTCGTTCAAACTTTTTCGTCTGCCATCTGTTCTCTTACAGGTTGTTACTTCTTTGGAACCAATGAATTGTATTAAATATTACGTGGCATAATTGACTTTAAATAAATAGATGGGCTTGGCACATTCACTCTGGTTGATTGTCTAAGAGTTACAAATTAGAGGAGCAGATAAGGAAATATGTATGTAAATGGCAGATGAAGAGGACCTCATTAAAGTCAGTCAAAATCACGTCTCGCCATCTTATCGAAATACATGCGGCATTAAAAATTAATAGCTAAACGAAATTGCCGATACAAATAGTTAACAGAATTAACAAGCCACCGTTTCCATGTGAACATTTAACAGATTTTACTTAAAAATATTTAACAGATTTTCTTTAAAAATAAATAATCTTTTAATTGGCAAAATGTACCGAACTGCTTTCATTCCGCTAATTAAAGTGATGTCAACATTTAAAGAATAGTTTTTCGCACAGATACAAATCAAAAAGTTTGCTTGTTAGTTACCAGAGAGAGAAACACCCCTGAACTCGTAAAAAGAATAGAGTAGGGGTTGTTAAATGTATTTATTTCAGGTTACAAAACTACCAGTCATTGTGACTGGGTTACCTAATTTATGCAAACGAATTTCGGTTCACGAACAACAAGCCCACACACGTGTATGTGTGTGTATATGTGTAGTTACTACACACTCACACACACACACACATTTGAGGCAAGAAAGTTTTATTGTATAGTTGTGAAATACGAGTGCAAAATAAACAAATAATTGTTGCTATTTCCCATAGAAATTTAACAAAAAAAAAAAATAAAATAAAAAAAAGAATGGCATTAAAAAATCAAAATGTGGCAAAGGATAGAAAAACACGCATACCAACACACACACACACACACATATGTGTATATAATTTTTTTGTTTCCATTTTCAGTTTTAAAAACTACCAAATGAATGACAGAAAAACTTTTCGCTTAGTGTTGCTGCTGCTGTTGTTGTTGGTATTTTGGGTGTCATATTCATGTGGCAGCATGCACTTGCACGACATGAGCGTTTTTTTTTCTCTTTTTATTTCTTTTTTGGTGATAAGTTCCTTTCAAAACTCCATTAACTTTTACTTTAGAGCTAAAAGTGTGAATATAATAAACTCTCAAACTTATTTAACACTTTTTTTTACGCTGTTGTTTTTTGATCACGCGAATTATTTAAATGTGTTGGTAATAAAATACAGTAGTTAGCAAGCACTAGTAACTTTTTGTGTTTGTCGTTGCAGGGCAGGGAGGAGAAAGAAAAGCTTTTCTTTCTTTTGTGTCTGTATCACAACAAAACACAGGTGTTTGTTTAATGTGGTATGCAGGGAGGGAGTTGAAAGTAAGAATGATGGATGACATTAAATGGTGTTGCGGAAATTATTTGTACGAGAGCTGGTTTCATTAGCTTAAGGTTTAAATTTAGTTTTTCGTTTCATTTTTTTTTTTTTATATTAGAAAATTATGCGCTGAAAAGTATGCTTTAGATAACAACTGTTTCGATACGAGAAAGTTTCACAAAATGCGGAAAATTGTATTGGGCTGAAAATATGGGGGGGTTTGCATTGAAAAGTAGCTCATTTAAGTGATAACTATTAAATTTAAAGACTTTCGCGGTTTTTGTCTTGGGTAAATTTAAAAAAACAGCCTTTAATAGATAAACGTGAAGCGGCGTTTTTTTTTTGTGCATTGTCCCGGAATGGGAATGTCTGAACATTAATTTGAGGACAGAGCCAGTGAATGAATCCCACCGTTGCGCAGGATAGTGAGTCATGGCCTTGAACTGCCATAACACTCCGTTTGTGTGGTTCACAGCAAACAAGAACTGTTTTGCATTAGCTGTAAATAGCAAGTTACTATTTGTAATAAGGATTCATAATTTTTGAGGCCTACAGCGTTTACGTTTTCCTACATCAGTATCATTTCTGTGGGCCCTAATGACGGCATGTGAAATCCAAACATTGAATTCAATGAACAGAAAACAAAAAAAGGCCAATATCAAAAACGTGGCAAAAATCATTTAAATTAAAAAATTTTTTTTTAAATCGCTTCCAGCTAATCTTTAATTTTACAGGGTGGCAGACACAATTTTATTCGTATGGCTCCAATGTGCACCCAACTTATTTCAGACTGGTTTCGAAGAAGATTTCTGTCCTCTTATCGAAACTCAAATTTGCCTCCAAAGCCATGGAGAGCAGTTCTTTTATATTTAAGTTTTTGTTTTCATTTCATCTCGTGGAAAAAAATATATCGCAAAAAAATTGTTGTTTTCTTTTCCTGATAAAAAAAATACCCCATAATGAATAACATTTTATAAAATATTTATTTTAATTCAGTGTCCATCATTTTAGCCATCATCAACTCACTAAATAAAAGTAAATAGCAGATGTGTCACATGAGTAAATCATGTGTTTTCTTTTAAAAACTAAATTAAATTTATATAAGTATTTATAAAAATTATTGCAATAGACTTTTATAGCTGTTATTACTCAAGGTACTTGAAATATATTTTTCTGCTCAAAATTATTGGCGTGTCATCATCAAATTATTTAGAATGTTTAAATCTTTCATTTTTGCTGACATTTAGATTGACATCAAAATTGAAAATGCTATAAATTTAACACATGAAAAACAAAAACAACGAATAATTTGTCTAAGCACATAAAATCGAATTTTTGTGAAAACAACAGGCTTCCTTGGTGACAATAAAGGGTTTTTAAAAATTATCAACTACCTGAAATTTGATATCGAAAAGGTGAAAAATAGAAGCAGAATTTACCTCTAAATTCTGCTTCTATTTTTCCATAATAAATAAGAAAGTTTGTATGTACATATGTACATACTTTTGGCTGGCTCGATTTAACAATCGATATTGTGCCGTCCATTTCCCCCCCCCCCCCCAAGAAATGTCGAAAGGAAAAAACTATTTGCGAGACGCATAAATTTAAAATTTTTTGCACGAGTGCCCCTGAGGAGACGTGGTATCTATGTGTGGGCGGTGTGGTGAGTTCGGAAAAATATTGGAGGAAAAATTATTCGGGATTTGTCATACATTTGGCTTCTCTACGGGCACCCTGCGACTGATTACAGGTAATTTTTCCCATAAATATTTTTATTTAAATTAATTTAGCAAACATTTGGAAACATTTATTGCTTAATTATTTGAACAATGGACCGATTAAACATTTTTGATGTTGATTTTTCGAGTTGGTTTCTTAGTGAATTAATCAAGGTTTTATTCGATTAAAAATCCGGCTGAAAAGTGAAATTCGGTTTCTATATAAAAAAAAACAATTTTGAGGCTGTTAATTTTTTGTATGGCAGGGCTTCACAAAAGACGTAATACAGGGTCGGTGCGGTATAAAAAAAAAAATTAAAAAAAAAATAAATAAAAAAAAAAAATAAAAAAAAAAAAAAAATTGGACTCTACGAGCACCCTGGGACTAATTGGTGTAATTTTCCACATAAGCATTTTTATTTTGATTTTTCGGCTTTGTTGTTTATTAGTTTCGTGGCGAATTGATCAAGCCTTTATTAGATTAACAAATCGAAAGAAATATATAATCAATTTCGATATAAAAAATAAAATTTCGAGGATCCTGAGTTTCAAATTTTTTACATTTTTGTATGACGGCCGAAAGAAAAATTTTAAGAAAACATTATTGGGGGTTTATTGTACCTTTGAATGTGCTACGGGCACCCTGGGGACTAAGTAGTGCAATTTTGCATGTAAAAATTTTTTATGTTAATTAATTTAACAAATATTGATGTTTAATTTCTTTAAAACAAGAAATCGGAATAAAAATTTCAATGTATGCTGTAAGTAATGAATCGATTAGAAATGAGCCGAACAATTATTTGGTTGCTGTTTGAATATAAAAGTATATTTATTCGCCTAAATAATTAAAAATTTTTAAATTATTCGAAAAATTATTCGTTTACATATGGACCACGTAATTATTTGGATAATTCTTTGATTGATGAATCCATTAAATATTTAAATACTCAAATGAATGATGTGATCGATGGTTGGAATAACTTCCAAGCCAGTAATTGACAAAAAAAAAATTAAAAAAATATAATACGCCCTCAACAAAAAACTATTTTACACAAATAACTTATTAATTCTTAATGTTGACTTTTCATTATTCGCTATTTATCAATTTCCTGTTAAAATTAACAAGCTTTTATGCAAATAATTCGTCGATTAAAAATTACTCGAATAAGTATTCGACTAAATATTCGAATAAGAATGCCATCGCAAATTCACTATTAAAATAAATTCCATAATATATTATAAAAAATCGTTCAAAAACAAGTCTCCTCTGCTGAGTTTATGCACAAATTTATTTATACTTGATGGTGACCCAGCCTTTTTTTAATTTACTAGATTTCTAGCTTATTTCATAAGCTCATTACAAGTACTTTGGTAATGTGTATTAAAAATTTGCTTAAAAAAAATACACTTTCCTATTTGATTATTATATGCTGCAATGCCAATCTTCAACTCTTGCCTGGAATGCCCCCAGTGTTTCACGTGTAGGTAGTGGTGCTAGTAACTACTATTCTAAACGTTTTTAGAAAATTTCACCATTCAATGCAGTTTTATAACCAATTCTTGTACTCTGATGTATTTTATATTTTTATTTCTAGCGCTATGAGCTGTTCAAATATGTACAACTACATACAATAGATAAAAAAAAAATAAAAATAGAGAGGAACACATAAAATAAACATGAATTGTAAAAGGGTGTGTGTGTGTGTGTGCGCGCATTTTTATGGGTATGTAAATCTGCATATTGCATGTAGCATGAAAGAATTCATCCTGTCATATATTCGTGGCTCACGATATTTTTTCCGTATTTTTTTTTTTTTTTTTTTTAATTAAATAGATTTTGTAAAAAAGAAATATTTGCCAAAAATGAAATGGAATTGAAAACTAGAGTTTTTAGATTGAATTAAAAAAAAAATTAAAGAAATTATTAATGCTGCAAGTTAAGGCAAAATAGAACATGCTATTTGGCTTTAAGCTGAAGTGTATTTGTTTTCAATTGGCCTGAATGAATCGGGCATGTGGGAGAAGTTGAAGTTGGAATAGTAAATCCTCACAGTTTTATGCAACAATGATTATTGGCTGATGGATTTTCTACGTAAATTGTATTTCGAGAATTATGTATGTTTTAAGTATGAAATAGAAACTGCAAAATATTCCGCTTACTGATGCAGTAACGGCGATTGCCTTGAAATCAAATAAATACCGCGCAATAAATACCAAATGTGATCCAAAGAAAAACTATATTAAAAACGTGCTGCCAAGAAATCTTTTATTACAACACATCAGAAAAACGTTAAAATATTATTATTTCGTTTACATTCCACTCCGCAGAAAACAGAACAAACACTTGCACAATTATTTGGTGCAATGGAGAGCGGAAATGTTTTTGAAGAATAAAAAGTTTTAAGCAAGTAAATAAGAATGCTTAATAAATCAAATGGATCGAAGGGAGATTTTTTTTTTTTTTTTCGTTTTAAATGTTGGAATAAAGTTTCTTTGAAAAACGTGCGTTTATGAAATCACTTACAAGTTTGATATGGCAAAACTTATATGGCCCGAACTGTTGATTTTTCATACAAAATGTGTGTTACTTTTGTTTTTGGATAAATGCACTTATTTTATGTATAAGGATTCACCATTTAAAGTGAATGCCCTTAATATCATATTTCGTCGTTGTACCTAAAACGTATGAAATGATTGGCAATTGTCAATGTTAAATGGAGAATGTCAAATAAAAATCGTGATAAATTAAAAAAAGCCTAAAATCTTTACACACACACACACACACACACCTGCAAGAGGTGTTAAATTTGGATTCACATGAAGACACAAAACGTGAAGCGCTATTTTTGAAATAAATTAAATATTTTATTAAACGAAATTCGATAACAAATCACGTTTTAAATGTTAGATATACATTTGTATGTATGAAAATTAAATAAATACACAAAAATTTTTATGTGGGAAGAAAATAATTATTCAGACAGAAATGTTGTTTGTGGTAAAAGGAAAAATGTTGCAAAAATATTAAAAAAAAAAAAAACAGCAACAACAACTCTTGTCCAGAAACAATTATAAAGGTTGCCATAGAGCAGAGATTTTAATTAAAAATTGGTTAAACAAACTAATAAACAAACAAATACAATAATTTTATACAAACAAATTAAAATGAATTTCAAAGTGGGAATTCAAGTGGTTTGACGATTTGAGGGGCGGGCGCATGGAAGAGCCGCTGTTGGCGGCTGGTTGAGTGGTCGGTCGGTCGGTCTGTTGATGTTTGGTAATAATTTTTATTTTTAAGTGTAATTATTAATTATTGTATAATTTGTTGCTGTTGTTGCTTTATTTTATCATTATGTGTACTGAGTGTTTCACAAAAATTATGCTGTAATCGTATTGAACTTCGTTTTTGATTTTTTTTTTTTTTTTTTTTTTTTTTGTTATTTCTATTTGTATAATTATTTTTGCTTCATTATAAATTCGTTTTTTGGTTGGCAATAAATAAAATATTTAAGAAAACCGCAAAAATAATATTTTCACAATAATTAAAAAAAAAAAAAATAACAACAATTATTTCAAAACTAGTAAACTAAATTCAATATGTTATTTAAGCCAAAGTTACGCTATGGAACGGTTTTACTGAAATATTGCAAATTTAAAGCGAGAATAACAGCAGGAGGAGAAAAAAAAAGCTTTTGGTTACACCCATAAAAAGTTTCTTTTAGCTGTCATGTCACACACAGAGTCCAGGGACCTCAACTCTAATGAACACTCCATAAACAGATTTAAAAAAAAAAAATATTTGAAATTCGAGTTTGAGGACTTGGCTCAGTGTTTGTTTTAATGTCATTCAAAATTCTAATTTTTTGAATAACATTTTTCTATCCTTTTTATTTCGAAAAAGCTGAATATGTTTTAGAATATATTCTTTAGTTTGCTTTCCTTCCTTAACAGAGCTTTAAGCTTTATCCAAAAAGCTCACTGTTCATAAAGTAATTTTGGGCACACTCTAGCAAGCAATTACCCAAAATATATGGCAGTAAATTGTGTGCCGCAGTGTTTGCTTAGCAGTACCATTTGAAATAATAAAAATAATAGGAAAAAAAAAATGCACGCAAACAAACAAATTTCGTATATCGATTCATAATTAACGGCAACAAAACTAAAACAATTGGTTTTTTTGTAGTGTAAGAAAATCGCTTACACACTCACTCACACACTCATTTCCAACCATACAAATTGAAAAATAATTATTTTAAGTTTTTCATCATAACACTTTTAACGTTGAAATCAATTCAACAACAGAATTATGAGGTGTTGAAAAAGTGTGTGCAAAAAAACAAACACAGAAAACTAAAACAATTAAAAATAAACTTAGAAATAATAATAAAACACCAGAAAAGAAAAAAAAACAAATATAAAAACAAAAGCTTGAAGAAATCGTTACTGCACAAAAACGTTTAATAAACAGAGCATAAAAATAAAAACATTCTGTTTATTAATTCAAATAAAAGGAAAAAAATTATTTTCAAAACATACATATTCAGCACTTTTGAAAGTACTTATAAAAAAGATAGAAAAAATATTAGTCCATAAATTAGAATATTGAAAAATAAATGGAAGTATATTATAGCCGTGAAGAAGCTATCCCAAGGAAAGCGAAATATAGGCAAAAAAAAAAAAAAAAAATAAAGAAATAAATAGAGAATAATATGAAACTAAAAAGAGTCCAATAAACGTAATAATTAATATTGCATTACATTAAAACAAAAACGCATAAATAAATCTTATTATTTAAAAAATCCGACAGAAAATATGTATGCAAGTTTTAGAAGGACACCTTCTCGAATTTCAATTAATTAATTATACTTGCTTAATTATGCGATTATGTATTGGTTAGATAATGACTTTAATTATGCGGACAATAATAGTAATTATTTATTTACAAATTTGTCGAATAATTATTAAAAAATTATTCCAACAATTATTCGAATAATTATTCGAACAATTATTCGAATAATTTATATTTACTCAAATGAGTTTTCGAAATTCATGCTTAAGAACTTAGTCCTTTTAAACTTTTATACACATGTTTTGAGGCTTTTTTAATAATAAGAAGCTTGCGGATAGTTATTCGAATAATTAAACGAATAAATAAGAATACCAAGTCGCATAAACACAAAAATCCAGCAATTTCCTTATTACTTTAGAAATCCAAAAAAAATGTGTATAAAATTCATGCTTAAGAATTTAGTTCATTATTGTTTTTATTTCCTTCTAAAAGTTTTATACACATGTTTTTGGGGGCTTTTTAAATAATAAGAAACCTGCGGATAATTATTCGAATAAATAAGAATACCAAGTCACATAAAAACCAAAACTCCAGAAAATTTCCTTATTATTTTAGAAATCCCAAAAACATTTGTATAAAAGTTTTAGAAGTAAGTAAGAACAATAATAATTTAACGAAGTCCTCAAGCACAAATTTGGATTAACTAAGATCCTAGTTTTATAATTCACAGCGCAACGCTAGAGTTTACATGAAAAATGCAATAATAAATTTTAAAAAATTTTACTAGTTTATTGATGATTTATTTGTACACAACTACGCATAATTTTTGGTGGCATTGAAAATTCAAAAAAAATTGTATAGAAGCAAAAAAAAAAAAAACTTCAAGTTTATTATTGCTTTCTATTTCTATGGAGTTACGTTGTGAATTACAAAATTAGGGCCTCAATATTTTTGTATAAATATTCGAATACTTGTCTTTTTTTTTAGGTTATTATTCGGATATTAGTGTGAATTAATAATTATAAAATTATAAAATATAAAAATTTTTTTAACAATTCTAAGGAAGTAAATTCGAGCTGAAGCCCCCCAATATAGAAATTAACAACAATAAAAAAATAATTATTTAAAAATTAATCGAATGGTTATTCCAGTAATTAATCGAATAATTATCTATTCGCTTATTTATTAACCAAATAATTATTTGAAAAATTATTGAATTTCCTCAGAATTTCAATTCCGAGGAAGTAAAATCGCATCAAAATCCCGATAAAGCTGTGTGCATAGAAAATCTCAAATTTAATATGTTTTTATTTTTCGAATTCTTAATCCTTTTCATGCATATTTTAAATAATCAACTTTAAACTTCTGTGTAATAAAACTTTAAAGAAATAAATTTAATGACCTGAATTCCAGGTAGATATTTTAAATAAATACGAATATCTTTTTTTTTTTTTTTTTTTTTGGACTATTGGTTGTTGCATTCATTTTTATCTTGTAACAAATTTTACAGTAAACTTTACTCAAAAAAAAAACAAAAAAAAAACTTTTTCTGCATCATTTGAAATTGCACCAAGCAGCAAAAAGTCCCTTTGGATTTAAAAACATGCAGCGGCAGGCAATTGCATAATATGGAGAAACATTAATACTCGCTGGCCCATTGGGGTATCAATAAATGAAAGAGCCTGCCTTCAGTGTATTGGGTAGAGGAGAAAAGAGAAAAGTGCTGATTTTTTTTTCTTTGCAAGAGCAGGGAGTTGCAGGGGGCTTTTTAATTGCAAAGAGCCATTTGTTCATTTGCACTTGCAGTAAATTGCACGACGACGACTACTGCTGCTGTAGTCACAGTCAATGTTGCAAATGCACAATTTATTGCATACAATTTAAAAAAAAAGAAACAAAAAAAATCAATACACACGCACACATTGACACACTCAGAAAGTAAAGAAATACAAAAAAAAAAACTAAAGAAAATCGGATTTATTAGCCGCAAAATTGCTTCTCAATGCTTTTAAAGCTTTTGAACTAAAAAAAAAAAAATTTACGCAGCAAAATGAAAACATCAGTTGGTGAAAGCGGAAAAAGGAAATATATGATATTAAAAAGCAAAAAAAAAATTTAAGAAACAGAAAAAATAGTGAGTGTTCAACAAAATTCCACAATAATTAGTGGAATGGAAAAAAGAATCAAGAGAAAAATTCTGAATTTCAGTGAAATGTATCAATTTCGTGGGACAAAAGTAAGCGAAAAATGCTACAATTTTTTTTTTTCTGCCCATATCAAATGTGTAACAATTTTAAAGACCCAAAGCAACAAAAAGAGAATTCCCGTGAGTGGTTGGTTTCCCTTTGGATTTGCTAAAATATTTTTGATTTTTTTTTTTTTTTCTTTGTGAACGATTGTTTTATGCGTTTTGTGCAACAAAAATATTTCCCACCGGTATTTTTAGCTGAAAGTTACAAAATACGAAGTCAGTTGAACCAAAATATTGAAAAATATATACATACATATAATATTTCTTTTTGGCAAAAATCCAAAATAAAAAAAAATCGAACCTGCATTTTTGTTTATTCATCGAAATTGTTCACAAAAATTATTTGTATTTGAGCAATTCGAATGTACCATTGAAACACAGTCCACAATTCGAATATTTTTTTGATTCACAATTCCAAGAATTAATATAAGAATCGTTTTATAGTTTAAACGATTGACTATTCGAATACTTGTTCGATGCACAATTCGAGTACATATATTGCTTCGATTTGCCATTTAATAACAAACAAGAATTTAATCTGCATTCTCGAGGTTGATGACATCATTTATGGAAATTGTTTACAAAAATGATTTGTATTTAAACAGCTCGAATGCAGCATTAAAACACAGTTCACAATTCGAATAATTATTCGAATATTTATTCGATTCACAACTCAAACATTTAATGCCAAAATTGGAATAGTCATTTTGTTTTAGACGCTTTTTATCACATTTATTCGAATGACAATTTGAAAAATTATTCGAATATTGTGTTAATTGGCAATTCAACAGCAAAACAACATATAAAAATCGAACTTCAATTTTCGTTTAACTACAAAAATGATTTGTAGTTCGAATAGTTCCAAGCTACGATTGAGGCACTAATCACATTTCGTATATTTATTCGATTCACAAATCAAACAACTAATCTAAGAATATAGATAAGCATGCAATCTAGCAATTTACTATTTAGACGATTCACAATTCGAACAATTATTGGAATATTTAATCGGAACATAGTTCCAATAATTATTCGAATATAGCTTTAATCTACAACTCGGATATTTGGTCACTGCACAGTGGACACAGTCATTCTAGTATTAGTGTGTTCACAAGTTGAATTAATCGATTCACAGTTCGAACTATTATAAGAATTATTTTCCTCACAAAAAAGTTCGAAATAATTAAAGCAAATAATAAAAAAAATATTCCTGAAGAAGCCAACAAATTTTGGGGCGAAATATTGAAATAAATAAATATTTGTGTTTTGTTGCAAAAAAAATTTTTTTTTGTTTATAAACAAGATCTTAAGCCTTAAAATTTAATTTATTATTAAAGCAAATATTAAAAAAAAATTAAGAAACAAATATTTATTTCGTTATTTTAACATGAACTTTTCGAACTGTTATGCTAACACATTAATTATTCGATTAAGTATTCGATTAATTGTTCGATTAATCATTCGATTAATTACTCGATAACTATATTAATTTTCTTTCTTTTTTTTTAATAATAAATTAAATTTTAAGGCTTAAGATCTTTTTATAAAAATGTTTGCAACAAAACAAAGATATTTATTTATTTCAAATAAATAAATATCTTTGTTTTGTTGCAAACATTTTTATAAAAAGATCTTAAGCCTTAAAATTTAATTTATTATTAAAAAAAAAAAAAGATCAAATAAACTATATATTAATTTTCTATTACTGAACTAATTATTTAAACCATTTTTTATATTTACTTAAATTAAAATTTAGACTTGTATTTATTCGTGTAATTACTCAAACAATTGTTCGAATAACAATTTTTAAATTTATTGTAGAAGATTCGGGTTTATTCAATTTACTTGATTTATTGTTCGATTCTTTTTCAATCTATTGGGTCCTCTTATTATAAATTTTTCTTTAAAAGAGATGTCTTGCAACTGCAGTTCTTAGAAAACAAAATCTTTCAATGTTTTATTTGAAGGCGGCCTTAATTTTTTTTTTTATAGAATTTATTTTTAACAACATTTCAAAACAGCCTCCGTGTAACAAGATTTCCTTCCTATGATTTCGTACAAAGTTTCTTGCTTAATTTGTTGCACTTAGAGAAATACTGAGCTTTTTGTATTGCTGTTTTTTTTTTCGCTGAGAACGTACGTGCAGTATTTTACTGCCTGACAGAGTAAAATAAAATTAAATAAAAGAAAAAAAGTGGGACAAAGGAAATTTCCCAATGCAATACTCTGATGCGAATAGTATTGGAAAAAACGGCTCTGTAGTGGGGGGTGCAGGCCTGTTTTATTTTTTTTTGCGAGTGAAAAAGCCACATACAATCATGTGTTGCATGAAAATAAAAATAAAAAAAAAACGAAAATACAGTCAGTATTACATTTTGTGTAAAAGTGTTTGACTTGATCCGTTTCATTTGGTTTCGGATTTTTTTTTTTTTTTTTTTTGTAATTTTATTTTTACCAGCATCAGTTCCTTCCTTTAACGATTTTTTGCTTTACTGTTGTTTTTCTTGGTGTGGCTTTTTTATTTGCCTGTTTTCTGCTGTTACCAAATTGAAAATCAATAGTGGTTGTTGTTGGTGTTGTTGTTGTTTTATTCGTTCCGTTGTGTCGTTAACATTGTCTACATGTGTTTCGAATGCCTGATGAAAATTCTTTGCCAAAAAATTTCTTAAAATGGATTTCACTTCTGCTTCTTTTTTTTTGTATTCAGCTTGCAATACATTTTCTCGAGTATTAACTTTGTATGCAGCGCCATTGTCATGTGGTTCTTATTGTACTTTAACATGGCCGCAATTACAGTTTAACTTACAACTTTTTATTCTATGGCACATGATATAGTAGATATGTATACATATGTATTTACGTTTTTTTCTTATTTAAAGGATTGTGTGTAATTTGTTAAGGATAATTGGGGTGTTCTAGCAAAAGCATGGATTCAAAGAGATGTGATGCTTTTTAAGTTTTATAAAGAAAATATTCAATTTGCAAAAGGGGGGAATTGTGCACAATACAGGAATGCTAACATGTAGTCATAAAATTATTTACGAGTTTTTATTATTAGCCACCCAAATATTTAACGCTTTTTATTCACAAAATAAACAAAAAAATATGTAAATAAAACATTCGACTTACCTGTACATCAAAATTCGGTGGCTGTTGCTGCAAAAGATTTCCAGGTGATTCCATTTGATTCGGTCCTTGACCTTGATGATTTAACATGGGACTCTAAAACAAACATAAATAAATATTGTAATGGCAGATTTTTGAAAAGTCCTTGTCCAACTAACCTGTGCCATTTGCATTCCACCGACACCATTCATTACCGGCGGTTGCAGTTGATTCATTTGTGGCATTTGATGATGGGCATATGTTGAATTCATTTGTTGGCCAGGACCACCAGAACCGGAATTATTGCCGGGATGATCCATGCCTGCTGCACTCAGCATGTGATTGAAAGCAGCATGAGGTGGAAAGCCGGCATGTTGGCTGGGATCCAACAGATTTGGTGGACGTGGCAGGTTTTCTTCAGCTGGTGAGGGTTGACGAGAACCAGGTGTGCGACTACGATAAATAAATAAATAAATCATTACATAAGTGTACAGTTGGGGTATTTTAACATAAATGTGAAGAAAAAATTGTACGACAAGTTTGAAATTCTCTGCTGTTTAACACATTTAGTGTGGACAATATAAAACATAATAGTTGCGCCACAAACCTTAGAGAGAGGAACATGTTAAAAAATACTGTTTTTAGCAGTAAAAAATCATTGTTACTGTTATTGCTGACAACAACCAACTTTATAGCATATGCCGCAGTGCATCTAAAACTTGTTTATTTTGGGAGGGCTAAAAACAACGGGAAATTTGTAAAAGAGATGCAGCCAAGTCAGAAAGCTTTTCTTTAATAAGGAAATATTTTATTGGTACTACAGTGGGAACTGGATAATAATAATGGTCATATTAAACAATTTCACAATAATTCTAAAATCAGTGTAAGTCAAATATTTCATTCAGAATTATTATATTTGATTTATTTTATTAAAATTCATTTCATTTTTATACTTTTCAGGGCGACTGTCCAGTTTCTGATTTCATAAATTTTCATTTCCAACAGTCGATGACCGGCTGCCTAGAGGCTGTTGATAGAGAGATACCGAGAAAATTACTGGACTGTCACATACACACATACATACATACTATGTATGAGCAAAAAACAAAAAACTTGACCACTTAAAAAAACATAAAACGTAACCCCTTAAAAACATAAAATTTGACAAGAGCATATTTTGAGCAACTAAAACTTGGAGAGAAAATTTTGATTTCCTCCTGAAAAGCTTTGTTAGCATCTAATAGCTGTTTTTAGTAAATTTGTTACTTGCTCTCGTAGAGCAAACATAAACTGAAAATACAGTCTCGTCTTTCTAATTTCATAAGTGTTCATTTCCAACAGTCGATGTTCGGATAGGGCGGACATTGTATTGTATGTATGAACAATTATTTGCCTTTTGGCAAAACAAAAAACGTGACCACCTTTATTTTGGACCCATATTTGCAAGTAAACAACTTGAACTCGCATACAATACATTCACCTGGATACAGCAAAAAAAAAAGTGGTAGGCCCTCAAAAACATTAAATTTCACAAGGGCATATTGTGAGGTTATGTTTGCTTAACGAGCCAATACAACTTGGAGAGCAAATTTGAAGTTTCTCTGGAAAAGTTTTTTTAACATCTAATAACAATTGTTCGTAAATTTGGTATTCGGTCGTAGAGCAAACAACCTTAAAGTACAGTCTGGTGAAATTCGATGTTTTTACGTTTTTTCTTGTTCTTTCATTTCGATGTTTTTGTTGAAGTAACCATGTGTATGCATAAAGTACATATACATATGTATTTTTCTATTACACACAGGAATACATGTACTTGGCCAAAACAAAGAAATGATCACGTTGTTTATGTGCTGATATTTGCCAATGTGACCGAATCTTTAGAAACCTTTTTCTTGGACGTATCTATTACAACATTGAGTCATGTGTATGTTGCTGTTGGAATTCAGTAAGGTTTACAAATAGCTGAGAATATAAGAAAACGTCCAGCAAAGAAAAATTCGAATTTTCGACAAAATGTTAGAATAAAAAAATGTTTTGCTTCAAAGTTTGTAATATTATCATGGTCATTAAAAGGCGATAGCGGTCCTTAAAAGGCCATTTAAAAAAGCAACATAAAAACACTTTCAATATTGGACAAATGTATGATGTGCATATAGCCGTGATATTACTCAGAGATTTTTAAGGAAATTTACCATGTAAGCGAACCGAAATAATTTCTGGTGCTGAAAGATCGGCCTACAATCGAATTCATCTCAGAATTTCGAATCAGAAATTGTTTCGGCTCGCCTTCACTCTTATGAAGAGGTACGAGTATGCAAGTGAATAAACTTTAATTTGTCACAAGTAAAAACTTTTTTGATTTCTGTGTAATAATAAAAACTAGAATGGAAATACAAAAATTTTAGGAAATAAATGCTATCTTCATCAACAAACAGAAAATAAAAATCAGTTGTATGTAAATACAAAAATTCCTCATTGTCTACTTTTTCTCTAAAAAAAAAAAAAAAAAAAAAAAAAATGCAACCGGCACTTTTTATTAAGCACAATAACAGAAATAACTCAGTAACATTAAATATTATTAATTTTTATGGCGTGTTAATGACCTCAAACACCAGAACGAAAGAGAATTATAAAACAATAAAAACGTTGAAACAAACAAAAAAAACTGCAACTAAACAATAAAAACAATACCAGAAGCGCTATTAACAAGTTTTCAAAGAAAATGTTTTCTGCATTTGTATGATTTTAATTAATTCATTTTTATCAAACAGTCGTTGGCTGTTTTCATTTGAAAGCGCCAAAGTGATGATTCATTGGGTTTTCTGTGTGTGAAAAGAAGATAACAACAAAATGCCTAGAGCCGGCGTTTTTGTTTTTTTTTTTGTTTTTGTTATTACTGTTTATATGCATGTATTTATTTTTAAGTCTTTTATTAATAATCTATTAGCTGCAACTACAACAATTCCATTCAACAACAAATTAGTTGCGCTGCTACTGCTGCTGCTGCTGCTGTGATTATTAATTGCAGCACGTTTTTGTTTTTATTTATTTGTTAATTTAATTTGCATTTTATTGCCACTTTATAAGCGCGACTTGACGCTTCTCTCTGATCTACCTCAATAAGATTTTAAAAAAAAGAAACTGTGAAATGTCAACTTGAGTGACACATGTAAATAGAAAAAAAAAAAAAAAAAACACGCATCAAACATACTGATAAGTAGGAATAATTTTAAAGCAACAACAGCGAAGAGACAATCGATAGATGTCTGTCAGTCTGTCTGTGTGGTGAATAAAATATTGAATGAACTTAACTTTAGTTTCATTTCATTCACTCTCTGCTCTTTGTTCACTTAAATTTCGCATGTTTGCAGGCCCATAGACATGTGTGCGTGCGTGGGAGTGTGTTTGCTGAAATAAGTTTGGCGCTTAAGTCTTTTGTTTTATCTAATTCAAATGTTTTATTTCTTTCCCAAAAAAAAAAAAACAACTGTCAGCAGCTGGTTGTCGTCTTGTTGTTTACAATTCGATTAGGCGAGATTTACGACCTTTAATTTCGATTGGCATATTTACGGTTTTATTACATGAAAACGTATTTAAAAAAAAAACTATTTAAATGTATAACAGAAAACGCCTTCAGCAATTTGGCTTTATGGCCGTCGAGTATTTTAATAAATTTTATTTATACAATACCTTTTTTGAAAAAGTTATTTTTTATAAGAAAGTAGTAGTTATAAGAAAAGTACCATTTATAAAAAGTACCTTTTACAAAAAGCATCTAACGCTTGTCCGAAAATTCCTTTTGTCAAAAGGATTTTTTTGTGTTTTGGAAAAACAGCAGCGTTTAAAAATACTTTTTGTAACATCTTGTAAGTCTATTATTTTGGAAACTACATTTCGTTAAAACTACTATGAGGTTAATGATAATCTTTTGAAAAAGTTCCTATTATGATACGGATCTTGTGAAGCGCCTTTTTTTGTAAATAGTGCCTCTCGAACTTTTTCAGAAAAAAAATTTTTTTTTTAAATAAAAAAAATAGTACTTGTAATTGAAGCAGTTTTTTGCAACACGTTGATTATTTTATTAGATATTTTAGAACATATCCTTTATGAAAAATATAAAGCATGGAATTATCATTGTTGTTTGTTACCTTTAAAATCATCTTATTTTCAGAACTTTATAATTACCCCCAGCACTTTATATTTCAAATTGCAGTTCATCACTACAGAAATCAGTAACAACCCTAAAAACATGTAGCAAACAATAAACGATATTTTTAAACAAAAAAAAAATGTACTATTAAACACATGAACGTGAGACAAGAGAAAACAACAAAATAAATAAAATATAAATAAATCATCAGGCCCATTTGAAGTTAAAAGAAAACAGAAAATGGTATAAAAAAAACCCCCAACAAGTGCATCGCTAAATTTTATCTTCAAGTTGAGGTATTCGTTGATTGCACAGTTGGCCATAAAAATGTAGCAGACACCAACGAATGCTGGAAAAGCAGACAGTATTATTTTATTCATTCTTATGGCACGTCCTTTACATTTTACAGAGGTGATTGTTGTATTCATTCGAAAGGCATTAAAAAAATAGCAGACATAACAACACTCACATGTGGCAAAATATACAATAAATTGTGCAGGAATTTTCTGGCAAAAAAAAAATTGTAACTTAAGTGTGATTTTAGGAAAAGAATTATTTTTTTAATATTTTAAATCAATAAATTAAGTTTAATCTGCGTATTGATTAAACTTAATTTATTTATTGCGAAAGTAAAATGTGAAATAGGAAAATAGTTTTTTAGGAAAATAATTTTTTTTTTTTTTAATATTTTAAAATCAATAAATTAAGTCTAATCTGATATAAGTGAAACTAAAATGTGAAATAAGTACACAAATTGTTGTTCTTACGATTTCATGAAGTTAAAAAGAAACAAAACTTTAATGTGGTTCGGGTAGATTTGTGACTGTGGCTTTTAAGGCAAATATTTGGTTGACAAACTGTACACTGTGCATGTATTCTTCGTTTTAAAAATGGCGCATTGTAAAAGCAATTACATAGTAATGTAATAAATAGCAGGAGAAACGTTTACAACAGAAAATGGTCTGGATTACATTGTAAGTTACAAAATTAAGGAAAGTTTAATATTTTAAATTTGTTTAAATACATAAGAGCACGTCTACATATCTATGTATTCCATATTTAAATAGAGCCAAAACTTTTGCAAGCGACTTTGCTGAAATTTTAACGCAGTAGTAAAATGCCGATAACTTGCTTTCAAATTTAGAGGAGACAGTCAAGTCATGTTTTCGCGCTTCTCAACAATTTTCATGAAGAAGCAAGAACACACAGAGCGAAAACTTCCTAATAGATTCAATAAGATTTTCTCTTTGAAACGTTTTTAGGCTGAGGGGTATCCCAGCAGAGAGAAAAGAAGATTTTTCTATGGGCATTTCTTATTATTTCCATGTTGCAAATCTTATTAATTGTCTCAACAAGAAAAACACATAAAACCAAGAAGAAAACTTGTTACTCACGTTTGTTTTTACTCAGTTTCCGATTTGCATGGTACCAAAAAAAAATTCTATAAAAAAGAACTTATTGATTCTATTAGGTTTTCTTGTAAATTGTATACAATAAGGATTTCTTATTGATTTTATTAGGTTATCCTATTAATTTTTCCCTATTGGTTTTATTAGCTTCCTATATAAACACACGTAAATCATCTTTTTAATTTCATTAATTGTTGTTTTTTCAATAAGATTTTCCCATTTAAAATAATAAGGAATCCTTCTTGAAAAAAAACCATAGAGATATCTTATTGATTTTGTTCTACTTTATTAGGTGATTTTTTTCTGTGCATTCGCTGCCAACATTTCGCAAGTTGAAGCTTTTTCGGGTCGGCTTTACCAATTGCCGCAAAATGAAAAAGTGTGCTGCCAGATGCTTACAGATTTTGTACGCGAAGCCGGTGTTGGTTATACAATGGAAGAGAAAATCCTTTAGACCGGCCGAAGATCGGTTGTCCAGAATAAATTTTGCATACCTGTGAAAAAATTTCTTGAATTAGATGTAAAAAAATAAGATTTTGGTTGCTTAAAACCATTTATGAATTCGCGATTTTATGTTCTGCGTAAAAATTTCCTCTGGCAGCTCTGTTTTGCCAACATTTTCATATTTTTCTTAGTAAATTCCGCAACTTCAACATCGAATTATTAATAAACTAAAAGCCTCCGGCTGACTTTGAATTCAAATTTTGGGACGTCCACGACCCCCTCTACAAACCTATAAAACTCATTTCTTTCCAAGCCTGGCTTTTTATTCTAAAGTTTCTCCGCTTTTTCTTTCAATCGCAATTGCAGCATCAACGGCGAATTGGAGGAGAGAATCTCGAAATTTGCTGGCTATTATTTATGACTCTTTTCATTTTCTTTTAAATGTTTTTTTGTATAGCTTTTTCAAAATTATGGCCATTCATATGGGAAGATATGCGAAAAAGAGAAGTATTTCCAAAGTTGTAACAACTTTGTTGTTATTGCATTGTCTTTACTTTACTTTACTTCACATATTTTGGCTGCTCATTAGTCAAGCGTATTTTTGTTTTTTTTTTTTAACTTTTCTCTTCTTCAAGCATTTTACGCGATGGCTGTCTGCAATGTTTTCGGTTGGTTTTTTTTTATGGTTAAATCTGTGTTTATTGGCAGCAAATTTTTTCTCTAAAGTTATTGCTGCTGTTACAGTTGCTGACGTTTTTTCATACAACTTGTTAAATAATACCATTGTTGTGGCTGTTCAGTGTTTTTCTTTTTTTTTTCTTCCTAGACATAAACATTGTCTACGACTAGTTATTATTATTATTATTAGTGCTGCAGTCGTTTCGTCATATGTAAAACATGTTTTAAGCCAACAAAAACAAACTGTACAGAGAAGCAAAAAAAATAAATGAAAGCAAAAAAATTACAAACAATCGTACACAGCATGTAAGAGAAGAGAACCTTGAAGAAACCAGTTTTACAATTCTAATGTCAATGCCATTGCAGAGCAGTTGAAATAATCTTGTTGTTGTCGTTGTTGTGTGTTTGTGAATGTAATGCTGCAGAAATGTGCAGCAACAACACACATTGCTAATAAATCGACAGCGGCACCAACTGAAGTTTTGACTGAAATTATCACAATAAGCTTTAAATTGAAATAACAAAACTATACCAATTGTTGAAATGTAAAATGCAATGAAGACTTTGTAAAGATTGAGTGAAGAGAGAGAGAGAGGAGAGAGAGAGAGAGAGGAGAGAGAGAGAGAGAGAGTGAGGGATAAACTGCAAGAGCAGAGTCTCAACACTAAGTCAGCTGAAAAACTTAATGTGAAGCCAGTGTAATTGCACATGAGAGCGCGTATCGATTTATACATCTAAATCAAAGAGTGGACAACAACTAGACCTTTTTGGGGACCGGCCATGGGTGAAATAACTTTGAAAATCAGTTTAGCAGCTTGAGGTTGGAACTCTGGAAAATGTATCTATATATAGAAATGTACATACCGAGCATTCACTTAATTTATTTAACATGTTTATTTCATTAAAACTGTTGAGCAAAATGTATTATATAAATACTTGTTTAAAATACACTTTGTAAAACAATTTAAAAAAATATGTATATAAATATAAATTATGTTTTTGAGTTTTATGTTAATAAAAATAAAATATTTTTTCTTACTTCATATTGTACCATCTAATAAAGAAGAGCAAATATAAAATGAACAGTAAAAGCAAGCCAGATCACATTTGCATTTATAATACTACCAAGGATAAGCAGATTCGGTTTACTTTCCATTTCGCCTAACTATGCTCAGAAAAAATTATCGTCGAAATATATTCAATCAATCACTTGCTTGAAAATTTTTTTCTCTGCAACCAGAAATTTTTATTGTGTCTATTAAATTATTGTTTGATGTTACAGCAATGAATTTATTTTTCAATAAATATGTTGCAAAAATTTCAGCTGAATGACGTGGTAAGACATAAATTGAAAAAAAAAATCATTTGATTCAAAAAATAATTTTCTCTGTGTGCACTTTTAAAAGCCAGTAAAATTGTGTCAACTCGTTCAGTTTTGGGAGACACCAAAAATAAAAATTTGCTTTGAAAAAGATAACATTTCATTTGTACAACACCCCCGACTGCTTAAAATTACACACGAATGGATATCGTGTTATATGTAGATATACATTTCGCAGGAAGTACATTTCCTTTTTAATCCTATCAACCAATAAAAATATTCTTCTACTTACTTGAATCCTTTGTCATCGTCAATGCCATTGACAACACCATTTGTTGTGGTCACTTGGTCATCTTTCTTCAAGCCATTCGTGTCGAATGGAGAATTTGCCTTTTCCTTATCATCGTGTGTCTATGAAAACCGCCCAGAAGAGTTAAAGGAGGATAGAAGGAAAACAAAAAAACAAAAGACATTAAATTAAATTATGTAGTTATTAAGTTCCAAAGAACAAAACAAAGAAGAAGAACACAGCAGCAAGAAAAAGCAAAAATAATCTTAAAGCAACAATTAGTGCAGATGAAAATAAAAGGACATTGAAAACAAAATTGCTGTTTTAAAAAGCTGCTTAAAAATAAAAAAAAAACGGACAACAAGAATCAAGCGGCATGTTAAACAATAAAAATTGCATTTTATAAATATATTTTTCTTTATTTAAAATATAAAAGGAGGAAAAGCAGCAGCATCTCATATGGACAGTATAAAATGCCAGCACAAAACAGACAAAATTAAAGGATGTGCACAAAGAAGTGTGACTTTCTTTGCTCTCTTATTTGGCTGCATTTACTACTTTCAATTTTTATTCAAAGAGTTTATTTAGAATATAATATTGAATATTACCTTATCATTGTCATCGAATTTCAGTCCCCTCAGACGAGGTTCTAAGCCAGATAAAGGGCTTTCTTTATTTGTTGGCGAACCGCCTAAAACGTATTCCACCATTTTTACACCTAAGCCGCTTGTAGAATCGCGAGGGCTGCAATTTAAAATTAAGAAATAATGTAAAATTAGGCAATGCTTCTCGAGCAATAAAATATAAAAAGAAAAATTGTTAAAGTATCAAAATAAATCATTCAGATTTTAATTGTGTGAATAATTGTTAAAAATTAACAATTATGTAAATGTTTCTTTTTAATGAATTTAGAAATTTCATATTTTTTATATTTTATATTTTATTATATTTTATATTTTATTATATTTCATATTTTATTATATTTTATATTTTATTACATTTTATATTTTATTCTATTTTATCTTTTATTATATTTTATATTTTATTATATTTTATATTTTATTATATTTTATATTTTATTATATTTTATATTTTATTATATTTTATGATTTATTATATTTTATTATATTTTATATTTTATTATATTTTATATTTTATTATATTTTGTATTTTATTATATTTTGTATTTTATTATATTTTATATTTTATTATATTTTATATTTTATTATAATTTATATTTTATTATATTTTATATTTTATTATATTTTATATTTTATTATATTTTATATTTTATTATATTTTATATTTTATATTTTATTATATTTTATATTTTATATTTTATATTTTATTATATTTTATATTTTATTATATTTTATATTTTATTATATTTTATATTTTATTATATTTTATATTTTATTATATTTTATATTTTATTATATTTTATATTTTATTATATTTTATATTTTATTATATTTTATATTTTATTATATTTTATATTTTATTATATTTTATATTTTATTGTATTTTATTATATTTTATTGTATTTTATTATATTTTATTGTATTTTATTGTATTTTATTATATTTTATTGTATTTTATTATATTTTATTGTATTTTATTATATTTTATATTTTATTATATTTTATTATATTTTATATATTGTTTGTGCTGTGGACCACATATACTGTTTCCCACTTCTGCGTATAGTTTTCCAGAATATCCATGGATATAAATTGATTAATTGATTTCAATACAAAATTATTGAATTAATAAAATCGTGTTGAATTACAAAATTAATTTTGATAAAAGACAGGTTCGCACCTAAGAACAATGAAAACACTGTAATTGAATAAGTTGTCACCATCTTGAGCCAACATTTTCTTTGCTTAATCGAAGTGAATTGTTTCCTTTTTGTTTTAATTATTTTAATTTAGAATAAACTTTATCACTGTTGAACCAGTAGAAGACACATTAAAACAAAATTGTTTATATACATAAATTAATCACAAGTAAACATCTAGAACTGTAATTATTATACACACATATTAAACCGCGTTGGCTTAATAATAATAACACCTTCTTTTTTATTAATTCGTTATTTTTCTTGCGCCAGAGTTACAAAGTGAATGCAATAAAATAACTACTTAACTGTATAGTAAAGCGACAGTAGAGAGTTATTCATTACATATGAACATCATCATTATGATGTAATGCAAAATGTAGCAATGCAAATGATACATATAAACATACATACATACATACATACTTTACATGTTAGCGAACTCTTAATAAACAGAAAAGTTTACATTAGTGATGTTGTAAGTAATTTATATTCGCCGAATAGGCTTCAATCGAATAATCGATATTCGAAATTTACTACAATGCAGTTCAGACTATTTTACAAGTATTAATTATTATTTTGCACTTTACCGAGACAAAATTCCAAATATATTTCTGGCGACTGACAAAAAATATAAAGGAAATTAATTTTGCTTTCAGACTTTAAAAAAAAAGTAATCTAAAGTAGTCTTTATGAAGACATGAAGAGGAATATATCTATAAATAGGAAAATATCTGTAATAAAATCTCATTATCTGTAAAACATGACATCAGCGAAATATAATTCTCTACGATTAATACCATCTAAATTTTTTCATTAAAAAAAAAAACAACCCTGATCTAATGAAGTATTATCGTTACGAAAAATTTCAAAATATGAGGTCGTATGGGATGTTATTGTTGTTATCGTATTATTTTTCATTTCTCCTTCGTTTTTCGCATCACACTTGCACGTATTATTTGAATTTTTTGACAATTACTAACACACACTAACATGAAATTATAAAAGCGAGAAAAAAATTGCATTTGATTTTAATATTGCTAAACAGTTGCAAAAAGCACAATGGAGTGAAAAACTTCGTGAAAACCGCGAAGATTTTACAGAACTCAAAGACAGGCTTTAGAGAATTTTTAAAAAATTGAAACACAAAATGCACAAAGATTTTCAAGCATTTTTCGTGGATATTCGCATTTTTGACAATTAGTGTGCTTTCTGAAACCAGTACTTAATTTTTTTTTTAAAGCGTTGAGAACGTGCTTTCGCATATTACAATTTTTCGTAGATCTACGCGCTTTTGCAGCATGCTTTGTTTTAAAACTGTTTGACACTTCTAAAAACTGCCTGCCTCTATTTATCAAATTTACAAATATGTTTGCGGATTTTCACGTTTTTGCATTCGCATTGCTTAAACTCATTTAAAAAGTGTTGATACTCTATTTTTGCCTATTGAAAATGTATCGCTCTTTTGCAACCTGCTGTACTTTTTACAACTGTTTTTATTTTTGAAGATTACTGTAATACTGTTTCATGGATTTTGCAATATTTCGCACATTTTTGGCATAAAATTTTTTTAATAATATTTTCAACTTTTAACAAATTACTTTAGGTATATTTTAAATCTATTATTGAATTTTGTAAATGTTTTTGTTAGGTGGTTTTTGCATCAGTTGTGTAGCTGATTGAATTTTTAAACTGGTCAAACATTTCATAATTTGTCACCATTAAAAAAAAAAAAAAAAAAAAAATAAAAAAAAAAAAAAATTAATTAGTAATTAATTATAATGTACTCACCTTAATATCCCAGCATTTCCACTCGCCGAAGTGTCTGGCGGCTGTGGAAATGTACGTGGCCGTGGCAATATTGTCTCACTTTGTGTCGACCAGGGTGAGTCTTTCCAAACATGTGGATCACCAATGTGCAAAGGATTTAAAGGGCCACCGGTAACGCCCGCCGAGGCTGAACCTTTGCCATCGGATTTTTCCCATAATTTTTTGGCAGTGGAGGTGGTTATCTGAAATAAAAAATGGCAATTATTTAAAAGTTTCAGCAGATAAATTTTAATGTACATAAACAAAAGAAAAAAAAATTCTTCTAATAAACCCTCTAAGCAGCGAAATGCTTAAAATAACATCGAAAATGAGTTTCTCCAATTGTCGAAGAGAAATCGAAATTGCTTGTTCAAATAGTATTAATGGTTTATTAAGCTGTTATTGTACAAATTTCTATACAATATTTGCGCAATAAACGTTTAATAAACAGCAAATATTTTTTAAAATAATAAGCCAGTAACGAACGCTTTAGCAACAAACACAACAACATATTTGAGTAAATAAATATAAATAAAATATTGTATGCGATACTGAATAAAGTTTTGTTATTGAGGTGCGGTTTCAGTCAGGAGCAAGCAAAAAAAGGGCATTTTGTTTACAAATCTGTTAAAGCACTGATAGTTTTTGTACGAATTGGACGAGAGAGCAGGTGTAAGAGCCCAGCAAACACAAAATTAACACCGTGAAATAAAATCACACGTTTTTCAATGAAACTCCTGAATATTTATTCGAGAATAAAATTTCAGAATAGAATTAGCAAACTGGCTGAGAAGAACAAACATTTCTTAGTTTGAGAATTGTTGCCAGTCTCACAGTGTCAGTCAACATCACTCCCTCGCTTAATTGCATAGAAAAGAATAACAAACTTTAAAACTTTATGACTTTTTTTACGGTTTTTTTGTGAAAACGAACGATGTCGAGTGACCCGGCGAGTCTGGCACTTATTCTTTTGTTGAAAATGCTACATTTTTACTAAATTTATTTTCAATGAGAATGCGAAGTTTTTCCGTGCAATCTTGTAGGAATATATTGGCTTCAAATTCATTTTGAGTTTTAACTCAACCCTCAAGTGTTTGCTGGACTGCAGCAGATTTTGTAATATTGTGTGCAGTATTGATGGTTTGATGATTGATTTTTCGCCACTTACTGCTGTGACCCAGTTACCGATAATGCAATTAGTTCACACCGAGAGAAAAAAAACATGTTTGTAAGTGTTATGAAAATATGAAGCAAATAAAATGTTCACAAGAGATTAAATGGTACTAAATGAACAGCAGAACATCACTTCACTTTCAAGACAAAAAAAAATGAAATGTGTGTTCAGCAGGAAAGAAACAAATTCGATTTTTCAAATAACTGCTATAGCATAAAATAAAACTAAAAACTAAACTATAGATAAAACTAAACACACGAAATTGAGGCCAGGATACATGCTTAAATAATAAATATTGCAGAAAAAATGGCTTTGAATTTTTATTCCAGGTCTAATGATAAATTGCAATATTTTTTTACTTTAAAAACTAGAATATTTTTGTACAGTCACGTTTTGGAAATCAAATTTTGTGCATGTGATTTGAAAAAAAAAAAAGTTGTTCAGCACACAAATTTGTGTGTGTTTGGAAACCAGTCAGCCCGTTTAAAATCACTTTCTTCGTTTTTCACTTGTTTATTTTCTCGAGGCAGGATAAATGGCGAATAAGCTTTTCATTGACTTTTATAGTAAAACTGATAATTTTATATGAAAAATGTATAATACTTTGAAAATATTGAGAACGATTTCTGTATCAAGAATTGTTGGCATTTGCTGTTGTGATTTGGGACTTGAACATAAAGAAAACAGCTGTTCGCCTTGTGTTTATTCCGCAATTGAAATTCATGCCAAAAACAAAAAACACCAAAAAGGGCGTGATTTAGAGAAAACTATGAAATCGCATGGGTGTTTGAAAATAACACGTGATTTGCTGATAGATTTAAAGTATTTAATGTATGTTGTAAAGGTTTTATTTTATTTTTAAAATAACAGACAATCAGTCAATGCAATAGAACGCCGGAAGACGACACTTTGCCATCCCTAGATACAGGAAGTTGACAGGCCTGGTGTATTTAAAATCTTTAATTCATGTTTTAAATGTTTTATTTTATTTTTAAAATAACATTCAATCAAATAAAACACCGGAAGTCGAGTCTTTTACATCCCTGGAAATAAGGAAGTTGACAGGCCTGATATATGTATTTAAAATTTTTAATTTATGTTGTAAAGGTTTTATGTTAGTTTCAAAAGTCCAGACAATCAAACAAAACACTGGAAGACGAGACTTTTCCATCCCTGGAAAAAAGGAAGTTGACAGAACTGATGTATTTAAAATCTTTAATTCATGTTGTAACGGTTTTATTTTATTTTCAAAAGAACAGACAATCAAATAAAACACCGGAAGACGAGACTTTTCCATCCCTGGAAAAAGGAAGTTGACAGGCTTGATATATTTCAAATTTTTAATGTATGTTGTAAAGGTTTTATTTTATTTTTAAAAGAACAGTCAATAAGTCAATCAATTAGAACGCTGGAAAATGAGAATTTTCCATCCCTGGAAAAAGAAGTTGACATGCCTGACACATAAATGCAAAATCTTTAATTCGTGTTGCAAAGGTTTTATTTTATTAAAAAAAAACAGTAGAACGCTAGAAGACTTTGCCATCCCTGGAAAAGGTAATTGTTAATGTATTCTTTATCTTTTTTAAGTTTAATAGACTTTTTTTTAATAATAAATATACTACATATTTACACCGATATTCATAAAAAATAAAACATTGTTGAAACACATTTTACAAAAAAATTTTCATATAAAATTTGTTCTAAAACGTATTTGAGCAACGTTTTATTTTTTATGAATATCGGTGTTAATATATAAGTATGTTGTAAAAATCATGTGATTTCAGATCACAAGTGCTTTGAAAAACACATGTGTGATTTTCTGCTGTTTTTTTATATCTGCTGTTTTGTTTGAATTTTTTCATTTTTCATAAAGATTTTCAAGAACCGAAAATGCAGGGGCAAACAATTGGTTTTTTATTTCAATAAATAAAAAACCAATGAATTTGACCCACCTTGTGCATGGAGGCACACTTTAGTCTAAAATTGAACTGTAAATTTTCACTGGACGATATGTGTCGGTACCCGGACAAGCTACAGCAACAAATATTAAAAGAATAAAAAGTTAAAATATGCATACCCAGGATGGCCCATACAATGGGGCGGGGCTCCCTGCATATGTTAAACGAAATGGGTTAAGCCACTTGTGCGGTAGTACGGGGCCCTGTACGAATCAGTCTCGTGGTTATTTCTTTTTCAAGCTGAGTTTGATAGCGATTTTCGGCTACAGAGAAGTTGTAGATAAATTTCGCTGTATTTTTTAATTCCATTCAATTTTTTTTATATTTCATTAAGTATTTATTTAAGAAAACACTCTGAAATTCTTCAAACTTTTCTTTTATTTGATTGAAAAAAAAAAACAGGCCTTTAAAATTAATAAATTCTGTTTAACCGAATTAAATAAAATATGAAATGACAAAACAGAACAGAACACATTTGAAATGCTATAATCAAAATGATTACGGTCAAAAGAGTTCGCAAAAGTTGTTGAAATTTAAGTTTGGTGTGATGTGTTGCATGTGTGTGACCGGTTCAGTGGTTTTATTTGAATGACACGTTTTCGTAACAACAAAAAGCCATTTAACTTTTGCTGCTTTGGGGCGTTACAAAGCAAAGAAAAATGAAATAAATAAAATAACTCACAAATTAGAAGGATTTATATGCAGGAAAAAAATAAAATTCTCAAAATCAAAAGTGATTTTAGAAAATGAAATGTACGCATTTTTTCCTCCAACACTGTAATTTGTTTAGTTAAAAAGAAAAATAGTTTTAATAGCAAAAATATGTTAATCTTTCAAAATGTAAGTTTGAGGAAATAAACTCAGACCAGCAGAGTTGCATTGAAATAGAAAAAATTGAAAAATGTTCTTGAAAGAAATTAAGCACTTGCTGGTGGCTGCCAACACTTATTTGTATTAAGAAGGTGAATAAACTTAAATATACGCACACAGAGGTAAAAGTGGTTTAAAAGTCGCCTACAGTGTTCTTCTTTAATAATTTGATATGTATGTATGTACTTGCCACAGATTCATTCAAAATTTTATATTTCAAGATTAGAGAGTAAAAACACATATTAATCATTGAAAATCACTTTATTGTTTTCTAAAAATATTCCCCATGAAGATCTCTACACTTTTGCATGCGTTTGAACCAACTGTCGAAGCTTTTTTGCCACTCTGAATGAGGAATCTCCAGAACATGTATTCTTAACGCAGCAATCGCTTCTGCAGGTGCCTAAAAACATTCGACCTTGCTGTTTGTTTTTTACGTGAGGGAATAAAAAGTCGGGACTCTACGCAGAATGACTAGTCAAATTGGGTGCTCAAAAATCCAGGGGCCAAATCGTTGCATTCGATGTCGAATGAACTATCGAGTAAAAATAATATAAAACAAAAACAAAATGAGCAACAATCACAAGGCACAGGCAACAAAATTCGTTCGATCACGTATGCGACGATTTGGCCCCAGTTGTTTAAGCTGATACGTGAGAGGTCGCATTGTCGTGTCCGTCTTCGGCGATGGGTTTTCCTGATTTCTTGGTAGACAACTGGCATACAAATCGCTGTGTACCACTCAGAATTGTCTGTTCTGCGTTATTTTAGCGATACGGTTATGACATGTCCAGTTTTTCAAAAAAAAAAAAAAAAACAGGCAACCATTTGCTTGGAAGTGCTTTGTGTGCGAACAACTTCTGCAAAAATATGCAATTTTACGATGGAACTGTCAGTTGGCAGATTGCCAAGTCGCGAAACATAAAAGGCCACCCTCGTCTTTACGCTCAATTTTAAAAATTACAAAAAATAACTACCCCTTTATCAACAGGTTTATTTAAACATTTAAAACAATAATTAATTATAAGCATTAAAATGCTTATTTTTTAATTTGATTAAAATTTTAATTACACTATATATGTATAAAATGTATGAAGTGTTCGAAGTTAGAGACGAGCAAAGAAATTGTATCAATTCAAACACATGTGTTTAAGCACCATTAAAATTAAGCAAATTAAATTAATTAATTTCAGTCAAGTAAAAAAAAAAACAAAAACAAAAAAAGCGCAAGAAAACTTAAATGAATTATTATTGCCATGATAATGAATAACAAACCAGCAGCACAGCAACTGCTGAAGAGTAAGAACTCAAACATTATTTACGAGTTGTTTTCGCTGAGCAAAATCAATACGAGGAGGGGTATTAGAAATGTTTTAAAATTCGGTTTAAAGGTAATTTTGATATATAAATTTTACAAGCTGATTTTTCTTTTCTTTTTAGGATTCCGTACTCATCAGAGTGAAATGGAACCCTACTATTACCGAGACAACTACGTGCGGCCGTCCGTCCGTCACAGCGTCCATTCTCCGAAACGGTAAGAGCTAAAGAGCTGAAATTTTCACAGGATGTTGTTGTACCTTGCCGCTACAACAACAAATACTAAAAACAACAACAAAACGAGAACTACCAGGTGTCCCCATACAACGAAAAGTAACAATTAGCTATAACTCTCGAACCGTAAAGGATAGAAAGCTGAAATTCGCACAATGTATGTATTCCCAGATGCCGTACAACAACAAATGACAACAAGTCGAAAACTACCAGGTGTCCTTACACAACGTAAAGTAAAAAATTTGCCATAACTCCTAATATATGTACTCACATATGCCCTACAATAACAAATGCTAAAAACAACAACTCGAAAACTACCAGGTGTCCCTATACAACGTAAAGTAACAAGTAGCCGTTACTCTCAAACAAGAGGGATGAAATTTTCATAAGATATGTATTCACATATGCTCCACAACAACAAATGCTAAAAACAACAACAACTCTTTGCAACGTAAACTAACAATTAGCTATAATTCTCGAACCGTAAAGGATAGAAAGCTGAAATTCGCACAATGTATGTATTCCCAGATGCCGTACAACAACAAATGACAACAACAAGAAGTCGGAAAGTACTAGGTGTTCCCATACAACGTAAAATAACAAGTAAACGTAACTCTCAAGCTGTAAAAAACAGAGAGATGAAATTTATACAATATATTTATACAATATATATATATATATATATATATATATATATATATATATATATATATATATATATATATATATATATATATATATATATATATATATATATATATATGTATATATTCACATATGCCATTCCATACGTTACATACGTACGAAACTCTAAGTGTGCGAGCCAGCCTCGTACTTGACTGAATTTTTTAAATATGGCCGTGCAGTGCAGTCTACCGGAACTGGGAAAAATAGTTATAGGGAGTAGAAAATTGTGAGTAGTGCTTGTGTACATTTCGATTTGAGCCCTCGCACGCTGTAAGTGGCAGGAAATATGTCTGCAGATAGTTTATTCCACAGACGAACCGTACGGCTAAAGAACGAGTTCTCTCTGTAATGCGCTGTGTGGATGAACTACAAAGAGATGAGCCAAAGAGCAACATGAACGCACATTGTGTAGAAATATGCGATAATTCCAGAACAAGATCTCTCATTTCGTCAGAGCAGAAGCCCTTATACGAGGGTTGGCTTTTATGTTTCGGGAGATTTGTTGAGATTCTTATTAAAATTAAATTACGCTAAACATAAAACTTTTCAAAGCGCACAAAAGTGTTTGTAACAGTCTTAACGGCAACATTTTTTTTCATTTCTAAGTGTTTGCACACATTTCAACTAATTTTGGAATTTTCCTCTTAGAAAATGGTTAAAAGAATTACTTAATGACTGACTGTCTGACTGGCTGATTGCTACAAACTCCAACTGTTTAACAAGTAATAGACATTAACTGATGACAACAACGACTGGCAGCAAATAAAATAAAGCAACATACAGTTGTCACCATATTGATTGTACATACAACATAAAATGTAAAAAAGTCAGTCATCGTTGCCGTCATTGAACTCATTGCAAGTCAGTTTAATGTTTTTTTCCCCCTTTTTTGCAAAAAAAAATGTACGGCTGTGTTTTACTTTGTGGTGAGAAATGTGTTTTTTTTTTGTTTGTTGTTTTTCAAGTTTTAAATAAAATGCGGTTTAAGTTGTAAAACATACAAATAATTAAAATAGAACAATAGTTTGATAAGAAAATGTTTTTGCTGTTTGTTTTCTCACGTCGCTACTCGTACATTATTATAATGCGAAATGTAAAACGCAACGTGTGGAAAATATGTTGCATTCTGATGAATTTGATTATAGTCCTTAAAAAAAAACTAAATATTCTTTAGATTGCATTAAGCTGACAGCTGAATGGATTGGTGAATCCTTGTGAGTGAAGTTCATGAATTAAATTTGTCGTCGTCTGCTTGTGTCACAATGACTTTATATTGAAAACATCTTGGAATGCATGAAACCGCACAGAAACCTTGTCACATAATAACTGGCTCACTGTGGTTCCAAAACTGTTTATTTTAAGCCACAAAAAGAAACTTACTTAAAACACAGTTCTCATAGAAAAAATATTGAGATTATTTTATATGTGAATCAAGTGTGTTCTGAATTCTTTCTTTCTAAATCTTTTTCAATTCGCCGGAGGTAAAATCGAACTAGTCATAAAGTTAGCTCACTGGGACCTTTCTAGCAACCAAGTGGACCGGTCCGGTCGTATGGCCGGCAGTCCGTGTAACATAAGTCATAAAGTTTTTTTTTTTAAGAATTAAAGTATAAAAATCGCTGGAAACGGCGCAAAGTTTGAAAGCATTGTCATCACTTCATACAATAGCAACAAACACAAAAATCAATTGAAAATCAATTAGATCTTGGTGAGAGAATATAAAATGTATTCCACTGGACAGAAAAACACAGTGATAAAGTGGAAAGTTGATCAATAGATTATAACGGGTCCGCCATCTAACGTTTTTTTTCAACTAGTGCTTATTTATTTCTTTGTCTGATTTGACAAATAATTAGTTTTATCCTTCCGCCAAACGAATACGCTTGAATATTGCTTCGCTAAGTGAGCCTGCGATCGACTTACAGAAGATGCCGATTTTGCCAAAAAAAAAAATAAATAAATAAATAAATAAATAAAAAAAAATTAAAAAAATAATAAAAAAAATAATAAAAAAAAAAATAAAAATAAAAATAATAAAAATAAAATAAAAATAAAAATAAAAAAAAATAAAAATAAATAAAAAAAAATAAAAATAAATAAAAAAATAAAAAAAATAAAAATAAAAAAAAATAAAAATAAAAAAAATCATCTTTTCAGATGAAGCTCATTTTGATCTTGGCGGGTATGTAAACAAGCAAAATTGTCGCATTTGGGGCACAGGAAACCCGCATGCAAACATTGAAAAGCCGACGCACCCTAAACAAGTCAGTTTTTTTTTTGGTCTAGAGGCAAATTCTTCGAAAATAAGCAAAGAGTGGCCGTTATGGCGATCGTTATCGGGCCTGGTTTCGAAACAATTTGAGTGCTGATGGGCGGCGTGGTATGTACCCTAGCCAGCCAGTAAAGTCTTCCAACTTTACTTTTCTGGTCTGCTTTCGATTTCATCACAAAATTCTGAGGAAATAAAATTGAACTAAGGTCCGATAAAAAAACAAAATTAACAATTAAATTCTTCAGATAAAAGAGTTATCAAAAGAATCTGAATTTAGCTGCAATCAAAAAGCCGAATATTGCTCAAAAGCAACAGAAAGCCAATTTTCGGAAGGCGGTGGTAAAAATATGGACGATTTCAATGCACGTAAGATCCAATGTTGTTTACTAACACAGCTCGACGAACCAACACAGCCGAGGATGCTGCTCCATCTGCTGTACACATGGTGAGTATAAATGTTCAGGGATCGGAAGCTTTTAATGTTCTTGGCATGAACATTTCAGTGTCATGGACTGAACAGATTGGCACGTTGCAAAAGCAGCATTTAAGTACCTTGGTTTCTTGAAACGGTGTAAAATATAATTCACTCCATGCGACCTCTTCGCGATTTATACCACCAGTGTCCAACTAAATATGGAATATAACTCTCATGTTTGGACTGGTGTCTGAAATTATATTTTTGGATTACTTGACCGTGAACAGAAGAGTGCGAAAAGGCTCATGGGTGACAGTAGGTTATCCAACTCTATTGACTCATTGCAGCATCGTTGCAGTGTGGGGTGCACCATTCTGTTTTATTGGAGGTATTTCAATGAATTGAGTTCAGAAGAGATCAGGGATCTTCTGTCTGAAAATCGTACCTTTTTACGCAATACACGTTCATTGTGATCGATTGGCCCGAAAATCGCACATTGTATTACACAGAGAAAACTTCTGCTTCAGTAGTACTAGACGAATTACATGCCAATTACAATGTAGAAGGATTCAAATCAAATACACTACTCCCTCTTTAATCCTCCCCCCAAAAACCTATTTTCCTAGTTTTCGTGCAGGGCACTGCATACGATGGGGTTCGTCCCCTGAAACCAGTACATCAAATAAAAAAAATGTTAAATGTCATCAATTAGTTAAATACATATTAAAAGTAATTAAGCGCTTAGCTAGTGACTGCTAATACCTCAAGCGAGATTTAGTTATGATGTGAGTTGCCTGATCATTGCAACGATTGTTAATAAGTCTTCAAATTTACTCTTCTTGCGTTCTTTAAAAAATATTGATTCACCACAAAAGAAACATTTTTCTCAATTTTGATGAAGCAAATCCCAATTTAAGCCTGTTTAATATTTAATTAATAATTGTAATTTATAAAATTTGTCTATGCGGTAAAAAAAATTAATATTTAAAAAAAAATTACCTAAAAATATTGTGCTAAAATAAAAACATGTGCACATGTTGTTGAAACAAATTTAGTGAGAACAACAAATGGCGTTAAATTATTTCGTTATTTGTGTGTCAAATTAAAAGATAATCTCTCATGTCAATAACTAACAAAACAAAAAAAAGTGAAAATGTCGTTAACTTGTTGTTTAGTGTGAATTATGGCAATTGACTGCCAGCGTTTTAGGTAAAATAAAAGGGATATTCACTGGAGCAAAAGACATGTGACAAATTGGGAAAAATAATACCTATTTCATTAATATACTACACAGCAAATTCACTTTAAAAATATTTAATTTTCTATCATGCTTTAAATCACTACAAACGTCACCGTTGAAATTCTTTATATTTCGAATTTCTTTTATTTAATTTTTTATTTTTTTGAAAATTGTTTTAAAACCCTTTAATGAGTACTTTTAGCTTTGTGTAAAGCATGTGATTGTTGTTAGATTTGTATGTCAAAAATTATTATTAATTCTCGTAGTTCGTTGTTCGCTAAATTGTGCTACAGTTGAAGCTGTAGTGAACATATGTTTATCTGTTTTTGTTTCAATTTAAAATTCCTTAACTTTTTTTTTGCAATGCAGAAGCAATAAATCAGTTTGTTGTAGTTTTGTTTTATTGAGTGAACTTAAATTTCGCTGTTATTGCAAGTCAATATCTGCCCATATTAGATGATGACAGTTCAATATTGCAGGCAAACAAAAAAAAACAGAAAAACATGAAAAAAAACAAAACAACAGCTCTAAATGGTGTTTTAATCTTGACACAGTTTTGGAGAAGAGAAAAAAAACACATACAACATAAATATATATAACATACATATTAAGCAAGTTAACAGCAAATTATATTTTGTTTTCGCATTAAAGTTACAAAAATAGAGTTTAGTGGTGCTGTGAAGCAAAAGCGTTTGGAAAATAGTGCAAACGAAGGAGAACACGAATGACGTATTTGTTGTTGCAAAAACAATTTGCTTTCAATAATGAACAGTCGAGGATAAGGAGTATGGGCTAGGGATTCAACCCCAATTCATGTTAAAAACAACGTGACCACTACTTTACCTTTGTTTTGGTCGAGTGCATGGATACATCAATAAATATCCAATAAAATGTAATATTAATTTACGGTCGGTCATATACCAACTAATATTTTCGAATTTTTTTCTCAAAAACGTGACCATTACTTTTTACGATTATTTTAGGAAAATACATACTACATGAGCAACCAAAAGTATACATCACCAGGCAGCAAAATATAGAAAAAAAAACAGAAGAAAAAACAATAAATTTCACAAAAGCATATTTTAAGGTTATGTTTGCTCAACGAGCAAAAACAAAATTTACAGTGAAAAATTATTTGACTTTAGGAAAACTTTGTAGGACAAATACAAATTAGCTCTAAATGTTGTATTTGCTCGCTGAGCAAACAAAACCTCAATCTCATAAACTACTTGCCTTGTGAATGTTTACTTAATTAAAAAATTTATTAAATTTTTAATTTAAACATTGAACTCTATGATGGAAATTTACGATCTAACATTGCTTTATCGGACTTTAGTTTGATTTTTACTTGCTCAGAATTGAGAAAAAATTTCTTGTGGTAAAATTGTCGTGGTCACCATTTTTCAAGAAGTCAAGAGTAAAATTAAAGAGTTATTAACTAGAGTGCATGCCACCACGATACTCATCAGCATCCGAATTGCTTCACACCCAGGTCATAACTAATTGCATACTACTTTTAATCAGCAACGCTTAGCCATCCCTGGCCTCTTCATTACTGACTGTCTTCATTTAATCTATTGATCAACTTTTAATTTTATCACTGTGTTTTTCCTGTTGATTACAATACATGTTCATACTCTCACCAACATCCAATTGATTTCCGATAGATTTTTGTGTTTGTTGTTATTGTAGCAGTGATAACAACACTTTCGAATTCTTCCATCAGGCCCAGCAATTTTTAAGCATTTACTTTAACTTTATAGCCGAACTGTTCACCAGTCAATAAATTTTTGAAAATGTTGACTTTTTATACTACAAAAAATCAAATTTTCAAGAAGTAAAAGCAATTAAATAATTAACAATTAATAAAATTGTTACAAAACAAACAAAAGCCATATTTGGCGAACTTTAATGTTTTACAATAGTAGTATACGATAGTGCAAAATTAATCCAATAATCAGAATGCCCAAAAAATCAGTGGATGGTTTATCTTCAAATTTGGTTTAATGTACGCTTCCACTAGTGAGTCCTTAAAGCAGTGAATACCAAATTTGAACCAGCGTTTAAACTTCAGTCATCAAACAGTACAAAACATCAGCTGTTTCGACATTTTTTGTAACTTTGTCAAATTTCTATCGCTAAAAACAATCAATAAAATAATGGTTCACTGATTTTAAACGGAGGGCTCAGAAAATTCGGACCAGCCGGATATAGCGCTCTTACTTGTTTCTTATTGTTCTTAAAAAACGTTATCACTCCATAGCAAGTTACAGCTTTATTACTGTTTAGACGAAGCAAGAGAAAATTATTTAATTTGAAGCTCAATGTAATCTTTAGGATTTTTCTGTTTTTATGGGTTCGTTATTGGTTGATATTGTTTCGATATGAATTTATAAAAATTTTAGTCGTTTGCATACATGTATTTGCCCAAAATAAAAGTCAACAACAAAAATAATGGTTACGTTTTTTTTTTTTTTTTTTTTTTTTTTAAATTTTTAATTGTTCATAAGTGACCGTATCTTGATACTTAATTTTCAATAAAAAGAAATAAACTTATTTATTTTTTTTTTAACTTAAAAAAACTGCCTGATCAAGCCTTGATTATGCAAAAATGGCAACACTGTTGCTTATATTAATGCTTAAGAAGTTTGTTACAAAATATTCTGTAACAATGCATTTTAATCTTAGGAAATCATTCATATTCTTTTCTTAAGCAAATGCCACAAAGTTCAGAAAATATAATAGAATTGAACTATTTCCATCGGAGAGGGAAATATGTAACTATGAAGCACCATCAACACAAACGATAGCTTGGGACAGACAAGCCAAAAGCAAAAATTGACTTTTGTTGCAACAATAATAAGTCACAATGAATGTACATATACCTATATTTGTGCTACAAATAATATTGAACGTATTTACATACATATGTACGTATGTACATATGCACATCATCGATAACAAGTGATTATGGAATTAAGACAATGGGATTAATGGAGAAATAAAACAGATTTGAATGTTGATTGAAAATCAACAGCAAAAAGGGATTTTAAGTAGAACACTCGTGAATACTGGCATTACGGGCTTAAGAAAAAAGAAAAAGATTAAATATTATTCTATTGTATTAAACAAGTAATCCAAGTTAATGCATTTTGCTGTCCTTAAATGCTTATAAGTCAGTTACAAAAGTTAATTATACATGCAAATCGATGATTTAATACAGAAAGGGCGTAACTTGATTTTATATTACTATACTCGTAGAGGAAAAGAAAAAGTGTAATAAAACAAGACAATAATGTGGCAATGAATTCGTTCAAAGTGTGGAATAAACTCATTGCTGGTTTTGCTTTATTATCTGCAAAGTAAGCAACATAATGTAATACTTATTTTAGGCTCGAAGTCAATTATTTACATTGAATAAAATTCTATAGAAGTTTTATAAAGTAATTGACTTTTTGGCTTTAATAAATCAACCTCTAACTCCTTCTTTAGGTGCATTTTTTTCTAAAACTTTAATAAAGAGTTTAGTTTTGTAATTTAAGACTATTACTGCGTTTTGAACAGTTTTCGCACACTTTCGCACTTTTTGCATTTTGAAAATCTTTTTGTGATTTTTCGCCCTTTTGCTCCAGTTTTCTTTTTGCAGTCTTTTAATGTTTTCAAAAACTGTTTTAAGATTATTTTTGCATTTTAAATTTTTTTAGCACTTTCGCTACATTTCGCATTTTGATAATATTTTGCGATTTTTCGCCCTTTTGCTCTAGTTTAGTTTTATCAGTGTTTGTAATGTTTTTAGAAACTAATTTAAGACTATTATTATTTCGTGTGGAACATTTTTCGCACAATTTCGCACTTTTTGCATTTTGAAAATCTTTTGTGATTTTTCGCGCTTTTGCTCCAGTTTGGTTTTTACAGCCCTTTGATGTTTTCAAAAACTCTTTTAAGATTATTATTGCATTTTAAAAATTTTTCGCACTTTCGCTACATTTCGAATTTTGAAAATATTTTGCGATTTTTCGCCATTTTGCTCTAGTTTAGTTTTATCAGTGTTTGCAATGTTTTTAAAAAACTAATTTAAGACTATTATTGCATTCGGAAAATTTTTCGCACAATTTCGCACTTTTTGCATTTTGAAAATCTTTTTGTGATTTTTCGCCCTTTGCTCCAGTTTTGTTTTTGCAGTCTTTTAATGTTTTGAAAAACTACTTTAAGACTATTACGGCCGTATAAAAATTTTTTACTTTTTGCACTTTTGTGATGACAGAGGCCAGCACGCAATTAGTAAAAGCAACTTATAGACGACCAGACCCGTGAATTAAAATCCAAATTTAATTTTTAAGACTTGCAATAAAAAAAAGTCAACAAAAAAAATCATGGTAATTATTTTTACAACAAAGTGTTAGATTGACAAAAAGATTTCATACAAAAAGTTTGCAAATGAAACAGACACAAGCAGAACTTTTGCTTATTTTCTCGTTCTTCAATGGAAATCACAAACAGGTCTGCTGTTCATGGCTGTGAAAATAATGAAATATTAAATAAATATTTTACAAACTATTTACTGGCGCAGTCACGTCTTTCAAGTCGCTCTCACTCGCCCCCACTCTTCCCTCAATTTCTTTTTTCTTCTCCTTCCCGTGTTTTGTTCCACTGTCTGTTTTGAACTTTTGTTGACTTCAGTAAATAAGAAAGAAAACCAAACCAAACCAAACCAACAAAAAAAAAAGGTGCAAATACAAAAAGAGGATGCTCATGCTCTTTGTTCAGGGCTTTGTAATCGATAGAAATGCATGTCCAATGTTATTATAAGAACAGTTCTAAAAGGATGTACATTGACAACGTCCTAACATCAACTGTCATTTAGATGTTTTGTTGATGTTGCTTTCTTTCCGGTCAAATTCATTGTTATGAATTATGTACCATAACATTTTAAGGAATCACCACTTGATGTTCTGAAATGAATTCGTTATTTCACAAAATTTGAAGGCATGAATTTTGTTGCTTATCAGCAATACAGGAAAAATAAAGGAATATAAGGGATTTTTATAAACGTTGAAAATGAAGAATAAATTTTTAATATCTTAAGCAGAATTTTAGAAAACCAAAACCAAAAAAAAACAAGACACTTTCAGAAATTAATATTGAAAAGAAATATTGTTTTGCAAGAGATACACAACCACAAAACGTCGAAAGCTCAGCTGTAGTTACATAACTATCTTTAAGCGATTGAAGAATTAAAAAGGAAAAGAAAAACGATTTTAAATCGATAAAACAAAAAAAGATACTAAAAAAGATATAATACAAACAAAAAAAAACTTTTCAACAGTAACAAATAAAACTCATTTAAACGGATGACTAAACAATTCAGCGAATCCAACAAAAGCAAAGGCCTAAAACAAAACGAAATACAAAAAGTTGTTTGGGGGACAACTTTTAAACTTTTTACACGCATTTCAGAAAACGAAAGAAAAAAAAAAGAGACATTTAATTGCAAACACGAAATCAGCAAAACGTGCGTGTTCAAAAGCAAAAATATATTGCTTTTATAGTTTGGCCAAAAATTGAAAAAAGCAGTACACAATTGTTTGCACAGCCGGCCGGCATTCGCAAAAAAAAACAACGAAAAAGAAAACGACAATGGTATTGAATATGGACATGAAAAAATAAAATAAAACTAGTTTCTTGGGATCATAGTCAAGGGCAGTTAAAATTTAAATACTAGAAAAATGTTTAATCTTTATAATTAAGTTAAAAATTGCAAAATCTTTGCGTTTGCTTGATTGAACACAGACCCTTGCTGGGGGCTCGCAAAAGCATATCGCTTTCTCTATGATTAGCATAAATGCCAATAAACTGTTGACATACATTTCGTTAATTAGTTTTCCTTGTATATTTTCGTTTTCTGCCTCTAACTTATCGGTCAGGTCACCCACCTTCGTTAACATGGTTTACAAAGCCTGTGCCCGCCCGTCTGTGTGAGTGTGTGTTTGTATTTTCCAATTACCATTAACCATATTTTATTATAAAATTAAATATAACCCAGGACACATTACCATTTTTAGTTGATAAAACCACACGATAAAAAAGAAGTTGTAAGGGAAAAAAGTAAATTTAATAATACTACTCAGCTGTATAAGAATCAAGGTCTACGGGTAAGAGCATTGCGCTTTACGAAAGTTTTCTTTTTTCGAAATACATAATTAGTTCAAATTTTGATTATGTTCGAAAAGTTAAATTCAAAAATATAAAATGAAGTTCGAAAATTTACAACAAGATCAACTTGACAGTTCAGGTGATTAGTTTTTTCTTCCCGCTTTTTACACCTTGTTAGATCCATAATTGTTCTGCAGCCATCTTCTCTGCTGTGAGAGTGAGTGAGCAGAGCTATCAAGGCGAGTTCAAATTTTGACACAGCAAGACCGTAACAAAATGTAGTGGATTTTCGCTTTGCAACCACTTAGTTTTGATTTACAGTTCGAAGTTAAGTTCGAATATCCAAAAATGTCAAATTAAACTTAAAATGTCAACAATAATTAAAGGTGAATGTCGATCATACAAAGTTAAGTTCGAAATTCGAGTTTCAAATAAGAAACATCAAAAGGTTAACAAATTCGAAATTAGAGAAGGAAATTCGAGACTAAGTTCGAAAGTTCCTAGGTAACTTCAAAAGTTTAAAGTTAGGTAGAAAATTTCGGGTTCAGAAATTCGAATTCGGATGCGAAAACTCAAAAGTGAAAAATTGGAATGTTCGAAGTTGAGTTCGAAAATTCGAAATCAGGTTGGACAACTAAAATTTAAGACCAAAAAAAAATCGGAATTAGATTACAAAACTGAAAGTTAGAAAACTCCAAGTTAAGAATTTAACTAGCTTCAAAAATTCGAAATTAAATACAAAAATCCATAATATTTGCAAAATTACAACCAATACGAAAATTTCAGCCAATCTCCTCCTTTGCACTTAGAAATGTTCAGCTTCGAAAATTAAGCTCAAAATGTCAACAAAAATTTAAGGCGAATATCGATAACACAAAGTTAGGTTCGAAATGTGAGCTTAAGTAAGAAATATCAAACGGCTAAGAAATTCCAAATTAGAAGAGAAAATTCGAGACTAAGTTCAAAAGTTCCAAGTTAACTTCAACAGTTCAAAGTTAGGTAATTCGAATTTAGGTTCGTAAAGCAAAGCCAGGCTGAAAAGTGGAAATTTTGAGGTTCGAAAACTGGAAAATGAAAAATTTGAAAGTTCGAAAATTCGAAACCAGCTTCGATAACTAAAAGTTAAGGCGAAAAAATCCCGAATTAGATTACAGAGCTCGAAGTTAGAAAATTCCAAGTTAGGAATTTGAATTAACTTCGAAAATTCGAAGTTAAATTGAAAAATCCATGGTAATAGGAAAATTTCAGCCAAGTTCAAAATTTCAGCAGATATCCATCGCAGTTAGAAATGTTCAGCTTTGAAAACTTGAAAGTGAATTCAGAAATTCGCAGTTGACTTCGAGAAGTCACAAGGAAGAAATGGCGAAGTTATATAAAACAATTTTTCAGTTCGAAGATTTACAGCCGGGCCCACAATTTCACTCGATATCGATCGCTCGCTTAATTAAATAGAAAACAGTAAAAAATTTAAAAATTTTTTTGTTTTCAGTGTTTTTGTTGAAGCGAACGATGTCGAGTGACAGCGTGAGCCTGGCGAGAATTTGAAGTTCAACCCATTGATATTCAATATTATAGCGACATATTGTGCCAGAAAAGAAAACGCCCTGAGTTTACGAAATAAATATATAAATAACAGATATTTCCAAAATTAAGCTTGGAAATATATACATATGTATATATTTTTTTTTGCGAAACTGAAAATAATAAATCAATAAAATTAGAAATTGCAGTGTTATGAAAACCATACCGAATTTAGTAATTGTGTTCTTTCAATTTAGAAGAATATATGTAAATAAAACACAGAAAGAAAAAGTGGAAGGTATGTACTTAACTGCTCATTGTTCAAGTTGTCTTTATTCTTTTTTTTTGTCTTTTGTGTAAATTAAGAATATGCAAATAAATTTTTATTTCATATTTGTGTTAAAAGTGCAAAGACCTTTAGGAGCAGAATGAAAAGAAACAATGATCTTAGACGACATTTAACTTAATGAATAAGGGGGCATATGCAAACAGTGGTGTTGAAAAAATGGCCACCAAAATTAGATTGGGTTTTAATTAGTATATGCATTACAGCGCTATTCACGATCTTATAAAGAGCGCTTTCGAGGAGGCTACAAACAAAACAAAATGATGACTTAAGCTGGGGTACAACTATTTATGTCGAAGCCACATAATAATAAGATATTTTGTTAATTACTTCATGGGCCTTTAGATTCGATTTGACTTCCTCAGAATTTGAGAAAGATTTTTTTTTGTGGTAGGGATCGACTAGCGAAGAAGACTTATTGGCTGGGGAACATGCCATAGCTGTTTCACGTCCACCATGGAATCACCTTCAAGAGAACCAGCCTAGTGAGCATTTCCAATTATATCTGAAAATCTAAACATTTTCAACGTTTGATTTAACCTCGAATGTTTTTATATTTCAAAAATGTATTTTTAATGTTTTCAAAATTGAGATGTATTTAAGCTGTTCGATTAGTAATTTATCCTTGAAATAACTGCCTCATTTTTTTAGCCAACCTGTAGTAATTACTTGTACTTGAAGCAAAAAAAGAAAAAAATATTCGTAGGGGTATTAAAAGAAACCGTAAAAGGCAAAAAAAAAACGACAGAAAAAGAGAACAAAAATCAGCAGAAAATTAAAAATGGCAGAGCAAATTCATAGTCAACAATCAAGTCAACCCAATCAACCGACGATTGGATGAATGAACGAGCGAGCGGGTGAGCGAGTGAGTGAGTGACTGAGTGATTCAGCATTTGTTACTTAAGCCAGAAATTCAACCTATTTTTTCATTACTTCCAAAATGTACAGACACACATACCTACATAAAAATGTTCATGCACTTAACGAGAAAAAGGAAGTAAAGCACAAATTAGAAAAGAAACGACAAAATATAAAGAAATTTTGTGTAGGATGGTTTCAAGCAAAGAAAGTTTTTGCCCAGAGTCAATGAGAAAAATTGCTTTAAACGAGGAATTAAGTTGTCAACTGAAAAGTATTGATTTTTTATTTGTTTAAGTTTGCAATAATTTGTCATGAGCCAGGGGGTTGGGTTGGGGGGAGGGGCGTGGATTGCCTTTAGGAATTCTTACAAATAATTTTGCCATAGTGCGGACTTGAATTTAATAGAAAAATGTTTTTAGTTTTCCAATACACATGCCACCAAAAAGAGAAAAACAACATAATAATAATGATGACATTAATTGCAGCATATTGTTTATGTTGAACAGGTGTCAAAATATTTTTTTTTTTTTTACTTTCGGATAACATCTCTCTTTTTGAGGGCTTTGTTGCAAATGCAATTGTCTTTCGTAATAAAAGTTACAAGCATTTTTCACACAATCGTTTTTTTTTATTTTTTGTCTGTTTTGTTTTGGAAATATTCAAACGAAAAACGTGATGTGTTTATTTGAAATATTTTATGCGACATCATCCATTTAAAAAAGGTGGTTTAGTATTTAGAACCCTCATGTGAACACATTTTTGCTAAACTCGTTGTAATACTGATTATTTTTTTCCCCTTTCTTTCTATTCAAGTGTCGCTGTGTGCTGTTGCAGCAGCAAGCAGAAGCAAAATACAACTACTAAAATACAGGGTATTTTTTTAGAGGTATGGAACTTCGAACAGGGATGATTGGCAAAAAATGTTTGCTTTGAAGCAAAAGAAATCTTTTGCATTTGCTTTTTTTTTAATATTTATTTATTTATTTATTTCATTATTTAATCGAGCCCATTGGGCCATATATGATTAATATATACATACATATTTATATGGTTCAATAACAAATTTAAGTGTTATTTATTGCTAGAAATATGAAAATATAAAATGTAATTGAAGTATTTTACTGAAATTTTAATTTTATTGAACTGTGATATTGTAATACATTTATATTGAATTACTTTTTCAGGCTCAGGTGCTGCAACCCTTGGTTTGTCACTTTTTAATCAATATCAATTAAGTAAAGAAAAGTAAAATAATAATTCAAGTACTTTATTTATTTATTTGTAATTTATTCTATAATTCCAATTATACGATAAAAAAAAAAAGCAGAGCAATAGCATCTAAGGTCTTCAGCTCAAATGTAATTGGAAGTCATTTTCTGCTAAGCTATCAATATTTTCAATTGTATGCTACCTTGAGCATTTAAGGGTTAATGGTGCACACAAAACATATCGTTATCCACACCTTGACAATAAATAATTTCATAATATTCATTTTTAGTACATTAAAGACATTATTCATTATTTAGCTCTTCTGAACAAAACTCAATCAAGCAGAAAATCACTTTGTTTTAATGCAGATTCGAAATTCAAGCCTTTCCTAAACTAATTTGTTACTTTATGCGCTCACTTTTGTGTCTGTCCGTCTGTCCGTCCGCCTCTTATACTGTCTATTTGAAGGCACAAGTTAAATACAAATGTTCAATAATTGAAACCGGAAAATATATATTTTAATTTAAACATTTGCTTTTGTGAAAAGAAGAAAAAAAAAACAACTGGCTGTAGCTGAAAGTAAACAAATAATAAAAGTAAAACATCATCAAAGCAAAAATTGTTTTTTGAAATAATTTTATTCAACATTTTCAGAGGTTCTTTGACAACGATGATGGAATGCAAGTAAAGCTAAATTTTAGTTTGAGTGCTGATTAGATAAATACCAACCCCAAAAACAAAAGCAAATTCTATCGCCACCATTTCGAAAAGAGAAATAGAAAGTGTTATTTATTATACATTTAACTTTTATAAAACGTAACCACATCAGTAACCGAAAGTGGCCACGAAAATAGCAGCCGTAAGTAAGAAGTGATGAACTTCTTTTAAAAGTTTTAGTCGTTACCTAAAGATAATTTATTTCGAAATCAAAATTATATCTTGGAAAATTTTTGAAAAATAAAAATTGAAATTAAGTTCGAAAATTCGAATTATTATTAGAAAGTTCGAAAAAAAATCAGAAGTTCAAAATCAAGATCGAAAATTTGAAATCAAGTTCGAAAGTTCGAAATTGAATTCCAAAATTCGAAACCAAGTACGAAAATGAAAATCAAAATCGAAAATTCAGAATCAAATTCGATATTTGAAGATCAAAATCAAACTTTCAAAATCAAGTTCGAAAATTCGAAATTTCGAAATCAAGATCGCAAGTTCGAAAATGGCGATTTGTGGCATGTAATCGTAATAGATGAACGCGTGCTTTTTTTTATTGGCTCATTTAAAAAAAATCTTACATATTTATTAAACTTTTACTTAGCGGGGCGTTTATTATAAATACATATGTAGATATTTGCCAAATGAGATCTTAATAAACATGGTATATTTTTTGAAAAATAAGTCCGTCAAAGCATACATTCGTAATGGGCCCTATCGTGGTTATTGTGTCGTTTTGTTTTTTTATTCTGTACAGTCAGCGTTTTGCCATGTTGAAGAGGTTGCGTTAAATGTTGACAACTGCATAGTGTATAAAGTATATACACTGGACACTAAGCAGACAAATTAGCAACAGTTAATCCTGACTTACTCAGCTTTGCTTTGTTCTGTTTTTATGTTATAATTTTTTTTTTTTTTCTTAATCAAACGTCTACATACACTCCCCATATTCGTTTTTTTTTTCATCCACCAATCCCTCTATCCTAGTTCCAGTACAGTGTAATGCATCCCCTGAGTACTGGTCACTTTTAAAAAACAAAGCAAAATTCGAAATGTCTATAATAAAATTTAACGAGCTAAGGTAAATAAAAATTCGAAATTGAGTTCGTAAACTCAAGTAAGAATTCGGAATCAAATTCGAAAGTTCAATATCAAGTTCGAAGCTGCGACATCAAGCTCGAGAGTTCGAAATCTAGTTCGAAGCCGAGTTCGAAAATTCAAAATTTCGAAATCAAGATCGAAATTTGAAACCAAGTTCAAAAATTCGAAGCAAAAATCGACAATTCCAAATTAAGTTCGAAAATCCAAAAATTCAGAATCAAAATTTAAATTTGGAATCAATTAAGAAAGTTTAATAATTCGAAAGAAATTACGAGAATTCAAAGTCAAGTTCGAAAAGTAAACTTTTTTGAAATTCTAAATTTCAAAAGATTTTGGATACAAATTTTTTTAGCATTACTTTGCTAAAAAAAAAATTCAGATGTCATATTTAGTTTCGTAAGGCGAATAGTGTAGCCTTCAAAATTAAATCTAAATGAATTTAAAAAAATTTAAATTTAATTTCCAAAATAATTTGCTCTCTTAATTTAATTGCTAGTTCATGGATCTTGAAACTGTTGGTTTTTATGCTGGCATAATACAAACAAAAACACAGTTTGAAATTTATTTCTTGGAAGCAAATTCAAAATTAAACTTTTTAAGCTACATTATTATTGAGAAAAAACTAGATTATAAAATTCCAAATTTTTAAAGTGGCTCTCTAAAGTTCGGCACTATCTTCTACATGTGTCATTAAAAAGGTAAGAAAAATAAAACTAAGTAAAAACTTCAAAATTATTTCGAAATTGTATTAATTTCGAAAATACAAAATTTTTCTTCTACATCCTGTAAAACCATATGAGAACCAAACTTGCATTTTCATGCATTTCTCCGAAACACAATTTGAATATTCGAATTATTGTTTGTGGTAGAACATTTCATACTTTTTAGAACGTACTACATATATAGTGGCTTTACGTGCGCGTGCCACATTTGCTAACTTTAACTAAAATCCCTGCCAGACCATATCAGCACCAAACTTGCATTTTCCTGCATTTATAAAATTTCTCAGAAATACAATTCGAATATTCTAACTATTGTTTCTGGTAGCATCTGCCATACTCTGTAGAACGTGTATAGTGGCCTTGCGTGCGTCTGCCTCATGTGCCAATATTCCTAGCCAGACCACATAGGCACCAAAATTGCTATTAGTTTGTACATTTGTAGCTTAATTTGCTATTTATATTTTAATAGAAATATTAGTTTGTTTCGACAGAAGTGAAAAGTTGCAACTTACAACGAACTGAACGAATTTTTCGTTGCGTCAAAACACTACATATGTATGTACATATTTATCTTCATACTTAAATATGTGACGTAAGTACATATTTAACTGGCCATATTAATTTTCACACACATTCAGCTGATTGTGTATAAATTGTTTAAAAATATTAAATATTATATGCATGTATTTACCATTTCTTGGGCGGTTAAAGCCACATCCTCAGCTGTGCATGTTTCGAATATAAATTCATGCAGAAATTTCATTGTGGGAGATTTTTAGGTTTGCAAAACACCGAGAGTTATTCAGCTTAACTTTAATTCAGCAACTTTGACATTGAAAACAAATTTTAATGAAATCGGGCAAATTAATTTATTAAACTGCATAATAAAGGATTGAAAAAAAAAAATCACACAATGATTGCGAAATAGATTTTTGTAATTTGAAGTAAGAAAATAAAATTAATTTAAAATATTTTTTCAACATATTTATTTATGGAATAAAACATGCTGCTTTGTTTGAATTTTGATTTATTTTTTTCAGTTTTTTTTTTTGTCTTATTTCAAGTTTTCTCAACACACTTGCGGCAGCTGTATTATTTTGGCCTGCCGTATGAATTTCCGTTTGGGTTACTAATTTACAAAAGGATTTAAAAACACACATTTATCGAACAAGTCCATGAATCAGCTGTTGGCTGTCTCACATAAATTAAATAAAAAACACACACACACACATTTCTTGTTGTCCAGGCAGTTGAAATGGTACCTCAAAGCAGACACACATACAACAAACCATTATCTGATGAATACAAACCAGACACAAGTTGAAATATATTTATATAAAGAAAATTAATGCAAAGACAAAATAAAGCACAAACCGGGGAAGAGAAAAGTACATGCAATATTATTTGTCAGACATTTGCAGTTTTCTTTTATGGTTTAGCGTGTTTTTGTTTTCTATAGAAAATTGGACAAAACCTTGTTAAAATCGAGAAAACAAATTCAAACAAGAAGAGAAGAATCTGTCCGATTTTTTTTTTTTTTTTGAAAGGAATGCAATAAAGATATTTTTATTAGAAACAAGAAATTTTAATTGAGCGCATTGAAATGGATATAAAGAAAATTTGTTCTAAAATATACATATAAATTCAAATTACATTACAAATTGGTAATAATTTTTTATTTGCATGACATATGAAAAACTTTGTTGATTACTAAGTACATATTGCAGGGACTGAAGCAGGGATTTACTTTCTCAAAAGGGATCAGCATTTGATGAGAGGCAAGAAAAATGCATTTAAAGACTTATCAGCTGGGGTACAACCACACTTGTCGATGAAAATTCATTTTAAAGCATTAAATTTATGGACGAACTACATGATTCGAAATTGTTATTATTTTATTGGGCTTGAATTCGATTTTATTTCCCCAGAATTGAGAAAGATTTCACAGCCACTGTTTTTTTTTTTCTAAGCAGCAGCGGTTAGCCATCCTACCACCTGAGCTCAGATCATATTGATCAACTTTCTTTTTTATCATTTTGTTTTTCTGTTTTGTTTATTATTTATTAGCAGTTCTAGCTTTCAATTTTCAATTTAAAGCCCTCTTAATTTGGAAAAAAAACCCCTCAACTATTTGTTATTGAATTCAGGGAAACTTTATTTTTAACTTTCAGGCGTGTAGTTCCTTCCATAAGATGTACAGAAAGTCATTGCCAGCCAAATAATGATTGCAATTTCGCATTGAATTGTATAAAATTTTATAAATTTTTTTTTTTTTTGCCTTTTCAACTAATAAAATCACACAATATGTGTAAAATCATTTTATAACACACCGTTTATGTTTAGTTTTTATTACAATCGATGCTTGTTGACAACTGACAGCAGCAGCAGCTCAAACTCCGGCTAAAACACACATGCTGGCTGGCCAATGAAAAACAACAAAAACAACAAAAAAAACAAACTAAAATGCTGCTTATTGATTAAACGCCTGTTAAATGCTTGAAGAAAAGGAAAATAAAAACAATTTCCAAATGCAATACCAAAACAAAAGCCAAACAAATAAACACATTTAACTAAAATTTATTTATTTTATTTTTTTTCGATGCAAACAATTTGTTTTGAAGCAACAAAAAAGCAAATGCGAAATGATAAAAAGAAATACTCGTGTGAGTAAAACAAAGTTTTTAAAAACAATGATGCCAATAGATATAGATCTATCTACATATGTATGGCAGAAACGCAAGAGCACAGAGAACGAAAAGAGTTTACTGGCAAAGGGAGAAAAGCAATGAGAGTTCCTACAGTGAAAACGGTGCAAAGTTGTAAATTTGCAATTGCTAGTACATATTATGACTGATCATTAAGAGTGCCGGCCCGGCCGGTGTGTGTTTTCTTGGTGGAGAAGTACTTGTTTTCAAAAATTTATTTTTGTCACATAGAGAGCAGAAATTTTTACACGACTCTACGGCAACAAATACCAAAAACAATAAAAAGTTAAAAACTAAAGGGTGCTCCCATACAATAAGCTGAAATTAGCTGTAACTTTTGAACCGCAAGAGATAGAGACTTGAAATTTGCAAATACTGCATGTATTTGCAAGTGAGCAGGCACAAATACTTTCGAAAATAGCAAAAGTAAAAATTTTAATGTTTGCTTTTGTACGGAGACACCCTTTAATTTGAAAACTGACTTTAGTTTTTGAACCGTAAGATAGAGGCTTAAAATTTTCACAGTACATGTAGTTCGCAGGCCTCTACAACAACAAATACTAAAAATAGCAAAAAGTTACAATTTCATTGAAGTTTATACCCTTTAGTTTGAAAATCAGCTATACCTTTTGAGCCATAAGAGATAGAGCATTGAAAATTACATGATGTATGTATATAGTTGTCTGGCCTCTACAACATCAAATACTAAAAAGAATAAAAAGTTAAAAACTTAAGGGTAACTTATACCAGGAGTAGCCTTTGTCTACCACTTGGATGGTAACGGGTCCGCCATCTAACGTTTTTTTTTTCAACTAGTGCTTATTTTGCGAATGGTAACACTTAGCTCATGTCTGATGTGACAGATAATTAGTTTTATCCTTCCTAAGTGGGCCTGCGATCGACTTATAGAAAATGCCGATTTTGCCAAAAAAAAAAAAAAAATCGTCTTTTCAGAAGAAGAATCTGCAAATGCAGGTCGATTTGTCGTCTTCTTCTCTAAATATTTCCGTTATCAAATTTTGTGCACACTCAATATTTTAGAAAATACAGTTGATCTTGGCGGGTATGTAAACAAGCAAAATTGTCGCATTTTGAAAAGCTGTTTGGTGCGGATTTTTGGTCCAGAGGCATAATTGGGACATTTTTCTGCGAAAATGAGCAAGGAGTGGCCGTTACAGTCAATGGCGATCGTTAACGGGCCATTTCAAACGAATTTTTGTTCACAAAAATTGAAGAGGAGGATATTGGCAACATTTGAGTGCAACAGGACGGCGCTACGGGCCACACAGCCGAAGCTACACTCGATGTTTTACGCCGTTTTCAAAAAAGAAAAAATTTAGTTGGTGGACCCTTTAGTACCGAAGCCTTGCTGTGCGAGTCAGTATCCTGCTTTATTATACATATTATGTAAGTGCAATCCTTTTAAAAAAAAATAATTTTCATATATTAAAGCTTTTGTAGAAAGTGCATATTTTAAAGCAGTCAATGGCAGAGAAAAAGTGTTCATAATTTGGGATGTTCATTTGTTAGGGAGTTGACATTATCGCGAGTTGACTTCTACTTCTAATCTGTGTTGCACTGGGCGCCCTTGCATAGAAATGAGTGTTGAACAAGAATCATCACATTTTTGTTTGTTTTGTTTTTAGGCGAACATCATTAGAAAAGAGCATATGTACGTACCAGTACTAGTATTAGCATTAATAATAATTTTCTGTAATAATTGTGCATGATTTGCAAGTATTCCGCCCCATGGACAAGCTGTGTACATTAGACACTCATATACACATATAATTCCATACATGTTTGTGTGGGTAACTATGTAGTGTTCACAGAGAAAATCAAAGCATTAATGGTTGGCGGTTTTAAATATTTTTCAATGCCTCCTGAAAGAGCAAATAATTTTAAAATACATATTTAGTTTTTGGTAAAAATAAGTACATAAGCATATTTTCGAATTATTAAAAAAATAGAAAGAAAGACCGTAACATGGGGATGTAGCTCAGATGGTAGAGCGCTCGCTTAGCATGTGAGAGGTACGGGGATCGATGCCCCGCATCTCCAACTGAATTTTTTTTCACTTTATTTTTTCATTTCTTATAACAAGAAATTTCATTGTAAGATGAAAATAATAGTAAAAATTTAATTTAAGTAGTTGCTACTTCTGACGACTCGAGTGGAATCAATGAAATATTGGCGGCATATAGAGGCATAGAGGTGACAGAAAAATGAAAAAAAAAAAAATTAATAAAGGTAAAATAAATAAAAATACTGCCAAAAAAAATGCAATTGCTTTTGTATTGCGAAGAAGAAAAAAAATATTAACAACTGGTGTTGATCAAATGAATGAAAGATAAACTTCACATCTACCAAGTAAATACATACATACATACATATGTATGTATGGGCATGTCTGGTACCTATGTATAGTATATATGGTATATACATACATTCATGTGCCAGCCGGCAGTTTAGGTTTTGTGTTTTCGTTCTGCCCAAACAATAATAGAAAATGAAAACAAAAGCAAAAGCAAAAAAAAACATGGCCAAACTGAGACATGCAATAGAGAAAAGTCATTGGCTGAGACGAATGTGTCATAGTGAAACGTTAACGACAGACCATAGACATGCAGCATACATACATGTGTATGTATGTATGAATGTGCCTCTCAGTGTACACTGGTAATGGCAATTTGTATTATTTACTCATAGTGCCGACTAAGGACTAACGAAAGCTTAAGAAATGCATGCTATGAGTTGATGATTTCTCGTGTGTGTTAACTCGATTTTCTCTACGGGTTTGTCCACTTAAATCAAATTCTCCTACAACCTTTGTTAAGGCAAATAAAGGTAAACCTTGTTACAAATTCCAAATTACACAAACTCGAATGGCACAATGTTTGCAATCGCGCTCTTCTTTTTGTATCTTCTGTATCTTGCACAATGCAAGTGGATTCCATTGTCACTTGCCACCGAATTGATATGCTTTTGTATGTGGATAGTAGCAGCAGATACTGTAACCATCTTCTTGAATATTGACAGAATAAAAAATTGCCAATTTATAAATAAAATTTTGAAGTCAAGAGCAGTAATTAAGACAAAGGCTTTACTCATTATTGAAGATGGAGCCTTTTGTTTTGCCTGTCATACATTACCGCGGCAGGCAGTTCATCCACATCGAACATGTACGTTCGTTCGTTTAAATACATAGTACATTTGAAACACAAGCAAATTTCAAAATTTTGTTAATTATTAAGTATTGTTATTTTAGGTCGAAAAATATAAATTAATGTTTTTTCCATCTTTTCTGTCCAAAATTGCCATGAATAAAATGAGAATCAGAAATAAATAGTTGAGTTTCAAATATTCTGAATTAATATATGGGTGTTTCCATGGTTACGCACGTGACATTTGTACACGTTTAATTGTTTTGAATATTATAAAAATATAAATGGGTTGGAATTTTTGAATGGAATTTTGCCATTGTTACATTTAATGTGATGAGTTCCTTCCAAAAAGTATATATATTGGAAAATTGAGCACTGGGTACCCAAGTTCCATGCGATCAAAGTTGACTTACGCACGTGACAAAAAACGTAAGTGCCTTTTAAAGCAGCATGAAATATTGCAAAAGTAGGCGAATTGTAGAAGATTTTTATTTCGGAAAAAATGTTTTTGTAAAGGTTATTAATGGACCTTTATAATCATGGTTTGTTCAAAAACAAGTGTGCATGGGTTGGCTAAGAAAAAAAAATGTTTTGATTACGCACGTGACACTTTTTACCTTCATACATATTTTTGTAATTTAACATATATTTTCAGAAGTTTTTACCATCATTTAAAATTATTATAAGTTAAAATTTCTTTTTTTTAAATAATAAAATGTCAATAGTTTTTTTTTTCAATTTTCTGTGCTTAAAAAAATTGTGCTTAAAAAAATTTTTTCCGGCCCCTTTTTTATATTTTATAGGTCGTATTCATAATAATTATTGTAAGTTTATTAAGCTCTTATATGACGTATTTCTACGGAATATTTGTCAAATAAACGTGTAATAAACCGTCAATAGTTTTTATGAATATGGGTGATAAAATATAAAAAAGGGGTCGGAAAAAACCAAATAGCATATCGAAATTATATAAAATTATGTGTAACTTTTGAAGAAATCCGAAATTTTTACAGGATCTGTAATCACATTGGCTCTACAACAGCAAATATCCAAAACAACAACAAAATTTGGAACTAAAGGGTGCTCTCATACAAGAAACTGTGAAAATTAGCTATAACTTTTGAACCATTAGAGCTAGAGAGCTGAAAGGATGTGTCGTTACAGATAGGCTCCACAATAAAAATTACCAAAAACAATAAAAAGTTAAAAACTAAAGTTGGTCCTCAAGCAAGAAACTGTTAAAATTAGCAAATATAGCTGAAACTTTTGAATCGTAGAAGATATACATACATGCGTATGCAAAGAAATTTGATTAATGTATTTATGTATATGTATACGGAATCAACTCTGTTGAAGTGTTAAGAGCTGATTTCTGCATTTTCTTTGTTTTTTTTTATTGCGAAATTTTCCAAGAATTCGCAATATATTCAAATAAAATTGAATACACCAATGTAGCATAACTTAAAACGATCGATTTCAAAACGATCGGAAAAAAATCGATAATTTTAAGATATGACACAATTTCATTACAACTAATTGCGAGTTCTTGCAAAATTTCGTAAAAAAAAGAACAAAGAAAATGCAAAAAAGCATCTCTTAACACTTCAACAGAGTTGATTCGGTATATACATATGTATGTATGTATATACAATAACAAAATTTCTTTGTAGTAAAAATATCTACATTTGCCTGCATACGTATGTATGTATGTATGTAGAAATTATACAGTAATGTGTGAGAACGAAGCTTGTTTTTTTTTTTTTTTTTTAATTAGAAGAAGAAACATAAATTCTTAACTTGTTGCAAAAATCAGAAATAACATCGACAACAAGGCAACTGAAAAACTGAACTAAACGCTAAGATAGATAAATGCTGCAAATAAGATAGAAAAATGTATTTAAAGCTCATTATAACAGCTCTTCATGTGTGTGAATGTTTAAAGCAGCAAATACTGTAAATGAATAGGAGGAAACTCAACTATTGAGAACAAAAAAGAAGTGCATTTATTTTTCCATCAGACAGACAGACAGACAGACACACAGTCTGTCCGTCAGTCAGTCGCATAGTTAGTACAACTGACAATAAAAAATGAAAATAAATGCCTACCACTGCTTTTCACTTACATACATAAATACAACATACATATATGGCGGAAAAAGTCTAGAAATAGATTGCAGAAAAACTCTCATACAAAGAACGAAACGAGAATGTGTTGTACATGAACATTTTTTTTTTTTGTTGCATTCAGGCTTGCAACTTGTTTTTGCAGTTTCTTTTTTTTTTCATTGCCTACCTGCAAAAAAAACTTCATTTAAAAATACCTGAACATTCAACATAAAAGAAAATTCGCTCAATATACTCTAGAAGCTAAATGTGCAAATTTGCACTTGAATGGTGGGGATTTTGTGGTATGTTTCCATGCTACTAAATCAATATGAAAACAACATATGTTGCATGTTGGGTATGTGCTTCTTGTTGTTTTCTTTTATTTCATTTACTGTAAAGCGAGTAACTGGCAACCGAAAAGAGGGGGAGGGGGCTATACAATTGCATGAATATTATGCGATAATAAAAAAGGATATGCATTAAAAATCTGTAAAGAGTATAACAACTTTTCTAAAGAATAATATAAAAAGTACGGAGCTTTTAAGAAATGGCTCACTGAACAACTATAGACAATGAAACTGGCTGCAAATTAAGAGAAAAGAATTGTATAACCATTTAAGAAATTAACTTAAATTTCATTAACATTTCCTATTTATATGGCTTCTTTTAATTGGCGTTTGTGAGCTGAGAAATATAAATTATTCTACAATTAAAATTAATAAAAATAAAAAAATAGCTGTCTTTGTGTTTTCAATTGCTTGTTTGTGTTTTAATTTTGTATAGCAAATTGTATTTGAAATAGTTTTCGCAAAAAAAAACTACTCAAAAAATAAATTGAAATTCGCAAGCCCAGTCGTCTCGTTAATCGATGTATTTGGGGAGAGAATTTCGAATACAAATAATTAAGCTCACAAATAAATAATTTGAAAATTGTTGTTTAGGGGTTTTGTGCTTGTGATTGTTGTGCATTCAACCAATATTAGGAACCACAGTTTTGAGGCAAAAATATTATTTACTTTCGTTAGCTGGGCTCAGGGTCGAAATATTATTATTAAAACTCTTTGAATATTTTATTTAACAATGTGCTTTTATTACTGATCAATATTTTGAGTGACCTTTAATGCTCCTCTTCAAATAAGATCTACAAAGTTGTTATGCATTTTTGTTGTTTTAAAATATTTATGTTTTTATCTTAATTATATCTTTATCTGTCAGAAAAAAAATTGATCCTGATTGGAAATATTAAAATATTAAATAAAATTTAATTGTAATTGTTATACCAACATAAAGTCATAGAAAAATCCACAAGTGGAGACAAAAGTATTATTTTTGAATCGTTTTAAAGAAAACATCAGCAGCGGGTTTTTCTAAAACGTACGATAATTTTGATTCGTGTTTATCTATGTGATGTTATTTTTCACGGGCTGCCGGTCATGAGATCGGCCCACTTGGGTCCCAGAAAGATCCCATTGTGGTATGTAAGTGATGAAAACAAAAACAAATTTTCACACATTTGTGTTTTACAAAAGCCGGCAGTTTATATCGGTTCTGCCGGTTTGTCGATATCGAATCTAATCGTTCGTTTGCATAAATACATTTAAAATTAAATCAAAATTTAATATAATAATAAAGCAAGCAACAAATTTAAGTAGTTTTTGTTTCAAATTCATTTATGACAACAAATGAAAGAACACGTTCGATTTAGATGAACTTAATATATTGGGATGAATTTAATATATTTATGCAAACCAAATCGAAAAAGTTTTGATTTTGGCAAATAAATAAGGAACAAAAATAGACTTGAAACCGTTCAAACGGCGATCCAACAATTTTCAAAAACATAAAATCAAAAAAGAGTATCTCTCTTTTTTTAGATGAAATTTTCAAGCTGAAAAGATTAGAACTGCCTGAAGGACACTCTACAAGTGGTCTCACTTGAATTTTTCCAATTGCAATTTATTAAATCACCGTGTTTTGTGCTTGAAACATACCATACACGACACAAATTGCCCACAAATTTTCAATTTTTCCCATTTTGTTGAGAGCCAAGATTCAGAACATATACATATAAAACAACAAAAATATCAAACACAAACCCGAAAAAAAAGTCAATCGGTTACAATATTTTCCACTTACCGCTGCTGCATTTCTCGAGGCAGCTGCTGCAGCTGCAGCTTGGTTATTCATGTATTGATTTTGTTGCATCATCCCCAAAGCAGCAGCATGAGGTTGGCCTCCCAAGTAAACTAATTCTCCAGGACCTGGCTGGCCTGGTGGTGGAGGTTTTGGTACACCAACACCATTCATTCCGACGCCGGGATGTACACCCGGATGATCATAAATATTACCAGTAGCTGCTTGCATGGCTGGCGGCAACTGCATGTGTGTCATGCCAGCTGCGATGGCAGCAGCGGCCGCAGCTGCAGCTGCTGGATTATTCATGGCATGATTTAGAAGATTCGAATTGTATTGGTGAGATTGCATCTGTGATGGATGTGGGGGACCATGCTGTTGGTGTTGGGGATGAGGTGGCTGCTGGTGAGCTGGATGTGGGGGCTGTGGATGCTGCTGCTGCTGCTGTTGCTGCTGCTGCTGTTGTTGTTGCTGTTGTTGCTGCTGCTGTTGTTGTTGTTGTTGATGATGTTGATGCTGAGCAGCTGCAGCGGCAACTTGTGACATCATTTGATTATGTTTGGCAACGGCGGCAGCCTGCTGCATTGCTGCCATTCCAGCGGCAGCAGCAGCTGCTGCAGAATTACCCATTTGATTTGGGCCACCCATTGAGGGATGCATACTTCCCATGCCATTCGTTCCTATACTGCCCATTCCGCCCATTCCAATCGGTCCAATTGTTCCGGGACCACTGCCAGGTGGTGCGCCAGGAGCAGCATTGGCTGGATTCATTGGAGGATTGTATTTCCACTTATCAGGATTCTAAAACAGAAATTAAAAAACAAAAAAACTGAGTTGTAATACGGTACATATGCAATGGAAAACACACATTGAAAATAACAACTGGTGTGTTTGATAATATTAAAATTTAGACATAAAACATGCAAAAACTTGTGAAGTGTATGAAAACATATGTAAGTGTCGCTATAAAAACATGAGACTCTGGGTACAAGGACGGGCTGCTCATGAGAAGTGTGGCGGCTTCGAAACAGCTAGTTGTCCCCCAGCTGATTTCTTTGTCTTGTTTAATTAATACCATTAAACATAAACCAATAATTCGCATAATAAAATTATTCGAAAAAATTTAAATAGACGAGCATCTTAGATAAAAAAAAAAACAAGATTTATATGGGTTTATTATTAAAACTGTTTTTTGTGTGTTCTGTATAGGAAAATAGACAAAAATAGCAATACTAATTTTATTCAAAAAACGACTGTAAAAGGAAACCAAGAATGTGGTCTATTTACTGGTACAAGTCCCATTTTCCACTTCGTTTTAATTTCAAAGTGAAAAATCGGTGATCTCTAAAAGAACATGTGCATTTATGGGCACATTTTGTGAGTGTAACTCAAGTGGACCACATGGAAAAGGAAGCCAAGAATGTGGCCTATTTAGTGGCATAAGTACCAATGCTCAATTATATTTAGGAATTTTATAAAAAAAATTTTGAAATTTGACTATGTGAAAAATCGGTGGATGACCTCTGGAAAAATTTGGGCATATAAGGGCACATTTTTGGAGTGTAACTCAATTCGACCACATGGAAAAGGAATCCAATAATGTGGTCTATTTACTGGTACAAGTCCCATTTCCCACTTCATTTTAATTTCAATTTTTTTTTTAATTTTTGAAATTTTTACCAAGTGAAAAATCGGTGATCTCTAAAAGAATATGCGCATATATGGACACAGTTTTAAAGTGTAACTTAATGGAACCACACGGAGAAGGAAGCCAAAAATGTGGTGTATTTACTGGTATGAGTGACATTTCTGAATTGTATTTGAGATTTCTTTTTGTTTTTTAATTTTTGAAATTAGACCACGCGAATTTTCTTGATTTTAGATCAGTTTTGTTATAATTTTTATGAATTAAACGGTTATTGTTCTTAACTATTGTATACTTTACGTTGTTGGAGTAGAATATGAATCATATTTGGCCTTGTAGGATTGATTCTTAAATTGAATTTAAAAAAAAAAAAATATGGGAATTTTTGAAAAAAAAAAATTCTCGGCTTTCAAAAAAATCAAATTTAATATTTTATAAAATTAATTATTTTATAATTTAATATTTAAAAAAAAAATCTCGGTCTACTTACATCGATAGTATGTTCATCGCCACATGCCCAACGTGCTTGTTTTTGAGCAAACTGAGCAGCATATTCAGCAGCGGCAACATCATGAATGCTGCCACCAGAGTTTCCAACGCCAGGTTGAACACCCACCGGAGAAGGACGCGGGAACACGTAACCAACTGCAGCTGCGGCTGCGGCAACTTCATCCTGGGTGCGCGGTACAGATTGATCAACACCGCCACGCACTTGTCTATCATCGTTACTGCCCAATAACTTCATGTGTGTTGTAAGCTGCTGTTCTTGCTGCAGATGCTGTTGGGTTTGCTGAAACAGTGGCGATGAAGCTTGTAAAGATGATGAAGATGCGATGCAAGAAGTCAGCGTATTAGTTGTTGGTGCTTGCACAGCAGTCGTGGGTAAAGCGGCTAGCGATGTTGGTGTTAACAGAAAATTATGCAAAGATTGCTGATGATATTGTTGCTGCTGAATATTTTGCTGGAAATGATGTTGCTGGAGCTGATGTTGCTGGAGCTGATGTTGCTGATGCTGATGTTGCTGATGCTGATAAGATGAATAATAGGGCGAAGGTGATGGCGATGTTGTAGGCTGATAATGTGTTGACGACACTGTGGACTCAATGGGGGCAAAGGATATTGCAGTAGTCGTCGATAGTAACTCTATTTTGAGGCCGTTTTATTGAACAGTATTGGAATTTGAAAAAATAGAAATATCAATTTCTTGCTATTTACTGGCAGCTCAATATTGAGGCGATCATTTATTTTATATTATTTGGCTAAATTGGTTTGTTTGATTTTACACACACACACACAATACTTTTTGTGGCTTGTAAGAAATTTACACCAGTTTCTTTTTCTTTTTTTATTATTATTATTATTTTTATACACTTTTCGACACGATTTAAAAACTACCGAACGCGATCCGCGAAGAATGACAATTATTTGGATTTATTTATTGTGGGGGTGTATTATTATTTTCTTTTTTTTACAAGATTTGTTTCTTAAAATTATTTGCATTAACTTTTGTTTTTATACACAAATTTAATTACACAAACGACAAGTGAGAAAAGTAACAATCAACGAGAAACAACTTACATGTAGTTGAAGTTTTGCACACATTTAGTGGAGATGACAGACAATTCTTGGTTATAATTTTATTAAACTCTTTCTTCAATTTTTTTTTTCTACTTTTACTCTTAAGATTTTACTCTTTTTTTTTTGTTGTCAAGATTTCAAATGTGTTGAAAACAAGAAACCGTTATATGTATTTCACTTTATGTCTATTGAGCTCTTTTTTTCACTCTCTTTTTAATAATACTTCACCACTTATTATATCAATGGGCTGGTTGTGGTTATTTCTGATGATTTATACATACATATGTGTATTGTTATAGTCGTGTAACTGAATAATAACAATTGATCGGTGAAAAAATTTTATTATATTTGCTTAATTAATTGCAAGGATATTTCTGTTGATTGATGTGAACTGGAGTAAAAACTATATTTATACACTAAATTTACACTGCAAAGAAAAAAGAAATGGAAAAATTACATTAATAAAATAGTAGATTAAGTTTCAATTTATTGAGGCTGTTTTCTTGTATAGCATTTATATCGGAACACAGACGAAAATTAAACAAGAAATACTTAAGATTATAAAGTAATCTCTTTAAAAAACTACAAAACTATACAAAAATATATGAGTTTAAAAGATGATAAAAAGAAATGGTGCTGGCTCCTGGGACCATAAGTTCGAGAAAATAAAATAGAATTTAATTGTTACTGGATTGCACACAAAAAAAATATTTCATGTTATTTAGGGTTATTTTAGGACCTAGAATAATAAACATATAATAATTAAATTAATATTTTATACTTATTAAACGTTTATTGGACGAAATGTGTCAAGTAAGGACTTAATAAATATAAATGTGTAAATTCAAATCAAAGAAATTTACACCGTTTTCGTTTCCACAGCAAAGAGCATCATTTTGAATTTTGTGTGGCAATCGAAATTTATTTATTTATTTTTTTTTTTTAACATTTATGGTGAAATTTTCTTTTGATTTTAGTTTGACTAAAATCTTAAAAAATGGCATTTTAGGAGAAAAAAAAATTATTTTATATCGATTTTTATTTTTTGTGTAGAATCCTGTTTTTTGTGTAAATGTATATGAAAAGCATTGTTTATGAAAAATTTTGAATTAAAAACAAGCTCTAAATACCTACATTTTTTTTTATAAATAATAATTTTTTACAAGGTGGGCCAAAATTCATCCAATGTTGTTTCTAAATGAAAAACTTCGATTCTGTTTTTTTTTTTTTTGGGTAAAAGTATTTGAAAGTCATTATTTATGAAAAATTTTGAATTAAAAATTATAAGGCCATATTCATAATAATTATTGAAAGTTTATTAAGCTCTTATTTGACGTATTTCTACGGAATATTTGTCAAATAAACGTGTAATAAACCTTTAATAGTTTTTATGAATATGAGTGATAGCGCTTTTTAAACAAGCCCTAAATACATTTTCTTTGTAAATAATTATTTTATACAAGGTGAGCCATAAGAAGTCATCCGTTGTTGTTTGGCTCTCATTTTTGTTTTCGATTCTATTTTTTGATTATGTTTATTTAAATATTTAGAATTCGATTGCTCAAGTCGAGAAGATGATATCGGACAAATGGGCGCCGCCGCACAATTGATTGCTATACGGGTTCGCCGCCTTCAGAAAATCGGTTGTGGCTCGCACAGTGTGCGTCGTTGCTCTGGCCTGTTAAAACCACATGCCTTGCTGCCGCTCAATTGCGACAGAAAAAACTCGGCTGACATGGCCCTACATGGCGCGCACCGTCCACTGTTGTCGTTTGACCAGCGGGGTCCTCGAAAAAAATTGCTCGATAACCATCACCATGCAGTCACTTAGAGCGAGGTTTAATGGCTCCTCGTGCATCACTCGACAGAAGTGATAGTTTTGCCTGTTTTCGTACCTGTTGAGGTGGAAATGATCCTCATCGTTCTTTATGATTTTGGTGAAAAAATCGTCCATTTCGTCAGAGACGCGATTATTCCGCGTTCTTGGGGAATTCACTTGTATTCTACAGCTTTTTAGTTCACAAATGTAAAAAACAGATATGACATTGGCCGCCATGTGCAAAATATAAGAGCAACTTCCAATAGGGTGATTTCTTGTGGCCCACCTTATACTTATTTGTTACAATCAGTAACAAATTTCCAGTTCCTTATATTTATGTAGGAAAAATGAGAAAACGTTCCATACTTATTTATCATGGATGGGGCATGTACATACATACACATACACTTATAAAATTGTATGTAAATCTATTGCCGAAATTCCGGCTTATAGACAGCTGAAAATTCAACAAAGATCTTGCTGTTGCTCTTTCCATTATGATTATTGTTTAAGGAAATCATAAAAAAAAGCTTTAACCGAGCTTCTATAAGTATGTGTGCACATTTTTATAAAAACAAAATTTATATACAACTCAAAGCATAGTGAATTATTTATTAAGTACTGAAATCCAGGGTGGTTTCTGGCACATTTGAGTACAGAGAATTCAATGAACTGTGAGAGCTTCTACACAATAACAGCTTGGTATAAAAAGCGCGCATTTTGATTTTTCTAAAACTATGTTACAATTATACATACATTGTTCTATTGTTTGAACTGAACGTGATCTGATCTTTAAACACTTATAATTTTTATAAATAAGATGAAATTTCCCTCTCCTTCGTATAGATAGATTTTTCAGGATAATTAAAAAACTTGCTTTTTTTCTAATATTATTGCACTAAAAAAGCGGCATAAATAAATATAAAAAATAAATAATTAATAAGCAGAAGAGCTTCAGCTCAAACAGCAGATGAATATCAGTATAACAAAGGGTGGAATAAAATAAATAATTTTCTAGTTAAAGGTATCTATCGTGTTCATTGAGAAAGTATTATGCGTCAAACTTTTAATATGTATAAGATATGTATGTATGTACGTAGTAGAGATAGATATTAAATATTCTAATTTTTTAATATCTGCTAATATTTACTTCCATTAACTTTCGTTTTTCTTTCATTTCATTTCAATTTGTCAAGTTTTAGCCAATTATTTGCAGTATTGCAAAGGTGAGTATTGCAAAGGTGAGTATTGCAAAGGTGAGTAATGCACAATTGAGTGGTACTGGCCTTAGTAAAACTTACAACTATGGCCGCATAAATATATTATGAATTTACATGATATAGTTGTAATATAATATATTATTTAATATATTCTTTGATATATTATTTAAAATATTATTTAATACAATATTTAATCATGAAGCAATGATTACTGATTTTGTAAAAAAATAAAAATATTGTCAAATGCGTCTAAAATGTTTTACTTTTCAAATGGCGCTCAGCAGCAGTTCAAAAATTTCAAAAATTGTGTAAACCTATGAATATATTCACAAGGAAGTCTTTAAGATTGCTGTTGCATTGCATTATTATGCAACAGCGCAATAATGATGCTTTAGATTTGCGATAGGAAATGGCTAATTCAATTGCGGGAAGGCAAACACTTCATTCAGTAATTCCCTCTAATGATGGTAAAATAATTGCCAAAAAATTTTTTCTGCATCAAAAAATTAAAATGTTTTTAAAATTAAAAAAAAAATAATAATAATTATTGCCTTTTATTTTTATATTATTTGATCTTGAGATTATTAAATAAATTTTGCAAGCATCTTCAGCATGAATAATTTATTTAATTATTGCTTTTTTAATAAACTAATATATGGGTATTTCCATGAAATGGTCCACCGTTAGTTAAAAAATCAAAACGCTCGCACAATTTTTTTAAGCACAGAAAATTGAAAAAAAAAACTATTGACATTTTATTATTTAAAAAAAAGAAATTTTAACTTATAATAATTTTAAATGATGGTAAAAACTTCTGAAAATATATGTTAAATTACAAAAATATGTATGAAGGTAAAAAGTGTCACGTGCGTAATGTAACGTGCGTAATCAAAAAATTTTTTTTTCTTAGCCAACCCATGCACACTTGTTTTTGAACAAACCATGATTATAAAGGTCCATTAATAACATTTTTCCGAAATAAAAATCTTCTACAATTCGCCTACTTTGGCAATATTTCATGCTGCTTTAAAAGGCAATTACGTTTTTTGTCACGTGCGTAAGTCAACTTTGATCGCATGGAACTTGGGTACCCAGTGCTCAATTTTCCAATATATATACTTTTTGGAAGGAACTCATCACATTAAATGTAACAATGGCAAAATTCCATTCAAAAATTCCAACCCATTTATATTTTTATAATATTCAAAACAATTAAACGTGTACAAATGTCACGTGTGTAACCATGGAAACACCCATATGTACAACTGAAAAATTTTTTTTTTTATGTTAAAAAAATAAAGAAATAAAAATGTTTTTTGTATAAAATAAAAGGCTTATATAAAAAAATTTTTTTTTTTTTAATTTAAAAAAGTTAAAGAAAATAGTAATTCGTTGAATCCCACGACCAAAGTGGTCTTACAATTTTTGAAAAAATCATGGTTTTATCTACATATATAAAAAAGAATTTAAGAAAATCAATGAATACAAACAGTGAAAAAAAATTTATTTTGAATTCCGAAAAGCCTCATCCAAGCCCACTGTGCAAAAAAAATATTTCCGTTTTTTGATAGCAGACAAAAAAAGAAATAATACATGAAAAAAAAATTATTGCGTTTGGACTGAAAAAGTTATAAGTATTTAATTGAGCAGAGTTTCCTTTGGCTCTGTAACCATGAGCCAAAAAAATCCCAAAATTTGCCGAGATGTACAGTAAAAAAGAAAGGAAATCAAAAAAAATTGTTTCTGTCAACTGATCGATTTGACTTGCCTCATAAATCTAATGAAGGACAGCCAACTCTACCCCATGATTTGAATAATTCTACCATTAGGAACCTACACATACATACATACATACATACATTTGTACGTACATGGCATAGGTAGTAAAGGCAAACTCATGGGCACACCGTATTTCTGTACATACATACATATGTATGTAGATATGTACATAGGCAATATTTTAGAGATACCCTGTAGGTACAAATGTAGGTATGTACATATGTATATTTACTTAAAGTTGCTAAGTAAATATAATCACACAGAGTACAAATTTAAAACTAATGGCGGGGAAATTTTAGAATAAGGAGCCAGACTTTGAAAGAAATGAGTTTTATAGGTTTGTAGAGGGGGTCGTGAACCTCCCAAAACTGAAATCAAAGTCTGCCGCAGGCTTTTAGTTTATTAATAATTCGATGTTGAAGTTACGGAATTTACTAAAAAAAAAAAAAAAAAAAATTGCAAATTTGGTGAAACAGTGCTGCCAGAGGATCGTTTTTGCACAGAACATAAAATCGCGAATTCATAAACGGTTTTAAGCATCCAAAATCGTATTGTTTTTTACATTTAATTCGACAAGTTTTTTCATAGGTATGCAAAATGTTTTCTCGAGAAACGGCCTTCGGTCGGACTAAGGGATTTTCTCCTCCATGATATAACCGACACCGGCTTAGCGTACAAAATCTGGCAGCACACCTTTTCATTTTACGGCAATTGGTACCATTATACTAAAGCCGACCCCTAATGGCGTTTGATAAGACAAAAGGTATGAATGTATGTACATATGTATATAAAATAGCAGTCACAATATTTACATACGTATGTATGTATGCATGTATATAAGCATGCATCAACATATTTATAAGTACATAGTATGTATGTATGTTCATACATACCTATACTTATGTGTGAAATAAAGTATGTACTAGATACCTACTTATAGTTTTTGAACACTACCTACTTCAGTGTTAAATTTTAGTTAGATAAATTTTATAAAGTAGAAGATCCTAATGGCAGAATTAACGAGCTGAAAATTTCACGATATAAAAAAATGTAGCAGGCACTTGAAATGAAATACATATGTATGTACATAAGACAAGAAGAAAGGCAGGCAACGACCAGAATAAAGGATAGCGAAATATCCGTATAAAGAGAAGAATGAACGATGCAGAAAACAAAAAAGCACACCGCATGGAAAACAAAAATTACAAATGTAAGAACATGCATACATACATATGTATAAATGTAAACGATAGCAAACAATACGAATAAAAGAATAAACTCGAAAGAAGGCAATGTCAACTGTGCAAAAATATAAGAGAACAAAATAAAAAAGAAGTAGAATAAAAACGTTAAAACGATGAGCAGTTTGGAAGGCAAAAAAATAAATAAATAAACAAAAAAACACATCTAGAAAATACAAAAAAAAAAAAAAGAACGAATACCTACTACTTAAGAGAATGGATGGTAAATGAAAGGAATTCATAAGTATCAGGAAAGATACAAAAAAAAAAAAATATAATAAAATAAATTATGAGCAAAAAACATAAGATTTTCAAAGTAATTTTCTAATCAGAGGCCCACAGAAACTCTTTGTTCAATAAAATATATAAATTTAACATGGGTACCTACATAATTGAGTTAATTAAACAAAAATATAAACCAACATGGTTCATCATACCTACATAAGCTGGTTATAATCAAAACAAATAAAAATTAATTGATTTTTACCGTTTTTTCCCACTTTGAAGACGCAGCGCTGCACGATGGCAATGACAAAAATTTTATTATTTATATATACTTATGCATTTTAAGCAAACAAATTTACACAATTGTATCTCATACAAAAAAGAGTAGGTTAGGTAGGTACCTAGGTATAATAAAATTGTCTAATCACTTTGAAATTTAATTTCTCAAAATATGGGTATCAAAATGCACAAATATTCCAAACAATCTTGGTTTTATTATTGCAACTAAATTATGATAAAATTGCTCAGATTTTTACAAGCTTTACAAAATTATTAAATTATATGTTATTTATGACAATAGTTGGATGACTGTTGGCTTTATTTTCTTTTAGCAAACTATTACTTGGGTGGTGGTAATAGCGAAGATGTAGAAAAGTACACAATTTATGCCAGGATTTTATGATTTTGCCTTCTTTTTAATTTTTCCACCATCTTATTATGAGTTTAATTTTTATAATATCTTAACGATTTAATTTTTATACAATTATTTACACAAAGAATTTATATTTGATCGGTTGAAGAAAAATTCTTCGTCGCGAGAACACACACAAAATGCTTCTGTTCTGTGTTTTAGTTGCGCCGCCGTTGCCTGCCAAACATCGGGATTTGTGGTTTTAGTGTGTGTGCATGTGTTTGTGCGTGCTCTCTTTTCAATTTCACAGTGTTGCCACAGTTGAGAGAAGAACATAAGGTCGCATGAAAGCTCCAATATGATATAATTGAATATTTAGCCGCTTTTTAGTAAATGTTGTCTAAGAAATGCCCAAGACTTCGAAATTATTTATTAAAAATTCAAAAGAAAAATGTTTGTATTAAAACTATAAGTAATCACAAGGTTAAACAAAATGTGTGATGTAAATTGAACTATTGAATTAGTTCAACCGAATGGCTTTTCCAAGCGAATGTATGAAACATTTCCGTACTTGTTTTTATGCCTTTCTATTTACTTTTATATATGTATGTATATATATATATATTTTTTTTTTGCTTTCTTGCATACATATGTAGATACTACCTAAAACACTTCATTTTATTTCTATTAATTTTTTATATTTCAAGTTTAAAATTATTCACATTATCTGCGAAACTACCCAGGGGCCGGATTCTGGCATTCGTGATCGAATCTACTCGATAATAAAAATAATGTAGAGCAAAAATTGTAGAGCAAAAATGAGCAACAAACACACAGCATTCTATAACGAAATCGTTCAATCACGAGTGCCAGAATTTGGCCCCAGGTCACAGAGTACACAGAGATGTTAAAAGTGACATTTGAAAATGGCTCAAATCAACTTCTAGACAGATTGTGTAAAGAGGTAGGCAATAGTATGCATTTTTTACGAAAAACAAATGTAAACAAAACAAAACATAACACGTTTTTATGAACAACCACCACCGAAACAGCAAAAATTTAATAATTTAAAGTAAATTAAAAGTAAAAAATTGGTAAAAAGTGGTCAACTAAAAATCCTCTTTGACTTAGGATTTGATAATACATATTTGAGTGTTTGGAAATTGATTACGAAGAGCATGTATTTTATCCTCACAAAACCACCACTACAAAGTAAAATTAAAACACTGTCCTTAAAGTTACGAAATAAAACATAATTAAATAGTGTTTAGCAGATTATAAACAGTGAATACTATAAAGTTTTATATTATAAAAAACCATTTAATATACTTTTTTAACATTCATAAATTTATAATAAAAAAAACCACCACTTTTTCTGTAGAAAATGCTTTTTGTTTTGTTTTGACTACAAGTTCTCGAACGAGTTCCCTTGGAAATAAAAAACGAACCAAATGAGAACAGTTTTAAAAGAAAGATTGTTCAATTTGTAAAAAATTAATTTTCATAGTCTGTATTTTTTTACTTCTTAAGTTAAATCATAAGAAATGTAATTGAAACCAAAAAGTATAATAAATACTAATTATATATATAAAAAAAAAAAAACGATTGTGAAAACGAGACATACAGAGCTTTGCGCTGATTTGTTATCTCATTCTGGTCGCGTTTCATCTCTGTGTACTTTGTGCCCAGGTTTCGTTTATTAAAAAATGTGGTCATTTGATTTGTTTTTTTTTTTCTTTTTTTAATTAAAAACAAAATAATACATTTTACTTGCCTATTATACCTACTTGCAATACAGTACTTGACGTAAGCTTTGATTTGATACATTCAGAAAATGAATTAAAGCAAATAATCAATTTACACAAGTTTTGTGAAAGTGAACGAACGATTCACTTCAACAGGAATTCGGATCAATTTGCTAAAAACTAGTGAAGAAACTGGTCCATATGACTTGATTGGTCCATGACTTGATTACAATAAATTAATTATATATATTTTTGATCAAATTTCTATTCTGATAATCCTCAATTAATTAAAACTCTTGATAAAATTGCAATTGAGCTGCAGCAGACAGGTAAATTTTTGTAATGCTTTCTCATGTGCCTCAGTTCAACATAAAAAAAAAATTCAAGTTGGCAACACTGAATACTTGTTTAATGTTATGCCTTTTGTATTCGTTTTCCGAACTGTTGTTGCCGCTGTATAACAACATAGCCCAGCAATGACCGGAGTAGTATAGATAAAAACAAAAAGAACATAAGAAAATAGAAAATAATTATGCGCACATTTATTGGCCAGTTAAGAGAAAAATACTCTCGTTATTTATTATTTCCACCTGGATACCGCACAACTATTTGTGAAATACCTACAAACATGTAAACCATTTTATGAGAGTTTATTATTAAGAGAAATTCATTCTCTATCTACATTTATTTCTTTTTGATAACATATGATAGGTGGTAGTACCTACAAGTTTAAATGAAAATGTAGTGTTTATAAATACACTTGATTAGCAATGCTCACATGCCTTCGATAGCTCAGTTGGTAGAGCGGTGGACTGTAGATGAGTTAAAAAGATGTGGAAATCCATAGGTCGCTGGTTCAAATCCGGCTCGAAGGAGTACAATTTTTTTATTAATTGATTTTTTATATATAAAAAACAAGTACATACAAATTTATTTGTGTAATATGATTTAAGCCTTTTGTATTTTATTGTTTGTAATATGTAAACAAGTTAGGAAGTACCCAGCACTCACTCACACTCACAAAAACGTGCGGACACATTTATTTTTGCACCGACTAATCTAAAACGTGAACAAGAATTTAAAATAAAACACAAAGAAAGACATATTTCCAATTTCCAAAGAATTGAAAACATGAACAAATTTGAAAAATAGATGATTTTGGTTAAAACTCAATTTTGGTTCTCACGATTTCGCATCTCAATCTGTGTTTTTGGTTCACCAAAGAAATGGTGATAAAGCTCATCTCATAGTGCTTATTATTCGTTCCATGAACCCTGTTTAAATTTATTTCTTAAGAAAGGTTTTTGCGGAAGATCGATGAGATTTTGCCATGACTTGGAGAGTAGTTCCGTAACTTTTAACGACAGCTACGATATTTAGGAAGACGCGGCCATTTTTTTGAGACTGTTCATATCGTTAAACAATCGAAAATTTTCTTCAGCCAAGTGTCTAAAATGTGTGCCAATTTCATAGGTATGTTGTTTATTTATCTATACCTACGGCTAATTCTAAGAAGGTTTGTCCAAGAAACCATGGGACTGAAATCAAAATAAAGCTTCCAATCTTTAACAACGAGGAGCTTTAGAAATACATATGTACATATAAATGAAAAGGTTCTTGTTAAAAATCGAAAGCTCGATTTCGATTTTACAACCAACGTTTCTTGGGCAAACCTTCCTAGATTATTAGTCATAGATTGTGACTTTGACAAGCGCTTACATTGACACACTCCATGTATGTATGTGCATAGGTATTTTATACTTTGTCTAAATACCTACGTAATTTGTATGTACATATGTAGGTGGTGTAAGCCGATAGAAGCAATAAGGAAGCGCATTCAAAATTTTCAGGAATAGGCGCCTACATCCCCATGTGTATGTATGCATGTAGTATACGCACATGCATTTGTACCTACATTCATAAATTGTTAATAATTTGTAAACGAATTCGCAATAGGATCGGATGTAATGTATGAAAGTAGGTACCTACATAATACATACCATACCAACTATCCCAATCATCACCTGCTCTATATTCTTTTAGTAACCAACTTGTTCCCATCTAATACCTATTAAACTTTTAGGCATACATACCAAGAGTACCGGCACTTTTTTTTTTTTTTAATTAAATAAACAGCACAAACTGATGTACGTATGTACATGCGGTTTACATACATGTAATACAACTCTGAATATTTTACACACACGTGAATAAGAAAACAAGAACAACAATAAAATAAAGTTTGAAAAGATGCACATTTTCAGTGGCTCTCATTGTTGAAACTAGAAAGAGAACAATATAGAAGCGCCTGCAATAAAAATGCAGTAAATGCATTTAAACTTTTTGATAATTTCACACAAAAATTTTATTTAAAAATTAAAAAAAATAATTTTAAGGAATTCAAATTAAAGTAATTTTTTCACAATCACTACAAAATTCCTACAATCAAATTTTTTCGGTTTTTTCATTCTTTTTTGTTTTCGGCATTCGTTAGATGGTGTAGTTATTCACATGTGTTTGCATGTAAACCATAAAATTTTGCCGATTTTCTTCTATATTATTTTTTTTATTTTTGTTCTTTTTTTTGTTTGCCGCAATTTGAGTAAATAATAAAACAAAATGTGGGGACTTTGAGAATTGAGACATTTAGAACTCGAAAATGTGTATAGAAAACGGATGAGCAAAAATTTTAATTAAAAAGAAAATTTAGGTATAAAAAAAATTATGGTTTATTTTACTTTTCCATTTTTTAATTCACTTTTTTATCTCACTTGTCGCACTGGTAAAATATGTAATTATTTGAATTGTACACACACCTTTTTTATTCTGGATGCTAATTAGAGAATGATTCTTACAAGAAAATTTACACAAGATTCCGACTGCGGGCTTTTAAAGCAAACTTTTGCCATACGAGAAATTATTTTATTCACATATATTAGTCAATACAATTCTTAATGGCGCTAGAATAATTTTTCATTAAGAATTTCAGAACTTTTTTTATAATTTGCAAAAAAATTTTCAATACTTTTCCGCTGCTCTGCAAATTTTCTCAGCAAATCGCAAGGAATGAGTTCGTTTGTGTCAAGGCAGAATTACTAGGTACAAGCACTAGCAGAACATAAAAAAATACACGAGAGTTGTTGGTAGAAAAATAACTGCATACTGTCAAATTCTTCTCTCATTTGTTTTGTTAAACTAGTTTGTGAGTGTATGCAAAAAACGAAATTACACAAATTTCATAAAATAAATTTATTTAAACCACTTAAAAATTATTACTTTACTTTTTTATGGAATAAAAGAAGCAAAATCACTGGCTTATTTTACTTTTTCTTCAGTAGTAGCTACAAAATCACTTGCACATTTCTTAGAAATCAGAGCACGTTAAACGGCTTGTAAACAAACTTTTGACAGTGAGCAGTTAATAAACAACGAGCAGCTGGTTTAGTGATTTTACCTGTTTAATCTGCCTTGGTTTGTGTTTTTTATTATTTCTTTTTTTTCCGTTAGCATTGCCAACCATAAAAAATAAGCACGATAAAAGCGAATATGGTGTAATGCAATAATGTGATTGGGATTTTATTTTAGTCGGCATTCACACAAGTAGTCAGTGTATCTTTGCAACTTGCTTCCAGTTCTTAATTTTATTTATATATTCTTTGGGACAAATTAACTGGCATATCATTTATGTATATATTTTAAATTAAAGCTTATGGTCACAGCTTAGAATTGTTGATACACCCGCTGCATATACAAGTGTGCGTGGAACAGCTGTGAAACTTGGCAGCACTTTTGCCGTTGAATTTCCTATTGCTCCGCCAAAATTGTGTTTTATTTGTTACATTCAGCGTTACCTTGCATTTATTTATTCAATACCAGTTTTTAAAAGAATTTCATTTTAAGTGGAAATATTTCTCCTGAAAATCAAGTTCATTGACCATTTGGTTAATATTACATTTAATATTACTTTTATAATCGAACTAGGTATATGATTTACAATTATTATTAATTTTATGTGTTCGATTTCACTTCTTCAGATTTTTTTGATAAAATAATTCAGATTATTATTTAATGTTATCAGGTTCATATTTTATGCAGGCTGATGCGAGGCAGCGCTTACGTTCAGATTAGTTGTTATAGAAAGCTGCATCGTTATTGGGGCAGTAACATTTTCAAATGAAAATTGACAGGATCCTTGACATAATGAATATTTCAAAATTGGAAAATCTCTTTCGGTGCTTAGAATTCGTATGAAGTTAAAAAAAGAGCTGTAATGTAAAACAAGGCTTAACTAACCTTACTTTTAGAATAGAGCTTTTTATTAAATACATATTAATATACGGATCTGCCTTAAGGTATGTAGGTATTAAAAAAGATTGTTATGGGGCGCACAACATGTGTTGATATGTTTCTTCTTTTTTAGACTTCGACTTTATCGCCATCGTTAGAGCATTCATCAGCTTCAATTGAATTACCTTTTACATCTCCGTCTTCAGTTTGTGAATCATCATTCCGGGCCGCCTTTGGTCGACCACGTGGTTTTCCGGTCGGCACATACGCTTCGGCTGCCTTACCAGACGTCGAAGGCCTTCCCCGTTTATTAACTTTTTCATCTCCACCATTTTCAGTCATTTGTTTTGCAGCAGCCGCAGCCCGCTTTGCAACGACTGATTTTTTCGGGCGTCCTTGGCCCCTTCCAGTGCGAACTATATTAAGATTTATACCACCGGATGGAGGTCGACCAACCGGACGTCGCTCTTCTTTGTCATCGGAGCCTAGAATTAAATTATTACACATTACTTTTGTTCAACTATCCATAAATGTATTTTGCGTAAATAGAGGGCGGGCTGTTTGAATTTTAATAACGTACACAAGTTTTTTTATTTTTTGTTTTGCGAGTTTTTGCAAGGCGACATTTTCCAGGTGCCACCACACTCACTGGTGTTGACTTGAAAATCCGTGGAAAAATTTTTCACACTTTCACTTTAATTCTATTTTTTTAAACAATTAGTGAGAATTAATGAGCCAAATGTTTAGAATCAAAAGTTGAGCATAAAAATCAGTAGCCGTAATTTTACATTTTCATTGCTTCTTTTAAGGTTGTAATTTTAAGCTTTTGGCTGTCTCAGTTCTCATTATTTGTTTAAAATAACATGTTTGAATATGTACATATATATAAAAAAAACTAATCTACTGAAGAGTATAGGAATTTTAATTATTGTTTTTAATTTAATAAATTAGCTTTCATAGCAAATAAACAAAAATAAATTAAAAACTATAAATCGTTCAGCCTTTTTAGTTCGAATTAAAATTGGAGCTCAACAAACGAGTCCCTAGAGGAAATCCTAAACTGCAAAATTCAGTAACAAAAATAAAAAAAATTCTTCAATCTGCAAATGTTTTACATGAAGTTTAAAAATTCAATATATGTATATAATGTAATGACCAAGTAGTCCACACTATTTCTAATATTGTATTTTATAAATTCATGTTTGTAAAATACTTTTAATAAATAAATAAAATTGGAGCAAATTCTATAGTAATGAAACATTCAGGCTGCCAGTTATGAGAATCGTCCCACTTGGAACCATTTTTCGCAGATTTCGGTTCGAAACGAACCTCTATTCATCTAGTCACTCTGTGTGTATATCTTTATAGCCAACTTTCAACTAATCTCAATAGTTTTGAATGCCAGTATATTTCCGATACGGGAGCATATATTTCAGTGCGAATATCCTTAATTAGAAGTTGGATAAAAATAAAAACAAATCCAAATGTGCATTTGCAAGATTTTACCGCAAAAAATACTGTTATTCATTGTATCCATTTCAAGGTGATAAAAAAAACGGCCACAAACGAATTATTCAGTATGTAGATATATTTATTACAATTATTAATACGTAAATGTTTTTAATGTGTGAATTGAATTCCGATCCTTCTACTTACTCTCATCATCACTATTATTCACTTTTTTGGGACGGCCACGTCCTTTTTTTGCGCCTTTAGCAGCGGCTTTTTTTCCAGATTTATGATCGTTAGCAGCCACCTCATCGTCCTCAGCAGCTTCATCATCTTCCCCATCATCAGTTTTGGCTTGCTTTTTCGGACGGCCGCGTCCTTTGCCAGTGGCTTCAATTGGATTTGATAGCTTGCGTTTGGCTTTTGGTTTTCGTCCGCGTTTTGAAGCAACAGCTGTTCCACCATCCGCCGAATCACCATTGAAAGCGGGACTGCCCTCATCACTTTCTGTTCCTTCTTCTTCACTTGCATCAGCAGGTTTGGCTGGTTTTTTATTAGTACTTTCGCTTCCTTTAGCTGGTCTTCCCCTACCGCGCCCGGGAATTGTTGCTACCGCTTTCTTTGGTTTTTCAGCACCCGCAGGACGACCGCGCTTTTTCGGCACAGTTGCTGGTGTGGGAGAAACTGTACCTTCATCACCTTCACCGACATCATCGCTCAAAGTCGCAACTTCTTCCGCTGTATCGGTCATTTTTATTTTTTCACTTACAGTTGTTGTTTAAGCTAAAAGCACAATCAGTTATAAATGGTAATGTCTGTGCCTTTATATCTCTTCGTTTGCCGATATTGAAGTTTTACGCGCTTTGCTGCCGCTTTCCCACCTTTCGCTTTATACAGAATTTTTCCTTGCCAAAAGTTCTCCCTTGCTAAAAGAAATGAGGAAAATTCATAAGAAACCAAATAGAATATATTTGCAAAATTAAATTTTTTACTATAATTTCTCAATATAATTTACTTAATTATTGTTTCAACTCACTTTTCGCAGAAAATAATTAATTTAAATATCGTTGACTTGAGTGCTTTCTACGGCGTCGGTTCCTTTTTCGTGTGCTTACAAGTTTCTACTTCTTTTATCAAACTTGCTAATTTTTGCACCGCAAAATGTACTTGACGAAAAATGCGGACACAAAACAGCTGCTAACGGTGGGCAAGTCATAAAGCCTTCTTCTTTCTATTGCAGCCAATCCCTTTCAAGTGCTGCCAGAATTTCCAAATTTGCATAAATTTTAAAGCTCTCAACAACGTTACAACTAATCAGGTAATCTTTTCCCTACAATAAAAATAACATACATTTTGTTTTTGTACAACTTCTGAAAATTGTCAAAAAGACGACACTTCTACATTTACAGAAGAGAGATGAACAGCGCTTACGCTGATTTGCAATCTCGTTTTGGCTGCCTTTCATCTCTGTATTCTCTAGACAATATTTTAAATAGTCAGATGATTAACGGTTCAGCTGATGAGGCTACCTAATTAATTGTATCATCCATGATACAATTAACAAGGTAGCCTCGTCAGCTAAACCGTTAATCATCTGACTACTTTAGGTTGTCAAGAGAATGCGGAGATGAAAGGCAGCCAAAACGAGATAGCTAATCCGCGTAAGCTCTGTGCATTTCTCTTCTGTAAATGTAGAAGTGGAGTCTTTTTGACAGTTTGCATAAGTTGTACAAAAACAAAATGCTTGTTATTTTTATTGAAGTTGTTCTTATTTTAGCGAAAAGGCTACCTTGTTAGTTGTAGCATGGTTTTGCGTACATTTTGATAAAAATGTTTTAACATTTTTTTATGTAGTACCATGATACAACTAACAAGGTAGCCTTTTCGCTACAATAAGAACAACTTCAATAAAAATAACATGCATTTTGTTTTTGTACAACTTATGCAAACTGTCAAAACGACGCCACTTCTACATTTACAGAAGAGAGATGCACTAAGCTTACGCGGATTAGCTATCTCGTTTTGGCTGCCTTTCATCTCTGCAATCTCTTGACAACCTAAAGTAGTCAGTTGATTAACGGTTTAGCTGACGAGGCTACCTTGTTAATTGTATCATGTGTAGTACTAGATTTTTTATAAGTACCCACATCAGGTACTGGGTACTCAGTACTCTTACAGCACAAATATATTTATAAACAGAAATTGCAATTTCTCTACCGTCACAGAGTACTACTTTGTGCTACCGTAATCATGTATTTTTGCGTTAGTTTTTAATTTCGATATAAATATAAAACTTTGGTGAAATTGTCGTACATATTACAATGCCGCCATGGTGCTGAAATACATAATTATACATAGTTTGTTAGTGGCGCCGGTGTGGCTTGATTGCGGCTGCAACAAGTTGGAAAGGGAAACTACTCAAAAACAAGCATCTGAACACGTCAACAGTGTTTTCAGGGGCGACGAAGGTATCAACGAGTGCAATGGAGAATCGTTAAAGGTTTGCAAGCAAAAGTCAAAAAATAACCATTATAGGGATTATTATCCTGAGCAGAGTTATGAAGACATGTCGTTGGTGCCCGGTGGAAAATATCAAATAGGAACAGATGATCCATATTTTGAAGAAGACCGCGAATCACCTGAACGTTTAGTAGCAGTCGATGATTTTTATATAGATAAATACGAGGTTTCTAATACAAAATTTCTGGAATTTGTAGAAAGCACCAATTATACGACAGAGGCAGAAATTTTTGGCGATAGTTTCATTTTCAAATCTTTGCTAAGTACAAAAGATCAAGAACATTTAAAGGATTTCCGAGTAGCTGGTGCACCATGGTGGTTTAAAGTAAAAAGTATTAGTTGGAAACAACCAACTGGTTCCAGTAGTGATCTTAAAGGTTTAGAAAATCATCCTGTAGTACATGTTTCGTGGAACGACGCTGTTGCCTATTGCAAATGGGCCAACAAGCGTTTGCCGACAGAGGCAGAGTGGGAAGTTGCTTGCAGGGGTGGCAAAAAGAGAAAACTTTTTCCGTGGGGCAATAAATTAATGCCCAACAATAAGCACTGGTAAATTTGTACATGTGTAAAAATTTTTTTTTTTTCTTTTTATTATAAAAGAATTTGATTTTTAAGGTTAAATATTTGGCAAGGAGAATTTCCCGACAATAATACCCAAGACGATGGTTATGTCACAACTTGCCCTGTCGATATTTTTCCACAAAATATCTTTAACCTTCACAATATGGTGGGCAACGTTTGGGAGTGGACGCAAGACTTGTGGTTAGAAAACGACAGCAGTTCTAATCCCGGTCGAGTCAAGAAAGGCGGATCGTATCTGTGTCATAAATCCTACTGTTATCGCTATCGCTGTGCTGCTCGATCTCAAAATACTGCAGACAGCTCAGCGGGCAATTTAGGTTTTAGATGTGCTAAAGATATAGAATAAAAAATCAGCTTAAGATTATCGGCATGTTCTCATACTCGCAAGTTTTTTAAGTTGCCAGGTGACTTGAAGACGGCACATTATTTTTAGATATTCTGTGAATCATGCATTTATCTTGCAATTTGCCATATCTGCATTGATTAGAGAACAATGGGCATAACAACTGGCAAAAATAAATAAATAGACTTTTATATAGTATGTATTCTGATTTGAATTCGGCTTCAAGTCACAATCACAAATAACATGCAAGAAACGAGTGCCGAAATATGACCGGTAATATAGTTGTAATACGTATCTGCACAATTTGAACTTATTAAAGCTCAGTAAAAATGAAGTGCTTATGTATACTATAGTATTTTTTTTTTTTTTTTTTTAATAAAGACAAACTGCGACACCTTCAACTTTAAAAAAGTTGAAGACATTGTAAAAATTTGAAATTTGTTTATCTTCAATTATTTGTTTATAGTAAATTAGAAGCTACTCCCTCTTTGAAACTTGACTGACAATAATTATATGATTTTTACTGGGGGTATACAATCTGAATGCAAGGAAAGATGATGACACCAAGCACATATGTAAGTATAAAAATAAGTTTTGTTAGAACAAGATTTAATTAGTAGTTTAGGCTTGAGATATGTACCTTAATTTAAATTTTGTTTAGCCAACTCAGGATTGAATTGACTATTGTATTTTTGGACAATTTTAGGTGTGGCTTCATTTATAATTTTGTTTGTTGATTCTTTGGGCGCCAGCAAAGCTTCTTGCCGGGCTCGTTCTGTGGTTTCACGACGTAAGCGCTCTTTTCTTAGCTGTTCAATTTTTGTGAGTTTTAACATTCTATTATCTTCTTGTTCTTTAACCTTTTCTTTTTTGTGTACTTTGGAGCGCTTTTTATGTTTTTTTGCTTTATGTGTTTTGTGGTCTTTTTTTGATTTTTTTGACTTTTTCGATAACTTTGAATGGTCTTCTTCCTGTACTACAGATGGCTGTGGACTGGGACTTCTTTTGCGTTTTGTTAATGGTTTTGCAGCAAGTTTAGAATCAGCAGGCAAAAGTGATTTAATAAAAGTCAAAGGATCATGATTATGTTTTATTTTAAGATCTTTCTCGTTTATTTCTCCTCTTTCAGAGCCAACATCCAAACGCTTAGGAGCTACTTCGTACCAACTTTTCAGTCTTAGAGCTTCATTTGTGTCTTGACCCAAATAAGTCAAATATCCAATTTTCTTTTCATATTTTTCTTGCTCTTCCTTTTTTTCTTTTTCTAGGTCTTTGTTTGTGGTTTTAATGTGGCTTTTATAATCTGCAAATAAATCAACATGTTGAGAGGAGGTAATGGCAGCATCTGCATTCGCCACCTTTTCCTTTTCACTTTCTTCCTGGTACTTTTTCTCTGGTAGACCAGAACATTTTCGTAAGAAGTTCACACGAGCTTCACTTTCCTTTAAACGTAAAAGTTTTAACAATAGAAAATAATCAGTGCACTCACAATAAAACCTACTGCTAGTTTCAATTTATCCTGTTTTTTACGTTCTTCTTCACGTGCAGCAGCCTCATCCTTTCTGACTCGTGCTATATTGTCTTTGGTCCTTACATGCCATCTATGTTTTGGAGAATAATTACAAAATAATAGTAATAAAATTATTAAAAAAAAACAAAAGAAAAACAGCACCAAACCTTTTTTTAGGTAAAATATTCATTTTGGCCTTCCGTGATGTGAATTTTTCAGATGTTAAAAATGTAAATAAAAACAGCTGTGTGTTTAAAAGAAGAGGTTGCCACATCAACAGTAACTTTGCACTTTGCACTGAACAAATTTTGTTTATGATAACGGTATGTTAAGAAATATCAATATATGTGCGTTAAAAAGTTCTTCTCAGGCTTAAAGAAAATGTCGAGAATATAAAATGGACCAATATTTTTATATTGAATACAACAAACTTGCACTTTGGCTGATTTTAGTGTACTTTTTCTAAGGAACTGAATAAGACCACCAATAAGTCTCCATATTTTATATTGTAGAACAGAGGTGCCCAAAATCTTCTTATGGAAGCGTAAACACCAATACGTATACACTTTATTGACGCACACAAAGAAAAACAGAAATAAACTCATAACAAAAAATGATTTCTTCAAGTGTTTCATGCTCAGGAAATCATTAAAAAAAACAACAAAATCATGAAAACAAAAAACAACAAAATTTACGCTTGGCACCAATGTGTACCAACAAAGCCTGCGTTCGTATTGCTGTGCATAGGAAAGTGTTGTTGCTTTGAACTTGGGGTATGTGTGTATTTCATACAAAGAGTTGTGTATACATATTAGAATGCTCAGCCAATGGTTCGCGGTTTTACAAAAACAAAAGCGTACCAAGCGTATAGGCCGTGGGCATCCCTGTTGTAGAATATCCGTTATTGCTAACAACGTCTTTTATGGTCCTCTTTGAGTAAAATTAATCAAATGAGGAGGAGCCTGTTCTGCATCTCTATTGCCTATATACGTGTTTAAGCGAATGCAAATATGCCGTATATGTAATATTATCTTCTAATTGAGGAGATGTACCCATTTCCTCAATTTTATACAGAAGCCAAATTATTATTACGAGCTACATATGTCTCTGCTAAGACTAGCAATAAATACGTTTAACATTTATTGTAGCAAACTTCGAACTCATACAAACCGCAATAATTCTTCGTTGACATAATCACCCTCATTCTGCTTGCAGTAGTTTAAAAATGGCAATTTTCGCTAATGCTGTCAATTTTGAAATTTCATTGCTTTTGCACTACTGACACGATTGAAATAAGACAGCGTTTTTACAATAGATTTTGAAAAGTTTCGTAGTTTTTGCCAATCAAGGCATAATTTTTCAAAAACGTCTGACTTTCGCCTCAAAGACGCCAACCACAATAAGGATGAACAGATGTTTTTTTTTTTTTTTAATAAAATTCAAGGTACAATGTTAAACATATTTATTGCTGATTTAAACAATGCCTATAGGAAAGTCTGAAGTTTGTAATTGTGAAGTGTATAACTTTTAAACAAACATTATCATATCTGGGAATGAGAAATCTTCAAACACTCATCGTACCCCCATATAATTTTTTAAATTAATTTTTTTGCCAGCCTTAACTGTTGATATATAACATTTTAATATTTAATTTAAAATTATGCTGTCTTTTTAAAACAGCATGCTATTAGCTTGAAAATATCTCAAACCGTGCATGGTATTTCGCTTTTAATGTTATTTATTACAAAAGCATTTGATGCAGGCGGCAGGTGCTAATTGGCTTAGGCAGCTCTTTTCCACCAATTACTTGATTTTCCATAAAGAGAAAATGTACACTTGAATTTTTAAATAAAACCACATATCAAATAATTAAGTATTTTTTTTGTTTTTTAGATTATTTTTTGGTTAAACTTAACATTTCTTTATTTTACTTTTTGTATTTTAGAAAGAAAAAAAAAAGTACTTAACAATTTCTGTTTACACATTTTATTTTATGAATTAATTACAGTTATTTTTTTTGTTTTTTTTTTTGTATATTACAAAATAAAATTTATGTATATGTAATGTAATATTAATTAAAAAATTGCTATAGGATAGTTTTTTTTTTTTTTTTAATAAAACTAACAAAATGTTATTTTGCCATTAATTAAAATTTAATTTTCCGTAAGTTTCTTTTTTTTTAATTACAATATTTTTTATGATCCTTTTCTTTTATGTTCAGTTTTTCCGATTTTTGTAATCCTTTTTTTTAAACACATATGTATGTTCAGCATTTCGAAACTTTTTTTAAGTTTTGCAAAAGTAAGACTTAGTTTTGTTAATAGTAGTATGTACTTCGAAAAGTTTTTGTTTTAGGTTTTTATTCTTAAAAGGAGTTACAACATGCTGCATGCATAGAAGATAAATTACAGGGTGTGGCAGGCGTTCAACCAAAACTTAAAAAAAATCGAAGTTTACACAAGATCTATTTATTGTATGATACCCCGCAAGCTCACCTGCCCCAACTTTGGGACAATTTGAAACCTTGACATTTAGATGGAAAACTAGAGGAGAAAAAACTCCATCTGACTGCTGACTTGCTTGAATTTGATTTACTGCCGTTTTTTTCGAAAACCTACATAAACTTTTGTTACGTTTAATTGTGCTGAAAGCAAAAACCAATTTTCACACATTGTTATTGTTTTCAATAAATAAAATAAAAAATGGAAATTTGTGCATATGTTTTACAAAAGCCGGCAGTTGGTAGAATTTGCAGCATTACAAATTTATTAATTCAATAATAATTTTTAATTGAATCCATATTACAGTCATATGACTGACTATATACACATAGAGAAACTCTGGAGTGGCCAGAAAAGTGCTAAATATAAAATGTGAAAAACAGCCACCTTTGACACTTAGATGAAAAGCCAAAGGAGAAATAAATCAAGCAGCTGTTCATTGACTTGTGCAACTTTTATTTAAACCATTATTTGATCTGAAATATTCTCCATCTAAATTAATAAAGATCGAACAGCTTTTATCAATTCCCAAGATAACCAGCTTGAGTTCACTTAAATATTTGGTTTTAATTTGTGTTCTTTCAGTATTTCGCACACGCTTTTGTGTGTCTTGTGCAATTGTTTTTGGCAATAAAATTTGTTAAATTTTATAAAATTCAAAAATGTTGGCACATATTAAAAGCAAAACAAGTATTTAAGTGAACTCAAGCTCGAAGAAGTAAATAGAGAGCAAGATATCTGACTATTTATGTTTTACGAACTGCCAAGCTCGAAGAAGTTAATAGCAAGATATCGGACTATTTACTATGTTTTACGAATTGCCAGTCGTGAGATGCAGAAGCCCGTTGATTATTTGATGTTCATAAAAAGCAAAACATAAAATAAGAAGCAAATAAAAATTCGTTAAAATGTAGCAAGATTTGCTGTAAATGTGGCATTTGCTCGTTAAGCAAACATAACCTTAAAATATATTCTTTTGAAATTTAATATTTTTATGGCGTTTTTCTGTTTTTTTCTTTTTGTTGCTATATCCATGTGAGTGTATGTGCATTTTTAGTTGCTTATATTCAGCTATTTGCCCAAACCGAGAGAGTCAACAAGAAAGTAGTGGTCATGTTTTTTGTTTTCTTGTGGACAAAAAAAAAAAATAGCAAATATTCACCCTTATTGTAATTGACCCATGTATCTAGTTCGCTGTTGCAGTGCAATATTAAAATTGCACTGCTTTTGCACGTTTGATAGTCAAATACATCAACCAGGCTTGAAATGTGATGGCGTTCTTATAATAGATTTTGCAAAGTTTTCTAGTTTTTGCCAATCAAGGCACAATTTTTCAATAACGCCTGCAAAAACGCCAACCACAATAAGTTTAATTGTAGTTTTCTTTACTAAAATAACTCTCATTTTCATGGTGAAACTGTCAAAAGCTAAACAGAAGTGTGTGCTTGTTGTAGGTCTGACAGTCTCACCGCTATAATTACACAAACAAAATACAAGCACGTTTTTTTTTTCTTTTTGTAGAGTTGCACTGAATAAATATTCTGCATGGAATAATTTTTATCACAAACTTACGGTTTCCTAGTGTGTGTTTCAGTTTGTACTGTGAAATAATTATTAACTGCAGAGTTTTGGAACTCTTGGCTTCAGTGTTGCTGCTCACAACAACATGTCATAAGTTTCAAATATGATGGTCCCTTAGAAGCCACTAAAACAACATCATAAAGACAATTAGATATACATACATTAGCGCAGTTCATTATTTGGTGCAAATGTCTTGCGTAAGTGCGAATGCAAGAAATCGTTGCTTTTTCTTTGCAACCCAACAACAAAATATACAAAAGGGTGCACTCGCAATATTTTTGCATTTACGCACCGCTAATTACGTGTTGCTTTTTTCGCATGGGTATTGCGTTTGCAACACTGACACTCCAACAGCTGACATTTTAAAACAACGCAAACAAAAAATTGTAGAGATGGAGCCAACAGCAATTACCAAAAAAAAAAAAAATAAATAAAACGTGAAAAATTTAAAATTGTGTATTAATTTATCAGCTGTTATTTGGAGTGCAATAAAACTTGCAAAGTTGTTAAAAAGGGTGCTCAATATCAGTTGCAATATAATCGCAAATGCAAATAATTGCAACCAAAAACGCACCAAACGCTGAGTACCACTATTTATTTTATACTTCACATGCCAGTCAAAAGGTTATTGCCATCCAAAATCGCCTCGTGTGAACGTAACCTAACATATGTAATTTGTAAATACAAAAATATAGATAAGAAAAACAAAATTTAAATAAGTAATGACTAAAGCATCATGTGTTTTCTCCACATGCCATGATAAAAATCGTTCACTATCATTTTGCCTTGCTGTTGTAACCTCTCAAACCTTTTGCTAGCTAATGTAATAGACGTACATAGATTTCCTTGCGTCCTTGTGGCCAAGACGAATCAAGTACAGGTGGTCGCAATTCAATTCGCTTCAACATTTTCTCTCGAGACGTCACAAGTTTTGTTGTCGTTTTCTATCGACTTTGACAACTCAGAAGATAAATTCGTGGAAAAATGCTGAAGCGAATTGGTATGCGGGCACCTGTAATGGATTCGCCTTGCTTGTGGCCAGCAACTACCATAGAAAGTGAGAGAGAGAGAGAGAGAGTGAGAGAATATTAGCAATTCCATTTTTGGCTCAACCAAGTGTATGGAGGATACTGAATGTTAGTGATTTTGTCTTCATTACTTAAATAAAAAAATAATAATTAGACAATTATTGCTTGAATTATTGACAAACAAATTAAATAACACTTTATTTATTTTGATCCACTTCATTCCAACGAAGCGTTAGAGGTTTTTCTTTTTATAACATTAACTAACGACAGACTATTCTCTACCCTATTCACAAAATAGTTGTATTATTGTATAACATTTTACAACTGCACAAAATGTTTATAAATTGAACACATTCATAAAAACTAATGTAGTATGTAAAGCAAAAAAAAAAAAACATAAAAAAAAATTATTAAATTTTACAAATATGAGTCAAAATATTGAGAGGATATGTATTTAGCTATGGAATAAAATTTACAAAATTAGTATGTGAAATAATTGCTTTTCAAAAAAGAAATCAAATAAGAATGCTAATTTTTGATTTACATATTAACCAGTTTGTTGCATCAAAGTTGAGTTTAATTTTTTTTTTTAAATTACATTCATTACTTGTGTTCTGATTACAAAATGTTTTTTTCTTTTTCTCCCAGTGTTAATAAAACTAAACATGCCATATTATAGAATAAATTTATATTATTATACAAACATACATTTAGGTTGTAGTATATTTAATTTAAGTTTAATTTTAATTACAAATAACCAAGGAAATTTTTCTTTAGAACTTATGCCCAAATACACATTTACAAATGTATGTAAATGAAAAACACTGCTGAGCAAATATTTTATTGTATTGTGTGCAAGGCAGATCGAGTACAGGTGCCCGCACGCAGCCCAATTCGGTTCAACATTTTTCCACGATTTTATCTTCTGAGTCAAGGCGAATCCATTACAGGTGCCCGCATCCCAATTCGCTTCAACATTTTTCCACGATTTTTGGCTTCTGAGTTGTCAAAGCTGATAGCAAACGACAACAAAACGCATGATATCTGGAGAGAAAATGTTGAAGCGAATTGAATTGCCACCACCTGTAGTTGATTCGCTTTGACTCTGCAGACAAAAATCAGTTTAAGGAATTTTTCATAAACACTTCTTTATTTTCTTGTTACACACATTAGCGGTGTTCACCATTTGCCCTTTGGTCAATTTTTGTTGGTAGCAAATCTGTTTACCCGTTTCCAAGGCGAATCCAGCACAGGTGGTCGCAATTCAATTCGCTTCAACGTTTTTCCAAGATTTTTAAGCCACATATAAAAAGAATTTGGTACAACATCTATACAAATTAACAGCTGTTTGATGTTGTGCTCTAATTTTCCATCGAAATGTCAAACTCTGTTTCGTTTTTCTTTGTATTTTGTATTCAGCAATTTTAAGACAATTTGGCTAGTTTCTCACTGTGTAGATATTATTGAGTTGCATTTCAGCTTTACTGGCTTATTCCTAGGTACTGATTCTCACGTCGTTACGTCGCTCACTGGCAGCGATGCTAGTCTCTGGGCAGACAAGTGTAAATAAAAATTTCTCTGCAATTCAGCCTGACCGCCCAAGAGAGCCACTCACCAAAAGTGATGAATGTTACGAAATGTGACAGTGGAAATTGTCACGGTGCACCATAGACTCATCGCCTCGAGACATTTAGCATTCATTATGAAAAATATAGCTGTCGATTTTTTGAAAATGGCCTGTTTTTTTTATTATTCATGCAACTGGGAATTGCTAATGACTTCCTGTTGGCCACGTGTTATTTTTTTCGAGGCGAATCAACTATAGGTGGTCGGAATTCAAATCGCTTCAACATTTTCTCTCGAGTTGTCATACATTTTGTTGTCGTTTGCCATCAGCTTGGATCAAGGCGAATCCATTACAGGTGTCCGCATACCAATTCGCTTCAAAATTTTTCCACGAATTTATCTTCGGAGTTGTCAAAGCTGATAGCAAACGACAACAAAACGTATGACATCTGGAGAGAAAATGTTGAAGAGAATTGAATTGCGACCACCTGTACTTAATTCGCCTTGGCTTTGACAACTCAGAAGATAAAATCGTGGAAAAATGTAGCGAATTGGGATGAGGGCACCTGTAATGGTTTCGCCTGGGAGTATACAACGTTTCGACTGTCACCGTCACAAACAAAAGACGTGACTATGAGAATCAATGCTATAAATTATATAACTCTTATTTGAATAATATTATAAAGAAATTTATCAAATAAAAACTTATATTTGTTTGAATAAGACAATGACAATTTGGAGCGCTTTTTGTTTTGTTTATTATTTTCAATATACATAAATCGACTAAGATGTTTTGTTAATTCCCCATATTACAATTGTCATCATCGTTATCGCATTCTGCTTTGTTTCATATTATTATCAATGTCAATTAACGAAGCCGGTTTTTTTTCTAACACCCCATAATTCAAGTTAAACTTCAAAAATACGCGCTTGTTTACATATGTCACTTCGATAACAAATAAATTAGACGGGCCTAACAGCTGAAAAGCCTATTACCTGTGCATGACATGAACATGAAGCCGGCAGAGAAACGGCATTAAGACGTCCGAACTATTCATAAATTTTGATTTCTTTACTCCGAAGTGTTTACTTCGTTCATATTTTTGCTTGATTTCAGTATTTATTTCATTTAATTATTTTATTAAATTTTTGTATTTTTGAATTTGTAGGGGGTTCTTTTTTTAAATTTTCAATATTTTGTAACTTTTTTCTATGGCATTTTTAATGAGAGCTTAACTGTCAAACTGAAAATGACATTTCATGGCCGAAACATAAACACGAGCGGTCTTCATTAGCGATGATGGCTAATGGAGACACCCAGTTAATCACCTTCAATTGTTGTTTGGTAAATTTTTAATTTTAAAAATTTCAAGCCTAAAAAAAGTCAGTTACGAGTTAAAAAAGCTCTAGAGTAAAAAAACTTTTCTAAAATTTAATTGCAGTCTAAACTTTTTGAATTAAATCGAAGATTTGTTTATTATTTTTGAGAAATAGAAATTTGGCAACGCTGCAAGAATGTGTCAAACAGCTGACATTTGGCATTGTTTGATGTCTGAAGTTTAAACGCTAAATTTTCTTTGTTTAAATGTGCTTTAAATATTCACGGCTTTAGAGATGTATTAGTTTAAACTTAAATTAAGCCCAAGTGGAAGCTGAGCTGGCACTGATTTTTCAGGCAATAGAGACTGATTTCCACTATCAAAATCAAAGTGACAGTTTTGTCACTGCTCATGAAAATACTCAAGTTTTGTGGCAATTTTCCGACTTAAGGTGAGAACGATGACAGCAATTGGAATATGGGGGTATATAAACTGAAGTTTCATTAATAGAAAATTATGAAACATACCTCTCTCTCTCGCTCTCTCTCTCTCTCTATCCAGAGCAGGACGTTTTTTATTTCACGGCTTTTGCAGTAACATAGAAAAATTTCATAAACTTTGTTGTTTATTTATTTTTTTTTTTTAATTTTTGGCATTTTAAAACAACAATTTGGATGATTTTTATCACTGTTATCAGATATTGCTGAGAAATTATATTTGAATTTTTTTTTAAATAATTTTTGTGTTAAATTTTATTTATCCGAAATTTCTGTGAAGTTTCAAAATGTTTTATTTTGAGTTCAGCATCATTTAAAAACGAAAATAATAAAATCTTTGTGGTGAATTCTTCAGGCGACTGACTAGTTTTGAAATCGGTTGTAATGTTTTTCCTGGGGGGTTTTTTTGTTGTTGTTTTCTATTTGTGTTTTAGTGAATTGAAGACCTGATTTTAGGATGTACAATTATGTTTTAGATGATTAAATTCTTTTTGTGTTTATCATAAGTTAATTTTTATATGTATGTATATAAATTTTTTTTTGTAATCTTTTTTTTATTTAGTTTGCATCAGACTATATTTGTATATATATATAAGTATGTATATATATTTGTATTTATTAACTATTTCCACTAGTTAATTTCTTTTTTATTTAGATTGAAAAATATAATAAAAAAAATATTTTGTTTTCTACTTTTTTAATTTAAAATTAAAATTTAATGAAATAATAAAAGAAATAAATTTAGATTTATAATAATTTGCTGAGGGATTTGTTTTTGTTTTTATTTTTTTTTTTTTTGTGTATTTGTATGTCGGAAGGGAACGAAAACGACGCGTGCGAACTTGTTGTTTACACAAAATCATGGAATAAATCATTAAGACCCTCTGATTGATCAAGAGAGAAGTTATATAAACCATCCAAAGGAGGATCGATAGGCAACAAAGGCGGCAAGTCTTCAAAATCTAAAATTGAAAAGAATTAATTAAAAGAAAAATAAATCTTAATTAATATTATATTTAGTGATTATGTACATATGTATGTATATTAAAGCAACAATTTATGAGTATAAAAAAACTAATTGATATAAAAATTTGTTTTTTTTTTCTTCACTTGACATTAAACTGCCAGTTTCTTTTTTCAAAATATTAATAAATTGCCTTGACTTGAAAAATTTCTAAGCTCAAATTATTTATATCTTTAAAAATTCTGAAGGCTTTAATTTTCTTTTTTTCTGCCCATCATGTGTAAAATCTGTTCACGAGTGGCAGCAGATATACATATGTATGAACGAAAGCGGGAATTTTTTAATAAAAATTTAGGTCGGCTTTAGTATTGGTACCATATGGCCTTAAAATGAAAAAAGTGTGCTGCCAGATGCTTACAGATTTTGTACGCGAAGTCGGTGTGTTGGTTGTACCAAGAATAAATTTGGTTGTCAAGAATGAATAAATATAAAAAATACTATAAAGATGTAGACTATTTTGGGGAAGCTGTGGGAATAAAATAAATTTGATTCTGGGAGCCGAACTGAGCAATAAAAGTATGTAAAATGTAACTTGATTGCTCAGAGTAGAATGACCGCAATTACCCCAATTGTAAGTTCGGGTACATCAAGCAAATGAAAAGATTAAAGAAAACACAAAGAATTAGTGTTGTTTGTTAAGCAAAATATTTATTTCATGAAGAAATGTTAACTTTGGTGATGGCGGTTGAAATCACAAGCAGGATTATAAGGTTTTAGACCATTTTGCAAGAGTTTTGCAAGAGACTTTAGGCTTTAAATGTGAAAGAGAAAGCACGATTTTCGCAACTTTCAGCGATTATTATATATAATGCACCGTAAGTGAAATATTGCCCATCACTGTTGTTAACACCATTTTGGATGCTTAAAACCGTTTATGAATTCGTGATTTTATGTTCTGAGCAAAAACTTTCCTCTGGCAGCACTGTTTTACCAACAATTTCACATTTTTCTTAGTAAATTCCGCAATTTCAAGCTCGAATTATTAATAAACTAAATAATCAGTTTTGGAAGGTCCACGACCCTCTCCTCTACAAACCTATAAAGCTCATTGCTTTCAAAGCCTGGCTCCTTATTCTAGGAATAAGGCATAATTTCTTTAGCTCCCTTTGAGCATATGGTTTTGTTTTTAATTATGTTAAAAAATGTACAAAGGTAAAATAAAGCTCAACACGATTAGATAATAAAGTGCTAGATTCGAGCAACTGATGTGATTAATTAAAATCTCTGCAACTATGTATGTAAAATGCGTAAAAAATTCCTCTATATGTTTCGGGTATTTTTAATGTTAAAAAAATTCTGCTGGCATTTTCCACACATATTTTTTTTTTTTTTTTGTTATAAAAAATTTGCTATTTTTGCTGTCAAATATAAAAATTTCGTATTTTTTCGTTTGAAATAATAAGCAAATATCACTTTTTTCTTTCTTTGATTGTAAATTACAAGCAAATATTTGCGGTTTTCACGCTTCGTATTAAAATACTATTGTAGATCTGGGAGATATTTTAAATTTAATATATCTTGATAAATTTAAAACTTAACAACAACAAATCTCATAAATTTTTAATTTACTAAATTAAAACCTCTGCAATGCCAAACAAAAGTAGTAGATTTACTAAATGTAGTAAGTGGATTTATTTACAAGTATGAAACAGCTGACAGATTTGGCGCCACATTGTTTTTCGCTTACATCCATATAATAAAGTGAATTGTAAACATTTCTTAAATTTGTAATGGAAAATACTTTTGCCGGTAAAATAACTCAAACAAAAGTCAGCTGTTTCAACTTTTTTACACTGCCCAACAAAAACTCGCTCACACTTAGAAGTTTCAAAAGTATTTTAAATATAATACGAAGTGTGAAAACCGCTGGCGGTGATAGAAACTGTGACCGGTTGTAGAAAACGACTTTTCGAAAGAAATTTTTTAAACTGCACTTACTTACGAATTTCGTTCAAAAGTTTTATACATTAATTTATTTATGTATGTATATGTTTGCCTTAGTTTGATGTGGCTATTCCGTGCTTTACAATTCATGCCAGAGCTGAATCTCATGGTGCTACAAATTTTCAAATACAAAACTGTATACGCAACAAGAACATTGAAGTTGTTTTTGGTGGTATGTGGCATGCAGACCCACGAGAATTCAGTTCCAAAATGAATTTGTGCTCTTTGTTTTTTCAGTTTTATTGAATAGAATATTGTTTTATGTGATACGATTTTTCACTACACACATTTTTTTTTTTTTTTTTTTGGTAGAGAAAAAGAAAAACAAATGAAAAACAATTATAAAACGAATTCTGTACAGAAAGAACTAAACATCGTAAGTAAAATAAAGAAACTTAAGCTCTTATTTTGTAATTCACAAGTCAACGCCAGATCTTTTATATGAAAAACAAAAACATATTTGAAATTTTTTCTTTTTTTTCCCCAATCTGATTATTGTTGGCGGAGATAAAAATCACTCAAATTAAAATTTCTTTCGCATAGTTGTATTGAAAACAAAAAAAATTAATAAATAAAAAAACTTTACAAGAATCTATTTCAAGGTTATGTTTGCTCAATGAGTAAATCCCTACAACATTTACAGCAACTTTATATTTGCTATTGCAAAGTTTTTGTGAGATCAAATAACTGCTGTTCGCTGTGAATTTTGTAGTTGCCTCTTGAGCAAACATAACCTCAAAATATTGTTCGGTGAAATTTAGTGGCTGTCTAAGTGCGAATTAAAATTTCTTTCGCATAGTTGTATTGAAAACAAAAAAAATTAATAAATAAAAAAACTTTACAAGAATCTATTTCAAGGTTATGTTTGCTCAATGAGTAAATGCCTACAACATTTACAGCAACTTTATATTTGCTTTTGCAAAGTTTTTGTGAGATCAAATAACTGCTGTTCGCTGTGAATTTTGTAGTTGCTTGTTGAGCAAACATAACCTCAAAATATAGTTCGGTGAAATTTAGTGGCTGTCTAAGTGTGAATTAAAATTTCTTTTGCATAGTTGTATCGAAAACAAACAAAAAATTAATAAATTGCAGTCAGTTAATATTTTTATGACTTTTTCGCATTTTCCTTTTTCGTTGATGTATCTAAATATTGGCCCATGTAGCCTTCTCCAACAAGTGGAGGCAGAAGTAGAGTTTCAAAATTTCATAACCTCACTTTTGATATTTTCTGCCCGAAGCCACAATTATAGTCTGTATGACTTAATAATTAAAAATAGAAAAATGAGGAAATAAAATACAAATAAAGACAAATTAAAAAGAATTTGAAATTAAAACACTATTTTTTATATTTTTTGCTTGTTTGGTATTCTTGCTTCACTTTTTTTCGTTTTCGTTTTTGTTTTTTTTTTTTTTTTTTTTTAAGACAGAATTTGAATGCACGCTCAGCAAGAACTCAGACTGTGATGCGAATATGAGTGATGATTTTGAGTTGTTTTCTATTTGAAATCAAAAAATGGATTTACAAAACTGTGCAATTATGGATTTATAATGGCCATGGCGTGTGTTTTGGAACCATTTTCTGATGCATGATGTTGGATGGTCGTCACTGCTTTTGCAGAAATCAAAACAAAGTTAAGGAAACGCAAATCACAGAGAGAGTTCCCGACAAGAATGATTCTTTTTTTTTTTGTTTATTTTTAACTTTGGATTTCCGTTTCCATTTTGTGTTTAATACGATCGAGATGTCGTTTTTTTTTTTTTTTTTTGTATGAAACATGAACGAGAATTGCAAAGAAGAAACACTTGAGAAGGGGACACGGGGCAAATAAAAAATACTTACAATTATAGGATGTGGGACTAAGATTGACGCTGTCCGAAATTAAAGCGTTCCGGACGCCTGTACTTGAAGTTGAAACATGCATATGAGAAATAACATCATTATTCGAGGAGGAGTTACCAACAATACTGTTGGCCAACTGCTGCTGTAACTCTTGCTGTTGTTGATGGCGTTGCTGTTGCTGCTGCTGTTGTTGTTGTTGACCGCATACAGTGGTAGTAGTTGTTGCTGCTGTTGTTTGTAGTTGCTGGTTATTGTGTGTAACTGTTTCGTAGTCCAAATGTGTTATGGAATTCTCATGGTGGTGTTTCTGATGTTGTGGCGATGAGGCCGACGAAGAATTATTTGAAGTGTTCGCTGACGATGAATTCGATAAAGATCTTGTACTGCTTGTTAATAAAGTGCTACTCTGCGGATTTGTTTGCGGCTGTCGCTCTTCCATTGCACAATTGGCCAAAGTTACATCATTTCGTAAGCCAGTTTTTTTTGATAGTCTATTAAGCGAAAGTGTTTGACTGGAGTCATTACTATCCTGATTGTTGTCGCCAGTACAACGACGAGTTTGCTGCTGTTGCTGCTGCTGCTGGCTGGAACATGCAATTAAGCTTTGATAGGAAACTAAAGCATCTTCCTCTTCTGCAGTTAATTTCTGTTGCTGTTGAGCATTTTGTATGTGCTGTTGTTGCCTTTGCTGTTGGTCGTTCAGAACTTGTGTTATAACCGGCCTTGTAATTGAGGGAAACATATTAAATTCATCCTCGTTTAATAATGCAGAATTAGACGGTTCATTTTGCTGCTGCTGTTGCTGCTGCTGATGATGCTGTTGCTGCTGTTGCAGTTGATCCTGAGATGTGTAGGTAACACCGAGAAGCGCAGCAGCCTCTTGGCGGGCTGCAGCCTCTATTGATTTACTAAGATTTCGTTGAGCCGAACGTTGTACCAGGTTTGTGGTAGGCGTTGGATATGTAGATGCTAATGGTTGTGCTGTAAGAGACGTTAAACCTTTAATTATGCCCCCATTATGTATAAAACGAAATCATTTTAACACTTACCCAGTCTTTTTTGGGCCTCCATGTCGTTGATCAATGGATCGTGATGACGTTTTTGCGTTGCCCCAGCTGTGTCTCGTTGAGTCAATGATGAGGAGCCAAAATTTGGTGAATTTTCCGGTGAGTTATCATGACACAGGTAAACATTGATTTCACCTTTGTTTTCGGACTTGACATGTATCTCACGAGGATTTTGGGAATCAGGTAACTAAAATAAGAAACAATTTTCTCAATTTGTGCTCAAGCATGAGATTTTCTGTTGTTTTTTTAATTAGAAGTGTTTTCTTTTGCCAGTATTCGCAACTTGTGATATAGAAATAAAAATCGAAAGAACCAAATTGATTAAAATACATCCCCCCCTTTCCACTCGATTTATAAATATTATTTACTTTCAAATTCCACTAAATCCATTCATTTTCTACAAAATTTCGGTGAATGATCAATCTGATTGTCAAGCAAAACATCGATTCAAATAATTGGCAAATAACGGCGTTTTCAACAGGGACGCTACAAAAGTACCGCGACAGAGACAGCAGACGACGCCATATTTCTGGCTGCTCTTGCCATTTCATGATGGAAAGATATACGAGCCAACAACGGTTGTGCGATTTGACGCCGTTAGAATATTTCCTGCGCGGCTACGTCAAGTCTATGGTCTATGCCAACAGGCCAGCGACGAACTTTGCACGAATATCGAACAAATTAATGCTTGAAAACCGTCTAAAATTGGGTTCAGCGTCTGGACTTCTGCAAGCGTGTGGCCGTGGTGGCCTTGCAAAAGAAATCCGAGTTCCATACATAATGGCTTCAAACGTGCTTTTACCGGAATAAAGAATTTCATTGATATCCAAAACCTTTTTGGTTGTAGCGCTCTTATTGCAAACCCCTGTCTTAGCCCACAAATAAAGTGACCACTTTGTTTTGGCCAAGTATTACAATATATCAGCAAACACAAGCGGAAAAAAAACACGTAATAATATTAGATTAATACAATTTCATCGCAAAAAAGTCTTTCTCAATTTTGGGGAGGTGGGAGTCGAAGAAAGGCCCGATAAAACAATTAACTATTGTAGATTATAAAGTTCGACAAGAGAATTTTTCTTCCGCTTATCTGCAGTAAGCCCGAAGAGCCTTCAGCAGGAATCGAACCTGCAACCTCGGTGCTACTCTACCGATTCTACTCTATTAAAATGAATGTTTAAAAACCGCGGGGCAAAGACATTGCTGTCAAACCTTGTTGCGAGATTCGATTCCTTAAAAATTAGTATGGATTTTATTTGCAACATCACTGCAACAACTTACCACTAGTTTTGCTTCTGGTGGTGCTTTAATAACTATAATTATTTGATCCTTAAACAGATCGACATTCAATAGATCGCTGTGCGTCACATACGCTAGTTGATCATTGCGTGATATTTCGCCATGCAACTCATTGCGTATTTCATCAATCAGCATATTCAATTCATTCTCCTTCTGTTCGAGGCGTTCGTTTTCCACTTTAATGTCATTCGAGCGTTCCGATGTCAACAGCGAGTTGCCACATTTCCACTGTATATTATTTTTCGATTTCTTCTCCAAAATGCCAATACCCTCCAACACATTGGTAATGTCGTATATGCGACGCTTCTGCACCGCCAATTTGGCTGAAGCATCGTTTAAGTCGACCACACCATCAGGTGATTCTTGCAGCAGATCAACGAATTTTTTCGTCAGAATACCCAATGAGGTGTCGGCGCGATTTCCCTCAGGTGTGCGTTTAGCCGACCCACCTGTATTATGGCCAAGACTATTGGAAGTCGCCGAACCGAGTTTATAGAAGAAATTTGGTGCCATCAAAGCGGACGACGATGAAGTCGAAGAGGCGGATGACGGTGGTCGCGGCGGCTGTGGAGAGGGAGTGGCGAAATTCAGTAATTGTTGTTGTTGTTGCTGTTGCAATTGATGGTGCATTTGTGTTGGCTGCTGTTGCTTGTTTGTGTTCGAACGCATAACAACATGCTGCTGATGTTGTGTTTGCTGTGAGAGTTGTTGATAGGGAGTTTGATGTTGTAGACTTTGTTTTGCCTGCTTTTTGGGATGACTATCGTTCATCGGTATGCGCCGTTTTACCTGAAAATATCCATACACAAAAATAAGGTGTGAGAAAATTGTAAAAGTAAATGGTTCGTACAAGTGGTTGAGAATGTTTTTATCGCTAAAGCTGAACGAGAAAAACGAATGGTTAGCGTGCCCCTAATGCAGTCAAAAATATGACCAACCCCAAATAATTTTTTCGCGCCGAGCGACTTCGTGCCACGTTGACGTGCAATGCATCCAGGCACCAGTGTTGGGCAAAATACATGCTCTGATGTATTTAAAATACAAAATACAAATACTTTTTTTCCGTGTATTTAAAATACAAAATACTGCATTCCAAAAGCAAGTATTTGAAATACAAAATACAGTGTAACAAAAATATGTATTTAAAATACAAAATACTTTTAATCAAAAAAGCTTTTATTTTCTTTCATAAACATCAGTTTTTCGCTTTGTAGCGAATAAAGAAACCCAGCTAACGGCAAAATCTCATTGAATTCTTATTAGAAAACGATATTTTATTGAAAGACATATAACGGAATTAAGAAAAAGGTGACAATTAAAAAACGTTTCACCAAATGCTATATAACTATATATAGTATATTGTATACGGTATTCAAACGGTCTCATATTGTGTCATAATGTCAGAAAGTACTAACATTTTATGATAGTTTAAAAAAATTGTTGTTGTGCTGCAAACAAAAATAGTCATAAATTAATAAGACTTCATCGACTGTGTTTAGTGATTCGTCATAAGTTAACAGCATACATCTGAGGCGAACGGCTAAAACGCATTCGTCGAGCCGGTGATATTCTTTACCTATCGCAAATTATATTCTAAAAAAATATTTTATATATATGTACATAAAAAAGCCCTTATATGCGTATAACGCTTAAATGTATGTATGTACCTAAACAAGAATGCATTTGTTTAATAGCTGAAGGCCTTGTTTTGTTATCCTACTCAGTCGTACGATGTGGTAAAAATGAAATGTGTGCTCACAAAGTGTGATAGTGTGGACTAAACATGTTTGTGTACGATACGAATGTTCGCATGTGTGTGTTTCGCAGATATTTATATCAACATCCATGTCCATGCATTTCACCTAAAAATGAGATACTAATCTTAGAAGACTGGCAGCCCACAAACGCTTGTGTACTGGCCGCCGTCCAAAACATGAATCGACTCCGTTCAACCGGCGCCAGCTGTTTTTGTTTGTTGAATAAATTTATCTATTCAATTTAATATCATTTAAGAAATAAATGCATTAAAATATATATGTACATATGTATATGTATGTTCGTAAATATGGACATATTTGATTTCAAATTTACTTGAATCAGCTATCAAAACATCTAATAGCTAGTTTTTTCACTTATTTTGGCATTATGAACAAACATACATATTTAAATGGCTTTCTTTTTTTTAACAGCTGACTCATATTTTAAATAGCGCACTACTTTATGACAGGTTGCTCACAGCAGTCATATATTTTCGTGCTATTATTTTAAGACTTCTGACTTTAGGACGACCCTTTGAATACCGTAATAGTATATCCATATAGTATATTTTTTCTCTTGTTCTACATTAAAATGTCGAACGCTGTTTTTCCTTGTATTTTACGCCCCGATTATGGTTCACAACATTTGTTCATTTATGTAGTGATTATGGTTTACAACTATTGTATCAAGTGTTGTCAAAAACTTACAACACCTAATTGAGTGTTGTCTTGTTGATGTTACAAGTTAAATTATGAAAAAATTATGAAATTTTTGTAAGTCTGCATATGAAATATGTTGCAAAAATATAAAAAAAAAACAATTAATTATTAAAATTTATTAACAAAATATTAATAAAAATGCATCTGTAGTACACATAATTATTACCCATTTTTTGATAACAAAAGAGTTTTATTTTGTAGTTGCAATGGATTTAAACTGCAATGCACAATTTTTTGGTCCTTTCATTGTTATAACCAAATTAAACATCAACATTTACATAAATTTATATGGGTGTTTGTTTGTATTTTTCTAAGAAAAACGTTTTTCATTCTTTTCATTTTTATCAATGCATTTCTACGGGGTAGTTGCGGTGTTATATGAAATACAACACCAAAAAAAAAAAAATCTCCATGTCTTTTGGTTGTAAAACTTGACAATGAAATGTCAAAATTTATTGTTTTTCGTTTGTGTTTGTGTAATGCAAGCAACATACGCGTGCATCTTTCTGGAAGTGGGGCTTTACTTGGTAGTTTTTTGTATGCAGGCATGTATTTTTGCGGAAAGATGCTCTACAAATGAAAAACAACTCTGTGACATACACAACACCTAGATGTTGTGAACCATAATCACAAAAAGAGTTGTAAGTTGTGTTGTAAATCTTACAACACAACATTTAGATGTTGTGAACCATAATCGGGGGGTTATTTTTTCCATTATTTAACTTTCTGACAGCTTGGCTACTTTCTCAATGTATGTATGTATGTGCATTCAGCTGCGTTTACTTTATACAGGTACTTTGGTAATTAAATTGTGGTATTGCTATTTTTTTGGAAATAAGTTGGAAAATTTTCGATTTTAGTTGATGTATGAATGGAATAATTTTTAGCGCATATTTTCTAACATATGTAAATTAAAAATTTATTACTTTAGGTCTAAAAAAAATAGACCTTAATGCTTTCTGTCTCTTTCAGCTGTCTATATGCCGCCGACATTTCGTTGCTGCTAAACAACTCATCAGTAGACTTGAAAAAGCAAAAAAGAATGTTTGAAGCGTAAAAGCGTAAAAGAGTAAAGGTGTTGCAAGACGTAAAATGCTTTCTCTATAAAAAAGTTTGTTTGAGCATTTCTGATTCTCATTTTGTTCATGAGAATTTTGGAATAAGTAGTTGAGCTTCAAACATTCTTTTTTGCTTTTTCAAGTCTACTGATGAGTTGTTTAGCAGCAACGAAATGTCGGCGGCATATAGACAGCTGAAAGAGACAGAAAGCATTAAGGTCTATTTTTTTTAGACCTAAAGTAATAAATTTCAATTGGCTCTTACAGCGAATAAATAATTAAGTTCATTGATAAATTAAAAATGTATTTTGAGAGCACGAGTATTTGAAATACAAAATACGTATTTCAAATACTCGTGCTCTCAAAATACATTTTTAATTTATCAATGAACTTAATTATTTATTCGCTGTAAGAGCCAATTGAAATACAAAATACGTATTTCAAATACTGCCCAGCCCTGCCAGGCACTGCTCGGTATTACTCACCTTATAATATTGTGTCATATCGGTAGGCTTAAATTTATTTAAATGTTGTTGTTGTTGTTGTTGCGAGGCAGGTATTATACTAGAAGTGATTGCGACAGGAACTATTCCTGCAGCTGGTGTAGAGTTGGCGGATGAAGTTAAGACCGAAACTGTTTGCTGATCAACTACCACACCGGACGAAACTGTTGGCGGTGTAAGAGGAGCGCCATAACCGTGATCTAACAAATGTGTTGCCGTATTAGCGGATGCACTCTGCTGCTGCTGCTGCTGTTGTTGTTGTTGTTGTTGATTAGTGGTCATAAATATTCTGGTTGTTTTAGCATTGGTAGAGCATCTTGTTGCTGCCGATGCCGAGGAGGTGTTTGTGTTGTGTGTCTTTGCGCTGCTTGAATTTTCACAAAACAGTTTTCGTATAGCACTTGATGTTCCTGTAGCTGAGACCGACGAATTTGTTGTTGTACCCACATTTTGATTGACTTGATAAAGATTGTTGTTAGTGGCTGCAGCAGCATTTGTTGTATTAATGAAATATTTTGACATTGTACGATTTTAAACGTCTTGAACGTTTTACAAACTTTTGTTTTTCTTTCTTTCGTTCTGTCTTTTCGTTTTCTTTAATTTCACTGCAGTTCTTTATTGTTTCGAAAAATATTTTAGTTTCTGTGTGTGTGTGTTTTTTTTTTCTTCAACTTTGTGCTTAAGAGGCCTCTTCTCGATTTCTTTTTTTTTTGTTTCTATATGTCTTAATAATTGCTGATTACTTAAAATTCTATTTTTACTTTTCAGTTTTTCAAACTATTTTTTTCTCTGTTTTTTTTTTATATAATTTACTTTAAATTTGTTTTTCATTAAGATAATGAAACTGGAGTGATTTATTCATTTGTTTCTTTTTTTTTTTTGTGTGTTTTTGTGAAGGAGAAGAATAAAATGAAGATTGTAGTTTTTTTTTCTCTTTTCGTTTTCCTTTTTTTTAACAACAACGGTTTTGAGACTGTTGCTGTTGTTGGACTTGAAGCATTTCCATGAAAAAAGAGTTTTTCAGCTACTGACTTGGCTTTTTGTCGCCTCAGTTGTAGTAAATAGATTGAGAATTTTCAGCTGCTTTTGGATTTGCTTAAGTGTTGTTGTTGCTGTGGTTGTTGTACTTTTGTAAAATTATTTATATTTAAATATTTGTTTAATGTTTCCTAATTTCTAAAATAAGCACCTAAGGATTCCATTATAACTGAAAAGAGAAGAAGAAACATAAAATGGATTAGTGATTATACTCTATTAATTGATTTGTTAAGCTTAACAATATTGTAGCATGAAGTGATTTTAATTTTTCCCAGCGATTTTGCTTAAAAAATCGATCCGCTCTAATTTTGAGTATTATAGCGGAATTTTATTCTCAGGGAACTTATTTTAATCGAGAAAAACAAGACAAAATCGTCTTTGAGAGGAAAAAAAAACACGAATGAGTGGCAGCACCACGCTTTGAAGTCAGTCATTTTGTTTGTTGACATTATTGTTTACAATTTTGGGTGTTTTCATTCTCAGAGAAATTACTCTCCTCGAGAAAAACAAAAAACAAATTCCTTGGGAGGAAAAAAAAACATTAAAGAGTGGCAGCACCGCGCTTTAAGTGCAGCCAATTTCAGCGTTTTCATTCTCAACGAAATTACTTTCATCGAGAAAAACAAAACAAATTCCTTGGGAGAAAAAAAAAACATTAAAGAGTAGCAGCACCGCGCTTTGAAGTCAGCCATTTTGTTTGTTGACATCATTTTGAGTGTTTTCATTCTCAGAAAAATTACTTTCCTCGAGAAAAGCAAAAATTTCTTGGTAGGAATAAAAAAAAAAACATTAAAGAGTGGCAGCACCGCGTTTTGTTTGTTGTCATTATTGTTTATAACTTTGTGCTTTTTAAATGTGCAAAAAAAAGGATGATCAAATGTTTTTTTTTTTAATTTTTTTATAATTATACCGGGGGTCGAATTCCGGCATTCGTGATCGAATGAGTTCATGATCGTATGTTGTGTGTTTGTTGTTTATTTTGTTTTTGCTTTACATTAATTTCACCATTGAGTTTATTCGATCACGAATGCCGGAATTCCGCCGCTGTTAAATATTTACCCCCTAATTCATAAAAATTATTGAAGGCTTATAAGACTGTTATTTGACATATTTGTAAGGAAAATCTGTCAAATGAGAGCTTTATAAACCTGTTATAATTTTTATGAATTAGACGGTTACAATTTTGTATTTTGTATAAACAAAATGCATGGTATATAATCCCCGGGGATTAAAGTTTGTTTGAGCGCAATTCGAAAATTGCTTTTTAATTTTTCTGCCATGCCCTTTTACTTCTTGTGCACTATCTACAATGTACATACATATGTCGCCCTTTGTAGTCCGATAATTGAATTTTGTTTACCATTATTTAGAGCTTTTTAATACGCACATTTGAAGTTGTAATCTTTCTACACCTCATTTCTGTCCCACGAAAGTGGCAACGTAAACTTGAATTTCATGAAACTTTTGCTTAAAAATTATTTATTTTTATTAATAAACAAAACAAAAAAAAAAAACATACAAAACTTTTGAAAAAAAAAACAACCAAATTCCTCTGGTATTTATTGATGCTTATTATAATGGATTGAATGAGAAATCAGTAAAAATGAAATTGCCCTTAGTCAAATAATTTTCCAACAGGAGGTAAGAACTGGTGATACTACTGGATTGGTTTTTCAGAATTATAATTTTTCATAATATAGTTCCTTTTTTTTATATGTAAATAAACACAATATTCTCCTTTATAAACCTCAAAGTTCTGTATTATGAATGCGCTCGTAACTGAACTTTAAATAATTGTCCAGTTTATTTTTTAATTAGGAATCGTACAACATTAAAAAAAGCAGGTATGTATGCATAAAAGCAAGCTCTCGTACACATTTACAAATGTGTCTATGTAAGTAGGTAAATTTACCCAGTGGTAATATATATTCCTTCAGAATCGAGCAATAATCTTTTTTTGGAACGAAGTTCCTTAACGCGGCTTGCTGGTAGTGGAAATTAGTAGAAATCGTCACGAAAGCGTGTGAGCTGTTTATATGTATTGGTGTACTATCGACAAGCAATTGTCTATGATGGGCGGTGTCTCCGCTGCTGTCAGTGGAGACTACCAATAAATATTAATTAGTTGGAAAACGTTCCAAAAATTTTAAGAATCATAAAATTTCAAAAACAACACAAAATAAAACATACAGATTTCACCTTGTATTACTTTCAAAGATGAAAAAAAAACGTTCCTAACGGGGGTCCCCCGACTGCATTTTTTTTTTTTTTTTTGCTTTTTGTGTTCTATTTGAAAATTTTTAGGCTATTTTTTGAGTAATTAATTAAATGCTATTTAGATTTAAGCAGAAAATTTATTTTTTAAGCACTTTATTTGATTGATTGCAATTGAAAGTTAAGGTCATGTAAAGTTCCTTTATGTTTCATTAGCGTTATCCATTTGGTGCTTTTTGCACTACCTTTACAAGTTTTGCTGTTTACAAGTTTTGAAGCGAAAAAATATCGAATTGGAGATCTTTTCTTTTAATTTTTAGTGGCACCAAATCATTATTACTACCAAGTTTTAGTCGAAAACAAGATGAACAGAACTTTTTCAAATATTCGTATTGATTTTTTTTTCTGCGTGGCTTGTTTGTATTTGATATACATATAACGTTTTCATTTCCACAATAAGTGCAGAAAAAGAAATGCAGATGTACGCAGTTTTTTTATTACGACTTTTTTCTTATTTATAAAAATATGAACACAGTTTTCTTATTATTATTTTTTTCTTATTTATAATCCTTTTGATCCTAATCTCACTCAATTATTAAAGATCCTGTTCTAAGAAAATATGTAAAATAACTTCATAATCTTTGTTTTTGTTTTAGATTTTAGGATGATTTTTTATTGATAGTTATTTGTTTTTCTTTTTTCTTTTGCAGCGTCGACATCCATTATTATGGACATTTTAAAAGGCATGCTGCGGGGATTATATGTTACCACTGGGTAGCTACGATTTTTTTTTTCTTTTGCTTTCACATACTCATAAATGTTGTATTTAATTTTTATGTAAGTCAACGGCTCCAATACTTATTTTGCTTTTATGGAAACTACACTGAAGTGTCAATAAACTTTAACAATATGCAAAGAACAACAAAATTTGTAAGATAAGCGAAAGCTGAAAACTTCTATTAGCTCCTGTTTATTTCATTTAAATATTATGAAAAATATTATTTCCCCACATTTTGTATTGCCACTGTGAAAAGTTTGAATATAAACAAGCTAAAATTAGAGGAAAAACCAGAATGCTCGCAGGGAAAATATTTTTCTCGAGAAAAAATACTCCTTGGGAACATAAAAAAGTTGGCAACACTTTGTTTTGAAAGCAGCCACATTTTGCTTGCTGACTTTCAATTGTTCACGTGTTAGTATTTTTTTATATTTCATAACATTTTTAGTGGCATATATTTAAGTATATTTTTTCAAAATAAAAAATAGTATTTGTTAATAATCTCCTTTGTTTATAATTTTAAAAGTGCACTGTTTCTTTTATCACCCATAAGAAAAGCTGGTGGGTTGGGAAAGACATTCTAACCTTGTTGTAAATTTTTAATACTGGGGCCAAATGGTCGCATTCGATATCGAACGCATTCCGTTACTTATGCTGTGTGTTTGTTGCTTATTTTGTTTTTGTTTTACATTATTTTTGCTCGATAGTTCATTCGATATCGAATGCGACGATTTGGCCCCTGACTTAACTTCCAAACTGCGGAAGTTTTTTCACATATGATTCAGTTATCTATTATTAAAACTGCTACTGACTACTGTTTTGCGTTTAATTTTATCTAAATTTATGTCTAAATTATTTTATTCTATTCTCTTTGAATTGTGTTTTTTTTTTTAAATATTCGAAAAACTCTCTTTTATTTAATAATAAAGAAATTAATAACATGATACATATGTAATTATGTGGGCATTTAAAAAAAAAAAAATATTTCGAATGATCACTTTACTGAGGTGGTAACGCTGGTTTAAAAAGAATCCCCACGTACACGAATGTTTACATCAGTTTTTTCATTTTGCCCTTAAGCAAATGATAGAAACCCTGATGTATGAACCCAGCAGCAATGTCAGTCCAATGATGCAGCATATGTATACTGTTCTTGCTGGGATGTCAATTGCACAATTTTTAAATAAAACTGACCGGTGCCAGACTGCTTCTAAAATTATTTTGTAAATTATAAAAAGCAGTTCAGAAACTCCCCCAAATAAAAACAGAGCCACTTATTAAAAGAAGCAAACGGCTACATGTGCACATACAGTCATATGTACTTATCAAGGCGAATTCATTACAGGTGCCCGCATCCCAATTCGCTGCAACATTTTTCCATGATTTTATCTTCTGAGTTGGCAAAGCTGCTAGCAAACGAGAACAAAACATATGACAACTCGCCTCGATACTTATGTATGTATGTACTTTGAGAGAGTGCTGCAAAAACAAAATCTTAAAATAAGAATGCGCTGATCTTTCAAAAATGTCGCAACAAAAAAAGAAAAAAAAAAGTAAATGCAAAGAACACGGAAACTGACCCTTAATAATTTGCAATAAAATCTCTTTTTACTCTCTCCTCTTTAAGTGCACGGATTCATTTCATCTCCTTGTCTGGAGCCATTCAAACAATTTTTTCTGCTTTTTTTTTTTTTTTTTGGAATTTCAATACTTGTTTATCAAACACAGCTTTAAGTTTATAAACTCGTAATATATCAAGTTAAATGATTTTATGCGCTTACATATGGACATTAAGGTGGCCCTTTAAATGCAAGGACTCACACAAAACGGATTAAGCGAGGTGGGGGCAGGAGAAAATCCCATACATTTTGTTAATGCCAAATCTTCTTGCTAAATCAAAATCTAAATTCGCTTTCAGAGCTCTGCTGACTCACTCAAGGGAACGTGAAAGTTCATTTTAAAAATGTCGTCAAAGCGAAGAGTTGCAATTATCATTATTTTACAGTTAATAGAGTTGCCAGGACTATACTATACTATAAACATGCAATGCTATAAACATGTATGGGGCAACATTAGAAAATAATTTTTTTTGCTAAACTTTTATTAAATAATTTAATAATTATCACCATAAATATACTTAATTTGCTGTAAAAATGTTTTAAATATTTTCTAAGGTACAAAATAATTTAAAATTCACAATTATTATTCTATTGGAATCCTAAAAATTTGTATGTATGTGACGTGGAGTAGACAAACGTGTTTACTGCCTTGTCACTTTACTTTCAGTACATGTCAAAAAATTACTTTCAGAAAAATTTTGCTGAAAACTGAGTTGAAAGTTAGAAAATTGTGAGTGTGTTAGAAAAATAGTGTGAGATTATTGCAACTTTCAGGCATTTACTTTCCCGTCTAAATGCTAAGTTATCATCAGAATTGTGGAAGACTTTTTTTTCAACATTTTTAAAGAACACTTATTGGCTGGGGTACAGGTACCAGGCTTCCAAAATTATTTTGTGGGTTATAAAAAGCAGTTTTTGCAACTCTTTTTTTTTAAAAAACCAATTTTTATTGCATCTATAGACGAGAGTTTGATATACATATGTACATATGAAAAATAATTCCGCCATAAGATTATGAGCCACCTTATTGTACAGAACACACAAGTATGTACTCGTATGTACATAGATACATACATATGTATTTGCTGCTGTTTTTAAATTGTTTTTTACTTGAAAATCTTTCAGTTTTCTTCATTGATGTAATCTGAGTTGAAAACATTGAAATCTTAGAAGACTACAATGAAATTTTGTGTTGACAAGTTTTGTTTTATCCAAAAAATCTGTGATTTATTTTCGTTTTTTTTTTTTTTTTTAATTTGCTCGATTAAGTGGAAGTTTTGTTTGCTGGCAATAATAATGAGGGATTTATTTAATGTTTTTTTTTTTTTTTGTTCTTAATGAACTTCAGGTAGGTTTTGAATATTGAAGGGTGACATTGTTAATAAAAATTGGTTTCATTTTGGTTCAGTTTGTGAATTCCTTCTTGAAGATACATACATAGCTGTAAAAAAAGGGTAGTATTACTAATTTGGTTTTGGGTTACAAAACTTAAAATCAAAATTAAGGAAACGAAGCGAAAAAAAAACTTTTTTTTTTTGAAATTTTTTATGTGTGTAGGTATGTGTATACAGTTTTTAAAAGGGTCCCACAGACAAAGTTCGAAGGAAAAAACTATTTTTCATCGAAATAACGAGTTTTATACCGACGATGAAACTTTCTTACATAAAGCCGTTTAATGATATTATTATTGGTATTTCATGTCATGCTGTTGTTTTTCACAATATGTATCAACGATTTATTTTGGAGAGGCAAAATCTCATACCTGCGTATGTGTGCTTTGTTTACTTTTTAAGCACATCCAGCAGCTAGAACCATATGATTAATCTATAAAACATAAATGAGCTTTAAATGGCCAGAGTTTTCAATATTATCTGATAATACCCCCAACAAATTTCCCTGATACTTATGTGTGTCACTTTGGGAATTTTCTTTTTTTGAGGGAAAAATTCTACTCAGTGGCAACACCGACAGGCATGTTGATAACATGAAGTAAAATATGTTCATTACATTTTATTTATTTACGATAATAGCAGAAAAAATAAAAAAATAAAGCGAAATGCAAATTAGCAAATAAAAACAAAACAAAATAAAAAACAAGTAAGAGTGCTATATTCGGCTGGGCCGAATCTTAAATACCCTTCACAATCGTACATACATTCCGATTGATTTTTGGTGCGAAAAGTTGTTTTATTTGGCTTTTAAATGGGCCGATTTTTTCTGAATTTCAATATCAGTTCCACTACCGGGATTTAACACAGGCTGCAAAACTTTTATTTAAATAATTCCTAATATGCTCAAGTTCAACCACTGGGTGACACCAATTCTTTTTAATATCAATGAAATAAAGAAAAGCAAAATGTATTTCTTAATTATTTATCAGTTAACTTTATAGTAAAATTTATTTAACAAAAAATTGCATATAACATTGCCATTAAGTGTGATTTGCTTTTCAATTTACTTACGTATGTGGGTACATGCATACGTATGTATGTATCTATAATAGAAAACTCTAAAATAAATTCTTTATTATTGAATATTTTCAGTGTGTTCCATAAAACAATGATTATATATATACATACATATATACATACATACATATTTACATTGCTTGCTTTTACAAAATTATTTTTTTCTTGTGCACGTTGTTGATGATCTATTGCGTATCATCATACACATGTGTGTGTGTATCTACATATGTACCTATAATTGAAAACGCTAAAATAAATTCTTTATTATTGAATATTTTCAGTGTGTTCCATAAAACAATGATTATATACATACATATATACATGCATACATATTTACATTGCTTGCTTTTTTTCACAAAATGATTTTTTTCTTGTGCACGTTTTTGATGATCTGTTGCGTATCATCATACACATGTGTGTGTGTATGTACATATGTAAGTACGTAGGGAAACCCAAAATGATTTTTTGTGTGAATGAATTTGAAGACGCAATTGTTTAAAAGAATTTCATTGCGTACCCTTTTTTCAACAATTCTTTATATCACTTTCATTTTCAAGCTCGTGTATACATATGTATGTACATACATACACATTTTTACACCAAAGCAAAAAAATTGTTTATGCTAACATACTTGCATGCATACACACATATGTAGATACATACATACCTACATACATACAAACGTATCTACATACATACATACATACATACATACATGCATACATACATACATACATACATACATACATACATACATACATACATACATACATACATACATACATACATACATACATACATACATACATACATACATACATACATTCACATTGCTTGCTTTTACAAAATTATTTTTTTCTTGTGCACGTTGTTGATGATCTATTGCGTATCATCATACACATGTGTGTGTGTATCTACATATGTACCTATAATTGAAAACGCTAAAATAAATTCTTTATTATTGAATATTTTCAGTGTGTTCCATAAAACAATGATTATATACATACATATATACATGCATACATATTTACATTGCTTGCTTTTTTTCACAAAATGATTTTTTTCTTGTGCACGTTTTTGATGATCTGTTGCGTATCATCATACACATGTGTGTGTGTATGTACATATGTAAGTACGTAGGGAAACCCAAAATGATTTTTTGTGTGAATGAATTTGAAGACGCAATTGTTTAAAAGAATTTCATTGCGTACCCTTTTTTCAACAATTCTTTATATCACTTTCATTTTCAAGCTCGTGTATATATACATACACATTTTTACACCAAAGCAAAAAAATTGTTTATGCTAACATACTTGCATGCATACATACATATGTAGATACATACATACCTACATACATACAAACGTATCTACATACATACATACATACATACATACATGCATACATACATACATACATACATACATGCATACATACATACATACATACATACATACATACATACATACATACATACATACATACATACGTACATACGTACATACATACATACATACATACATACATACATACATACATACATACATACATACATACATACATACATACATACATACATACATACATACATTCATACATGATCGCAAATATTATATACATATGTATATAATATTATATACATATGTATATAATATTATATACATATGTATGTACCATTATGATCGATTTTTGGTACCAAAAGTTGGGTGCATATGGGCCGATGTCCAAAAATTTTCTAATTTTGCCCCTAAACAGCCTGTATGTACCATTCCGACAAATATTTAGTGCAAAAAACTATTTCGTTTAGCTTCCAGGCCCGACTTCTTGAGATATCGGGAGGCGCTATATCTCGAACATATATGGGCCGATGACAAAAAGATTTCCAGTTTTGCTTCTTCTATATGTATCATTCTGATTGATTTTTGGTGCCAAAAGTTGTTTTATTTAGCTTATAGAGCCGATTTCTTGAAAAATCGGGAGATGCTATATCTCAGGTATATATAGACCGATTGCAGACATTTTCAAATTTTGCTTTTAAACACCTTATATGTACCATTCTGATCGATTTTTGGTACCAAAAGTTGTTTTATTTGGCTTTTAGAGCCGACTTCTTGAGAAAACTTGAGGCGCTATATCTCGAGTGTATATGGGCCGATGTCCAAAATTTTCCACGTTTGCCTCTAAGTAGTCTATATGTACCATTCTGATTGATTTTTAGTGCCAAAAATTGCTTTATTTGGCTTAAAGAGCGGATTTCTTGAAAAATCAGGAGTCGCTATATCTCAGATATATATGGACCGATTTTAAAAATTTTCCAATTTTGCTTTTAAACACCTTATATGTTCCATTCTAATCGATTTTTGATACCAAAAGTTGTTTTATTTGGCTTTTAGAGCCGACTTCTTGAGAAAACGGGAGGCGCTATATCTCGAGTGTATATGGGCCGATGTGGAAAAATTTTCCACTTTTGCCTCTAAATAGCCTATATATACCATCTTGATTGATCTTCGGTGCCAAAAGTTGTCATATTTGGCTAATAAAGCCGATTTCTTTAAAAATCGGGAGACGCTATATCTCGGATATATATGGGCCGATTTCAAAAATTCCTTCATTTCTAGGATTTAATGAGCACTAAAAATGATATGATTTAGTTTTTAAGGAAAAAATTTATTTCAAAAATCTGAATACAAAAATTACACAAAATATCCCTCAAACCCCGGTTTTTTGAATATATCTCGGCTATCCGCGGACCTATCTTACTGAATTTCAATAGCAGACCCACTACCGGGGTTTCACACGTTTTAGCGAAAGAATGAGGTTTCTATCTCAAACCGTTTTCTCAGAAACGGTATTTCAACGACTACAGACGGACAGACGGACAGACGGACCGACGGACAGACGGACAGACGGACAGACGGACATCGCTCAATCGTAATCGCTATTGATGCTGATCCAGAATATATATACTTTATGGGGTCTTAGATGGATATTTCAATGCGTTACAAACGGAATCACAAACTTATATATACCCTTACACATTTATGTGAAGGGTATAATAAAACAATAAGGTAAGAAAATACACACACATACTTATGTGTGTATGTATGGGTGTATGCATGGGAGGTTTTTAGGCGGGATTACTTTTTATTGTGATTTTTCGTTTTAAATGACATTCAACGACAAACAAAAATTAAGAAATAATTTGTTTGGATAAACATTTTTAATTATACATATTTTGCAGTAAGAAATGAATAAATTCAATTGCTAAAATAAAGACAAATGTATGTATGTGTGTGAATATATGACGGTGGTAGGCGTATATATTCTCTGAAGGAAACCTAGAGTCAAGCGGCTCCAAGTCGCTACATTTTTCGCCTATATTGGTGACTTTTCTATCGAATTGTCAACAGAGTGTCTCCAGTTTTTTGTTTTATAAACAGTGTTGTGATTGTTGAAATTTGTAAGTCCACTAAAATCGTGAAATAAAAATCGTTTTTATTTGAAAAGATAACATTGAGTTGACAACATTGCCAATGAGTAGACAAATTTTATTTCTTAATTTTTCAATTGAGTTTCTCTACTGACATTTTTTTCAGGGAAGCGACAAATATAGAGAAACAATAGTACTATGGTCTTCATATAGTCGCACTAGAACCATCTAGTCACTAGTTCCTTGGTCAGTAGTTGATTTGCAATGACAAGCACATGTTGAATGTCAACAGAAAAAAATCATTGTATAAGTTATGATATGTCACTAGTACTGGTGACCATGTCAATAGTTAATCACTAGAGTTTTTCTACGGACGTTTCCTTCAGGGTATTTACACATACATACACACATACACACACGCATATGTACATACATACATAGATTGTATGTACGAAGAGTTTAACCCGCAAACATTTCCCATTATTTAAAAATACAGTCAAAGCCCGGTATAGCGAATACTCAGCTTAACGAATATCCGATATAACGAATGGCGAAATTTTTACATTAACTGCCTTATATAGCGAATGGCAAAAAAAAAAAAATCTCGATTTAACGACCCTGTCGGACATTGAGTACTCGACTACTAAAAATAATTAACTTTACGTTAACTTTTATGGACTAGCTGCAAATTAGCTACAATACAATCGATTTGTAATTCACTTTTTGTGTACTGGCTATAAGCTAGCTGAAACGTTAACCCAAAATTCAACTAATAACATACACACATACACGGTAAATATGTAACTCTTTAATTAAATTGCCTGTTGTCGCATTCGTTTTAAATGTTGTGATGGCCGAGTGAGTATGTTGCCTGCTCACCAGTCTAGAGGCTTAGTGATTCCATTCCCACCAGAGGCCAACAAAAACAAAAAAAAAAAAGAAAGCAGGATGAAATTTAATTTAAGAAAATAAAATATTACCACCGAAAAATGTAAAATCAGCCTTGATTTGTACATTTTTTTTTCTGTGGGCACTGACTTTTAAGTAGCTAACTTTAAGTTAGTTGAAAAGTAATGCACAGTCGGACAATTGACTACCTCCTAGGACATCACCATGTTAAAATAGTCAGTTTTTTGCATTGATTAGTAATCCAGGCCTCAACCAGTACCTGTTGCGAAATAGTTAGCTTAAAGTTTTGAAACTTGTATTAGCCGGTGTCGACAATATAAGATTGATTTTTCAAATTCAATTGTTTTGCGAAAAATGCAGGAGGAAGCTGTCCAAAGACAATTGCAAATTAATCAAAAACAAACTTCAATTAACGACTACTTTCAATTACAATAGTTTTTTATACCGTACATATAAATAAACCATATCATAAGTTACTGTTTATAGCTGGTTTGGTTGAAATTAAAAAAAAATTTCACTTTCATAATTTGAATTACATAGTTTGTGAAAATCTAGTAAAATTAAGATAAAAAAAAACTTGGCGATATAACGAATTATTCGGTATCTATTACGAATGTCCCTGATATTATATCGTTCGTTATACCGGGAGTTGCCTGTATATATGTATGTATATTTTTTTGAGCAAAAAAAAATCTTAATTCATATGGGACTCATTTACAGCAACTATCACAAATCTATTTTGCCGCCATTTTTTTTTTTTTTTGGAAAGTCGAAAGGGGTCACATTTAAAAAATGAACAACAGCCAAACAAAGTCGTGGATGATATTCATAGTTATTCACATTTTATTAATTATTTCTTCTACATTAATATGAGTATTAATATTAAAGCAGGTATTATTTATAATTACAGCCGATTAAGGCTTACCCCATAATTCATAAAAATTATAACAGGCTTATAAGACTGTTATTTGACATATTTGTATGGAAAATCTGTCAAATAAGAGCTTTATAAACCTGTTATAATTTTTATGAATTAGACGGTTAATGTTTAACTTAATGTTTAGCGTCACATACATACATACATATGTAGTATAATATAACCAAATTTTTGTCTCGCAATCGAGCAAAATTTAAAATGCACATAAGCAATCTATTTGTATCTTCGTTTTTTATTTTTACGTTTTCTTTTGTCAAGTTTATTACAAATTTATTTTGCTTAAACGAAAGTACGAGTACACTCCAGTATTAACAAAAAAAAAAAAAAAAAAGTCCAGATGTATGTTCATGTATGCATGTATGTGTGTACGTACCTTTGGATAACAGATTTTATAAATAGTAGTTATTTATAAATCAAACGTTGTTAAATTCACTTTCTTTCATGAAACTGTTAACAAACTTTATCTTTGCTATAAATATGCAAATTTTAACTTTATTTAACTTATTTGTTGTTGTTTTTTTTTTTTCATATCAAAAATTGTTGGTTTAGCGGAAGAAAGAAACACAGAGACAAAAATATGTATAAAACAAAATCGAGGTCGTTTGAAATTTTTGTACTCTATCTTTTAAATATAAAGCACAATGTTGTCAGTTTGGGGGATTTTTGTCCCCGAAGCGGGGATACAAAGTTTGCTTTGGGAATTTTGGGGAAATTATTCGAGATGATTTTTAAGCTTTCGATATTTTCATTCAAAATTACACAAGTTTTTGCTATTTATAATTGTTTTAATTTCCATAACAGATTTCAAATATGTTTTGCATAGAAATTTATTCATACACATTTAAGTTGCTACTAGATCATCGTCTCTTAGAGATAGATCACTTAAGAGTTAGTACGACCAGGAACAAGTAAAGTTTGCATTGGACTAGTATTTCAGCAATAAAATTCATAAAAACGAAAACTATAAAAAAAATCATGCGAGTGGCCCGCCCGACTCTTTGAATTAAAAAGTTTTTTTTTTTCGAAGTAATTCCGGGTAAAGTCCGGTAAAATGAGAGCAAACAGAAAATATTCTTAAAAAGCTAAAAGCTTGTTCAATTTTCCTGTAACGCACAAAAACCCATTTCAAGTCTGAACAATTTTGTACAACTATTTCTAACATTGAACTACAAACAAATGTGCAAAGGTTTTTAGACAACAAAGATTAATGATAAATCCAATTCGTGGTTTCAAAAGCATAGAACTGGAATTCGACATCTGTCAAACTAAATTGTTAAAGAAATTTTTTCTTATTCTCAGTTTTAAAATCTGACATTGACGAAAATTGATCGCTTTTGTTTCAAACATTATTTTAAACATTTTTCGAGTCTACTGATGAGTCTATTGATAAGGCATATAGACGGTTGAAAAAGACCGAAAACATTTGTGAGGTCTATTTTTGGACCTAAATTAATACATTTTTATTATTTAATGTAAAAAAAAAAGTTTCATCAAAAGACAACTTCTGCCCGTTTCGTTGGCTCTTTCTCGTCTAATGAAGACAAAAAGCTTACTTTTATTTAGCAGTGACTTAAAATTGCTTAAAGCAGGGATGCCCACGGCCTATACGCTTGGTACGCTTTTGTTTTTGTAAAAGCGCGAAGCATTGGCTGAGCATTCTAATATGTATACACAACTCTTTGTATGAAATACACACATACACACATATCCCAAGTTCAAAGCAACAACACTTTCATATGCACAGCAATAAGAACGCAGGCTTTGTTGGTACACATTGGTGCCGAGCGTAAATTTTGTTGTTTTTTTGTTTTCATGATTTTGTTGTTTTTTTTAATGATTTCGTGAGTATGAAACACTTGAAAAAATCATTTTTTGTTATGAGTTTATTTCTGTTTTTCTTTGTGTGCGTCAATAAAGTGTATACGTATTGGTGTTTGCGCTTCCATAAGAAGATTTTGGGCACCCCTGGCTTAAAGTATACGTTTTCGATGTCTTCGGAGGGTATGGCCCATGTTCTTTCACACTGTGGCACATTTTTGAAGTTTTCCAAAGGTAACGCAGATCAAAAAAGAATTCAAAAAAGTGTCTGCCTTTCCATTGTTAAGCAGCGAAAATGCTAAAACGGTAACGCTGAAACGCATGTGCACGTGGTGGGAGGGGAAAAACAGAGAGGGAGAGAAAAAAACTAAATGAAATAGAAAATTGGTTTAAGCACCTTTAAAGGTGTTTAAACTTGTAGAATTGTTTATCCTATTAAGAATGTTTATAAAGTAGTTTCTTTGCTGCTTTCATTAAAATTGTTTAAAAATGCTATTCAAGTAGCTACATATGTATGTATGTATGTATGTATGTATGTATACCTATATGTACATTTACGAATATTAAGGTGTGTCGATTTAGCAATCGAAATTGCATTATAGACTTTTATACATACCTATATGTACATAGGTAGGTAGTAGCTGTTTTTCAAAAAAATGATTTCACGCGGCGTCCGATTTTCAATTATTCGAAGCAAACATTTTGACATCTGACTCGTCCATGGTAAGCACTAAAATTACGAAGTTGGTATGCCTGCCGTTATTATTTTTATAAAAATATTGTTTTCGATATCATTCTGTCTCCTTCACTTCTAAAACAACAGTAAATGTCGGAAATTCCACGTGAGAAGGAACCACATTTATGCACACATGTTACAGATTAAATTGGTAAAAAACAAAATATTTTTGTATGTAAGTATGTATGTACATATGTACACAGTACACACACACACACACTAGCACATGGCATAATGTACCGTATAAGGTCAGCATTGTTTTAATTATTACTTGGCCTTACTTCTTGAGAACTTACATACATACATATATATTTACCATACCAAACAATAATATACTATAGTTTAACAACAATTATGAATTAATTAGCAATGGCGAGTGCATGTTCAAAATTAAATTATATGTATGTAAGTATGTATGTATGTAAGTCATGCTTTGCAAAAACAAAAAAAAGAGGCGCAAAACAGCAGTATTGCTAACTGATGAAGTATTGCAAAAACTAACAGTGCCAGAGAGTGTGAGCGCGATGAGTGGAGGCAAAACAAAAAAACAAACAAATTAAATAACAAAAAATGCAACAAAACCAAAAGAGGACACCACATTGAAAACAAAATGAGTAAAAATTACATATTGAATGAGCTCTGTATACAACAATATACATACAACAAATACAAAGTGGTCGGTCACAATGTGGTTTTCAAAATCGAACACATCAACTGCATTCAGCGTTGCCAAGTGAGCAGATTTTAGATTAAATAATTTTTTTGCATTTTGTTTTTCATGAAATTTTTCGTTAATGGTAAGTGTAAATAATACTGAAATATTAATAATAGACTCTCGGTGGAATGTCGCAGGTCCAACTATTTGTGACGAGTTCTTCACGACATTTCGGTAGAATGTCAGATGCCAAACTTTTGACATATTTGTATGGAAAATCTGTCAAATAAGAGCTTTATAAACCTGTTATAATTTTTATGAATTAGACGGTATGTATCTAGTTTAGTAATAAGCGGTGTGTACATTTGACTTGGACTGCTTAAGCACTTGCAAATTAAGCAAGATCAACTTAAATACTTGCAAAATGCCTTCTTTTTCAGAAATTCGTATAGTTTTTGGTTTGTACAGTTTTTTTTTTTTTTTTTGTTTTTGAGCGAAAAGCAAACTGTCAATATATTTTTTATACAAATGGCAGCACTGGCTGTTTTGTTAAAAAAGTAATGCGATAAAACTTTCAATATACATATGTATGTATACAGTATTTCGCTTTGCATGTTTTTTATACATACATATGGAGTGGAGTACAATTTCCAACAAGAACAGTGTTGATCATTTGATGCATCATCTGACCGACATTGTTGATGGGTTCATACATCAGGGTTTCTTTCTATTATTTGCTTAAGGGCAAATGTAAACATTCGTGTACGTGTGATTTGTTGTTTTAAGCCAGCGTTGCCACCTCAGCAAAGTGATCATTCGAAATATTTTTTTTTTAAATGCCCACATAACTACATATGTATCATGCTATTAATTTCTTTATTATTAAATAAAAGAGAGTTTTTCGAATATTTTCAAAAAAACAATTCAAAGAGAATAGAATAAACTAATTTAGACATAAATTTAGATAAAATTAAACGAAAAACAGTAGTCAGTAGCAGTTTTAACAATAGAAAACTGAATCATATGGGAAAAAAAACTTCCGCAGCACATTTTCAGTTTTGAAGTTAAATCAGTATTAAAAATTTACAACAAGGTTAGACTTTTTTTCCCACCAGCTTTTCTTATGGGAGATCGTTCGAAATATTTTTTTTCAAAATGCCCACAAAATTATTAAATAAAAATAAAGGTTTTTCAAAAAATTTCAAAAAACAATTCAAAGAGACTATAATAAATTAGATAAAATTAAGAGAAAAGCAGTAGTAGAAGTTTTAACAATAGAAAACTGAATCAAATGGGAACAAAAACTTTCGCAGCACCATTTTTTTCAAAAAAAAAAAAAAAAAAAAAAAAAAAAAAAAAAGGACAAGTGAACCTTTAACAACATTAATGCATAAAGATAGTTCCAAATGAAATTACCAAATTAATACGGAAAGATTAAAGTATTAATATCAATTAATAAACCAATCAATTTATAAAAAAAATTTAATATTCCATTTAAAACAAAAAATTATAGGTATAGGTACATACATATAATATGAATTAGAGCATTTTTCTGTCATAGCATTAATCTATACAATACATAATTTTATTGGCCGCGAAGGCTTTCTTGTATTGGTGTTGAATAATAAATAAATAAAATCAAAATACTAAAAAAAAATCATTGTAATGGCAACGCTGAAAGCTATTAAATTGCTGTGCATGTGTTAGTAATTAAGTTGTTAATGTATTAGTTTCCATCAGCTACTTCTTGCAGGGCTCAAGCCAAAGAAACCACCATTTATTTGCCCATTATATGAATTTACAAATGTTTGTAGCTTTAATTCACACATACATACATACATACAGATCGTTGGTCTCATGTATTTAAAAAGGCTTTAAGCGCATTTTTTTCTATCGCGTGTTTTTTTTTTTTTTTTGCATATTTTAAATAATTGAAGGATCTTGTGTATTTTGAAGAACGCGAGATTGACACAAAAAGTGAGTTAGGGCTTTTCCACACGAGATCAACCACATGTACTTATGTACATATGTATGCACATCTGTACATATCGTGTCTTATTTTTGGAGAAATAGGGGGCATCTTTTTTTTAATGTTTATATTTATCTAACTCAAGTTGCATACATATGTATGTACATTGATTTGTATATGCTGCTTGTTTTTGTTTGGTCTCTTCTAAAGTGTATGAATTAATTTCCGCCACTACAATTCCATAAATAATGTTCATTATTGCAGTTCTGCCGCTTCAGACAATCAAAGATACAAGTGGTGGCGGCATACATATGTAGACAGGAATACTTTTGCTAGTTGCTGGAAAAATACCAGTCAGAAAAGTAGAGTATGTTTATTTGTATGTCTGCATACACACAGCCATACATACATACATACATATGTATGGATTGGTGATGCATGTGCAAAAAGGGGGTACGGTACAGTGGTTAATAAAAGCTCGAACATGAGTATTTAACCATCCATGGCGCACTCTACACCAAAGAAAACAAGATTATTACAAAGGAGGCAGGCAATGTACGAGTACGAGTACACGCATTTATATTTTTATTATGTTTAAATAAATAAGTCGGAATCTTGATTCTTTCCCAGTTGGCCATATCGTTGCTTTGCGCCCAACAACTAAACAGTGGGGCAAATTTTTGGCGGCCAGAAAGCCATTAAGCCTCTAATTCATAAAAATGACTTCAGGCTTATAAGGCTCCTATTTGACATATTTGTTTGGAAAATTTGTCAAATAAGAGTTTAATTAACCTAAAATATTTATTATGAATAAAACCCTAAATCTACAACCACATTAGCTCTCGGCATTACCACTTTTCTAGCCTGCATTGTCCTCTTCGGTACTTGTCAACTTAAGCGGAGTACGATTGCAGTACAAATTTCATGGTTTTTAAATCTTTTAAACCACAATACAATTTAATAAGGTTGGCCCATTAGCTGAACCATTAACCAACTCCGATTCAAAATAAAATTGCTATACCAATTAATGAAAGAAAAATGAAGTATCATACGGACTTTAGCCATACGTGATAGTTGTGTCCTCGACATCTGTTTGGTTAATTGGGTGCACTAAACTAATAACACACGTTGCGTCAATTTACACGTTGTCTGATAACGCGCAGGTCTTTTCGCAATTCTCTTTTTGAATTGCTTCTAAGAACGTTTTTCACATGCAAACGATGACTATCGCTTGCATTCACAGAACTTGATTGTTTTTGACATTTAATTGTTAATTCTGTTTTAATTGCTTTTCGTGAAGCATGTCGCCAGCCAGATACATATGTATTAGGAATAACAAATAATAAGAAATAGAAAAACAAATGGAAATAAATATGCTTACATTTTATCTAATTTTTACTTTGTATAAATTTTCGTTTCATGTTTTTGCAATTAACTATTACATTTACAGATTCTTTTCCACAACTAAAGGTTTTATTTTCCCTATACGCAATAATCTTTTATGATTTTATTTTATACATACATACATACATATGTATGCATGTACATACATACTTTGCTAAATACATATGTACTTATCGTGCAGAGACGAACGAACGCAAAAAAGAAAGAAACTTACACAATAGAGAAAGCAAAATTGAAAGAAATATCAAAAAACGAATACGATACAGCAATAAGTACATTTAGTGGTTCTTTTGCAATTCACTTTGCTTCGCTGCCAAACTTGTCTACACACAAAACGTGTGTTCTGGGCGAGAAGGAAAAAAACAGTCAAAGCTGAAGCTTGCAAAAGCAAGTGCCAGTTTATATTGTGCAACTATTGTTGTTGTTGTTGTAACTCTTACTGTGAGGGTGAAAGAGGAGAGAGGAATCCTGCAATTCGTTTTGTTCCCTCATTTCTAATGTAAAAAATTTCGAAAACTCTGTTTCAAAAACTCTGCACAAAAATCAATGCTGCGATCAAAATTGCACAATGTAAACGCATGTAAACGGTGTAAACTGGCAACGCCTTAATACAAAAAGGCCCCATTTCCTTTTTTTTTTTTTCAAAGTTGGGGGTTTTTCCAGTTTTTGATAAATTAAATGGTTTTGCCTTTTAAGCAGGAAAAAAAACTGGAGCCAAATTCTGGCACTCGTGATTGAACGATTTCGTTATAGAATGCTGTGTGTTTGTTGCTCATTTTGTTTTTGCTCTACATTGTTTTTGCTATCGAGTATATTCGATCACGAATGCCAAAATCCGGCCCCAGATTGGAAAAAATGAGTTGTAAGCGACATGTTTAAGTCCGTGATTCACTATGCCACTGAATCGTATGATCTTTTAAAAATGGCAGGTGTGTCCACAAAAAGTGTGATAGTCTGGACTAAAAGTGTATGTGTGTGTGTGTGTGTGTGTGAGTCTTTTTGACAAGTCTGTTCGATTTGCTAAGCTTTTCAAAATTTTTTTCAAAAGCTATCATTTTCTATGCGATCACAGTTTGCCTCTACGAAGTTGTTTACAAAAATAAAATAGTGTGGCCATTTTGAGGCAAAGTTTTAAAGTAGCACAGAATTCTATCAGATTTAGCAAAAAAAAAAAAAAATGTTCAGTGAAAGAGTCGTCCGATTGAGTAAATAAATAAATGTGAACTTTGTTATTGAATTCATTTTCTTTCGTTTGGTTGATTCATACCAGTGTTGCCAGTTTAGGGTTTCTTTTTTTCTTTTAGGGGTGAATTTGGGTTGTTAAATTCTTTCGGAGAAAATTTAGGGGGAAAAAATTTATTTTTGGGGTATTTTTAGGGGATTTCTGTGTTTGCTTAAACGGTAAAATGGCAGGAGTTAGAAGATTTTTCAACTGATAAATTTTGAAGACTTTAACGATTTTTAAAGTAAAGTTAAATGAACTATTTTAAGTTCATCTGGTAGTTTCAAGTACATAATTTTGCACTTTCTTTTTTTGTTGAGTTGAATGTATTTTTTTCCTTATGGGTCATTTCTTTGAATATTTTCCGTTTCTTAAGGAAAATTAAAATATCCAAGAAGCTTTGATAAAATTGTAACCCTTTTTATGAAAATGTCAAAAGAACGTAAAGAGCGAAGAAGACTTAGAAACTCTTAATATTTTTGGAGAAACTTAAAGTTTTCTAGATACGCAGATAACAATTTCCAGCTGCCTATAAATATGTACTTAGATCTCAAAATATGTGAATACAAATAAATCGAAAATTTATAATAAATATATGTACATACGACTGTAATTATAACATATGAACTGAAAAATAGTGATTCGCAAACTAAAGCAGAATGTTCACCAAAAATTTTTTTAGGGGGATTTTGTAGAAATTGAATTTAAGGGGGTTTTAAAAATTTTCCTGGGGGGGGGGGGGAGAAATACATTGACCTGGGAACACTGTTGGCAAACTAAAACAGAATGTTCACCAAAAAAATTTTTTAGGGGGATTTTGTAGAAAAATATTGAATTTTAGGGGGGGGGGGTTTTAAAATTTTTCTGGGGGGAAGAAATACATTGAACTGGGAACACTGACTCATACGTACTCGTACATATTTCTTTTTTAATGTTCCTTCTACACAGCAAAACGGAATTGGCAGAATAAAAGTATAAAAAATGCCAACAACAACAGTTTTAATTTTTTTTTCTGTCATAAAATAATAAAAAAAAATATAATTTTCTTATAAAAATTCTTTTAGTAGTAACAACAGTTTTATTAACAGGCAAAAAGTGCCAGTCAGTCATTGAACGTTTAAAGTAGAAGCAAGAAAATCAAAATATTATTTGGGAAATCACTTTTTCAAACTCACGACAGACAAACGAGAATTGCCGTAATACAACTTTCGAGTTATTTTCTTATTTGGAGTAATAACCTTAAACTTGAGATTTTTATTTCGTTTGGCAAAAAAGCTTATTTCTGTTAACTGTTAAGACAGTATCAACGTCAGCAAAATTTTTGTGTTCTTCAATTATTTAAACAGTTGCAATCAAAATTTTTTTTTTTAATTTTGAAAATTTACTGCATATTTGATATGTAAATATTTTGTGATAGAATATAAACTGCATAAAGCTTGAAAATATCACTATCATATCTTATCGTATCGAATTTCATGATTGATTAAGCAGGTTTTTATTAATGAGTTGCAGAAAACATATGAGTAGGGGATTTTAAACTCTCGCTGATAACAGACTTCCTGCAATCACAATAAAAACAGAATTTTCCAAGAGTAGAGGATTTTATGACGACAAGACAAAAAACCCACTAGAAACAGAATACGGAAGACAGCAGCGTTTTGGGTGAAAAAAAAAAAATTGAGCAAAGACAACACTTGTGTCCCAACAATAATTACACAGCGTAATAAAACGAACTTTCGGAGAAAATTATAAGGGAAAACTAAGTTTTGGTGTTAAATTTATACCCCCAAATTCATAAAAATTATTTCAGGCTTATAAGGCTCTTATTTGACATATTTGTATGGAAAATTTGTCAAATAAGAGTTTAATAGACCTAAAATATTTATTATGAATAAGACCCTTTATCACTAGTTGGCTAATCGGGGGTATCATAGAATCCGAGCTTATTGGAATCGGATTTGAAAACGACAAAAAAAATCACTTTAGTGTCTTAAAGTCCATGTTATCAGTGCTGGGCACTAATTCCAGTTCGCACAAAAAGCTGATACCATTTGATTTCAAAACAGCAAAGAAATTCTGAAATCTTTGATATCACTGATGCAATAGCAGCAAACACAAAAATCAATTGGAAATCAATTAGATGTTGGTGAGAGAATATAAAATATATTCCAATCAACAGAAAAATACAGTGATGAAGTGGAAAGTTGATCAATAAAGATTAATTATAGACAGTTAGTAATGAAGGGCTCATTTGCGCTGCTGCTTAAGAACAATATACAATTAGTTATGGCCTGGATTCGAAGCGAATTTCGGTAGTCGTGAAACAGCCATGTACCCCCAGCCAGTTAGTCTTCAACTTTACGTTTCTTGTTTTCTTAAAAAAAAAAAATGTTGATCACTCCAATTTTATCAAAAAAAAAAAAATCTTTCTCAATTTTGAGCAAGTAAAAATCGAACTGGAAAGCCCCATAAAATTATTAACAATTGTAAATCATATAGTTCGACTATAAAATTAAAGCTTAAAAATCACTGGGCCTGGCGAAAAGTTTGAAACTGTTGTTATTACTGATATAATTTTTTTTGCTAATTTCTTTTAAAATTTTTTTTTTTTTTTTTTTTGAGTGTAGCTTAGATTTACTGGTACGATGCCCAGCTTGTTAAAAAAAAAAATCCAAATCAACTGCAATATAATTAATGGCTGGTATTTTTAGCGCCATAAGAAGGTTGCCATATCAAACGCAGAAAAACTGAATAAACAATGTTTTAAATGAGAAAAGGAAAACCGTTAGCTTCAAGCAAGCGCTTCTCCACCCAGCAACAAATTTAATTTGTCGCCATATTGTTCAGCAAAATGGAGAGAGAAAAGTTACGGCTGATAAGTTTGTTTTTTTTTTTTCAAATAAAGCATCATAAAGCAAATAATAAATTTCGTGGAAAAACGGTTTCTTTAAATTTATGTATTTACTTTTGATTTGGCTATTTTGCTTTATGTTTTTTCTCATACCTACATAAAAGTAAATTGTTGGTACCAAAAAGAAAAAAAAAAAACAAAATTTACGCAACAAACGCTCTGACACTTCAACCCAAATTTGTATGTATGTATGTATGTATGAAGCCAAAGCTAAAAGCAGGTTATAGGCAAATTAATGAGCTCTATATAACAACAAATACATCTAATTCTGATTTTACCCGATAGATACTTACGTTCCTTAAGAACGCGCATAAAAAAGATAGAGAGTAACCATATTAAAGTAGGGAAATGGTTTCATGCAAACCATGAGATACATAAATCCATAAACGTTTGTGATGCTCCCCTGTCGGAAACGAAGTTAATTTTAAATTAATTTAAAGCTAACTATTTCAGAACAGCTACTGCTTAACGCTTTGATTACTTTTCAATTCAATAATAATAATTCAATAATAATTTCAAATAACTAACTATTTTAACATTGTGATGTCCCAGGAAGAAGCTAGCTATTTAATGGTGTTTTCGTTTCTGCACAAAGAAAATGTAATTTTATTCGAAATGTGCTACTTGGCGTTCGTTTCTTCAATATTATTTGCACTCTACAAGGGTTACAAGTTTTTTTCTACTCATTTCGCCCCCTTACTAAAGGCAAAATGTTTTGCATTTTACGCCCCGTATAAAATGACAGGGTTGAAAGTGCCCTGAAAACCAGGGGCCAAATTCTGGCACTCGTGATTGAACGATTTCGTTATAGAATGCTGTGTGTTTGTTGCTCATTTTGTTTTTGCTCTACATTGTTTTTATTATCGAGTATATTCGATCACGAATGCCAGAATCCAGCCCCAGGTTACTTTTTGTTTATATATTAAGCTACCAGACACAGTCGGAAAAAGCAGTTTTGACTGCAATGCTACTCACTTTTTATTTTATATTTCTATTATGCTATAAAAGAAATATAAGAATAAAACTTTTTACACTAATGTGCACTAAAATATATTATACTAAACTATCACTGACATAAAATCAGATTGTCATAAAATGCCATTGAAAAAACGCCTAATAAAATTGCTCATTAAGCTTGGAATAATAAAATATTAACAAATCTGGCAACTTTGTATTTATATTTACATGTTTGATTAAAGCATTTTGTGCAAGCAGTTTCAATAACAAGTTTAATAAATATGTAAACTATGGACGTTGCTGAACTTTTCATCTGATGATCAAGACATTGAATTCATTTGTAAAACAAACCCTCAGCTCATCCATTTTATTAACAAAAAGATTGTTTAAATTGCTTCGTTGAAGGCTGTCAGCTATTTTAAACAGGGCAACTCACTTAATAATAAATTGTGTAGCACTTTCACAGGGATGGTCGAATATTTTTTATATGCATCTTTTGACAGGGTGGTACAGGAAAAAAATGCACAAATCAAGGCTGGTTTTATATTTTTAGGTAGATATATTTTATTTTGCTAAATTATATTTCATTCTAGTTTATTTTCTATTCCACTTCTATTTTATTTTTGTACAACCAACAAAAGTAGTCAACTACTCAAAATCCGACAGGGTCTTTTTCCCCAGGAATAACTACTAAAGGCCGTGATTTACTATCCTACTGAATCGTACGATCTGTTAAAAATGACATGTGTGTCCAAAAAGTGTGATAGTCTGGACTAAAAGTGTATGTATGTGTGTGAAAAACTTTTTGACAAGTCTGTCCGATTTGCTTATCTTTTGAAAATTTTCAAAAACTTATCTTATTCTATGCGATCAGGGTTGCCTCTTTGAAGTTGTTTACAAAAGTATAATAGTGTGGCCATTTTGATGCGACTTTTTAAAGTAGGACAGAATTCTATCAGATTTAGCAAGCAATTTTCAGTGAATGAATCGTACGATTGAGTAGGATAAGTGAATCACGGCCTTAAGTATGACGGCCTTTATAAAGTATGACGACCTTTATATAGGACAGTTAAGCCCATGATACACAACTAATAAGGTAACCTTTTCCCTACAATAAAAACAATTTCAATTAAAATAACATGCATTTTGTTTTTGTACAATTCGAATCCAATACAGGTGCCTGCATACCAATTCGCTTCAATATTTTTCCACGATTTTTAGCTTCTAAATTGTCAAAGCTGATAGCAAACGACAACAAAACTTATGACAACTCGAGAGAAAATGTTGAAGCGAATTGAATTGCGACCACTTGTAGTCAATGCGAATCAACTACAGGTGGTCGCAATTCAATTCGCTTCAACATTTTCTCTCTTCAGTTGTCATACGTTTTGTTGTCGTTTGCTATCAGCTTTGACAACTCAGAAGCCAAAAATCGTGGAAAAATGTTGAAGCGAATTGGGATGCAAGTACCTGTAATGGATTCGGCTTGGAAAAAATCGTGAAAAAAATTTGAAGAGAATTGGGATGCGGGTACCTGTAATGGATTTGCCTTGCGTTGTAATACGTTTTGTTGTCGTTTGTTATCAGCTTTGACAACTCACAGGCCAACCCAAATTAGCGCATCAAGCGTATTTTTGCTGTGTAAACCAACCATTTTCATACAAAATGGGTGGCTTAGACGGCAATAATACGCGTGACGCGTTAATTTAGATTGGACTGTCAGATAATAAAAATCGTGGAAAAATGTTGAAGCGAATTGGGATACGGGCACCTGTGATGGATTCGCTTTGCCCAATACTATTTTCAAGCTAGCAGCAGTAGTCTAGTAGCTGCACTTGTAAGACTAACTGGCATCAATTGTTTGCGTATTTAAATTGGACTAGATGAAAATGTTTTATTTTATTTTTTTTATCCCCATTTTGGAATCAATTTCCCTTCACCGAGAACTCTGCTGTTTGTTTAAACAGAACGACTTCATTAGTGGTGTTTTTTGTAATTCTCGTTTGTTGTTTTAGGCGTTTTTTTTTTTTTCAAGTTTATACAAATCATTTTGTGTTTACGCTTTAGCAGAGTTTAGCATTTATTCTTAAATACGAACATTATGTACTTAAGTATATATGAATGGTATGTATGTACATATGTATGTATGTATATGTATTTATCTTCCATACTTTTTAATCGATTATTGCTGTTATTAGTTGTTTTGCACATTCCTTTGATAAAATATATACATACTGAAGGTATGTGTGTTTGCAATAACGTCATAAAACATAAGGAGTAAATATGTATATGCACATATGTATGTATGTATGTAAATATTAATATAAGATGACGTTTAATAAGTATTTAAAAAATAGTATAAAGATTTTTGCTTTTTTTTTAGCAAAAAACAAAACGAAACTAAAATTAAGGCCCACCTTTTATTTTGTGTGTTTCTTTCTATCAGTGTAGAAGCAGCAAGTAGAAAAGAATTCTATGCCGCCATTGTTATTTTGTCTTTGAAGGGATTTTCTTTGCTGAAAATATGCACATACATACATAAGTAGATATGTTTGTACAATTGTGTTGGCTGCCAGTTTATAACTCCAGTATACTACGTTCTAAACAGCACGTAAGAGTAGAATATTGCGGCAACAACGGCAATAGATGAATGGATGGCTGAATGGTTGTGGTCGGTCGGTTGTCTTACGGCGGCTTGAAGCGTACAGCAGTAGGATAAATAAAACGCCATGCAGTGGGCAACTCTACATGCACAGTTTGTTAATGTTAAAGTTAACAGTTGTCTGTTGCTGACATCAGAAAAAATTTTTATTTTGAATTTCTTTTCTGTTTGCTTTTCCTCTTCTGCTGCTTAAGTTGTGCGAAATTAGTGATGCGTCAGCTTACAAAAGAGCCCCAAATACATATGTATGTATGTATTACAGGCTTAACAATTGGCGATTTTATATGGATTGATTTTAAATCATGTGAAACAATTATGTATGTATGTACTTAGAAAGAAAATTCGGTGGTAGAGCAGAATGATGATATTGTGTGTGTGTGTCAGCTAAAAAAAAACGTATTCCTGTTGTAGTAGTAGAAGTCACCTAAGGTTTGCAGTTAATTGGAAGATATATCACAGATGATTTGCTTAGGGGGGTTTCTGTTGAAATGTTAAAAGAGATTTGTTGCCTTATCTCCTTTTGTATGTTACTTTTTTATTTCTCTCGCCTTCTCGTTCTGTTGTATTTGTAAATTCTTGTTTTGGCAGTTTAACAGCGCGCGACAGCATCTAGAGATGTGGCTGCGTGTGTTGTGTGTGTGTGTTTGTGTCGTCGGCCTTAGAATAATAAATGTAAACAACAATAGTTTGAAACTCTCTCCAACACTGTTTAAATAGTTGTGTGTTGTTATTTTGCTTTTTTACAGTTTAGTGTTATCAAATATGTTAAAATGACACATTATACTGTTAGCCAGCGGCTGTATTGCTGTAGTTGTACTTTTTTTTTTCTTGGTTGGCTTTAGTAGATTCTTCGCGTATACTATATGTACTTTTATTACGTACATATGTACATACATACATACGTATGAATTTTGTTTTAATGGTGATTTTTTGAAAAAATAAATTTTTTTTTCTTTTCTTGGCTTAAATTGATTTGCTTTAATTTTTTGTTTTAGATTCAATGAATCTGAAATGATTTTTACTCATGTGACGCAGTCCAGTCCATAGAGTAGAGAAATTTTATAAACCGGGCGCAGGAGGGGAATTAGAGCACATCTAGATTAACATTTTTTTTTTTCTTTATAAAAAGTAAAAATAGCAGGTAAGCAGATATTGTGGCAAAAGCAAAACGGTGCTGAATTCAATTCTAGATTTTTTTCTTTTTGAATTTCTTTAGATGTTGTAACACAAAAACTTTGGGTATTGGTAGGTACTATTAAATTGGAAAAATTATTCATTTATTTTTCATTTGTAACACTATTTCTTTTTTCTTATTTGGAGCCAACAATTGCGTTGTGTTGCTTTTTATTTCTTTTATTACTGATGGTGTGGCGGCAAAGCGTTCAACGACTATGACCGGTAAAGAATTTTTATTTTGTCTGCCTTTTCTAACCGAACCGAACCGCACGACCGACCAAACCAGCACTGTTAACAGCAAAGTAAGAAAATGACAACAAAACTGTTAAGTTTTGTTGTTGCATTTGCTTTTGTTTCTTCTTGTTTTTGTCGTATCTAGATACTATATTTAAGGCCGGTTTTTATATTTGCTTTTTTATTTTTGGTTTTTTGGGTTGAAACGAATTAAACCGATTTTGAACGAAGGATTTTTGCTTTTACTTTAATTTTTTTTTTAAATATTTTTTTCACAAACTTCAAATAAATAGGACCACAATTAAATTATCTTTTCTACTTTCAAGCACACTTTATTTTGGCATGCGTAACTTCGTTTGGAAAACGCCTTGTATACCTCCTAAATTGCATTTAGTTATACCTACAACCCAAAAAACAAAATCAAATAGATATTAAAGGTGGTATACAGTAGTAGATAGATAATTTGTACACAACAAAAATCAAATTGAGGTAAGAAAGAAGAAATTTTATAAACGGTTTATTTCCACCGCGACATCGAAAAAACCTATTTTTTGTTTGTTTTGTTTTATGAGAAAGAAAAAAAAATCGACACACACACCCCACAACCATTAATGAGTGAAGCAAACGAAGCACTGAATGTTTTGCTCTTTAAAAAAACGCCAACAAGTTAAAAAGTAGTAGAATAACGAACGACTAAATGTAAAAACAACCCAACAGCACACATACATCCATACACACATGCTTGGACTTGTAAAATAACAGCAACAAGACAGCGGTGATAAAAATAAAAATTCAATCCACTTCATACATATGGCTGTATTTTGATGGAGAGAAAGATTTTGCCATGCTCAATTTTTTTCCTCTTTGCCAAAAGCAGATAACACACACATAGAGCGGCAACAATTTGCTCTCCCTCTCTGACTCAAACAAAACCAAAAAATTAAGTGACAAAATCAGTGTTGTCGAAAAAGCCGCCTTGAAGAGAAAAACGAGCAAGAACAAACAGTATCGCATATGCCCTAAAGAACTTTGAAGGACCATCCTCGATTTGCTAGCAAGGATTCCCAGCAGTGTTGCCAGTTTAGGCGGTTTCCCCCCCTAGATTTAGGGTTTTTTTCTTTCGGAGAAAATTTAGGGGGAAACAATTTATTTTTGGTGTATTTTTTTGGGGGATTTCTGTGTTTTTCAACTGATAAATTTGAACCCCCTAATTCATAAAAATTATTACAGGCTTATAAGACTGTTATTTGACATATTTGTATGGAAAATCTGTCAAATAAGAGCTTTATAAACCTGTTATAATTTTTATGAATTGGACGGGAAGACTTTAACGATTTTTAAAGTAAAGTTAAATGAAATATTTTAAGTTCATCTGGTAGTTTCAAGTACAGAATCAGCCGTAGAGCTGATGTCGTTTGGCCGCCTCGCTGCTACGATTTGACACCGTTGGACTATTATTGGTGGGGCGCCGACAAAGATAAGTGTTACGCCGACAAGCCACAGACAATTGACGCTTTAAAGGACAATATTCGTGAAGCCAAGTGGTGAAATACAGCTGCACACAATCGATAATGTGCTTAAAAATTGGACCGATCGTGTAGGCTGCTGCATGGCCAGCTGAGGCAGCCATTGGAATGATATGATTTTCCATTATTAACCGGAAGGATTGTACTTTCAAATAAAAAAAAAAAGAGATTTGAGAAAATATTCAGTAGTTCTTTTTTATAGCATTTTCAAAAAAAAAAAAAAATTATTTGACTGACCCTTTATTTATACAGTTTTGGTTTTACTATGCTATCGCCTAAAGATACTGCCATTTATTATCTAATTTTATCATAGAGTTTTTATATTTTTAAATGCATTTTCAAAAAAAAAATAATAATAATATGTGTATAAATTGTTTATCAAGAAAATTGGGTATGGAAAATTTCAAAAAGACCTAGAGCCTGAAAAATCTCTACGATTTATATACGAAAATTTGAATCAAAAACCAAACTGAGAGGTCAACGTTTTCGGACAGCTGAAGAAGCGTTTGCTGCATTCAGAAGGTATGATTTGAAGATGTCTCAATCAGAGTGTCGGAAGTGCTTCGAAAATTGGTTCAAATGCATGCAAAAGTGTAGAGATCTTCGTGGGGAATAATAATAAAGTGATTATCGATGACTAATAATTGGTTTTGTTCTCTCTCTCTCTCTCTCTCTCTCTCTCTAAGCCTGCAATATAAAAGGCAACCCTCGTGTCTATGTAACTAAGTAAACATGAACGCCGTCATATTTGTAACTCTACAATTGATGAACATACCTGCATACAGACTGTCTCCCCAAAAAGATTATGCACTCACTACTTGCAATAAAAAGTTTGAAATAGTCTTTACTTATTTTAATTCATTCATACATAGTACATAGCTACATATGTATGTAAATATGTATATATGTATGTACATACGTACATGCCTCTACATGTGTATCTACAGCATTATCTACATTTTTTTTTTGTGTCCATGTGATGAATACTGAGCCATTAACATGTGCTCTGTACACAAGAAACCAACAAAAAAAAAAACAGTTTTTTGTTGTTGTATGTACAAAAATGTGGGAATATGTTTTTGCTTTAAATTGGAATAGTTTTTTCCCCATGTGCTTTAAAGTGACAGCTAGAATTAAAATGTTGAAATATTAAAACATACATTTTGAACAAAATTTGTGGAAGATACATTTTGGCAGCGTGAACTTTACAACATCCACAACAATTTTGTAGATGAAATGTTAACATTCCCTCTCAAAGGCTTTGGAAATACTTTTACACACATACATTATATATAAACTGTGCATTCGTAGTTCTATTAAACGATAAAAATTCTTTCTATTTATTTTGTTTAAGTTTAAAAAAAATTGTTTTAAATAAACTTTAATTTCAATTTATTGTGGTTTTACTTTAAAAAAAAACAAAAACCATCAGCAGCATTTGGTTATAATCAATTGCACGAACACATTCATGTATGCACACCTAATCCTCTTTTGACGCGATTTTTTAATCCATGAATTCAGCTTAACACGTGTTAAAAGAAGAACAAGAAAAGTAGGTATGTACACAGCAAGAATTTCGTTCACCTGATTTTAGTATACAACGTACGCAACAAATGAAAACTCAAAAAATTACTTAATTGATATTGATTAAAAAGTAGTGAAAACCCAAGGGTTGAACTTGAGCCTGAAAAAGTAATTTAATAAAAATCATTTAATTAATTTTTTCTTAAAATCAAAAACCAAACTATAATTATCTTCAAATGTGTTATTTCATTATTATTATTATGAAGTGGAAATCTAGCACAAGATAATAAATAATCTTATAAATGAGAGTGCTAGTAAAAAGAAGAAATTAATAATTATATTTAGATTAAGTTGTTATAAGCGTTAAAAAACTAATTTTAGTTAAAACAAACGAAGAAAACATAATAATCTATCATTATAATAATACAGTATTTTTCGGTCAATTGATCCTACGGTTAATTGGTTTCCACGCTTAATTGAACCACATGATCGGGCAAAAAAAATATTGCATACGAACACCATGTGAATTTCCTGGGATAATTGAACCCGGTTAATTGATTTTCCCGCTTAATTCGTTCAAAATTCATGTCATCAAAAATAAATTTCCTCTTACTTTTACCCGGTTAATTGCATTGAAAAATAATCTGGCATTTTTGCACATACATATTTGACATCATTTGTGAAAAACACTGGGTGGCATCTCTACTATACACATATATGTACATTTTTTACTGTTACTTGCATTTTTTTTCGTTTAAGTTAAAAAAAAAAAAATTATTTTGAAAAACTTAAAGTGCACATATGCGATTTCTTTTAATTCATTAGTACATAGTTCCAATTATGCGTGATTTCTGTAATTGATCAAACTGTTCAATTAAATAGGGTTCTTGTAATTGAACGAATTGTTCAATTAAACGGGTATCGGCTAATTGGTTCCCCGGTTAATTGAACAAAAAATTGTGCAAATTTTGATGTGCAATTAACCGAAAAATACTGTATTGCATTTGTGAATAACTAAGACTACTTGCATACATTTATTACATAAACATTTTAATTAACTCCCTTTTAAATGTGTTTGCGTTGCCTAAGTTTTGAATATGATTCGGTAGAGCATTCCAAAGACGTGTGCTGTATGTTAAGAATTGAATTTGTGACAAAAGGCTTCGATATCTTTGCTGAATAATCTTTCTTCCACAGTTAGATCTGGCAAATTGAATCCTGTTATATAAATACGGAGGTTGCTCAGATGTAACCATTTTATGAGAAAAGGTAAGGCATTTAAATTTTAACAAATTAGTAAATTCCATATGAAAGATCTGATAGGAGTATAACGATATATGATCACGGCGCCCCCTGTGGAATATATATCTTACAATATTTAGTTTAAGGTCTATAAACAGAACTTATTAACAATTTCTGTCTTTTTCGGCCGATGCTGCTAATCAACTCATCAGTAGACTCGAAAAATCTCTTAAGGAATGTTTGAAACTCAACTACGTATTCCAAAATTCTCATAAAAAAAAAAATGAGAATCAGAAATGTTCAACACAGTAAACATGTTTTCTTTATCCGCTTAATTAAGTGTCTCGCTTGAGTGCACTAAAAATCATGGAACGAAATCATTCAGTATACCTGTCTATGTTAAAATATCCATTTAATTGAATACCATTTAATTGCGTCACCCACTAAATTGTTTCGCAAATTAAGAACGCATTGCGAAAAACAAGAGCAAATGTTCCGCTTAATTGATTCCTTCTACTAATTTTTTGTTTGTTTTTTTGTTTGCTCCACAAACGTAAAAACAATTATTTTGCGGCAAAAAGGTCATGGTTGTGTTCTTTTATAAACCTTGTACGATGAACGTATCTGATTTTTATTTTGTTTTAATAAACCTAAACAATTTTTCAATTTAATATAAAACTAAAGAAATGAGTTTTATTTTCCATCTACGCAGGGGTATTTCGCTTTATTGCTGCGCTTCAATTAACCGAGTATTGCTTAATTGAGTTGCCATTTACTTGCGTCAAAAGTCGTGCATTTTTAGAAACTCAATTAAGCGGAAATAATTGTAATATAAATCACAAAAATAATATAGAACGAACTTAAGCCTGATAAACGTAATATAAAATAATAACGGGTTAACCATTAAGTGCTTTCAAAAGTATAACACTGGAATTGGACATCTGTCAAACTAAGTTGTTAAATCAATTTTTTTTTTCTTCTCAGTTAAAAGTCTGACAATGACGAAAATGGATCGTTTTTTTAATAAACAAAAACACAAAATTGCGAAGCTTTTGGCTTTGCTGCAGAAACACCCAAAGCCTTCGGCAGGAATCGAACTTGCGCGGCCTCGGGGACTCTTAGTAGAACACTCTACCAATTCATCCATCGAGGCGTTTAACTATCACACAACGCATAACAGTAATCAAAATATACTATAAAAATGGTGATTCTGCCACAGCCACATTTCGTGCTTTTAGAGTTCACAGAATCGTTCAACTACGCAAGCAATTGGCAATATTGTGAAGAGGCTGGAGCGGTTACAAATATTGTAAGGCCTGTGCATCATCGTTTCGCTCGTTCCACTGAAAATATCGCTGCTGTAAGTGAAAGTGTTGTGTCGATTCCTCGTCGTTCTCAGGCATTAGGACCGTATTTTGCATTACGATCTACACCTACATCCATCCAGCTCACACAACAACTGAAGCCAGCTGACCGAACATTCACAACGTCGTAGATACGTGGAATGGCTGCTTGAACAACGGGCCATCAGGTGGACAGCGATTTTTCGAACAAAATTTTCTTCAGCGATCAAGCACATTTCTCACTCGGTGGGTGTGTTAATAACCAAAATTGTCGTATTTGGGGTTCTGAGAATTCTCAAGTAATTGAAGAGAGGCCATTACATCCAGAAAAAGTCACTGTTTGATGCGCTCTTTGGTCCGAAGGTGTGATTGCACCTTACTTCTTCGAAAACGACAATGGAAGGACTGTCACCGTCAGTTCGGAGCCTTATGGTCATACGATAACCGACTGTTTTTTGCCTGCTATTGAAAAATACGACTGGGAGAATATGTGGTTTCGACAAGACGGTGCCACAAGTGTGGCTTGTGAATATGGCTTTATTGCAAGAGTGAATATGGCTTTATTGCAAGAGACATTTCCTGGCCGTGTAATTTCTCGTCGTGGCGATCAGCACTGATCATGCCATTTGACACCATTAGATCTTTTTTTTGTGGAGCTACGCGAAAGACCGTGTTTATGCGTATAAACCTTTTAACTCTTAAAGCACTTAAAAACCACCACTCGTCAAGTTATGGCTGAGATACCGCCCAATATGTGTCAAAAAGTGGTCGAAAATTACCTCAAAAGAATCAATGCTTGCAACATTTCGTGTGGTGGTCATTTAAATAATGTAGTGCTTCACACATAATGTCAACGTTGAAAGAAATATCATGAAAAAAAATATATTTTATATTTGATTTATTTACGTTTACTTTTGAAATCGCAAAATGGATAACCCGTTATAATATACAAAAGAAAAATCGAATAGCAAAAATTCATTAAATTCACAATTACATATTGTGATGTTTGTTTTGCGCAGTTCTATGTCTAGCGTGTAAACAGAGTCTTAGGTGTACATACACACGTAGTTGCATTCAATTTTCAACTATGTACACAATTATGTTTTTCAAATTGTTTACATGGCAATAATGTTAGCAAACTTTTATCAGCAAAATTAACCGCTGGCGCCTTTTCGTTGTTAAGTTTCGTTTTTTTTCTCTTCACCAGAACATTCATATCAGTTTTACAATATTTCGCTAACAGCTTTTTAAAAAGAAAAAAAAAACCGACAAAAAATATATACATATGTATGTATGTACATACATTTGCTGTAGGTACAATAAATAACTGCCAACAAATTTTAAACACAAAAAAATACCTGCCTTTACATTATTATTATAATTATTGTTTTTTTTTTGTTCTCTTGTTTTTTTTTTTTAATTAAACAAAAAATGTGGTCTTAAGGAATCCAAAATAAAAGTTAAAACAAGTTCTCCAATCAAAGAGCACAACTAAGAAAAAAAAAAAACAAATACCCAGCACAGAGAGTATAAAGTACGAAATAACAAAAACACTAACAGCAAAAAACGGAATTGTGTTTGCAAAAGCAAATTGAGTTTTCTGGCGACGGCAAAAGCAGGAAACTGAAAGCAAAAAATAAAGCTAGAGCGAAAATAAAATCAAAGAAGTTTGGCCAACAATAGAATACACAAGTTCTTATGGGGCTGGCTGGCTGGCTTGTGGATGGCAGACAATTACTTTACATACAAATGTGTGTATGTATGTATGTATGTATGCATTGTTGTAGTAGCAAGCAAAGTTCTCCGGAGCATGTTCGTACGTAAAAAATTGAGTAGGGGATGTTAAAATTAACATTAATTTAAAGTACGGTGACAGCAGCAGCAACAATTCCTGCGCCAAAACGGAAGTGACGTTTAGTGGTGCATCACACATGCAACTACACATGTATAATTGTGTACGTACAACTGTTGTTCTTGAATGTTAAGTTTACGATCTGTGTTTATTTTAAACGCAACGCAACTCAACATATTGGATAACATAATGTAATGTTAAATGGTGTTTGTATGGGTGTGTGCTGGCAAAAATATGCACTTAACATTTTCACCAGTTAATCAACGTTAATAATGAAAAGTATTGCCAGAGGCAATTTTTTTACGTTAGCGGAAATGGAAAATAAATTAAGTTAATATTTGCTATTTAAGCCGGCATTTAGACAGGAGAGTGCTTTCATTAAATTTTTCTATACGTACTATGAATAAAAATTTCAATGAAATCCGTAACTTTCATGAAAATTTCTTGCTCAATTTCAAAGGAAGGTGAAAGTACATTTTAAAAATGTCGTTAAAGCGAAGAGTTGCACGTATTATAGTTTTGTTTATCACTGAAATAGAATTGCCAAGACTACTGCAAACATAAATTAATAGGGCAACATTCGAAAATAATTTTTATTGCTACTTTTATTAAATAATTTAATAATTATCACCATAAATATACTTAATTTGCTGTAAAAATGTTTTAAATATTTTCTAATGTACAAAATAATTTAAAATTCATAATTATTATTCTACTGCAATCCTGAAAATTTGTATGTATGTGATGTGGAGTAGGCAACCGTGTTTACTGCCTTGTCACTTTACTTTCAGTAAATGTCAAAAAATTACTTTCACGAAAATTTTGCTGAAAGCTGAGTTGAATGTGAGAAAATTGTGAGTGAGTTGGTAAAAAAAAGTGTGAGTGTATTGCAACTTTCAGGCATTTACTTTCCCTTTCCCGTCTAAGTGACGGGTAAGCCAATAGGAATTTATGCCGGTCCGTTGTGTAAGCTGAACTTTTTTCAAAAACAAGATATTTTTAAACTTTGGTATTCTAAAGATCATCACGTGATTCGGCAACATTCGAAATACGGAGCCGAAATACGGTATTTGAGATCGAATATAGTAAAAACAGTATACAGCAAAAACAAATTAAGCAACAAACACACAGCATTCGATCACAAATTCGTTCCATCAAGAATGTCTAGAATTTGTCCCAAGGCTAAAAAAACAAAATACATTTATCATAATCTTGTTTTTATAACCTATTTTTCCCTCATAATTTATTTTAGTTTTCTGCGAAAAAAAGCACCACAAAAAATATTTATCGATTAGATTATTCGAAGCCGTCACACTTTTAATCAGCACCCGTCCTTGAACTCAGAGGCTCATGGCTACACTCCTGCCACCCAAGTTATTCATCTGAGTTCAAGTGTGACGGCTTTGAAACAGCTAGTTGTTACCCAGCTAAAGGTTCTTGTTGTTTTCTTTGTCTGGTTTAATTAATATCAATCACAAAAAATAATATAGAACAAACTTAAGCCTGATATTTCTTTACCAAAATAATATAATACAAGAACAAGTTCGAATTTTATTCCAATTTTTTTAATTATATTTTCCTAGTTTGTTGCGCCCCAGCTAAAGGCTTTTGCTATTTCCTTTGCTGTCTTCAATTAATATCAATCACAACAAATACCAAATAATACATCTAAAAAAATATTTCCAAAGGTATGGTCACATACGCAAAATATAGCCGTTAAATAACAGCACCACTACTTTCTTGTTGAGCTTTGTTTCGGCCAGCTACCTGGATATAAATAACTAAACAAGCATATACATGCAATGCACTTATAACAACAAACAGCAAAAAGTTTAAAACATTAAAATTGGCTCGTTGTGGTGGAAGTGAAGCAGCCATGTTATGGTCTCTTGTTTTCCTTAAAATATTGCTTAATTGGGGATCTCATATTGAAATAGACAAGAAAAAACTCACGATATTGAAAAAAAAAAAATGTTAGTTAGGGCCTTTCTACATGAGATCAATGGCAACGGTATGATTGCTGAGATTCTCAATACCATAAAAAACGTGAGAAGTTTTTTTTTGCCCTCAAAATCCCCAGTGTCAGTATTCTAAAGGTAAAAGAAGTTTTTACTTGCAGAAATTCGGGGTAACAGTTTTTTTTTTCCCTGAAACTATATCACTTGCACTGTGAATAATAAAAAAATCACACACACACACAAAATTTACTCACGCTCTGTCAGTGGAAAAAAGAATCACTGAAAAAGGGGTGATCAGGGGCTTTCAGGCGTTAAAAAAAAACAAATAAGTGTATGATTTCATATAAAATAGTTCGGCTATTGTTGTTACAAAAGAACTAGATACGAGAGTATTAAAAAAAAAACACCATGCCTTTTTTTAATTCATTCCTTGAAGATTCCTCGTATTAAAAAAAATGAAAATATGCCTTTTTTAGATTCATGATTTGGAGATTATTTCCCAAAAAAAAAAAACACAAAAAAAACTATACCTACATTCATTGCAACCCCTTCAGAACTACACATTTAACTAATTGTCCTGAGGAGCTTTTCTTCCACCATTTAGGCAGCTTCGAAGTACATACATATGTATGTATGTGCTCTAAGCTGCCAATAGATACAATACAATACATTGTATTGCATCAAATATTAAAATTGAAATGACTAGTCATGTGTTAAAATTGTCTTTCTGTAGGTAGTGATTGAGATGGACGCAGGCTAATTATTTTTTTTTTTTAGGTAGAATTACCAAAATCGTATTGTGTTCATGTAGAAGGTTCGTATCGTCAAACAGTTTATATCAGATTATTGAAATAGTAACATCGCAAGCAAAATTGGACAGTTCACACAAAAACAAATTGCCATATAAAATTAACATGACAAAATATTGCTTAAAAATCATGTTAAATATTATTATAAAAAATAATAACTCAATTTAAAATTTGTTTTCAACTTAAATTGCTTTTTGTTCCCTTTTATTTGAAGACTGATTGCTCTAGATAGTTCTAAGAGGTTGAGGTTCGAGTCCTGTCCACAAAGTAGAACAGAGCTGAAACGCCACCAGAATGAGGTAGCAAGTCAGCGCAAAGCTCTGTACGTCTCGTTTTCACAATCGCTCGAGAACTTGTAATCAAAACAAAACAAAAAGCATTTTCTACAGAAAAAGTGGTGGTTTTTTGTATTATAAATTTATGAATGCTTAAAAAGTATATTAAATGGTTTTTTATAATATAAAACTTTATAGTATTCACTGTTTATAATGTGCTAAACATTATTTAATTGTGTTTTATTTTGTAACTTTAAAGATATTGCTTTAATTTTACTTTGTAGTGGTGGTTTTGTGAGCAAAAAATACATGCTCTTCGTAATCAATTTGCAAACACTCAAATATGTATAATCAAATCCTAAGTCAAAGAGGACTTTTAGTTGACCACTTTTTATCAATTTTTTGCTTTTAATTTACTTTAAATTATTAAATTTTTGCTGTTTCGGTGGTGATTGTTCACAAAAACGTGTTATTTTTTGTTTTGTTTACATTTATTTTTCGTAAAAAATGCATACTATAGCTTAGCTCTTTACACAATCTGTCTAGAAGTTGATTTGAGCCATTTTCAAATGTCAGTTTTAACATCTCTGTGTACTCTGTGTCCTGTCACAGAATTGTAGTCAGATTTAAAAATGTTCGATTTACACCAGCAAATCTATTTAATACTAGCAAAAACAGCATTGGCAACTCTGTTCAAACATTGACACTGAATTAAACACAACACCAGCAATTTGAGAAAGAGGAAAAGCAAAAACAAAAAACAGCAGCCAACAACAAATACAAACTGAAATTAGAAGGCAAAACGAAAAGCAAAAAAAAAAAAAAAAGAAAAGCAAAATTAATAACTTGGAAAACGACAAGGCGCATAAATGCGAGAAGAAGTATTGAAAGGAAAATACAAAAATATAAAGAGAATTTTGTAATCAAATGAGGCTGCCAGATTTAAAGATTTCATCCAAAGTAACCAAAGATATCAGATAGCTTTTATTCTGGAGAACAGCCAAAAGGCGCTACAAACAAACGCGAACAAATCGGTGACAGAGTTACCGTATTTCTAGCAACAAAATACATGAAGTGCCTGCTGCTCAATGTCGCAAGAAAATGTAAGCGATCGAAATGTAGACGCACGATTGCGAATCAATTTGGGATCCTCTATTTCGACAGCTGGCGTTCGCATGGGCTTATTCGGGGGTTACACGATCAAGATTTGCCTTTCAAGTTTTAATACATTCACATTTTTTTTTAGTAATACACTCATAATTTTGAAAATTGATGCAAACTTGATGACAATTTTTGCTTGCCATAGAGGGCATCAAGTCACAATCAATAAAACAGCTGACAACAATTTTTTTTCGTTCTGTCTGCAAATAGTATTTTGTTTCGTTTGAAACATGTAATTAAAAGTGATAAAAATGAAACAGATTCAAGTTTAAAAATGTAAATGAAAATGTTTACGTGCAGAACCAACAAATATAATGATGTACTGCGATTTATAGAGCATATCTGCATTCATTATAATTTTTACCAACCCTTCTTGCTAATAAGGGCTTCCTTCACCCAGTATTTCCTTTCTGCCCTCTGGTTTTTTTCTTCTTCTTTTATTTGCTTTATTTCTGATAGTACTTTTAATGAAGCAGCTATTTTTCATGTTCTTCTTGACGGTATCCTGAAAACGAATTGTTATGAAATTGCGTGCAGCCTACAATTTTATTGAATTTTGACAAGCAGTATGTGAACAAAACTTGATAGCAAAACTTGTTCGTGCAACTGCAGTGTTACGTCAGAAAATTTTTGACATTTACTTCACAGAGATGCCAGATTGGTAAATTAAAGTCTTGGTTGATTTTTTATTAAAGTGTTGGCAAGAACAATTAAATTGTTGCTGTGTAAATACAACCCTTTTTAAAACTGACAAGCCAAGGCAAAATACATACATATGTACATAAATAAGTACAAAATAAAAAAGCAAACATTTTGAAAGTGCGCAAAATTTAAAAGTATTTTTTTGCATAGACATTTAAGGAGCAGTACTTTGACGCACTGCACCCTGGTATTATTCCTAGTATTCATGCTTTTTGCAACAAATATGCGTTTAATGTGAACGTAACTTTGTTTGTTGTATTTGCATAAGATTTGTACTATAATAAGATTTATTTTTGTGGCATAAAAACTATGTTAATAAAATTTGATGTCCGTTTATTTTCTAGACCGAATGATGAGATGTTTCTGAAGATGATTTCTAATTTCAAATCAGGGGCCAAATTCTGGCACTCGTGATTGAGCGATTTCGTTATAGAATACTGTGTGTTTGTTGCTCATTTTGTTTCTGCTCTACATTGTTTTTATTATCGAGTATATTCGATCACGAATGCCAGAATCCGGCCCCAGGGAACCTTCAATGCGCGATATCATATGTTTATAACATGTTAGGAGGTCAGTGAAAAATCCTTGCGGCAGCAGCAATTGATATAATAAAGTTGTAGTAATTTAAAAAATGTTGTGTTTCGACAGCACACGTTTGGAAACGCACGGTTTTTGATGTAATAACTTTTCCGAAATACATACATATGTATGTATGTTTTCCCCTGGCACGCATGCACATGAATGCGTGCATGTATGTACGCATGTGTGTTAATATTTAGTTAGGATATCGAAGTGTAAATATTTTAAGAATATCCAAGGTCTGGTTTTGAGTGGTTGTCACATTTTTTTTTTGTTGGTGCTGTCATGCTGAGAAAACAGCTCGAAATATCCGAAGCACTGAATTACACGTACATGAGCCCAGTGAGACTTCAAGGAGTGAATTTATTTTCTCATTGATTCCTTTTTAGTTGGAAAGTAAACAAAAAAAAAAACAAAAAAACAAAAAAAGGAGAAAGATAACATCCAGATATGAATGCAGCAAACATGTTGTGTTTTGATCACACAACATGCACCACAGACAGACATTTTTTCATGCAATAAAATGTTATTCTCTCTCTCTCTCTCTCACACATACATACATATGTATATTCAAGGCACTGTATACCTGCATAACGTTGCCCAAGAAAAATTCCTTTGAACAAAATGAGAATCAAAAATGTTCAAACCGACCTTTAATACAGAATTTTGGAATAAGTAGTTGGGTTTCAAATAGACTTTTAAGCTTTTTCGAGTCTACTGATGACTTGATCGGCATCAACGAAATCTCGGCGGCATATAGACAGACAGATAACGTTTGTGTTCGAGGAATCGGATTTTGTATGAATACGCTTACGTCTTTTCGACTTGCCGATCGAGTCATTGTTCGAATAGAAGATCGTCATCATAGGGGTACCCAAAACAATTTTCTTTCGCTTAGAAAGCGAACAATCGCATGACTTCGACATTGAGGAACAGTCAGATAATCTTCATAAGGTAACGCTGTTTTTGCTTTTTGTCATTTTACCGTGATGCAAGTAAAAAACAACTTACCGGCGATCAAAATCTCTTGCAAGTGAGCTCACAACTTGCACAAGTATGATGGTATTAGCAAAAAAAAAAAAATATAACACTGTATTGCGTTACTTGCACTTGCTTGTGTAAATGGGAGGTAAGTTGAAAGATTGAAATAAATATTGAGTAAAACTTATTTAACATCTACACCTTTTTATAAAAAATTGTTGGGACAAACATCAAGCCGGGCATAAAATATTGTTTGCCTAACAGTGCACCCTCCTAAATTACAGTGTAAGACGCTTTTTATCTGTCAAAATACTGAAAACCGAAATAACGCGGCGTCTACGTTTTGTAATTGGAAAATTTGATTTTGACAGAACATAAACAGTGAAGTTGGCTGCTAAAAAGTTTTCTAAATTGTGTCTGTTATTGCTTTTTAAGTAATACCATTACAGCTGCTTTCCAGTCAATTTAGCGATTTTATCTTTATTTACTATTTCTATTTAGTGGTTTTATTAAAACAGGTAAAAGTAAACACTACTGTTTCTGGCACCACGTTGAGGTCGTTGTTTAGGTTACTCAAAAAAAGGCTCTAAATTACGTTGCGTCTTACGCTTTAATTTAAGACACTGTAAGATTTTTTTTATATTTTTCATACACAGTCTGACGTTGGTCTCAATCAAATTTTGTCAGCTTGAGACGTCAAGCTAAATAATAATGACGTCTAGTAGGATTTCTGCAGTTTTGAACTTAAAAACAAGTATTTTTTTTTTTAATTTTTGATTTCAATTTAAGAAAACTTAAACCTGGCGCCACACGGAATAAAATTTTGGTTTTTATATATTTTTTTCTTTGAAAATTTAATACATACACTGTATGGCAGGCACACTTGTGTAACTAATTTTCTGTTATAATTTTTTTATTAATCTAATTTTTCTTTATTTCGATTTTTATCTTGTAATCCCCTGTTGAAAAATCCATTGCTTTTTTCCTTTTTTTGTATTTTTGCTTCTTCTTCTTCTTCTTACGGTTACAAAAATGTATGCATTTGTTTGTTTATCCGTTGTTGTTGCCGTTTTTCTTTTTAATGCGAACGAGCACCTCCATTTAAATTCCCCTGCTAAACAACTGTGCAGAGATGCCAGATAAACGGCGATAGAAATAATCCTCGTGTGGCGCGTTTGAAGAAAGTAAATATTTAGACAGGTAGATAAAAAATTTCTTTTTATTTAAATAAGAAAAACTTAAATAAAAACATCAAATTCTGTTATCAGTAAACTATTTTTTTTTTAAGTTTTTTATACTCGTGTTGATTGCCTCAGAACGAATCCAGAGATTATATATAAAGTAAAAACTTGAGAAGTATCAAATTTGTTAAACATTTTATGCTGAACTAATTAGTAGACCACCCGGCTTCGTTGGGAATTTATTTACTTATGAAAAACATTGGAAATATATACATATGTATGTACAGTGTGGAAAATATTTGATTCTCGTTTGAAATGTATTTTTTTTTCATGACCCTTGAAATTACGATAAAAGTAATTTTGAAAATAAGCACTAAAGCGGCGGTGGTACATTAGTAAGTATTAGTCCACAAGCAATGTAACCACTATTTGCTTGTTGACCTTTGTTTTGACCAAGTGCCAGGGATACAAAGACTTGAGAATGCATGTACACTAGGGCGTATCCATTTAGCAGTCGATATTGAGTTTGCGATGGCTTTTGGCTGAGCGACTTATCAAAAAATCGTTTTTGATGCCTCCAATTTTCCTTTTCCTTTTTTTTTATTATTATTCTGTTACTTAAAATTCTTGTAATAGTTGAATGTGTAGAGTGACTGACTTAGGAAACGCGAGTTAGCAGGTTCGAATCTTGGCAGAGGCGGCAAATCAAATAATTGAAGATGAAATTATAAAAAGAAGAGAGGAGAGGAATCAAGCAGAAAAAAAGAAATAAATAAATAAACTGAGTGCTAAAATTAAGAAAAATAAAACCTAAAGGAGGGGAAATAAGAAAAAAAAAAGTTTTGTTTTGATGTTTTGTGTCTGAAAACATTTTCATATCACTGAAATATTCTTCATTAATAGTATGAAATGTTTCGTTAGCTCGTTATTAATGAAAAACTTCATTCCACAGAATGATGAAAATCATGCCATGAAAACAGCTTTTTTCTCTTAGTGTAAAGAGTCTTTGCATACAAGAAGCTGCAATTAGCTACAACCTTTAACAGATGAGACTTGAAATTTGCACAGAATATGCAGTTGCCAGGATAAATACCAAAAAAATACTGTAATGAAATTTACTATATTCTAAATTTTAAGTAAAAAAAAAAATACACGCTACTTCCAGCATTGGGGAGGACTTTGGTAAATTAAAAAAAAAAAAAAAAAAAAAAAAATTCGGAATTAATTGATCAAAAACAAAAATCGCCCATCCGAGAGTCATAGCAAATTGTCATTTTACATTGTAGGGGGACAGCTCGTAGCTTTCGCTTTGTTGTGGTTTTTATTATTTGTTGTTGTAGCGGCAAGGTACAACAACATTCTGTGAAAATTTCAGCTCTCTAGCTCTTACCGTTTCGGAGAATGGACGCTGTGACGGACGGACGGACGTAGAAGTCTCGGTAATAGGGTTCTGTTTCACTCTGATGAGTACGGAACCCCAATAACAATGAAAATATGTGGAGTTTTATTTGCCAGTTTTTTTTAAACAAATAAATAAACTTTTTTCTTTATTAGGTTTTATAAATGAGCGCAAGGTCACTTTATTCTCAATAAATATATTTTCAATTTATTGATAAATTTTCGATATTTCGATACGCCTTTGTGTATCTTCTTCAGGAAAATATATTTATTGAGAATAAAGTGACATTGCGCTCATTTATAAAACCTAATAAAGTTAAATAAAAAAAAAAGGTCGAAGAACGAGTATCCGGAACATTTAAAAAATAAAATTTTTTCTATAAAAACACGCCCACTCGGGAGCAAAACAGCAAGCGATTGATTTTAACGTTTGGGGTTCGCAGAGCTGACAACATGATCGACATAGAGGAAGCGAATTTTGTATGAAAACACTTACGTCTTTTCGACTTGTCGATCGAATCAGCGTTCGAATAAAAGAGAGGAGAGAAAAGAGGAATCCAAAATAATTTTCTTTCGCTTAGAAAGCGAACAATTGCACAACTTCGCAATAGAGGAACAGGCAGTTATAAGTTTCTGTGTAGTTTTGCATTTTATGCTGTTGAGGCTGGTTTTAATAAATCAACTATTTTATTTTATAAATTGATTCCTTTTCCTTTTTTTATCTAATCTAAAAAGGTCGATATTAATAACACATTTGATATATTTTATTTTATGATTGTTTATAATTTTGTAAATAAATTTTGCCTTATACTCACTTTTTCTTAAACAAAATCATTTCCTTTAATTTTTATATTTCCTGGTGGGTTTTGCGAGTGGTTTTGTTTCCATTGGTGGGTGGGTGGGTGGTTGATTAAATTTGATTATGATTATCTTAATTTTAATATAAAAATTTACATTTAATACTCATTAAAAAAAAAAAAATAAAATAAGCGTAAACAACTTTTGGCTTTTTTGGTGGTGATTTATTTCTTTGCTTTTTGCAATAGCAATTATTTTCTTGTTAACAAAACAAACAAATATTTCAACAAACAGGCAAACAAATGTGGGGATATTTTTCAGTGTAGCACAAATGAATTTGTTTTGTAACAAAAACTTAAACAAAAACACAATAATATTCAGGCATAACAAACTATTTTCAATACGCAACGCAACACTTTACATTTTTTCAGCTTTGATTATCATTATCATTTTCCAGGAATATTTTTTCTGTTGCATTTTTATTATTTTTTTTTTTCACTCAGTCATTTAACTATTTCCAAGCCACATTTTAAATAAATTTCTAGAGATTTTTTGTTGTTTTTTTTTTTTTTGTAATCCAGACAGGCATTTAATATCCTTTGTGTTGGGCATTTATTATTCACTTGCTGTTTAATATTCGATTTTATTGAGGCATTTTCTTGTGTGTAGTGTAGTGTATGTATACATGAATTTTCTTTTGGTAAAATACTTTTTTTTTTATTATTACTATTAATAAGACATATTGAATTGATTTTGTTTTTGTAGCACTACTTCCTGCAGCGTACGTTTCGTAAATGTTGCGTTTGTTTGAAGCCAACCATTCACTATCTTTGAAATCCCTTCAAAAAAGAGACATGAAACAACAACGCACACAACCGCACAGGCACTCAACCATCCACACAATGGCAAAAGGCTGGCTGGCTGGCGGCAGCAGCAGCAGGCAGTCAAGAATGGTGGTGGTGGTGGTGCAGTTTGGTTTCACTGCAGTGAATTGCATTTAATTCCTTTTTCTGTTTCTCTTTTTGTGTTGTGTCGAATCTCTTAAAATCTTGTACTGTACTGAGTGAGCTGCACTCTGCGTTCACACACAGTGAGTGAGATCGGTGTGATGGAGTTGTGAGCTAGGGGAGGTTTTTCTCTGGCAAGCAGGATATTTTCAATGATGTCAACAGAGTCGCATTATAGCGGATTTACACTTACTCACATCTTTGAGATGTGTGTTGAAGATGTTGAAAATTGAAAAAAGCTATTTACATTACATTTTCAACATCTTTCATCTGTCAAATATTATTTCACGTGTTTGAGCAAACTAAAAAACATTATTTTAGTCTTTTTTACTAAAAATAAAAGTATTGCATTACATATATAATATTTATTTTATCTTTTTTTTAATTATTTGAAAAACTATTTCATACAGCTTCAGATCGTTTTTATATAAAAATTTTATTAACAATATTACTCAATATTTCAATAACAATTTGTTATCATCTTCAGGATAATATTTTTAATTAATTATTAATTGCATTACTAATTTTATATTATGTTTAATTTAATTAAAATTTACTTACATTGTTCGTTCAGGCTCATTGTAAAAATTTTTGACACTTGTATATTTTCTAGTGATGGTATGAATTTTTATCGCTTTTTTTAACTTCTTATTAGTGATGACATTAAAATAATCGAAAGATGTTGAATACAGCAAAATGAGAAATGTACATCTTGTAAAGATGTTGAGAGATGTTGAGTTTTTTTTTTCATATAGAATTTATATAGGAAGATGTTAACATCTTGCCAAAATGATGAAAGATGTAAGATGTGAGTAAGTGTAAAAAGCCTATTAGGGAAAAATGTAAAATATAAATCGAATGTATGTATGTATCATCATCATCATGAAAGAGCAACCCGTTTAGAACCATGAAAAATGAATCTCTTTTTATTGCAATTTATGTCTTACACCAACAACAAGAGATCTGCTTTTATTATAATTACACCTCGACCAAAAAGCGATATCTTTTGTGCAGCTTTGCCGATAGACCTAGAGTCAGGCGCGGATCCAGCTAAAGCTTTTGTGGTGGGGGTGGGAATTTGTATGGCATAAAATAAAGTCTTATCATTGGTAAATCGCTTATTAGCGAAATAAATACATTTATCATTTGGTTAGTCTTCAAATTTATCAGTTGAAAAATCTTCTAACTCCTGCCATTTTACCGTTCAAACAAACACAGAAATCCCCTAAAACTACGCAAAAAATAAATTGTTTCCCCCCCTAAATTTTTGCCGAAAGAATTCAACACCCCACCAAATTCACCCTCAAAAAGAAAATAAAACCCCTAAGCTGGCAACACCGATGTAGGTATATTTATTGAACTCTTCATGCTAAAAATGCTCTCTTTCTTTTGATTTATTTTAATGCTCTCATTGTGCTGGTAAATGCGCTCTTAATGTTTGCCATGGAATTTGCTGCCCTCACTCTCTCTCTCTCTCTCTCTCTCGCTCTTACTCTATTCTGAAAGGATTTTTTGTTTGTATAAAGTGCATTTACCTTCGATCAAAACCATTGTTTTTTTTTGTAGTTTTGTATTTTCAGGTACCCATTAAAATGTCAGAAGATAGAGATTCTTGTTTTATTGTTGAAAACTGCATTATATTTTCAACAAACAAAAACTAGTCAAGATTTTATTTATTTTTCTGCATCATATTTAATATTTTCTTTTTTTTTTTTAATAAAAAAAAATTAGCAAAGCATCATAAAAGTCACCCTAATTCTTTTATTTTTTTTCTTCATCATTTTGTATGGATTGCGAAAAACAAAGATTGCTCTTGACTGACTACATGAATTTGTAATGAATGTTGCAAGCAAATATGTTAAAGTATTCGCATCGAATTTTAAGGGATGCTGCTGTTCCTCCACAACCATAGAAACAAATTAAACAAAATTTTACTTTCAAACATGAAGCAAAAAAAAAATAAATAAATTCAAACAAGGTTAAACTTTAGAAACTACCACTTTAAAACAAAACAATACTGTCTGGCTGCTTCGTCGGTTGGTGGGCAATCAGGCAGGCAGGCAGGAAGGGAAGCAACTTGCTTGCTCTTGTTCTTACTACAGCTCGAAAGTACACAGATGACTGGCTGGCTGGCTGGCCATCAAGAGGATAAAGTTAATGGTTGCTTCTTTGTTTTTTTCTTTCCTTTTTTTTGACTACTGCTACAGGGCTTCGTATTTAATAACAAATCATGGGAGGTAAAGTAGTGCAACAAAGTAAAAATTGAATAAAAAAAAAAAATACACATGTATGCACGTACATCCATACATACCGTATATACAAGAATAATAAACAAAATTCAAAAAATTTTAAATTGCTGTGTACATAAATGCATGCATACACACACACACACACACACACATAACGTATGTAGACATGCTTGTTATGAAAGGAAACTCTAGAAGCTCATGTCAAGACAATATACACGACCAAAAACCAAATCGAGAGGCTTTCAAAAAATATTGTAAGGCCTGTGCATCATCGTTTCGCTGCTGTAAGTGAAATGTGTCGATTCCTCACCGTTCTTAGGAATTAGGACCGTATTTTGCATTTAGATCTACACCTACATCCATATAAAGTTCAGCTCACACAACAACTGAAGCCAGCTGCTCGACCATTCACAACGTCGTAGATACGTGGCATGGCTGCTTGAACAACAGGCGATCAGGTGGACGGCGATTTTTCGAACAAAATTTTCTTCGGCGATGAAGCAAATTTCTCACACACAATCGGTGGGTGTCGTATTTGGGGTGCTGAGAATTCTCAAGTAATTGAAGAGAGGCCATTACAAACGAAAAAAAATTCACTTTTTGGTACGAAGGTGTGTGATTGGATCTTACTTGTTCGAAAACGACAATGGAACGACTGTCACCGTCAATTCGGAGCGTTATGGTCGTATGATAATCGACCTGCTATTGAAGAATACGACTGGGAGAATATGTGGTTTCAACAAGACGCTGCCCCACATGCCACAAAACTCGAGCGCATAGGGCTTTATTGCAAGAGACATTTCCTGGCCGCGTAACTTCTCGTCGTGGCGATATCAACTGGCTGGCCACCAAAATCATGCGATTTGACACCATTAGATGTTTTTTTTTTTTTTTTGTGGGGCTACGAGAAAGACCGTGTTTATGTAGATAAACCTTTTCAACTCTTGAGCACTTAAAAACCATCACTCGTCCAGTTATGACTGAGATACCGCCCAATATGTATTAAAAAGTGGTTGAAAATTATCTCAAAAGAATCCATCACTTCGCGTGATGGTCATTTAAACGCAAAAGAAATATCAAGAAAAAAATATATATAATTTAATATGTGTTTTATTTACGTTTGACTTTTGAAACCGCAAAAATAACCCGTTATATAGACATAACTGAAATATCTTGTGTTTTTTGTTTAATTGTGTAATTTTTTCAAAACCACACTCACCTTTGACTACTAATTTGAATTCATGAAGTTGCCATATTTTTTCATCTGTAAAAAGAGAGAAAAATAACAGTTGAGTTCTTTTTTTACATGTTATTTTATCATTTAAATTCAATTGAAGTAATAAGTAAATTTAAATGAAGTTTCATTTATTTTCGAGAGTGTTTTCAGTTAATTTGACCGACAACGTTTACTGGGTGTAGTTTTTTGCTGCTCAACTCAAAATTTGTACATAAGTGTTGCAAGACGAAAAAATGTTTTCTATGTATTTTAAAGGTTTTTTTTCTGATTCTCATTTTGTTCATGCGAATTATTTGTGTTTTAGTTATAACATTCTTTTAAGAGTTTTTTGAGTCTACTGATGAGTTGATTTGCAGCATCAACGAAATGTTGGCGGCATATGGACGCCCATAGGGACGCAGAAAGGTCCCGTTGTAGACGCCTAAAAATTACACAAAACATTAATAAGGTCTATTTTTGTTGAATGTAAAATAGTATTATTTTATTATTAATAGTTTCCTGTGTTTTACAGCCGCCGACATTTCGTTAATGCTGCTCAACTCAACAGAATAAAGAAAATCAAAAGATATATGAAATTTCTTTAACCAAACTTATTTTAGTCCTGATCTCTATAGAAACCAAAAATGTCACCTTATAGTCTTGCCAGCTCTGGAAACAGGCAAGAAGTCGGAGAATACATATGTAAGTTCCCTGCAAGAACAGTGTGGCCATCATCATCAGGGTTTCTATTATTTTCTTAAGTAAATATTCAAAACATTAAAACTGATGTAAGTATACATTCGTAAAAATGTGATTTCTTTTTTAAACCAGCGTTACCAGCTCAACAAAGTGATCATTCGAAAATTTTTTTTTTAAATACCTTTAAAATTGCACACAATGCTATTAATTTCTCTTATTATTATATAAAAAAAAAGTATTTCGAAAAATTTCAAAAAAACAATTCAAAGAGAATTGAATAAACGATTTTAGATATACATTTAGATCTAAAATTAAAAGAAAAACAGTAGTCAGTGGCAGTTTTAACAATAGACAACTAAATCATATAAAAGAAACTTGAGCAGCACCGTTTTTATTTTCAAAGAAAAAAGCACAAATGAACCTATAAAATGAAATTACCAAATTAGTACGGGAAAATCAAAATACTAAAAAAAAATCGTTGTAATGGCAACGCTGAAATCTATAAAATTGCTTTGTGAAAACATTAATGCATAAACGTAGTTCGAAATGAAATTAGAACGGGAAAATCAAAATATTAAAAAAAATCATTGTAATGGCAACACTGAAAGCTATAAAATTGCTTTGCCTGTGTTAGTAATTAAGTTGCTGATGTTTTACTTTCTAACAGATATTTCTTGCCGGTTTGGTGATCTAGAATCTAGATCCTAGAAAAACTAAAAACAGAGAAGGAACTACAGACCACCGGCGGCAGGCGATTTTGTCGGATTTAATTAAAAGTACCAAATATTCAACTTCCAATAAGTAAAATACTTATAAATTTTTGTTTTTGATTTAATTAAGAAAACTGCCAGCCACCAATATTAATATTACCTTCAAGACATTTCAATCAACAATTAACATTTTACAAACGGCTGTGGCCGCACGGTATTGTATGACATTCTGGTCGATAGTTAGTATAGGAATTCCTTATCATTTGTTTGGGGAGCTCTCTAACAAATGCGGCATGTGATAATTATTGTGGTACGTGCTATTTCTTGACTCTGTGGACTTTGTTTTCAGTGTTTAGGATTTTTCGTATTTAAGTTTGTTGCTTTTTGTTTCTTTCAAATTCTACATATGTATATTCTTGCAAAATAACCAGCCATTGAACAGTGGCAGTGGCAACCACCGCCAGCCAACCTTGGTGCCGTCCGTCCATCCACTGCACAAAAAGTAACATGTATGTATGTATGCATTTTATGGCAAAAGAAAACTTAGCAATGAATTGAACTCGTGCTGTATGCCACTATCGTCATAAGGGTTTTAGCAGGGGCGACGAAGACGACGACGACAGCTGCAGATGTGTTCAGTTTTACACTTTAGTAACCGAATTCTTTAGAACCTTCCCAGTCTCGATTACAATGCACTTATAATTGGAGTGAATTGCGCAGGAATGAAGCGAATTTAAAAAGATGAAGGAAGAAGCCTTTTCAAAGAATATTTAGGGGAGTTTTTAAAGTTTAAAATTCTGCTGTAACGTGTTGCTGAGTTACAACAAACGCGCATTGAATTGTTCAGTTGTAACGATTGGAACTCACAAGTTCCAATTGCATTTGCTTAAGAACAAAAAAAGGAAAATTAATAAAATCTTTGAGACTAGAAATTAAAATGTTAGTTGTTCATAAGATTAAAAAGCTGCAGATGAATGAATCGCTTTGAACATTTTCGCTGTTAAATGTTACCATCACTTGAGAGAGCTGCAAAACAAATGCCGTTAATATCGATAGTTGCTTTTTCAAACGACTGAAAGCAAGGCCGATGAAATGAGTCTGACGGCGTCTTTTTTATAAAAGCGGCAATTCTGCCGCTTATAAATTATTATTAGATCTTAACAAATATTTTCAATACGTACAGATAATTAAATACATAAATGGAAATATTTTTGGACACAGGCTTATGCTTGGAACAATAATAAATAATAATAATATATTGGAACACAACTGCGACGAACGACGAATTTCGCCCAACACGACGTATACGCCGGTTAAAATTCGTCGTATGAAGCACAACAGCGACGAAAAACAACGACATCTGTTATAATCGATAAAGTTGTTTATTGTTTGTTCAAACATAAAAAAAAAATTAAATGAATCAAAGAATTTTAAATTTTGTAAAAATAATTAAAATAATGAACATGATCCCTCCCAGATTTTATATAAATATTCATGAAGTTTAACATTTATAATTATAATTTCACTTGTATCCATTTTATCAGTTTTTTAATTTTATCTTATTATAGTTGAACAGCTGATGGGGTGACCATATTAAAACAAAATTGCTTGCTAAAAAATTTAGCCTTAGCAAAACCACAAAAAATTAAACACTACAAACATGTTTTATAATCTAATATGTTGGCTTTTTATTTTAAAATGCTAAAAATGTCAAAGCTTAGCACTTAAAATAAAAACTATTAAAGAGAAAAATTAACTGTTTTTACTAAAACACTTGAAAACATGAAAACCAAAATGGCCACATGGTTCGGATTTGTTCGTCGTTCGCCGGCGTAAGAAATAGAAATAAATCTATTTCAAGTTCGCAGGCGTACAACGAATTTCGACCGACGCTGTGACGTGTACATTTTCATATACACCAATGCGTTTTATTTTTGACGGCGAATATTTGCGGCGAAAAATTAGTCGTTCGTCCCAGTTGTGTTCCTAGTATTAACTGAGAGCTCGCATTGTCGTGGGTGAAGGGTGATCCGCCTTCGGCTGACCGTGTGCGAGAGAGAGAGAGAGAGAGAGCGAGCGAAGAAGCTCATCGGCGATCAGCAGGGGGGTATCCGATTCTATTATTACAGTAGGGCGTGCATGACACTGTTTTATTGGTATTTAATTTGGACTATGCTCGGAGAAGATCAGTGATCTGGCTCCCGAAACCCGCACTGTTTTTACCCGATACACGTGCACCATGCAGAACTCATTCATAGCCAAACTGACTATACAAAATAGTTGATATTGCCAATATATACATATGTATATACACATAACAGACATGTGTATCAATATAACAGAAAAAAAATATGCGAAGTTTGAACATACGTAACTCAGGAAATTTGAAAATAACGTTTATTATTTGATCAGACCTCGAACTGTTCGCTTTGTCTATTAATGGATGGGGTTTTATGCAAAATCGTAACAGTCCAACCTAAATTAACACGTCAAGCGTAATTTTGCTGTCTAAGCCCGCCTCTTTTGTATGGAAATGGGAAATACGCTTGACGCTCTAATTTAGATGGATCTGTGACTGAGAGTTGCGTTATAAAAACTTACCCACACATACGAATTTTATATATTGAAACGACCTGGAAAGCAGTTTTAGGTTAAAGAAGACTATTTTTTTTTGGAAAAGTATAATTTTTTTTGTTGCCAAAAATAAAATTGCTTTCAAAGAAGTCATCAAAAGATTGGCTCGATAACACCTTTTCAAATAACTGACCAAAAAATTGCAGAATTGTTTTTTTCTCTTTTTTTTATTTTAATTTATTTTGAAAAATCCAAAGTACACAAAAGTTAAAAACCAGTGCTGGAGTATTAAAACCACCATTTGCTTGAAATCCTGTCAGCATACGATTTGATTTGTTTTTTGTGGATTGTTTTTTTTTTCTCACTCACTCACTCACTTTTTGGGTTTGTCACATGGGCATTTAATTTGTTCTGTTATTTGTTGATTTTTCTTTGTTTTTTTTTTCTTCATTTTCTTTGTGTTTCCGTTTTCTTTGGTATGTAGGTATGTATTATTGTTTTGAGGAAACATCATAAAGTTGTACGTACAAATGTGGAGTGACCTTCCCAAAGAAGTCTGGGTATACGGTCATTTCCTTGCACGCGCAACCAAATCGTATGCTTTTCAAAGCTTTTCCATGGCACAGCCAAATCATGCTGCTGATGTTGGTGTGTGTGTGTGTGTGAGTGTGTGCGGCATTAATTGTTCTTTAAATTGTGTACAGTTCAATGCTTCAGTTGCAGGGTTTTTTTTTACCCTTTTCATGTTCTGTTTGCTATTGAAATTTTTATTTTTTGCTAATTCGTTTAAAACGGCCATAAGTAAATATAAATTCGGTTTTTTTTTGGAAAAATTAAAACTTTTGGCAGAGTCCTTTCATCTAATCAAATTGTATGATGTACAGACACAGATTTATGATTGTGTTTTTGTGTGGCTTGGGGCTTTAAATTCAATGAGAACTTGCAATTTGTTTTTTTTTGCATAATTGTCTATTGGTTGTATACAGTTGTGTGCAAAAAAGAGTTCTCGAGGAAGTCCCAAGCGGCTGGCATCCGCGCTGGCTTTTAATTGAACTAAATCAGTTTACAATTATGTACCTTATTGGGCCTTAAGGTGGGATCACACGATTGCCGCCATGCACCAATTTTACACAATTTTTATTGGGCTCAATTGGAGCACAATACAAAATCTTTCCCAATTAAATTCTCTGCAATCACATGATTGTCACATTTTACTGAAATTTTATTGGCGCTAAATAATTTAGTACCAATAGTTCCCGCATTGCAGTCACACGATTATACGGCAACTCTGAGAAACAGCTGTTACAGCTGATGCCAAACTTGATTTGGCAAAAATAAAAAATGGAGTTAAAAATATGATTTGTTGCTTAACCCTTAAATGTATGAATTTTCCAAATACACTGAAAAAAATATATAGTAAAGAATAATTTTTTTTTTTTTAATTTTTATAGTAAAATTTATTTAAAAAAAGCACTATGTTGCAAATCTGCAACACTATGCATTTACATAAAAACAAAAATATTTATTTATTTATTTATTTATTTATATCAAGAACACTTAAGAATATAATTCTTTTATGGTTCATTAAAATGTTACATTGACATATATGGTAAAACGAAAACGAAAAAAAAAAAATATACATGTACTTATAATATAAATCTTATACTAATCCAGTATTATGTAAACTTTATCACATTATTATAATGTTTAAAAGCGAAAAAGCGAAAAAAGGAAGATATACAAAAATAAAAAAGTAAAAGTAAATTGATAAATATTTAAGAAATATGCAGAGAGATTTGAATTTATTTATTTGAGAAGAAATCCAAAAGTGCTTTAGTAAAACTGTTTTTTCCCTGAATGAGTTTAATATATATTGGTAGACCATTCCATAGCTTAATAGCGTTAATGAAAAAGAATCTGGATGTATTGAGGTGCATGTGTCTTCGTGTTATAAGTGTTATAATTCGAGAGGATGTACCAAAAGTGAGTTTTTCGTACAGATAGCCGGGTTTTAAAAATGAAAATTTTTGAAACAATTTATATCTTTAGTAAAGCAAAAAGCTACTTCACACTTTTCACATTTTGTTTGTGTGTATCCCTTACAGCGACTTCGCACACAATTATCAGGACAGTGACCAATATTATAATGCATAGTGTTGCAGTTTTATAACATTCTAAAATAGGTCAAATTAAATGAAAAAAAAAAACACTATTTTCCCTTGCGACCAAGAATTTTCTTTGAAAATATACATACATATGTTATTCTATATAAAATCAATTTTTGTTAACACTTACGTTTGAAAATCACAAAAGCGCAGTTCATTATTTGGTGCAAATGTCTTGCGTAAGTGCGAATGCAAGAAATCGTTGCTTTTTCTTTGCAACCCAGCAACAAAATATACAAGGTTGCACTCGCAATATTTTTGCATTTACGCACCGCTAATTACGTGTTGCTTTTTTCGCATGAGTATTGCGTTTGCAACACTGACACTCGAACAGCTGACATTTTAAAACAAAGCAAGCAAAAAATTGTAGAGATGGAGCCAACAGCAATTACCAAAAAAAAATAAATAAAACGTGAAAAATTAAAAATTGTGTATTAATTTATCAGCTGTTATTGGGAGTGCAATAAAATTTGCAAAGTTGTTAAAAAGGGTGCTCAATATTAGTTGCAATATAATCGCAAATGCAAATAGTCGCAACCAAAAACGCACCAAACGCTGAGTACCGCTAAAATTATACTTCTCACTAAAACACAAGTTGCACCTGCTACAAGAATTTTAATACCGTTACTTTGTCCACGTGACCTGAATTTTAAAAACATAAAAAAGTGCTGCCAAGCCATAAACTGCACCAAGTACAACTCTTTTAATACACAACGATGTGTAGTGAGCGAATTAATACCATTTTGAGGTGAGTTTAATATGGTATGTTGCAGAATTACAGCAACGTGCATTCAAGGGTTAAAAAGAAAAGAAAAATTACTTCGGCTATTATAATAATGTTGTGTTCTACTTACTTCTTATTAACATACATACATATGCTTGTTGTAAGTGATCGTAAGAATGCTGTCTGTCTATCAGCCTCTTTCTTTCTTGAGTAAATTAAAGTTTAAAAATTTTTTTAAGTTTTGTTTCAATTACTTTCTCGTAGTTGCCATAAATCTAAAAAGAAGCGAAGCTAGAAAAACGTCAACATACAAGAGCTTCTGCGAAGAAAAACGTCGAATGTCATTTTAGTGTTTTTTGATCAAAATTACGTTACAAGTGATGTAAAATCGTCACATCCAACACCACTGTGATTGGCATACAAAATATAACAAAAATTGGTGCGTTGCGGCAATCGCATGATCCCACCTTTAGGTCGTTTTTCCTCCCACAGAACTGAGGAAGTATTTTGTCATAAAATTGTAGTGATCAAGTTCTTTTAAGGTGACCGAGAAGCCTTAAGTGTAAGTTCCGGCATTCGTGATCGTATGAATTCCTTAACGAATGCTGTGCTTTAAAATTTTTTTTCATTATTTTTACTTGATAGTTCATTTGGACCCAGCAATCGTTTATGAAAAATCGTTTCTTTCACTAGTGAAAGAAACCCCTCCCCACCTTTTCTATTTTCTTGCTGCTACACAATGCAACTGTTTTTTTTTCTTATCGCTTATGCCAAAACAGATTCAAAGCATGAAAACTGATAGCGTTTTTTTTTTGTTTGTTTGTCATTACGAGTGTACATGGTTGCATCCACCATTTTAGCCCACAGAGCCACAGGCAGCAACAGAGTCTAGAAGTCTTAGTTTCAATTCATTTAAAACACCATATAATTGAACAAACGCAAAAAAAAATCGCTCTTTTTCAATTATTGACAAGCACCCATCAAGAGTTTTGAGAACAACAAACAAAACAAAAATAAATAAATAAAATGCAAAACGAACCTTTGCTACCCAAAGTATTATTGCCCGAGGGTATGCCATTCTATCACTATGGCTGGCTGGCTGGCTGTCTGTCTGTTTGTGTGTGTGTGTGTGTTTTGCAACCCAATCATTAAGTAACCCCCTTTTTTCAAATACTGTTATTCTTTTATTTTTCCCTTTCATGTCCTTTTTTTTATTTTTTTATTTTTTTTTTTTTTTTTTTGTATCAGTGCAGACTGGGTTTATGCTGTTAAGCGCTTTTAATACTTGAAAAAAAAAAAGAAAAACTGAAAGCATTTTCACATTTTGCTACAATTGATTTGCTTGCACTGCTAACAAATACATATATTCCAATATAAATACATACATATAAGTTTTTGCACATGAATAATTTTTTTTTATTATTCTGCTTTCGCATTTAAACATTTAATAATGTCTAAGGCCACCTAACACCAGTCGATTAGCTGGACAAATAGGCCAAACTGTAAGCGGCATGTTCTTTTCATGTTGTCACACACGTTGGACCAATACGAGGTCTGCTCAAAAAATAAACGTTATTTTAAAATTTCCTGAGTTACGTATGTTCGAATTTCGCATATTTTTTTTCTGTTATATTGATACACATGTCTGTTATATATGTATATATTGGCAATATCAACAATTTTGTATAGTCAGTTTGCCTATGAATGAGTTCTGCATGATGCACGTGTATCGGGTAAAAACAGTGCGGGTTTCGGGAGCCAGATCACTGATCTTCTCAGATCACAGTCCAAATGAAATACCGATAAAACAGTGTCATGCACGCCCTACTGTAATAATAGAATCGGATACCCCCCTGCTGATCGCCGATGATCTTCTTCGCTCGCTCGCTCTCTCTCTCTCTCTCTCTCTCTCGCACACGGTCAAGTAACACCAAAATAGACTTTGAGGCACATGGAAGCAGTGAAGTAAATGATTTTGGATAATCATTGAATCACTATCACAGAGGTTGTGCTGAGGATGTTGGCATATTGTTGGGCTCATGCCAAACAATTTTTACGAATGTTTTAGACATGAAACGTGCACAAGAGAAGATTGTTCCAAATTGCAAAAACAACGTAGCATGGACATCGCCCAGGAGCACCGACGATCCAGATTTCCTCAAGGTCAGGATCAGAACTAGGAGCTGTTGAACATCGTCAACGACGATCCAGATTTGCTCAAGGTCATAACTGGTGACGAATCATATGTGAATGGCTGTGACATTGAAACCAATGCCCAATCATCCCAATGGAAGCGTCCAGAAGCCACAAGACCGGAAACACCACGTCAAATTCCATCAAATATGAAGGTTTTGCTCGCTGTTTTTTCTTCCACTGCAATGGTGTGGTGCAGCATGAATTCTTGCCACAAGGTCGTACGGTCAATTAGAAATACCACCTTGAAGTTAGGACCCGTTTGCACGAAGCAATTCCTGAGAAACGCTGAGAATTGTGGAAAAAACAACCATGGATTTTATACCAGCTCACACATCGATGCTTGTGCATGAGTTTTGGGCCAAAAACAAAACCGTTATCAAGCCTCAACCACCGTATTCACTGGACTTGGCCACCGCTGACGTTTTCCCAAAACTGAAGACACCAATGACAGAAAAGCGTTTTGCTGCGATTGAGGAGATAAAAGAAAAATCGAAACAGCAGCTGTTGGCGATTTTTCAAAAATGTTTCGAGGATTGGAAAAAAAACGCTGGCTTATTAGTGCATTATATCTTAGAGGGATTACTTTGCAGGGGACAAGATAGATAAATAAATGAATAAATAAATATTTTGTGAAAAAATTTAAAATAATAGCGGTTATTATTATTATTATTTTTTTTTTTTTGATCAGACCTTGTCTTAAAGATGATGTGTGTGTGTGTGCGAGTCAGTTAGCGTTGTTTATAACATCTCTGTTTTTGTTGACATTTTCTTAGACAAACTCTGTTGTTATTTTAACCCCCAATTTTTGACTTGGATTTTAAATGCCATTTCAATTTAAATTTGATTTAAATACAAAATTGAGTCAAACAGTTGCTATTTAAATCAAACCCATTTAAAATCGATTTAAATTTAAAACAGTTTGGTTTTGTTGTGCAAATTAAGAAAATTGCACATGTTTTTTTGTTTGTTTCATAATTTGATTTTTTATTATTTCCAGAAGGTAATCAACTTCTGTGGCAGTGAAATTGGGAGTCCTTTTATCACTTTTGCCACTCATTTTAATAATTTTTACAAAACAATTTATTATTTTCTAAACTTTTCACAATTTCACTTGCTTGCCAAATTTGTTTAAACAGCTGTTTTTTTATTGACTTATCGATAATTTTTTGACACTTACATTGTGCTGCCGTACTTTTATTACAATTAATTACCAAAAATAATTTTAGACGGTAAAATATATTTTAAGTCCAACTTAAATTTTAAGGAAAATTTACTAATTTTGTATTTAAGTCCCAAGTCAAAAATCGGATCTGTTCCAGAAACGGCCCATACGCCGAAAAATCAGCAAAATAAAGGACGAGCACACACAAATTTCAAAGTTTTTTTTTTTTGTCGATTTTCTTTGCGCGAGCATGTTGTTGTATGAGTAGTAATGGTGTTGGTTGCCCTTCAGTTGGGAATCAGCACAATTCGTTTGTGCTGGTATTTTCTTTCTTTTAAGTTTTTGCCTTTTGCAAGAATTAATAAGATGGTATTTTTAGAAAACAATCAAATCAAAATCACGATTTTTTTTTTTTTGATTGTCTAAAAATAAAAGCGAATAAAAGTCACGGTTGTTCTCCCTACATAAAAGATGTTTGTGCTATTTTGTTAGTTTTTTGCTTTTCTTAGTTTAGTTTGTTATATTTTTAACCATTAAATGGGCAAAAAGCTCCTCTCTCGATAAATATTGAAGTTTTTGTGTGGTGGAATTTGTGATGAATTGTTGCGGTGCAGGTAGAAAACATGTTCGAGCAATTTATGCTCCTGCGATTAAAGTGAGGTTATGCCGCAAGCGAATACAAATAAATAAACTTAATAGTTAAAGCCATAGGGCCTTAACTATAGTCAAATACGCAAGTCGGTTTTTTTTTAGAAATAACTTAAATTTTAAAAAATGTTTATAACTTTTTTTTTTTTTAACTATAGTCAAAATTAAAGTTGGCTTTAAGTTGCACCAGCTTTAACTTGGGGGTTACACGATCAAGTTTTGCCTTTCAAGTTTTAATACATTCACATTTTTTTAATTCATAAAAATTATTACGGATTGTTATTTGACATATTTGTATTGAAAATCTGTCAAATAAGAGCTTTATAAACCTGCTATAATTTTTATGAATTAGACGGTTACAATTTTGACACTTGATGCAAACTTGATGACAATTTTTGCTTTCCATAGAGATTATCAAGTTACAATCAAGAAAACAGCTGACAACAATTTTTTTTCGTTCTGTCTGCAAATATTTTTTGGTTTTGTTTGAAAGTTGCAATTGAAAGTGATAAAAATTAAACAGATTCAAGTTTAAAAATGGAAATGGAAATGTTTACGTGCAAAACCAACAAATATAATGATGTGCTGCGATTTATAGAGCATATCTGCATTCATTATAATTTTTAAATATTTACCAACCCTTCTTGCTAATAAGGGCTTCCTTCACCCAGTATTTCCTTTCTGCCCTCTGGTTTTTTCTTCTTCTTTTATTTTCTTTATTTCTGATAGTACTTTTAATGAAGCAGCTATTTTTCATTTTCTTCTTGACGGCATCTTGAAAACGAATTGTTATGAAATTGCGTGCAACCTACGTCACAGCCATCAATTTTATTGCAATTTGACAAGCAGTATGTGAAAAAAACTTGATAGCAAAACTTGATCGTGTAACTGCAGTGTAAGAAGCCAGGCTGTGAAGAAAATTAGTTTCATGGTATTGTAGAGGGGCTCGTGGATCTACCAAAACAGAAGTCCAAGTCTACCGGAGACTTATAGTTTGTTAACAATTCAAGGGTAGAGTTATGGAATTTACTAAGAAAAATATGAAGATATTGATAAAACAGTGCTGCCAGAGTACACTTTTTACACGGAACGGAACAACGCGAATTTATAAACGTTTTTAATTATTCAAAAGCGTATTTTTTTCAATTTCAGTTCTTCAAATTTTTTTTTTATAGACAGACATAACTTGTTGCGGACAATCGTCCTGCGGCCGGAATTAGGGATTTTCTCTCCTGTGGCTACGCATACGAAATCTGTAAGCACTTGGCGGCACACTTTTCCATTCCATACAACAATTGGTGGCATTATAGCAAATCCGATTCTTTTCTATTGCTACCTGTTTCATATTTTTCAATTTCATATTTGAACTCTGAAAATTGCAATACTATTCTGTATTTGATTTGCATATTTGCTTCAAATCATCTTAAAAACTTTGCAACGGTTTGCAAGCGACTTTTGCAGTAAGTGTATGTATGTAGTTAATTTGAAAAAATGTTCCTTTTATTATCTTTCAAAGACTTGAAGCAAGAAAGAAAATCATTAAAAAGATGTATTGAAATTAAAGCTAAACGATGGACGGATGGCCAGAGAACAGAAAACACTCTACTTTAAAAAAATTCGAGCATTTTTTGCTGTTTCGTTTCGTTGTTTTTTTTTTTTTTTTGATTTTTGCTCAAAATGAAAACTCTCATGATTGTGGCAAAAGCACTTTTTATTACAGTTTACTGCATGATAATGAAAATGTGAGTATTTAGAGGTGGAAGAGGAGCGACCAGATTTATGTACAGACAATTGGTGAGAAAGCAAAACCAAAACCAAAAAAAGCAGAAAAAAGAGCATGTTTGGTACCTTTGTCTGTTTGCATTGTCCTTTTGCGGGACCAATAACTCGCTTAAGGTAATTCCTGGAATTTCAAACAAAAGCCGCCTTTAAACACAACAGAGAGACGACGACGATAACAGCAGCAGCAGCAACAACAACAACAATAACAATAACGAAAAACAAGAAGTTTTGCTAACAGAACAAAAACAACTAAATTTATACCAACACATATGTACATACAATAAACAATCAAGAAAGCAAAGCCCATTTTGAAACTGAGCTGCTAGAGGAAAATACAGTGAGAGAAAAAAGATCTCTGAATATTAAAATCAATTGGAAAAATTGGATCCATCGTTAAACGTATTCTATGTGCACATGTCTTCTTTGTGCGATATAGAAAGAAAGAGTGATACAGTCATGTGAAAAAAGTGTTACGGAAACAGTAAAATTATTTCTGAAATAATGGAATATTTTCATTGATCAAACAAATGTCAAATAAAAATTATACCACTTAGTATAGAGGGATGAATAACGGCTAAAACGAGATAGCAAATCAGCGTAAATTCTACCAATCTCCTAAAATTCCCTAAATTTTGTAAATTCCCTTAAAATTTGTAGCAGAGGAAAAAAAGGTTTTGACGGTACTTTTTATGCATTAGGAAAGAGTATACAATGTATAGTATATATAGTCTATACCAGGCGTAGATCCAGGGGGGGAAGGAATATTCCTGATTTGGGCGATTTTCAAAAATCACTTTTTTCACCTCTGTATACTCTGTGTTAAAACTCTAGTTTAATAAAGCTTTTCAAATCAGTGTACCATTGATTGATTGATTGTGTTTAGGAATAGAAATTCGACAACGTTGCAAAAAAAAAGTGACAAACAGCTGATGTTTTGCATTATCAAGTTTAAACGGCAATTAAATTAAGTTTTGTTAGACTAGAGTTTTAAAGAGAAGGATATACTAAAGATACTATGATATACTATCTAAAGAGATGGATACAATATGCAAAAAAGCTCTTTTATTAAACTTTGCTTTGAGTTTTCTGAGTTTAGTTAAGGTTTAAGTATTCACTGATTTGACGACTTGCCAGTGTACACTGGCAAATCAAAATCCAAATCGGCTTCAACGTATTATTCGGTTGTGTAAAGCTCTTTATTTGGTTTCGCTTTGCAAGAACAATTTTTTCTCCGTGTAAATAGAGAAGTTAGTTAAAATTTTGTATCCAACTTCGTAATAACAAAAATTAAAATACAATATGTAGTTTATTTTATTTAAATGCACAAAATCTGAGAAAACGTAAAACACACACACACACACGTGCACACACAAACAGACCCTGGAATAGCCCTGCAGCTAAAATGAAGTAAGTTGTATGCAGTAGAAAGCACTCTGTTTACTTTCGCATCCAATTTGAACTATAAATTTTTTTACTTTTATTAATGACTTATGGGACTTTTAAGTTCAGTTAAAGACTTATTAATTGGGCAACACCCAAGTGGCTTCGAACCCAGATCACAACTAATTGCATACTGTTTTTAAGCAGCAGTTTATAGCCAAACTGCTACCTGACTGTCTATATTTAATCTTATTGATAATTTTACCTTGGCTTGTCAAGGGAGGCCCACTAGTCCTGTTGTGGGCAGTTGCATCCTATTTGACATACTAGTGTTATTCAACAAACATTTTTTTCTTCTTTTCTTAATTTAATTTTCTGTCTAATTTATTTGTAGACAAAAAAAGCGTCATTGTTTTTACGCGTCAAACGCTTCATAGTGCAATACATTTTGCCATTTGCTGTTATAGATTATTTGAGGAAGATACATATGTCCAAATTGTTCAAGTAAAGCTGGCAACTTTCTTAGAATATATACAAAAAACATCTGGTTTTCATCAAAATAGTTGGTTGTACTAATTCGAACTTAGGCCAAGAGGATGGCAACATCAACTTCGAATCCATCGAAGAGTTTCCATTACGAGTGATGTTCACTCGGAATTCATAATATGGCTGTTAAGCAAAAATTAATAAACAATAAAAATTACACCGGGCATTTTACTGCCGTATTTACAATTGACAACTGACAACTTGGCGACTTTCTCAACTGTTGGCCAATTTTTTAATATTGCTGTTTTTTGTTGTGACATACTTTACTTTAGCGACATCTAGCAGCTGATAGTGTCCGTTTTCACAACTAATTAATATTTATTGGTAGCTGTCTACCGCCCATCTTACACAATTGCTTGTCGACAGTACACCAATAAACAGCTGACACGCTTTCGTGACGATTTCTACTAATTTCCACTACCAGCAAGCCGCGTTAAGGAACATCGTCCCAAAAAAAAAAAAAAAAAAAAAATGTGGGCTTAAAAATGTTATATTTTGCTTAATAAAAAATATTTTCATTTGAAAAGTACACGTTTATTTTTTATTTGACGTTTTTATCAAACGATTTCCTCCGCCAATTCAGACAGACGATTTTCATTCCCATTTCAACTGGCAGCGCTATGCAACACAGTCGGTGTTCTAACAAATTGTGTTATTTTTTACTCATTAACAACACTGGTAATATGAGAGTCCCAAAACACAACTTATTACAAGTTTAGCTGCAGGGAAATTGTTATGAAAAATAGTTAAACTGTTGCATGGCTGGTCTGTTTGTTGTCTTCGTTGTGGCGGCTTTCACATGTTTGTGTGCATGAATTCATAACTGTGTTTGTGTCTGTTGTCCCAAATTTAGAAAACTGGTATCTTCCTCAAGCAAAGCAGCAAATGCAAAAACAACAACAGCATCAGCAGCTTCGCAAGAATCAACACCACCACAGGTAAAAACAAAATGTAATGAGACGAGTTTGTTTTTATTTATTACGAAATGGTATGCGGATTCTCAAAGATTTATTTAAAAACGAGTGGCAACAAAAAAGAAAAAAAAAAAAGAATTATGCATGTGAATGGTAAATGCGAGCGTGTGTGTGTGTGTGTGTGTGTGTGCTCGAGTTTGGCTGTTACATTTTTACGGTCATCAACATTTTCACAAATTATGGGAAATAGATTGATTTGGAAAGGTAAGAAGAAAGATGCACTTATTGTTTTATGCTGCTGCTCTCTCTCCCTCTCCATCTCGCTCTCACTCTCTTAAATTAGGTTAAATTGTTAATACTCATTTTCTTTCCTTTTACTTATTTGGACGTCTTGTAATTTACTTATAATTTTCATAACTGGGGTGTCTTAAAAAGAGGCCGCTACTTTTATGGAAATGCCAAAAAAAAAACTTATTTATGAATGGGAGAAAAGACGTTAAAATAACAGCTGCACGTTAATGAGTCTAAATGCTGTGATATCGTGTGTTTTTTATTTATTTATTGAAATTGTAATAGCGATGCATTTTTTGCTTGTCATGAGCATTGAAAATCGATAATTTTGTATGTGCCTGCTTTATTTAGCATGTTGCAACAACACGGCTGAGGCTTGTGACGTTGCATTCTTGATGCTCTTGGTTCACAAACGTTGTAGTTCAAGGAAATGCAAACAAACGATTTTTTTTCTTTCAATAAGGTTTTTGTTATTGTTGCGAAATAAATTCAAAATTTATACAAACATGCTGGAAAGTTTTTTTCAAGTGTCTGGCCAGCTAGAACAGCAACTATTAAATATTTAGGTGTGTGAAGATAAATTTTAAAATTTTTTAACCACGAACACCAGCCTTCAAAGTTAACAGATCTCTGTTAATGTGATAACATGGCTCTGTTAAGCCCAAAAACACTCATTAACACTAACTAATATTTTCAAATTGCATTTTAAAGAAACGGAGTCACAAAAGTGTCAAACGAAGTCGCCAATGAGGAAATTAAAAAAAAGGACTTTGGTACTTTTCTCGCAAAACGGTAGGAGATGGGCGAAAAAAAAATATTGGACATCGTTTTAGAGCCCATCTTATATAATGTCCAATAGTCAAAATGTTTTTGTGAAAAATACCTATAAGCATTTAAAAAAAAAAAATCGACCCCTGAAATTTCAAAAAGGACTTTCGTTGGGAGACAAAAATGCGCTGTTTGTCAAAATGTTCTTCTGAAAGTTGTAATTTGACAAATATTTCATAGCATAGAACTGCGTAGAAAACCCCCCCGCGGTGTACGACTTGTTTCTACTGTATTTTCTAAAATATTGAATGTGCACAAAATTTTAAAACGGAAATATTTAGAGCAGAAGACTACAAATCGACTGCAGGTCGATTTGCAGATTTGTCAAAATATTCGTCTGAAAGTTGCAATTTGACAAATATTGCATACCATAGAACTGCGTAGAAAACCCCGCCGCGGTGTATGACTGTTGGCTTAACAACATTAAAATCTATTTGTCTTCTTAAGCAAACAACTTAAATTTAATTCTTCTAAAAAGTGCTGGTATCAACTCTTCACATTACACGATAAATAAATAAAAAAAAAAAAAACAGAAGACGTTGGATAATTAAAACGCTGGTTTATTACTTTTGACCACAATTAACCATATTGCAGGCAACCTCAATTTAACCTTGTGACTTGTATAGTTTTATTAGTGGCGCATTGAAAACAAAGCATAAGGAATTTTTCTTCTACTCTTTTCATCTCTGGTGTTCTTGTGTTTTGTAAGTAAAAGTTTTACTATTAAACAAATGACATCTGCTGTTTGCGCAAGCGCAGCAATACAAGCAACAAAATTCAACACATGTAATTAGTGGCCCATAATCGCCATCGATCGTAGAATACACATACATATGTACATGCACATAAATACATACTACACGTATGTTAATAGAACGAGCTACTTTTACACTGCTAAAACAACAAATGATTTTTTTGTGGTTGTTGTAATTTTTCGCAGAAAACTTACGTTTTTATTGCTTTTGTTTTTATACATACATATGTATGTAAGTATTTCTTTTTGCACTTTATTTTGATTACCCCTGCAGCCCGGGGTTCGTTTTCTGTTTGTTTGAAGTTGCAAACGTGGTTTTTGTTATTGTGAAGTTGTTGCATGTAATTGTACATTACATTACATACGCTTTAGTGCTGCTTTACTTCACATAAAACAAAAAAAAAAAAACAACAACAAAAGTTTGTAGAAGCACAGTGGTTAAGGTCACATGAAAAAGGGTTAATGTTTTTTTTTTTTCTTTTTTTTTTTTTTTTTTTTAAATTCGGTCTCTTTGTAGTTTTCGGGTAAAGACGACAAATTAACAAATTCAGCTGAAATTTATTTTCTAATGTCTGCCACGTTTGCAACAGAAATACATACATGATGGGGGGCAAAAGTTATCACCCAATTATTCTTTGCATGACTGTAATTTTAATCAAATTAATAAAAATATAAAAAAATTAAGCCAAGAGTTCTGAACCATCGTGCAAGTGGTAGTTAGAGGGTAACCCTGGTAGGGGGTAGCCTTTAGTTTTTAACTTTTGATTGTTTTTTTTTTTTAGATTTTAGCTGCGGTCCAATTGCCACAAAATAAAAAAGTGTGCTGCCACACGTTTACAGATTTTGTACGGGCAGCCGGGGTTTTGTTATATCATCAGGGTATAACCCTCTATAAGGATTGACTTTTATGTTTCGTAGCTTGGCAGCCCTAGTGTTGCAATCTGACAGCTGGCAGCTCTATTGTGAGTAAAAGAGGGAGAAAATCCCTTACCCCAGTTGTCAAGTACAATTTTTGGCATACCTATGAAGAAATTTATGAAATTATATTTAAAAAAATACGATTTTGGATGCTTAAAACCGTTTTGAATTCGCAATTTTACATTCTACGCAAAAACTTTTCTCTGGCAGCACTGATTTACCAACATTTTCATATTTTCCTTAATAAATTCCACAACTTTAATATCAAATTTTTAAGAAAAAGCCTACGGTAGATTTTGACTTCAGTTTTGGCAGGTCCATTTCATTTCTTTTAAAGCCTGGCTCTTTAGGGTAAAGTTTACTACATACACTGTGAACATTTCAAGCCTCTATCTCTTACAGTTCAAAAGTTATAGCTAATTTTCAAACTAAAGGGTGTGCCCATTTGAATTTTTACTATTTGCTCTTTTTGATATTTATTGTATAGGCCTGGCTGCAAATTTGCTGTGCTGCCAAGTTTACTTTTTAGACAACCGCTTTGTTAGTCTTTTTCCACTTTTACATCTCTGGCTTGGCAGCACTGTTTTGCTTGACCACCAATTTCACAGCTGATTGATTGCTTTTAGTTTACATGGTTTAAATTAAATGCGTGCAAAGTTTGTGCAAATTATGGAGAGCAGCCTTTAGTTTCTAACTTCTTTTTGTTGTTTTTTGGTATTTGCTGTAGTAGAGAATATGCAAACACATAATCTCTGCCGATTTCAAGTCTCTATCTCTTATAGTTCGTTCAAAAGTTACACCTAATTTAAGCCAATTTTTACAGTTTCTTGTATGGCAGCTGCCTATAGTTAATGATTTTTTGTTGTTTTTGGTATTTGTCGTTATAGAAACTATTTGTGATTAAATCCTGTGAAAAGTTTAGCTCTCTAGCTAAAAATGGCTCAATAGATGTTGATAAAGGCCGTGATACACTATGCTACTCGATCGATGACATGTGTGTCAGGACTAAAAATGTATGTGTGTGAAAGACTTTTTGACAAGTCTGTACGATTTGTTAATCTTTTGAAAATTTTCAAAATTTTCAAAAACTATCTTTTTCTATGCGATCAGAGTTGCCATTGTGAAGTTGTTTACAAAAGTATAATAGTGTGGCCATTTTGATGCGACTTCTTAAATTAGGACAGAATTCTATCAGATTTAGCAAGCAATTTTCAGTGAATGAATCGTGCGATTGAGTAGGATAGTGTAACACGGTCTTAAAATTAAAATTATAACGACCCAGAAATGAAGATCCTGCAGCCGCAGTTAACAACATTCGCCATTACTGTTGTTAGAGGCGATAGATATGTATGCTCCCCCTGGTAAGCGTTCCCTTTGGGGACTTGAGTGACTTCAAATAAGTCCACAAAAAAAGTAAACTCTGACAAAAGAACAAATTAAGAAACGTAGACTACAAAGTTGATTTTATATTTTTTAGTGTTGATTTAACTTCACAGAAGTTTCATTTCAGTCCTGCTGAGTCATTCTTTAGAATTTTATTTTTTCCGTTTATCCCTGTTTTGTCTTAATGTTGCTGGACGGCGACGCTTAGAGGGTGCCCTCGAAACCACTGTGCAAGGCCAGTTATCTTTTTGAGTGTGCACAGCAGTGCATTTACTATTTTAAGCATTCGCACCCCAGTTTAACTACGACAATTTGAAGAAGAAAAAAAAAATTACCTTTACCTTGAAGGCTTTTAGCACAGAAACGAAAAACAACTTACTTTATGTCTTCATTTATTTGTTATTGTTTTTTTCTTCTTCTTCTTCTACTTATAAACAAAATGAGAAGCAAGAAAAGAAAAAATTATTTCAGTTTTTTTTTGCCAGTTCCATACGTTGGCATATGCCAATTTTGTATTATTTAGTTTAAATGGTTTTGAAAAAAAAGGCAAAAAAAGTGAAAAGAAAACTAAAATAATGGTTTTTAGTTTTTTTTTTTTTGCAAGCGTTCGTTCGTTCGTTCACTGCCCTCGTTTACAGTTTCTCAATGTTTCAATATTTTATTGCTTTTTTTTTCTTCGAGCAGTTGTTGCTGTTGCAATACTTTTGTTATAAATTATTTGTTTCAGTTTTGTCAAGGGTTTATTATTTATTAGTTGAACAATTGTGTTGTTGTTGTTTAATTTTTGCTTTGTTGTTGCTTTTCTTCGAGGGTTGCTGTCGTGCAATTAAGGCTCTACCATGGAATATCTATTTAAATTGTTCATTTAGCAATGGTTGCAAATATTTTACAGGGTTTACGTTGTTTTTTGAAAATTGTTTCAAAAGTAGGCACAAAGGACATCGTACATATGTATGTTTTAATTTTTCAATTACACGCCAAACTTTCTACTACGCCGTTGTTGTCTAAGAAAGTAACTGCCTGGCCTGTTCCTCGATGTCGCAAGAAAATGCATGTAAGCGATCGAAATGTAGTCGCACGATTTCGAATCAATTTGGGTTCCTCGGCAGCTTGCATTTATTTACGTCATGAAATTTTTTGCATTTACTTCACAGAGTTGCCAGATCGGCAAATTAAACTTTTGGTTGAATTTTTATTGGAGTATTGCAGAAAAAAACTACTAAATTGTTGCTGTGTAAATGCAACCCTTCTGAAAACTGGTCAGCTGTATCTGACTAGCCAAACTAAATACCAAAGCAAAAATTTTTAAAGTGTGGAAATAGTATTTGTGGTATTTTGAAATTTAAAAGCATAGTTTTTTATAGACATTTAACAAGTAGGTAGTACATACTTTGACGCACTGCACACTGGTATTATTTCCTCTGGCAAACTCTGGATTTTCTGCCATCTAGCGAACAAGTGAACTGTTTAGGAAAACTACATGCATGCAGATGATAATTGTTTAATATATTCACTAAAGAAAAAAATCAATTATTTGCCAGTTTTTTTTTTTTTTTTACAAATAAATATAAAATTTTTTCTATAAAAACACCCACTCGATAGCAAAACAGCAAGCGATTGATTTTGATGTTTGTGGTTCGCACTGCTAACAACATGATCGATATGGAGGAATGGGATTTTGTATGAAAACACTTACGTCTTTTCGACTTGTCCATCGAATCAGCGTTCGAATAAAAGAACCTCATCATAGAGGCACCCAAAACCATTTTCTTTGGCTTAGAAAGCAAACAATCGCACCACTTCGACATTCAGGAATGGGCAGTAAGCCTGCTCAGTAGCTTTCAGGAAATTTTGAAATGCAGGCATGCACAGGCATGATTGTGCATGTTCAAATTCTTCTAAGTATTATTATTATTTTTTTTTTTTTATATATTTTTGCATGCATTGAATTAAAGAAGAATTTTCACTGTGCTTTACTTTCTGCCAAAATCTTTTTTAAGGGTGACAAACAGTGCCTGATCGAGCCACTCACTTTAAAGGCTCGTGCAGCTGTTTTCACAATGTATGATTAAAAATGAACGTAGGAATTTAATGGCCAGACTGCCATACAAAACATGTCCTTAAAGCATAGTAGTATTGTTGAGAGTGACGACATAACACTGGAAGAAAACAATTTGCTATTCATTTTATTCATGTATTTGTGAACATCTTCAAAATGTTTTTTTTTTTTTAAATTATATTTCTTAGTTTTTTTTTTTTAATGTCTTATGACAAACAAGACATTGCATGTCATCAAAAGCATTTTGTAACATAAAATACTTTTCGGCTGACATCATTAATATATCGCCATAATAAGACACAGAATTTCTGCAAGTGTAGTTTGTCTCTCCCATTCAACATGGTGCTTTCCTATTGGTTGATTGACGATCAAACAAAAGAGCGTAATAATACGTGTGATTTTAATTTGCTGATATCAGCCACTACTGTGGCATCTGTGCCTTAAAGTAAACCTTAAGTTTGAATCATACATTGTGAAAATGGCACTTAATGAGAAAAATTGTCATTGACACTTTCTTCCCGGGAAAAATGTGAAAACGCAAATGTGTTAATTATTATGCAATATTTTTTTATTGTCTGAAAAAGATTTTTTCCCTGGCATGAAAATCTTATAATTGCAATGAAAATAAAAGGAATATTATAAGATACAGTATTAATGTATGTATTCTAGGTATTCATATTTCTTTCTTTTTTTTCCAACTTGCTTTGCCCTTTTCTTGTTTTCTATTGGCATAATTTTCTTTGTTTTTTGTTGTCTTTCCTTATAAAGCCAGCTGTTCTTTTTTCATTAATAGAGTCGAATCTAACACGACAACAGTTAAATTATTTGTAATTTTATTATGAAATGGGACATCTGTTTAATATCTTCAAATTAAAGTTATCTTTGTACAGGGTGATAGATAATAATGCTCACAAACTAAGGAAACATTCCAAACTTCTTATGATTGGGACATTGTGAAGGAAATGTGTTTTAATTTTTAGCTTCAGCAACACCCCTGCAAGAAATAGCTGATGGAAACTAACACATTAACAATTTAATTACAAACACATGCAAAACAATTTTATAGGTTTCAGCGTTGCCATTACAATGATTGTTTTAGTATTTTGATTTTCCCTTATTAATTTGGTATTTTCATTTGGAACTACGTTTATGCATTAATATTTTTATAGGTTCATTTGTCCATTTTTTTTTTAATATATTTTATTATATTCTTTTTGAATTGTTTTTTTGAAAATTTTCGAAAAATTCTTTTTTTATTTAGCAACAAAGAAATTAATAGCATTGCATGTAAATTTGTGGGCATTTAAAAAAAAAGATTTCGAATGATCGCTTTTCTGAGGTGGTAACGCTGGTTAAAAAAATAGCTCACATGTACACGAATGTTTACATCAGTTTTTTCATTTTGCCCTTAAGAAAATGATAGAAACCCTGATGTATGAATCCATCAGCAGTGTCGGTCATATGATGGATCATATGACCGACACTGTTCTTGCAGGGACAGAAATAGAAAATTAAACGAAAAGATTATAAGAAAGTAAACAAACAATTTAAGTTTGTCTATGTTTCAATTAGTTGTATGTGTACTCTTCTAATAATTAACACTATTTTGGGCAATTTTAATCGTTTGAAATAGCATTAATTAGAAGCATGTCTCAATGACATTTGAAATGATTTACTATAATAAACCCATAAACGGTTGTTGATCACTCTAAATGGAAAGAAAAATGTGAATAAAATTTGTATGTAGGCAATTCCTTAAACAAAAAAAAAAAAAAAAAAAAAAAACAAAAAAAAAAATAACACAAAAAGTCGCTATGAAATTAAAGTATTCAGCCCAATCATGAATATTCTCAAGGAATTTTATTCCTAATGAAAATACGTTTCTCGAGAAAAAATTCCTCCAATCATAAATTACCTGAGAAACAAAAAAAAAAAGTTGATAATATCGAAATTTTTTACAGGAAAAAACAGAAAACATGTTTTTAAAATACCTATTTTTGCCTCCGCCGACTATTATTTTCCCCCTTCAATGTGGCTAAAACAGGGAAGGTTAAAAAAAAATTTCCTAAGGAATTTATCAACATAATAAGAGGAATGAATGGGAAAAGAGAAAAAACTCTCACGGAATTATCATTCATGATTGGGCTGATTGTGTTCTGCGATCCTCATGATTCCTTAATGAATATTAAAAAACAAAAAAAACCTACAAAAGGTGAACGAACGGTTTCTCAAAAACAAGGATTAAAAAAAAAGGATCTCTTGATTGTGTAAAACTTCTTGTGCATAAAAATTAACACATGTCATTTGAGGCATTGTAAAGAAAGGAAAATCAATGAACATAATACATACATTGATTTCTACACATAAAGAAATTTTCAGTTTGTAATACGCTTATTGTTCGTTTTGTATTATTTTTGTGATTGATATCAGTTAAATAACAAGACAAAGAAAACAGCAAGGACCTTTAGCTAAGTGAACAACTAACTGTTTCGAAGCCACCACACTTCTCATCAGCAGCCATTCTTGTACTCGCGGGAGTTTCACCAAGTAGGCGAGGTGCGGGGTTGGTGTGTTTAAAAACAATTATTGGTGGTTGGTCATACAATTGACTTCTCTATGCGCACCCAGGCACACTGATTAGTGTATGCGGGGGGAACATTTTCTCCCTATTAGCCTGTCCATTGATCATAAGGGTTCATAATTCATATTGCAGATGAAAGGTGTTGCTCGAAGAGAAACAGCCGGTTGTTCACAATAAATACAAAAGTTTACTTTTCTACAATTAGGTTAGGTTGAATGGAGGGATTCGTCTACCCATGTCTTACGACATATACCTAAGCCAATTTAGGCTTGTAGTGCGCTACAATTACTATCAGCTAGTAGTTGAATTTGAGCCAATTAAGAATTATATATGTAAATACATTAATTTAGGTCCACAAATTAACCTTTTTAAAAAATAATTGCTGTCTTTTTCAGCTGTCCATATGCCGACAACATTTATGTTTCTATATACAAAGACAGCAAATATTTTTCAAAAACGTTCATTTTTGCATCTAAATTAATACATTTCAATTGGCTCTTAAAGCAAATAAATAATTAAGTTCATATTTGAATTACGCCCAATTTTTGACTTGTATTTTAAATGCCATTTCAATTTAAATTTGATTTAAATACAAAATTGAGTTAAACAGTTGCTATTTAAATCAAACCCATTTAAAATCGATTTAAATTTTTCGTACTGCCATATGATTTTGACAGTTTGGTTTAGTTCTGCAAATTAAGAAAATTGCACATGTGTTTTTTTTGTTTTTTTCATAATTTGATTTTTTATTATTTCCAGAAGGTAATCAACTTCTGTGGCAGTGAAATTGGGAGTCCTTTTATCACTTTTGCCACTCATTTTAATAATTTTTACAAAACAATTTATTATTTTCTAAACTTTTCACAATTTCACTTGCTTGCCAAATTTGTTTAAACAGCTGTTTTTTTATTGAGTTATCGATAATTTTTTGACACTTACATTGTGCTGCCGTACTTTTATTACAATTAATTACCAAAAATAATTTTAGACTGTAAAATAGAAAACTATTTTAAATCCAACTTAAATTTTAAGGAAAATTTACTAATTTTGTATTTAAATCCCAAGTCAAAAATCGGGGTTTATATACATAAAATAAATATTAATTAATTTTCGTTATTCCAACTTTTTCTTATATAATTATTTTTGTATTAAGGAGGGGTGCTGGCGAGAAAGTGTGGCGACTTCGAAACAACTAATTGTCCACCCTGCTAAATATCTTTGATGTCTTCTTTGTCTCATTTAATTAATATCAATCACAAAAATAGTACAGAAAGAACTTGAGCCTGATAAACTTAATACAAAAATAAAATAAATATTATTTTAAATTTATTATCGGTTCTGTTTTTATTTTTTATTTTTATTTTTTATTTTTTTTTTTTAACAAACACAAAACTGCGGATCTTTTTGCTTCTCTGTAGAAACACCCAGAGCCTTCGGCAGGAATCGAACCTGCGACCTCGAAGACTCTTGGTAGAGCACTCTACCAATGCATCCATCGAGGCGCTCCGATATCGTTTTTTTTGTGAGTGTATTAAGAATCAAATTGCTCGCTACAACTTTGAAGAAAATGCCCCAGTTTCAATTGCAGTTTGTTACAAAACACACACACACACAAGGATAATGAATAAAAAGTTTTTTTTTCAAAACGACATCCTGTCTCTGAATTTTTGATTTATTCTCAGGGAGAGTCGCTAGATTTTGTTCAGTTCTTTTTTAATGATGTGTTTTGCTTAAAATTATTGCATTCTTTATCTCTCGCACTTTCACTCGCTGCAATATCACAACAATGTATGTATGTAAGCAGAAGGATGTGGTTTGATACAGCAAAAAAAAAAGGAGCTTGATCAGCTTAACAGCTGTGAAAACCAAAGAACAATTTTTTGCTTTTTGTTATTTGTCGTCTAAAAACATGTAAATGTTACATCTTAGAAATGTTACTCAATATAGTTTTTAAGGGAAGACATATAATTATTTAATAAGAAGAGGTTGCCGCTCACCCTCAGAAGGTTTTAATATTCGAGTGAGAGAAATATGAGTACTCTCAAAAAAAAAAAAAAAAAAAAAAAAAAAAAAAACAACCACAGAAAAAAGTTTTTAGCCCAATAACATGCTGAATACGGGAAATTGTTGCTCTATTAATAACACTGTTCTGCACAATAACACTTTTTGGTTGTGTTTTGTATAAAAATATATAGACATGGAAAGGCGGCACAGTGGAAAATCCTTAGAAGGAATGCTGGCAGATTTTTGTTGGTCGGTTGGACGGGAAACTTGCGCTGACAATATGAATGAAGAAAATGAGTAGAAATACTTATCAGCAAAATTTATTATACATATGTGCATTTAAGAGCAAGCAATATACTGATTTTGCAGGAAAACCATTATACCCACTACCAATTTTAGAATAAATAAAAAAGAAATTGATTCACTGAATCAAAAATCAATATATTTTGTTAAACTAAAATTCTTTTAAATCTGTTACCTGCCTGCAATAATGTTGTAATTGTATGACCAAATGTATACATATGTATGTACAAATTATTACAATTATAGATGCCCGCTTTAAATTGTGAATAAAATCAACATTTGGATTTATGGTTTATTTTAGTTTTTAGACAAGTTGAATTTAGGAAAATGTAAAAAATGTAAAATGCGGCCCATTTTTATTTTTTTTTTTTTTATTGAATATTAAAATTAGAAAAAAGGGAAAAATTTTTTTCGCCTTTAATTTCTGAATAACTTTGAAACGGAAAAAGATAGAAACAAATTGTATGCCAAATAATATTTTATAGCGCACCTTTTGGTGTGCTATTCGCTAAAATTGGAGCAGGGTCTTTCGAATTATGGTGAAATATATGGGCGTAATTGTAGAATTTAGGGGGCAAAATTAGCCACGCCCACGCCAAAAAATCCTAACGTGACAGAGAAAAACTGAAAGCTGATTTTGGTTCAGAGCACCAGAATACATATAATCCACATATTTTTTTCTTTAACCCATTTTCACTGTTGTACAGTGAAATCGTTTCAACATAAAAAATAATTCCTGGATTTATTAAATTATTATTAGATTCGATTTCTATATTTTTGAGACAAATTTTAACGGGGCTACTTCTTAAAGTCAGCCAGAGATTTGCCTGTTTGTTATGATTCTAGAAGTGTTCGAGGAAATTTAAGTACTCTTTCTCTCTAGTCTCTTACAAAACTCTCCAACAGTTCGAGAACCGTAATAATGAGCATGAGTAATGAGGTCATGTGTATTTGTTTCATATTTTTTGTTTTTGTTTGTTTTTTTTTTTTTCATCTTTAAATCGAAATTGTAATGAGAGACAATAAAACTCACCTGCATTTAGTAAATCTGTATCGAGAGTTTGTAATAGACTAAAGGAAATTTGAGTACTCTTTCTCTCTAGTCTCTTACAAAACTTTCCAACATTTCGAGAACCGTAATAATGAGCATGAGTAATGAGGTCATGTGTATTTGTTTCAAATTTTTTTGTTTTTTTTTTGCATTTTTAAATCGAAATTGTAATGAGAGACAGTAAAACTTACCTGCATTCAGTAAATCTGTAAAGCAAAAAAAAAAAAACGGTGTTAATTTGAAGAATATTTTATCATTTAGTTGATTTTACACTATAAGAATTAGTGGCTAAAAGCTAAATAAATATTGCAGCGAATATCAGTGAATAAATTCATTGAATCATTAAGTCCATTGGAGCAAGAATTTTTCAAATCGATTTAGTGGTTTGAGTAAATTCATTTTAGCAATTATTACATTAGTGCAATCGCACAACCGTGTATGTATGTAAACTTCACACCAGTTGCTAAAGCATGTTTTTTTTGTGCGATACCATTGTGCGTGAGATTATTATTGCATGGACATCATTCAGACAACAAAAACCCAACTAATCAGACATAATTTAAAAACAAACAAAATAAAAAAAATAAAATAAAAATTCAAAAATTATATTTCCATAATGCATAATGTTTGCATAAATAATTAGCAAATTGTCACTATATGGCGCTTGTGAAAATCAGTTTCTTGGCCATAGTTTTAGTGCACATTTTTAAATTGCTGCGATTTATTATAAGACTTTCAACTCAACTCCAACTCAGCATTGGTCTTTTCGCAGTACATTGACGAGGAAAAAGAAGAAGAAGAGGGGGGCAAAAACGATTTACTAGTTCCTGTGATCGCTAATTAAAATCGTTCTCACCATTTTCAACAGTTACAAAAAATTAAAGAAAAGAAAAAAAAAAACAATCCAAATCAGAAACAAACAAATAAACAACATGTGGCATATTGTTGAACAAAAGCAGCAGCAGCAGCAGATATACGACTATTCTGATATGAGTGCATTTATGTGAAAATAAGGCTTCAAAAGAGCTTGCAAGGAATGCATTCTTGCGGTAGACAGCTGTTTTTAATGGCCTAAAAAAATAATACATACAGTGCGCTCGGTAAAACGTCAACTAATTAAAAACGCGAGTAGTGATTCAACAATAAATTATTGAGGTTTATGAATGTAAAAACTTTAAATAAAAAACATATTGATAGTGTGCTTTAAAACGTTTTTATTGCCTATAAAGTAAAACGAAACATAAATAAATACCAAAAAAAAAGCAACTGAACATAAAAAAGACAACACACAGAGATGCAATTTCTTTACTATTCTACATTCATACATACTTATTAGGGGAATACCCAAATTCTGAACTGATTTCATAAAGTAAATGTGCGTGTGTGATCAAAACTGTGTAATTTAACTGTTGCTTAATTCGAAATTTCGATTTATTTAAAGTTGACGTTTTAGAGCTTTGTGGTTTAGTTGACGTTTCAGAGTACACAATGTAAAAAATTAAGCGTTGACGTAAACGAGTGTTGCAGTTTGCCTGAGTGCACTCTAAGTTTGTATTGAGTAATTAAAAAAAAAAAAAAACTTGTATAGCTGGGGGTACAATCACTCTTGTTTCTTTTTCAAAATTATGCTTTCAATATTAGTTTTTTTATACTAAAAAAAAATTTTAAATATGATATTATTGCCCTGAAGAAGCTATACGAAGAAGAGCCAAATATGGGCAAATAAACCTACTACATTAAAGCAGACCTAAAGCTCGAAAAAATATAATAATATTAAACAAAAAAAAAAAAAAGGCTAAAATAAACTTAATAACTAATTATGTTTTTAAGTTTTTTTCGAGTCTAGTGTAGAGTTGAGTAATATCAACTATATAGTGGCAGCTTGAAAGCCAGTAATAAGGTCCATTTAGACTGGCGCAGAGCAGAAAGAAAACCTGTATTACATTGTATTACAGAGAATAAAATAATAAATAAGTGCAACAACAAATATAATATAAAATTACACGCAATACTCCTGCTGCTTTGTTGAAATCTGAGACAACTACTGAGACAAATTGCATGTTTTTTGTTTATCTTTGATTGTTTTATTCAGGGCTGCCGTTGTTTAAATCTCCTGCAATTTAATCTTTTCACCACAAAAATTTCTCGCTTATGACATGTTCTGGCCTGGGGCATCATTTCATACCTTTAGAACTCTGATGAACAGGCAATCGCGCAAAAAAAAAGTATATTTTCGCACAGTGTGCAACAAGATTCTAGTTCGATGGTTCAATTTAAAAAAAAAAAAAAACTGACACTTTTAATGCTTTTAACAGGTTATTACGATTTCACTATTTATTTTTATAATTTTTTTTTTCGCGTTTGTGTTCCCTCACACAAATGTTGAGTACGTACACACATATTCATTCTTTCTACGACTTTTCCCATTTAATATTCTCAAGCCTTGTAAGTTGCTTTCTGTTGGTTGGCGTTTTTTTTTTTTGGTTTTTTGTTTTAGCTTCGTTTAAATAGAAATTGGATTTTTTTGTCGTTTTATTTTGAACAGAGTTTAAGTTCATTCTTGAAATTTTTCCACATTAATGGTTTGTTTGCCTTTTCATTTTATTGGTTTTGTAACGCACTCACATCATCATCATCATCATCATCTATGCCAATGGAGACGGACGGACAGGACAGACAGACAAGAATGGAAATGAAAACAAGAAATGCGCAGGATAATGGCCTTTGAAATTGAAGAAGATCTTCTTGAAATGCTTAAAAAAATACATACTTATATAAAATTATAAGAATTCTTTGATTTATTTTTATGCTGAACATGAAGTGGAAAATGAGAATTTTAATGACAGATCTCTCGCTGCCCATGTGTATGTATTTATTAAAGGATATAACGATCCACATTGCGAATTTCATTAATTGATCACTTATAAAATATTGCAGCTAGAATAATCCGGTGGTCCGTGAAACATTCCTTAGCAAATAGTTTTTACAAAAGTTCAACAAACTTTGAATGGATGTGGTTGTAGTTATTGCAACGAAAAGAGACATTGACAAGTCAAAGCCAGGACTCAGTAAGGAGAAGAAAAAGCCAAAGAACGAAAGAAAGAAAGAAAATTTATGACTTCTTATAAGTCTTGCTTAATGGAATTTATATGTATGCCGAAGGTGCTTGTTCTTCTCTCTGGGAGTATGTGTGTTTTTTTTGTGTTGTTCGTGCTGCCAAGTCTTGTGTTTATTTTTAGCGGGATACGAACTGCCAATAAAAATTTAACCAAAACTTTAATTTACCAATCTGGCAACTCTGTGAAATAAATAGCAAATATTTCATGACGTAAGCCCATGCGAACGCAAGCTGTCGACATAGAGGAATCCAAATTGATTCAAAATCGAGCGAATACATTTCGATCGTTTACATTTTCTTGCGATATCGAGGAACAGGCAGTAAATATTTATGATTTTAATAAAATGACTGCATACTTAAATTTAGTTTTGTTTTCAAACTGGAAAGAAGAGCTAACACTTTTCTCAGTACGCCTAGGGAAGACATCCATCTAAAGAAGCTGTCCAAGATTAGAGATTTCAATGCAATTCATTGTCTCGCTTTCAGCTTTTTTTACACTCTGCGCTTCAGTAGGATTTAGTTTTATTTTGCATATTTTTTTCCTTTTTAGTGGTAAAAAAATGGTGGCTGCCGTTGGGGACCCATGGCCACCCTGCCAGCAAATTGGTAGTCGACTACTAAAATAATTAACTTTACGTTAACTTTTATGGACTAGCTTCAAATTAGCTACAATACAATCGAAACGTAGTGCAGAGTTCACCCAAAATTCAAATACTAACATACACACATACACGGTAAATAACTCTTGAATTAAATTGCCTATTGTCGCATTCGTTTTAAATGTTGCGATGGCTGAATGGGTTAAGTTGGCTGCTCACCAGTCTTGAGGTTTAGTGGTTCGAATCCCACCACAGGCTAACAAAAAAAAAAAAAAGTAGGATGAAATTTAATTTAATAAAATATAATATTACCACCGAGAAATGTAAAATAATCAGCCTTGATTTGTAAAATTTTTTTCTGTGGCTACTGACTTTGAAGTAGCTAACTTTAAGTTAGTTGAAAAGTAATGCAGCGTCGGACAATTGACTACCTCCTAGGACATCGTAATGTTAAAATAGTCAGTCATCTCCATTGAAAATAATCTAAGTGTCAACCACCACCAGTTGTAAAAAAGTTAGCTTATAATTCATTACTAGTTAACTGAGTTGCCGGCAGGGCAAGTACTCACACACACACACACACACACACACACACACACAAGCAGGAATGTGCAAAAGTAAATTGAAAAGAAACGAATCCGTAACGAATATTCGTTAAATGTAAAAAAAACACACACATGCATACATACGTATTGTAAAAATTAAAAAGGAAGAAGCCGAACTTAAAAGGAAACAGGCAAGAAATATTATGTACAGGAAAGTGTAAAAGGAAGCCCAGCAACGCAGTGGAAGAAGAAGAAGCAGAAACAAACCATAAAAAAGCTCAACTTGTGTCAAGATTCCCTTATCAGTTTTTTTTTGCACGAGGGCAAACTCGTGCTGCAAAGATTGCAAAGTTCTATGGCAAATAGAACAACAACAACGTAAAGAATTGAAATAAAAACTCCACTTCAACGGGAAATATCTTTGTTGTTGCTCTTTGAGGTCAGCATACTACTGATATTCTTCCTCTTCTTTTTGCTTATGCCTTTCGTCGCCTGTCTTTTTTTTTTTTTTTTGATGTCCTTTGAATTTATGCATTTTTGCACAGTTTCTTTTACTTTCTAGAACTCTCGAGAGACAAGAAGTTGGGGCGAAAAATGTGCTCCTGGAAATGAGTTTCCGAATTGTATTTTAGATCAACATTGTTTGGCTGGTGATTCACATGCAGTACCCACTCACTCACTCACTCGTTCCTGACATTTTATTTAAAAGCCAAACTGATTGACTAGATGTTTGCAGCAATGTTGTTTGCTTCTTCTTCTTCTTCTTCTATTTTTTTTTTTTTTTTGGTGAATGATGAGAACTTGTGGTTTTCTGGAAACTTTCAAATTTCAACTGTTTTGTGGCTTTTTGGTTCCACTTCATTTTTGCGGTTAGAATGTTATTACATTGATTTCAATGCTCAAGGGCGGAGTTTTAAATATTTAACTGTAAGTTATTAATTTGTGCACATTATTGAACAACTTTTTTTCTTTCTTTTTTTTTTTGTTGTGACCTCAAACGAAATAATTAGCAGGAAACAGATGGTAGCATACAAAATAATTTCATTTTATATTGGTTTGGCGCTCAATAATCTATAATAATGCATTGTTCGCTGTGAATTTTATATTTGCTCGTTGAGCAAACATAACCTTAAAATATGCTCTGGTGAGATTTAATAGTTTTAACTACATATTTTTCTGTTTTCTCTTTTTTCATTAATGTTTGTTCTTGAATCCAGGTAAATTTGCATGTTTTTGCCCAATAATAAAAGACATCAAGAAAAAAGTGCTGGTTTTTTTTTTTTTTTTTTTTGATAAATGTACAAATATTTGTTCATCAAGTACCAAATAAAGAGACCAACATATTGAAAGTGCGGAAATATTAAGTTTTTGTGGTGTTTTAAAATTTAAAAGTATTTTCTTGCAGAGACATTTAAGCAGTACTTTGACGCACTGCACACTGGTATTCCTCTGGCAAACTCAGGGGCCAAATCGTCGCATTCGATATCGAATGAACTATCGAGCAAAAATAATGTAAAACAAAAGCAAAATAAACAACAAACACACAGCATAAGTTGCGGAATTCGTTCGATACCGAATGCGACGATTTGGCCCCAAGATTTTCTTCCATACAGTGAACAACAAGTGAACTGTTTAGGAAAACTACCTACATACATATGAAAATTGTTTAATATATTTACGAAATGATAAATATGTGGACTTTCTAGTTTTATTTGCCAGTTTTTTTTTAACAAATAAATATAAAATTTTTTCTATAAAAATACCCCCACGCGGCAGCCAAACAGCAAGCGATTGATTTTGACGTTTGTGGTTCGCAGGGCTGACAACATGATCGATATAGAGGAAGCGAATTTTGTATGAAAACACTTACGTCTTTGCGACTTGTCGATCGCATCAGAGTTCGAATAAATGTACATCATCATAGAGGAACCCGAAACAATTTTCTTTCGCTTAGAAGGAAAACAATCGCATGACTTCGACCTTGAGGACCGGACAGTAAGTTTTTCTTTGTTAAAATCTGGTCTAAGTATTCACTGATTTAAATATTTGCTGGTTTAAATATAAATTAAAACCAAATCAAAGATGAAATTGCACAGATTATTTGGGCATTAGAGTTATAACACAATCATTAATAGTTTCTGTTTTTAACTTTACTTAATAATTTGACACAACTTCCGGTGAGAATGTAACAAATGACAAGAAAACTTTTCGCTGCCGTTCTATGAGTATTTATCGCTGCAATAATAATAACCACAACAACAAAACGTAATTGTGGCAAAACGCAGGAGTAAGAGAAACGGGAAAGGAAATCTATTATGGTTGCAATAGCGGCCCCCCACGCAATTTAAATGAACTTGCAGCAGCAGCAGCAACAACAACAACAACAACTATAAAAAACTCCTTCACATGATAATGACAACAGCAGCAGCAGCGACGGCAGCAAAGGCAAAAGAATCCAGCAATTAAAAAAAAGAGAACCCCTGCATGCAACGTGCCAGACAAAAAGAAATTGCAAACAAGAAAACAGAGCTTTTGTATATAAAGCTTAAAAGAAAATCGCCAATCAAGTCAAGCACGCGAAAATCATTTAGCAAAGTGGAAGAACGAAAACAACACAAAAGCTAAAAAAAGGAAAATAAATGAAAGAAAAAAACAGAAGGACAACATGTGAAAATAATGTTCGGAACACAACTGGGACGAACGACGAGTTTCGCCCAACATGACGAATATGCCGGTTAAAATTCGTCGTATGAAGCCCAATAACGACGAAAAACGACAACATCTGTTATAATCGATAAAGTTGTTTATTGTTTGTTCAAACATAAAAAAAAAAACTAAATGAATCAAAAGAATTTAAAATTTTGTAAAAATAATTAAAATAATGAACATGATCCCTCCCAGATTTTATATAAATATTCATGAAGTTTAACATTTATAATTATAATTTCACTTGTATCCATTTTCTCAGTTTTTTAATTTTATCTTATTATAGTTGGGGTGACCATACTAAAAAAAAATTGTTTGCTAAAAAATTTAGCCTTAGCAAAAACACAAAAAATTAAACACTACAAACATGTTTTATAATCTAATATGTTGGCTTTTTATTTTAAATGCAAAAAATGTCAAAGCTTAGCACTTAAAATAAAAACTATTAAAGAGAAAAATTAACTGTTTTTACTAAAACACTTGCACCGGTATTCATAAAAAATAAAACATTTTTGAAACATATTTTACAACAAATTTTTCATATAAAATTTTTTCTAAAATGTATTTGAGCAACGTTTTATTTTTTATGAATACCGGTGTTGAAAACTAAAACCAAAATGGCCACATGGTTCGGATTTGTTCGTCGTTCGCCGGCGTAAGAAATAGAAATAAATCTATTTCATGTTCGCAGGCGTACAACGAATTTCGACCGTGTGCAGTTTTATATACACCAATGTGTTTGATTTTTGACGGCGAATATTCGCGGCGAAAAATTCGTCCTTCGTCCCAGTTGTGTTTCTGGCATAAGAGAATTTTACTCAATGTTAATGTAGTAATAATATCAAGTGCAAAATATAAAAAAACTGCAACTGTGACTGCAACAGCCGCAGCAGCAGCAGCGGCTCAAGAAAGAATGCAAGCATGAAAATCGGCAACAGCATAAACAACAACAACAACAACAACAAAAATGTATAAAAACATGAATGGAATTTTGTAAATTTTGTTTTCATTTATACACAAACTTGCTGCATGCTCCCTCCAGCCAGTGGACGGACAAAATTGCTTGGTTGTTTGGTTGGCTGCACGAGTTGTAAGCATAAGAAACGAGGAGAATATCAAACAGCCCAACGCACACACACACATACATACAACAGCAGCAACTACTACACGAACAGTAAATACTCCATAGACTGTTTGTTGACTTCATGAATGCAAAACAACAAGAACAAAAAAAACGTGATGCGATTTTACTATCTTTAACTTAAAAAATACAAAACGAAAAGGACAGGCTATTTAACACTGTTGAAAATACTAGCACCACCTGCCAACGGGCCCAAACAAAACACGTATGATACTTCATTTTCCTTTCATTAATTGGTATAGGATTGATAGAAAGAAACAGCAATTGCTAGAAAGAACCAAATATACAAAACGTTAGCAAAACTGACATCTTTTTTTCAAGTGTTGTATTCTTCTTATTTTCAAGAAAGCGCTAGGAAATCAAAATGTTCAAAAAGAGAAGCGTTAAATCGCAAAAATTGTCCATAAACCGCTGACACAGCAACATTCAAGTTTGAAATGTCAATTTTAAGTTCAAAAATTTTACATTTTTTTTTACATAACCTGATTTTTTTTTTATCGATAACTTCAACAAAATTGTTGACTGAACTCTTTGCACATACTAAATTCTACTCTTACATTATATTTGCTCTGTTCTCCAAAACTTAAACAATGCATTTTCCTTGAAATTTTTGCGTGAAACAATACACTATTTATCGTGCAGTGAATGATTTGGAAGAAATAGGGACCCCAAAGTACTGCAAAATCGGCTGAAAACAAGACAATTAATCAAGAACGTGTTCAAAACATCAACCATCCAACTAAATTCGAGGCCGTGCTCAGGAGCTCAGGAACTCGAAGAACAACTTTGGCCACAATTTTGCACAAAGATTGGCATTTGTTGCCATTTAAGATTCAGTTGACACAAGAGCTTCTGCCAGAAGACCATAGTGCTGTTTTTTTGCTTCCAACTGCTCGTGGCAAAGCCATTCGTAATCGTACAATCCCTTTACACTTGCATGCTTAAAGCGAGTGAGTGAATATTATTTCTACTACGTAAGTACATCTAGCGCGACGCGGCGTCTCACTTGCAGCTTAAATAATGGGTGTATGTGTGTGTGTGTGTGGGTTGTGTGTGTGCGCGATTTTAATCTGGCCACTTATAAAAAGTTTGTTTGGGAATTTGTGAGTTGTTATGAAGGTACCAACCAGCAAACAAACATAGAAGGACATTGTCGTCACCGTCGTCGCCGTCGTCATCATCATCAGCAGTACGAAACGGAAAGAACAGTGACTTTGAATGTGAAAAAAATAAATAAATCGATGTCGGCTTTGTCACAACAACAACTCCATAATGTCTACACTTGTCACTTATTATTGTATTTAGTTGTTGCAATTGTCAAAAGATGAAACTAGAGAAAAAGAAATACATACATAATGCCATGCAAGAGTTGTATGTTAGAGAATAAATTGAATTCAATTAAAAAGAATAATATGTATGTATGTATATATGTATGTACATATTTATTCATTTGCACTTCCTCATCAAAAATCATAAATCAGCATTTTTTTTTTATAATTGCACCACCATCCATCATATGCACACATACATATGTAAGTATATATGTATGTATGTATGTACACATGCATTTGCGAAGCAACACAAAACTAAATGTTTCTAGAAAATTACTTCATGTTAGAAGGCTTGCCTTGAAATTCCTGCATCAAGTGTAATAGCCTTTTCACACTTATCAACATCTAACATCTGCCATCAATTTGCGATGATGTTAAAATTTCCCCATAAGAAATATATGTACAGGGCTAAAAACCAACATCTTTCAACATCTTTATAAAATGTTCCAAACTCATTTTGTTCCACTCAACATCTTTCGATTATTTTAGTGTCATCACTAAAAAAAATTACAAAATTGTAGTGGCATCACTGTAAATTTTGACATTTAATGACATTCAAAATGATTAAAAAAGGAATTGTGTCCAAAATGATGTCTTCATGATCTTCTTCCTCCATCCAGCAAGCTTTTTATGTGTTCTATACACTGCATTAGTAGTAGAGATTGTTCTTGCAAGCTAACTACTTACTAATCCTATTATTATTTTGTCTTCAAAATCCATTTACATATATTATATTTTTATTATCTTTAATACAAAACCTGGCTTTATTTATTTTGACAACTATGTATGTATATGTGATGTTGGATGTTGTGTGTGAACGCATGTTTCACATTTCAACATCTTCAACTCGTTCCACGAAAATGTTGATAAGCGTAAATAATGAAGTCCGACCGAACAACCCGTTAATGTCTTTTGTCATACAATGTTTCGCCAGCTAAAATCTCATGAACCACAAAATGTTTCTTTAACGAAAACAAACACAAAACTGCGAAATATCGAGAGCTTCAAATCAGAAGATCCTCTGATTTGAAAAATTGTTTAGGCTTATTAAAACAAAATAAAAAGAATCAGATACGTTCATCGTACAAGGTTTATAAAAGAACACAACCATGACCTTTTTGCCGCAAAATAATTGTTTTTACGTTTGTGAAGCAAAAAATAAAATTAAATAGACGGAATCAATTGAGCGAAACATTTGCTCTTGTTTTTCGCAATGCGGTCTTAATTTGCGAAACAATTAAGCGAGTTACGCAATTAAACGGACCTCAATTAAACAGATATACTGAATGACTGCGTTCCATGATTTTTAGTACAATAAAGCGAAAAACTCAATTAAGCGGGGCTCAATTAAGCGAAAATAACTGTAGTATTATTCATCCTTATACAATGGCTCAAAGTTTGGATTTTAGTAATCATATAGAATTATATATCGTCTACGCCATGTCTGTTTTGTTATAGACATTTTTGCGCTCTTAAACATAACGATTACTTTAGCTGTTGAATATTTCTGGTGGGCGGCACGACTTCTGCCTACATCAAACTGCTGATAAATTCGTGTCATTTTATTAATGGTCTGCATAAGCCCATGGTGCAATTGACTATACAAATCTTTTTAATTATTTTGTCTTTTTATACCCCTCACAAAAATGTGTAAGGCTATACATATATAAGTTTGTGATAACGCATTGAAATAACCATCTAAGACCCCATAAGGTATACATATACATATATATGTATATTCTGAATCAGAATCAATAGAGATTACGATTAAGGGATGTCCGTCTGTAGTCGTTTGAAATACCGTTTCTAAGAAAACGGTTTGAGATAGAAACCTTATTCTTCCGCTAAAATGTGTTACATGCCAGTAGTGGGTCTGCTATTGAAATTCAGTAAGATCGGTTCACGGATACCCGAGATATATCCAAAAAAAAAAAACGGGTTTTGAGGGTTATTTTTGGCCATTTTTTTGCTCAGATTTTTGAAAAAAAAATTTTTCCTAAAAAGTTAACTATATCATTTGTAAAGCCCATTAGATCCCAAAAATCGAAGAATTTTTGAAATCGGACCGAGATATAGCGTCTCCCGATTTTTCAAGAAATCGGCTTTATAAGCCAAATAAAACAACTTTTGGCACCAAAAATCAATCAGAATGGTACATATAGGCTATTTAGAGGCAAAACTGCAAAATTTTTTTGACATCGGCCGATATACATACACTCGAGATATAGTGCCTCCCGATATCTTTGGCTCCTGGAAGCCAAACGAAACAATTTTTTGCATTAATAACTTATCAGAATGGTTTATATAGGCTGTTCAGAGGGAAAATTAGAACATTTTTGGACATCGGCCCAGATAACGCTCCTCCCGTTTTCTCAAGAAGTCGGCTCTAAAAGCCAAATAAAACAAGTTTTGGTACCAAAAATCGATCAGAATGGTATATATACAGGGTGTTTTAAAGCAAAATTCGACAACTATACCTGAGATATTGCGTCTCGCCGATTTTTCAAGAAATCGGCTCCATAAGCCAAATGAAACAACTTTTGGTACCAAAAATCAATCAGAATAATGGTACATATATCATTGTGAAGGGTATTTAAGATTCGGCCCAGCCGAATATAGCACTCTTACTTGTTTTTGTTTTTTTTTTGTTTTGCTCAACTATTATCCTTAAAAAATAAATCATCTTCCCATGCCTTGAAACTATTTATTTGACTTCATTTTATTGTCTACTTCGAATTGCTGTCTGGTTGGAAAGAAAACTAAGACAAAATAAAAATTAAAAAAACAGCATTTTGTAATTCTTTTCGAGCATCTCCAGACAACACTTTCCGATGAAAGGAAAGATGAACAATACCAAAAAAAAAAAAAACAAAAAAAAATCCTGCATTAAGGAAAAATGCACAAAAACTGGATTGGCGTTGTCTCGAACAAATGAAAACAAAACACAAAAGACAAAGAAAGCCAAAAAAAAAAAAAAAATGCAGAAAAAAGAATCATCTTCACCACGAATTGGGAAAAAAAAAAATAATATATTTGATGCAATTTTTGTTTACTTTTGCTGCTGCAAGCAACCACTTGAATACTGTTGCACATAAAGCAGCATCATGTTGCAAAGTCTTAGCGCATAAGCAAACTAAATAAATGCATGTAAAAAGAAAAACAAAAACAGCATTTTCTCTGTGTCATTGTGTTCTTATAATGGGAGGCAATTGTTGGTTGTTCGGCCGGCTTACTTATGTATATATATAACGTAACAAAATTACGAAAGAGTCTTACCAGACACATAATAGTTTCACACCGTTTTCTTAAGTATTCAGCAAATCTGCTTAAATTTACATACACAATGTGCGACACTTTAGAACACATGAAACCCCTTAATTGATTGATTGTCGATTAACGTACTTTCTATTGGGTGACGGACGCAAGGCATGCTTAAGCATGCTTGCCTTGACTAGCTAAACGACCGCGTATGAATGAGTTCTGCATGATGCACGTGTATCGGGTAAAAGCAGGGCGGGTTTCGGGAGCAAGATCACTGATCTACTCAGATCACAGTCCAAATGAAATACCGATAAAACAGTGTCATGCACGCCCTACTGCAATAATGGAATCGGATACCCCCTGCTGGTCGCCGATGAGCTTCTTCGCTAGCTCGCTCGCTCTCCCCGTCTCTCTCTCTCTCTCTCTATCGCACACGTTCAAGTAACACCAAAATAGACTTTGAGGCACCCTCCCAATATAGTAGATGGTATCAAGGCGAGTTAAACTAGCTGTTTGCAAGCAAAAATCCCATATACGAGGTCTGCTCAAAAAAATAGCCGTTATTTTCAAATTATGTATGTTCTATTTTCGTATTTTTTTTTTCTGTAATATCAGCCATTTTGTATAGTCAGTTTGTTTTTGACAGATAAAAAGAAGGGTCATGTTTTGGTGTGCTCTTCGTTTTTTTTTTACTATTCAAAAATATTAATCAAAGAAACTGTATTAATTTGTGGGTAAAAAATGAAATGCCCAACGACATTTGAAATGTTGACTGTGGCATTTGGCGAGAACTACTACGAGCAGAAGACAAGTTCAATTGTGGTATAAGCGATTTAAGGAGGGCCGAGAAGATGTCAATGACGATGCTCGTCCTGTCGCGGCGAAAATATGTTCTTAATAGGATAAGTTTTCTGTCTCGTCATATTCAAATCTCCATAGAAGAACTGCGTGAGGACAGATGATGGTGATATGATTGATAAGCATCTGGGAAATGGTGTAGTTTCTTGGGCTGCCTTTTTTTTGTCGTAAATAGATTTCATACATTTTCTCAAGTTTTTATCGTGCACTAGACTAGATGCTGCTGCAGATGATGAGTCGTCGATGAGCGCTTGAAAAGTTGTATGGGATTGATGATTGCTTGCCTCAGTTGTATGTGGCAAGTAAGTGAATGTCGTATCTTGTTTTTGCTTTTCGAATTGTATGCATATTTGTAACCCCTTTTAATTCTTTTTTCTAGTTTAATTCACTGGGTAAGTGAGTGAGTGCTTTTAACATTATTTTCTTCTTTTTTTTTGGAGATAAGCAATGAAGGCGTTATAGCAATAAGTGCTTATTCAAATTGTACGTATTTGAAGAACGAAAAGTAATCTTTAGCAAATATGTACATACATATGTAGTTAGATATCTATTTACAAATACGCATACACACCTTGAAGTTGCAACAATGTTGTTTTAAGTGCGTTGTTTAGAAAATCAAATCATATGTTTGAGTTTGGAGGAGAGAGAGAGAGAGAGAGAGAGAGAGAGAGAGCGAACACTAAATTTAGGTTAAAATGTCTGCTATTCGTCAATAACCATTTTACTTAGTTAAATAATCCAAGGCAGTTGCAATACTATAGGATTTTTTTCATTGTTGACTGCTTATAACAACAAAATATTGTAAGACTTATCATGTAGGGGCTATGAAAAATGTTATAGTTTATTTGAAAATACAATTTTCCATCCAATGGATTATTTTATCGAGCTTCAGTTCGATATTGAATTGAGAATTGAGAAAGATTTTTTTTTTGCCATAAATTGCAGTGATCAAGATTTTTAGAAAAGACAAGAAAAGTGAAGTTGAAGTTCGGCAGTAGACCGAAAATGGCAAAATGTTCAACCATTTAATTTTAATTCTATTGTTTATTAAAAGATCTTGAGAATTAAGAGAACAATTTCCAGTAACAAAAAAAAAAAAACAGAAAATCTCTACACTGTTTTTATAATAAATGTTTTGTAAAAAGTCAGTAAACTTTTTGAAAAGGTTCATTTTTGGACCTGAATTAATACATTTCAATTGGTTCTTAAAGGAAATAAAAAAGAAATGCGGTCGGGGGACCCCCGTTAGGAACGAAGTTCCTTACGTTTTTTTTTTTCATCTTTGAATGTAATACAAGGTGAAATCTGTATGTTTTATTTTGTGTTGTTTTTAAAATTTTATGATTCCTTAAATTTTTGGAACGTTTTCCAACTAATTAATATTTATTTGTATGTGTCTCCGCTGCTGTCAGTGGAGACACTGCCAATCATACACAATTGCTTTTCGACAGTACACCAATACATATAAACAGCTCACACGCTTTCGTGACGATTTCTACTACGATTTCCGCGTTAAGGAACTTCGTTCCAATAATTAAGTTCATATTTGAATAAATGTTTTGTGGGCAAAAAAGTGTCCCCTTTGCTTGTCTTTTTTTTTTTTTGTAATAAAAATATTTAAAAATTTTGCTGCCAATTTAAATAAAACCATAATTCTCTAGAAAATAACTGGACAATTGAATTTTTTGGCAGAAGGTGGCTGGCTATCAGTATGGTGTTGGAAAAGATGCGAAAGTTGCAATGGCTTCTTTGTATCACTTTTATTTTTTAATTTATTAACTTATAATTAAACACATTTAATTCATACTTTATGTAAGTCAGTTTTTTTTTGTTTGTTTGTTTATATGGTTAATTATTTTCCAAGCAATCTGTCAGCTGTTGCAAATGGTGTATATGTAGCGTTTTTTTCAACACTTAAAATGAGCAGTTAATTTGTATTACTTTTTTTTGTAGCAAATCATGGCAAAACCTATAAATATTTTAATATATACCAATTAATTATTAGAGAAATATAATTTTTATAATTTTATATTTAATTTTTCAAAAAACTAATTTATGCAGCTTCATTTGGTTTTTTTTTAAATATAAAATGTATTAACAATATTATTCAATATTTCGCTAACAGTTTGTTAGCATCTTCAGGATAACTATAAATATTATCCTGAAGATGCTAACAAATTGTTAGCGAAATATTGTATAATATTGTTAATAAATTTTATATTAAAAAAAAAAAAAAAAAAACGATCCCAAGCTGCATAAATTAGTTTTTTTCAAGAAATATATAATTTTATAACTACATAAAAATAATTTTTATTCAATTAAAAACTTATTTTCAACTACTTTTCATATTCTCCTCACAGTAAGAAGAGTTCGTAGAAATTTTTTATAGAAAAAAAAAAACGCTAAAAGTACGTTTCATTCGGAATTCATAATACCAATCTCCCGAATGTGGAAATTTTCGGGAATTTATGATGGCATTTTTACAACGAAATTAATAATAAACATGTAAGATTTTTTGCAATCTTATTGGGAAAAATTCTGATTTTTTTCACAAATTGATCTGGCAACACTGGTTCCAGGGCTGATAAATTGAAATGGTTTGAAATAAGTTTTCTCGTATAAGCAATATTAGCGTGCTTCTTTCGCAACCCAAAGCAGCTCGATACCAGGTAGTCGCATAATTACAACAAACACAACACCAACAAACACTTCATGTATTTTGTTGGTAGACATCTTGAACTACTGTCACCCATTTGTTCGCGTATGTGTGTTTGTGTTGGGTATTTTTTACAGTTCTACAGTAGTCAGCTGAGCTTGTAAGGCTACCTGGTATCGAGCTGCCTGGTCACAAACCCTCTGATAAGCTCAAGAGTTGATAATAAAAAAAAAAAACAGAAAACAAAAATTGATGTGTGTGAACAGACTGTAAAGCCCGTATGATACTACATTTTTCTTGCATTGTTTAAGTTTTGGAGAACAGTGCAAATATAATGTAATAGTGGAATTTAGTATGTGCAAAGAGTTCAGTTATAATGCAAAACTGTCAACATTTTTGTGGAAGTTATTGATAAAAAATTAAGGTTATAGAAAAAAAATGTAAAATTTTTCAACTTAAAATTGACATTTCAAACTTGAATGTTGCTGTGTCAGCGGTTTATGGACAATTTTTGCGTTTTAACGCTTGGTTTTTTGAACATTTTTCTTTCCTAGCGCTTTCTTGAAAATAAAAAGAATACAATACTTAAAAAAGAAAGATGTCAGTTTTGCTAACGTTTTGTATATTTGGTTCTTTACAGCAATTGCTATTTCTTGCTATCAATCCTATACCAATTAATGAAAAAAAAAGAAGGAAGTATCATACGGGCTTAAAAGTGTTCCAAAGAGTTTTTCTGTGTCACGAGTGTTCACAACTGTCACACTGTTTGACTGCCATGTAATGACATCTGCCAGTTTTCCAGCTTGTAAATGCAGATTTGGTTTGGTTACGAAAAGTCGTTTAAGTAATTTTTATTTGTCTAATCAGTACAGCCGTACAAGAGCCAGCGCAGTCGAAATGTCAGTTATTTTTCTTTCTTTTTTTTTTTTTGTCTTTCAGTATTTTTTCAAGACATCTGTTGGCCCATAATTGCGTATGCATTTGTTTTGTGAAGCTCATCCTGCGTGGCAACATTTGATCAAGTTAGATTTCTATTGAATAAAAGCAAGATGACAAACAGCAACAACAACAACAACAACACCTGCCTGTTATGCCATGTTTTCTTGTTTAATTTTCCTTCCTCTTCCCCTTTTTGTTTTGTCAATAATAAATAGTTCTTTCTATGTTAATTTAGAATTAAGAAAAAAACAAATTTGTTCTTCTGGTTTTCTTGTAAGTTGCAACAACCCTGCCGGAATTTTCTTGAGGTCTTGTAATCTTGCAACATCTGCTGTTTTTAGTACGCGCAACTGTTGTTAGTGTCAGTGTATTGGTTTGCGTGTGCCGTTTATGCTGTTTTATTTAAGCATGTTTGTGTTTGTTTGTGCAACGAACTACCACTTGGATGTCTGGGCCAAAATATCCTTATTATCCTTTTCAGCTCAATTAATGCGACTTGTTGTAAATAGAGTTGAAACATTGTTTATGCAATTTTGTGTTTTTGTATGTATGAAAAAATGTATGCCGGCCACTCTGGTGAGCTATTTAATATTAATGCCTGCTTTACCAGGATCAATCATAAAAGTTCCACTCTATTCAGCGCAGCAACAGGTGAATTTAAGCAATTTTTTTTATTTAAATAGGCCTGGGGTCTGGCAAACATTATTATTTTTTATTTAATGCCTTTCAAATCGAAAGGAAAAGTTTTGGATGTTGAAAATGAAAATTGGTAATGAATTCCTTTATTTGAGTTTTAAGTAACTAAACAATAAACATTTTTATGGATTTTGCAGAATTGTTGCTTTACTTTGGCGCACACTGTTAATCTGCTTTGTTTTGTGCATTCACGCTCTTCTTTGTTGTTATTGGAAATATTTCACATGCAAAATTTATATTTTTTTCTGATTTTAGTTGCCGCTCTTCTGTTGACTGAGTGGAAAAAAGGAAACCATAAATCATGATAGCTCGTCGTGCGTCATTTCAGTTTGTTTTTCGCATTTTGAAAGTTGAGTTGACTTAAATTAAATTAAATGAATATTTTATAAAATGTTTAGCTGTGTCGTTTTGCTGTCTATTCATGTACTTGTATGTTTTTGCTCTCTTGTTTTTATTTTTTATTTTTAAATCACCAGAAATTAACATGTAATTTAGACATGTCTTAATTTTGAGTCAGTAAAAATCGAACTACAGGGCTTTTCAATAAAAACGCCACAAAAGTTTTTTTTTTTTTTTTTTTTTTTAATACAACAAAAACAGTTTTGGGATATCAATGAACTTCTTTAGTCCTGTAAAAGCAAGTTTGATGCCATTATGTATGGCACTTGATTTCTTTTGGCCTTTCAAGCTTTGATTTACTATAAACAATTCAATTTCAAATTCTATACATTTATTAACTGGTATTCATAAAAAATAAAACATTATTGAAATATATTAGTTCAGGTCCAAAAATGAACCTTTTCAAAAAATATTTGAAATATTTAAATTGAAAAATTCTTAAAAGTTTGTTTGAAACTTAACTACTTTTAAGAATTTTTCAAGTCTACTGATGAGTTGATTAGCACCAACGAAATGTCGTCGGCATATAGACAGCTGAAAAATACAGCAAATATTTTTTGAAAAGGTTCATTTTTGGACCTGAATTAATATATTTCAATTGGCTCTTAAAGCAAATAAATAATTAAGTGCAGTATTGAAATACATTTTAGAAGAAATTTTTCATATCAAATTTGTTCTAAAATGTATTTGAGCATTTATTTTATTTTTTATGAACACCGGTGATTATGTTTAAAGCGTAAACAAACGCTCGAATGTCGATGCCTGGCAATCAGCATACATGCCCGAATATTTGATTCAAAGAGAAACTTTTCTGCGGCCTGTGATGGTTTTGATTGATTTTTTTTTTTTTTTTTTTTTTGTAGAAATCAGCAAAAACTATTTTAAATGTTATTAAATGTTACGTAGGAGACCAAGAACAACTCATAATCTTCCTTCCTTTTGGATTTTCGAAAAAAAAAAAACAAACAATTGATCTCAACTCTCTCAATTCACTCAATTCAATGAGATAAAATTTCACTCCAAAAATACAATTTATGATCAAAAAAAAAAAAAAAAATAACAAGTAAATATCCATTAAGTAGGTTGATTAACAGGAACTTGATTATTTAGATTTTTGTTATTGTTATTTTATTTATTTTTTCTTTTGCTTGCACTTGCAGAATGTGTTTAACAAAACAGAACACCACCAACCACATTAACCACAAACTACAAGTGGAAAAAATATAATAAATTAAATTAAAATATAAAAAAAAATATATTGAAGAATGAAAGAAAAAAATAAATTAATGCAAGAACTTCTCGATAATTTTAAAGTTTATGGCATGAAATACACGCGATACTGACAATTTGCAGCGCAATACAAATAAATAATACATATGTAATGAGCGAACAGTGCAGCTGCAGCAGAACGAATTGGTTCGGTAGAATGTAATATTAAAAGAGCAGCGCCCAGTATCTCAAGAGAGTTGCACACAGAAAAAGTTACAATGTAAAATTAACATGACAAAATGTAAAACAAAAAAGTAAATCTCTTTTTAAACAACTTGTCGAATTTTGGCAGTGACCCCAATTATCATAAAATTCTTGTGTAACAGCAAAGTGAATATTTGTCAAATTACAACTTATACGGGAAAGTGCCGACAAATCTGCAAATGCAGGTCCTTTTGTGGTCTTCTTCTCTAAATATTTCCGTTTTCAAATTTTGTGAGGAAGAAGTATTTTAGAAAATACAGTAGAAACAAGTTGTGCCTCCGCGGGGAGGGGTTTTCTATACAGTTTTTTGGTTTTGAATATTTGTCAAATTACAACTTATAGGGGAAAGTGCCGACAAATCTGCAAATGCAGGTCATTTTGTGGTCTTCTTCTCTAAATATTTCCGTTTTCAAATTTTGTGAGGAAGAAGTATTTTAGAAAATACAGTAGAAACAAGTTGTGCCTCCGTGGGGAGGGGTTTTCTATATAGTTTTTTGGTTTCGAATATTTGTCAAATTACAACTTATACGGGAAAGTGCCGACAAATCTGCAAATGCAGGTCCTTTTGTGGTCTTCTTCTCTAAATATTTCCGTTTTCAAATTTTGTGAGGAAGAAGCTCCAAAAACCAATCAATTTGCTCAACTGTCGAGAATTTAAGGTGACAGGTATTAAGCCAGTCATAAAATAAAAACAAAAGTAATGAATTTATAACCCCAATGTATGATGATGAAGAGCGTGGCAGCTGCGTAACAGCTAATTGTTAAAAATTCATAATAATTATTAGAGGCTTATAAGACTCTTATTTGACATATTTGTATGGAAAATCTGTCAAATAAGAGTTTAATAAACCTAAAATACTTATTATGAATAAGACCCATATTATTTATTTTTGCATTAAGTTTATCAGCTTCAAGTTCTTTCTATATTCTTGAAAAATTCTTAAAAGTTTGTTTGAAACTTAACGACTTATTCCATACTTCCCATGAACAAAATGAGAATCAGAAATGTTCAAACAAACCTTTTTATTTAACACAGCAAACATTTTTTTGGACCTAAATTAATACATTTTTCAATTGGCTCTTAAAGCAAATAAATAATTAAGTTCATATTAAAAACCGTATGTAAAGTTCACCATTTTGGGAAGCCACTGTAGCAAAAAATAAAAAAAAATAACTTCATTTCAAACATCCGCAGATTAATCGTGTATGAATGGAAAATAAAATATTTATTTTTAAGCAGAAACTTTTTCCACAACACCCACACACACACACACACATAAAATTCAGTTTAGGGAACTTCCAACTTTAATCGATTATTAATAGAGCACAAAGCGTGTTCATAAACTGGGTTAGAAAGTGTATACAAGTTGAAACACATTTTTTAGTTCTCCAACACATGTTTGTAGGAAAATTAAAAAACAAAAAAAAAGAGCCAGAGTTGTGAATGGCAGCCACAAAGGCTGACTGATAGCAAACGAAAAAAAAAATGTTTTTTTTTTTTGTTAAAACATAAATAAACTTGTAGTCAATTTAATGAAATTAGTTGGCAAAGTGGCCATTTTAGGGGTTTTGCGGTGAATTTTTAAAATTATTATGTATTAAAATTTTGCCACAAAAAAAGAACAAATTATAGAAAAGCCGTGATAGATAATATTATCAGCATAAGCTTAGAAAAAACTAAACTTTTTTTTTCTTTATTGATTTCTAGTTTTTTTTTTTTTGTTTTATAGAAACTGCAGGCTTGAAAAAAAACACCCTTTCAAAATTCCTGAAAACAAATCTAAGTAATGACATTTTTTGTGTTTTTTGCAACAATTCTTTGTTGTTTTCTATTAAATGGATCGAAATTTCTAAATTCTCGTACATTGTATGCAAAACGAACAACAAATTTAATCTTTCATTCACAAGCTTATCACTTTGGAACAGTGAAAAAGAATTATAAAGTTGTTGGGTGAAGAAAAAAAAAAGAAATACAGTCGAGCTTCCTTACACTGAACTTCTATACAATGAACTAAAATCAAGTACACAGCTTTTTCGTTCCACTTTCAATGTATTTTGATTTCCATGCAATGAATTTTTCTTTACAATGAACAAAATTTTGGAAACAAAAATAAATTTTAGGTGTGTTTTTTTTTTTGTCTCCATTTAGTGAACTATTTTTAGCAGCTTTATTTTACACTTGTTAGCAAAACTATTTATAACGAGAATATGTTATATTTTTGGGATATCCAAAGTTCATGATTTGACTTTTAACCTCAGTTGACCGAGTTCAGTGAACGAAAATGATGCACCGGAGTAGTATTTCTCTTGAAAAAAGTTATTAGTAATTAATAGAGTTGAAGAAGGGACATCAAAGAAAAAAGATATGGCTAAAGAGTTGGGAATTCTTCCTAGTACTTTAGCAAACATTGAAAAAAAAAATCAATTATTCAAAAGAATGTAGAAGACGAGCATTTAAACATTAAGCTTAAGAGACTTCGAACTTGTCTTTACGAAGAGACATTGACGAAGCACTTCACTTCACTTGATGTACTACGAACTTTCTGGGAGATGGAGAGCAACATTCCAACAAATGTATTTAAATGTCTTAATGTAATTGAAGCTTTTATTGAAAAAGGAAAAATGTAGTTCAGTTTGAGTTTTTTTGTTTGTTTTTTTTTTAACCAACAAAAAACTGCGAAGCTTTTGACTTGTCTGCAGAAACACCCAAAGCCTTCGACAGGAATCGAACCTGCGACCTCGGGCACTCTTAGTAGAACTCTCCACCAATTCAACCATTGAGGCGATCAATTATTTTCAATAAATAACAAATAAATATTTCTGCATAATGAAGTTTCTTGTATATAGTGAAATAATTTTCTGTCCCCGTGGAGATTCACTATAGGGAAGTTCGACTGTACTTGCCGTAACTGATTGAAAATAAAAACATGTACGTATGTATGTACAAACATAAAGGTGGGTCGCTTTAATTAATCAAATTATTTCAATAATTTGTTTTTTGAATTTTTCAATTATTTTCCTGGAGATGCGAACAATTGTTGAAATTGGCGAAATATTGAAAATAAATAAATACAATTGCTTCAAATTATTTTTTATTAAAAACAAAAAAATCTTAAGTTTGATATATTTTTCACGCTAATTTCTCGACCTTTAGTGTTTAATATGTATTTTAAATTTCTCTACATTTGCAGATTTGTCAGAATTTTAGCGTATAACTTGTAATTTGACAAATATGCCATATCAAAAAACTGCATAGAAAACCCCCTCCCCCACGTGATGCACAACTTGTTTCTACTGTATTTTCTGTATTAGTTAGATAATTAGTAATTATTAATTATCTCTAGTTTATATATTATTAAAATTTTTAATTCAGGTCCAAAAATGAACCTTTTCAAAAAATATTTGCTGTATTTTTCAGCTGTCTATATGTTGACGACATTTCGTTGGTGCTAATCAACTCATCAGTAGACTTGAAAAATTCTTAAAACTTTGTTTGAAACTTAACAACTTATTTCATAATTCCCATGAACAGAATGAGAATCAGAAATCTTCAAACAAATTATGAAATAAGTTGTTAAGTTTCAAACAAACTTTTAAGAATTTTTCAAGTCTACTGATGAGTTGATTAGCACCAACGAAATGTCGTCAACATATAGACAGCTGAAAAATACAGCAAATACTTTTTGAAAAGGTTCATTTTTGGACCTGAATTAATACATTTCAATTGGCTCTTAAAGCAAATAAATAATTAAGTTCATATTAAAATTTTTAGAAATTTAAAGCTTTTTAAAACAATTTTTGCAAAAATACAGAAAAAGCGTCCTTTAACCAAAAGTTTTTGTGAAATAAAATTTTTTGAAATGCCTATAAAATGTTCATTTATTTATATTTTTTACAAAATTTTGCAAAAATATAGGAATTTATAAAAGAAATAAAAAATTTTCCCAAAATGTAGAGAAAATATAATACGAATTCCGAAATTCCCAAAAAACTTTCAAAAATTCCCAAAAATGGGATTTTTTAGTTTTTTTGCTGTCATTCCAGCAAATATCCTGAGGGGACAAATTCCATTTGCATAAAACAAAAAAATACTTATAACTATAAAAAAAACAAGTAAAAATATTTAGGTTAGAGTCGTGCGATTTGAGATATTTTGGCCGAAAGTCGGTTTTGTCTAAGAAAATGGGTTAATTTCAGGATGCTACCCTTACGCAACAGGACATAATTTTCAAATTTTTTTTCTTTAAAATATTTTTTAAACAATAACACCGGTATTCATAAAAAATAAAACATTGTTGAAACACATTTTACAACAAATTTTTCATATAAAAAATTTTCTAAAATGTATTTGAGCAACGTTTTATTTTTTATGAATACCGGTGTAAGCCTTTAAAAATATTTAAACAATATACATATACTTTACTTTGGAAAGTTCTTCCAGAAATAAGAAACAATAAACTTTCTTTTTGCCCTAAAAATATGCTGAAAACTGACTTTTTTTGAAATTTTAAATTGTGTTGAATATAACTTTTTCTTTATAAAATATTTTTTGCTCAAATTTTTTTTTATGGTATTGAAAAAAATACTGGCAAGCTAATAAAACTTATTTTTGAAATATCGGTTAGGATTTGAGCTCAAAAATGTGCAAATACTGGACCAGGGTTGGTAAAAACACGAAAATTTACTTTTTAAAACTTGAATATTTCGAAAACTTTAAGAGATAATATATACGTGTCGCAACATTTTTTGTACGCCTTGATTAGAAGAATTTATAAAAAAAAAAATAAAAAATTTGCTAAAGAATTGGAAATGAAAAAATTAGATCGTTTTTAATTTTTCACATACCCCACTACTGGCCTACTTTGGGGGCGCGTGGACACGCTCACTTAAACGCTATATAGTCCAATCTCAAAACTTAAGCTTGAATACATCTCTTTTATGCCTGTCTGAAATTTCATTGCAATCGAGCCATCCGTTTAGAAACGGCAGAATTATTTCCAATTTTTTTTTGCAAAATCCCCCACTGTGCGATGGTAACTCGTTGTAGTTGAAGTTGTTAAGAAACATAAAAAAATTGCAAAAGACAAAAAAATGTTTTCTGAGTTAAAGGTTTGTTTGCACATTCCTAATTCTCATTTTGTTCATGGGAATTTTGGAATAAGTAGTTGGGTGGCAAACATTCTTTTAAGATTCTTCCGAGTCTACTGATTGATGATGAGTTGATTAGCAGCATCAGGCTGCAAGAGACAGAAAACATTAAGCTCTATTTTTAGACCTAAAATAATAAATTTGAAATAACTTTTAATTCGAAAATTCCATACAAACATTTTTTGAAAACTCATTTTAATTAAAACTTTTTTTTTTTTTTTCTTTTTATAAATATACCCCTCAAAAGTACAAAATTGTGTAAATGACAACAAATTAATTTAAAAAAATATGGCTGATTATACTGCTTATTTAAGTCATATTATAAAATGGTTTTTCATAATAATTTAGTTTTATTTGCTGGTGACAATACACACACACATACACACCCACAAAATTCATAAAGAAACAAAAGAAGGAGTAGTGAGTCTTCTATACTTATGTATGTATGTATGTATGACTAGATTTTGATGAAGAACTTTCAGAGAAAAATAACAACAACAACAACAAAATACATAGTACATAATAATAAAACAGCAGCATAAGAACAGCTATTGAAATTGAAATAATGATGATGTTGCAACATAAAAACAAGCAAAATTTTATTATTTTTTCTTGGATTTTCTCTTTCTCCTGCACATACATATGTACATAATTCCATGATTCTGGGTTACATTGAATACATGTCAGTGTTGCCAACACTAAATTTTTAGGCAACTATAACTTTTTATTAATAAAGGGTCCGCCAAATAACTTTTGTTTGTTTGTGAAAACGGCGCAAAACATCGAGTATAGCTTCGGCTGTGTGGCCCGTAGCGCCGTCCTGTTGAAACCAAATGTTGCCAATATCCTCCTCTACAATTTTCGTGAACAAAAATTCGTTCAACATGGCCCGATAACGATCGCGATTGACTGTAACGGCCACTCCTTGCTCATTTTCGCCGAAAAAATGGCCCAATTATGCCTCTGGACCAAAATCCGCACCAAACAACATTGACTCGTTTTTGGGTGCGTCGGCTTTTCAATGTATGAGTGCGGGTTTTTTGTGCCCCAAATGCGACAATTTTGCTTGTCTACATACCCGCCAAGATCAAAATGAGCTTCATCTGAAAAGCAGATTTTTTTTTTTTTTTTGCAAAATCGGCAGTGGTTCGCAGGCGCACTTAGCGAAGCGTATACACAACCAAAACAAATTATCTGTCAAAGCGGACATGAGCTAAGTGTTACCATTCACGAATTAAGCACTGGTTAAAAAAAAAAACATTAGATGACGGACCCTGTATATATTAACTCTCAAGGTCATGATGTCATTCGACATCGTTCGCTGGCTGATTTACATGCAAAACAATAACTAATGCCGTTTTCGTTTCTACGGCAAAGGGCAACATTTTTAGTTTTGTATGACAACCAAAATTCCAAAGGGCATTATTTCTTTTTAACTATTTATGGTGATATTTCCTTCAGATCTTAGTTTCACTAAAACCTTAAAAGTGGCATTCTAGGAAAAAAGTGTAAAATAAATGCATAATTTTGTGTAGAAACGGAAATGTCATAAGCTTAAAAACTTGTTGTTGTTTTTCCTGTTTTCGTGTAAGCGAACGATGTCGAGTAGTATTGCGGGCCTGGCACTATGAATGCGTATTTAACATTTAAGACACATGAACAAATAATTGTACATTTTTGAAAAAAAAAACGTGACCACTATTTCCTTGCGGACCTTTTTTTTGGGCCAATCTAAGCATACAAACAACTAAAATAACACATATGTATACGTCTACCTGGATACAACAACAAGAAAAAAGGAGAGAGAAAAAAAACCGTCAAAAAATATTGCCACAAAATGAAAAAGTGTGCTGCCAGTCGCTTACAGATTTTGTACGCGCAGCCAGTGTTGGTTATATGTGCCATGGAGGAGAAAATCCCTTAGCCTTAGAAAAAGTTTTGCATACCTATGAAAAAAATTTCTGAAAAAAATTAAAAAAAAAAATTGCATTTTAGATGCTTCAAAACTGTTCGCGATTTTACATTCTGCGCCAAAACCTTTCTCTGGCAGCATTATTTTGCCAACGTTTCCATATTTTCCTCAGTCAAATCAACATATTCAACATCGAATTATTAGGAAACTAAAAGCCTCCGACAGACTTTGACTGCAGTCAAAGGAGGGAGGTCCACGACCCCCTCTAGATGCACATAACAAAAACTCATTTCTTTCAAAGCCTGACTACTCATTCTAAAGCTTAAACAAATATTTTATTAAATATTATTAAATATTTTATTAATATTTTATTAAGATCTAACTCGTTCTATCCCAAAAGAAAACTATAAAATTTCACAAGAGAAGATATTGAGGTTATGTTTGCTCAGCGAGCAAATACAGCATTTTAAACAAATTTACAGTTGCTCTGGCAAATTTTTTATAAATATAAATAACTGTGATCCATAGATATCGTATTTGCTCGTTGAGCAAACATAACCTCAAAATATGCTCTAGTGAAATTTAACATTTTTACGTTTTTCTTTCTTGTCGTTGTTTTTATCCATATGAATGTATATGAATGCATGTATAAACACTATAATAAGGGTCATCAAGAAAGTAGTGGTCACATTGTTTGTGACATAATATTGCCTTTATCGATTTTCGACACAATTTCACCCATGGAAACGTATACAACTATGGCCTGGGTCAGTCATCATCTGACATGTTAATTTTACATGGCCGTTTTACATTTTGAATATTTAATTATTTTTTGCAAATTAATCAAGCAAATTGAAATTCACAATTTTAAAGTTCCCAACTTTGAAAAATATCTCTTAAAATCTTCTTCTGATAAGAATATCTTAAAAGTTAAGATAAAATTATGCTTCTGGCATCGCTGCTTCTAAAAGTAGTTTTGGACAAATCAGCTTGTCGCCTTAAAACAATCGAATAGCTGCTGTCGACGTTTCAAAACGACTTACGTAGTGATTAGTAGTGGAAGAAGTTGTAAAAGTTATTCAATGGCATGTGTGGCTGGCTGGCTGGCTGGCTGCCTCTATATGTTTAATATTCTGTAATCTTTATTTTTTTCCCCCCGCCTTACATTTGAAGCTGAATGAATGAATGCATGGTTTTGTTTGCTTAGTTATTATGACTGAAATGGAGGTCGTCAAACTGTGACGTTGTCTCTGGGTTGAAGTTGCTGTTAAATGGCTTATAATTTATTTTTTTATTTTTCTTCCGAAGATGTCAGAAAATATAGTTTAAATTAAAAGGAACACACAAACAGTGAAAAAGTTTTCTTTACAATGTAATTTAAGAAATTTTAAAGCTTAATTATTAGCAGTAATTTTTCTATGTATTTCGAAAACGAATTGAACAACATCAACGACGAAGGCAAATAATAGAATTTATAAAGAACAGAAATTATCGCAAATAAACTTATTTTAGAATGCAAAAGTGTTTGTCAGCATGCTGATGGAATATATTACACTAGTGAAATATAAATAAATTAAAATGAAAATATAAAGCCAACTGAAAAAGAATGCTAAATGGACTTTCACAGGTTAACTTTCGTTCACTTGTGACTGGTTTCGAACTGCAACCACCACAACCACTCAGCCATTGCATGCTAAATTATTTATTGTTTTATTTCAATAAAGTAACATGTGGCATATCACAACGGGACCTTTTCTAGGACCCAAGTGAGCCGGTCTCATGACCTGGCAGCCCGCGTAACATAACAGGTGGCAACTCAAAAGCATTGATAGGGGAGGGGGCTTTATCTATTCTTAATTGCGAATTGAGTTTCTTTTTTTTGAGGATGCACTTGCCCACCCCCGAGGTAATAGTCTAGCTTACGCTTATGCTTAAAGGCCAATAAAAAATACACATATTCAGTTGTTATAGACTCATTAAATGCGAAAAAATAAAAATATTGACGACCGAGACGAATCCATTACAGCTGACCGCATCTCAATTCGCTAATTCCGGCAATTGCACTCATTTACTACTGCCCACAAAGGGCGCATATTTCATTGCTTGTTTCTAGCATAAATAAAAACAACGGCAGCCCTAAAGTAAACAATCAAAGATCAAAAAAACCTCAAGGAAGGGAATTTCAACAAATCAGGAGGTGATGGAAATTTTTACATTTTATAGTCTGCCCCACATCACGCCAGAGGAAGAGCTGAATAAATGAAAGTTGGTAACAGGTGGTTAAATTTTAAGGGCCGATGTTGAATGTGAACCACACCTAAAGGTCAAGTTTTCTTTTTCGGCATTTCATTTGACATTTCTCAATTTCAGACTAACTCAATTTGCACTAGGCCAAGACACACAAACGAACAAGGCGTTAAAAAAGTCATTAGAAAACAAGAAGAAAAAAAAAACATTTGTGTAAACGCGACATTTCCATATTTTTTACACAACTCTACTTAATTTTTATAGCGGCTGTTAACAAATATTTCTCTATGAACGTGTTGTGCTGTTGTTAACAAAGATTGAAAAAAAATAAATAAATAAAAAACAAAATTCGTAGCAAAAGAAATAACGCAAAAAAAAACAGTTATAAAACAATCACAATGTCAAAAATGTGCACTTCGCTGAAGCACCTACAATCGGTATTACACGAAGTATTTCATTCGTATGTCAGACGGCAGCCAGCAGCCCAAAATCGAAACTACACCAGCCGAAATATCAAAAGGCGAAAAAAAAGCAACAACGGAACCTGCCAAGACACAGTTGGAATAGTTGTAAATATAATACATAGTATGTATGTATGTACATTGTACATATTTGCTTTCAAATATTTACTTACTTATTTAGAAATGCAAAAAAAAAAATAGAAAACATTTAATTATTTTAAAGTAGAAAGTTAAATTGAACAAAAATAAATCAAAATGATTGTAAATTTTTTCAATTTTTTTTTCTCTCTCTTCTTTTCGTTTTGCTGGTGTGGAACATGTTGAAGATGTTGGGGTGGCCTCCTTTTGCATTTTTTGATCAAATTACAAAAACAAATTCTGAAAAATATACACATACATATGTACATACACAAGTTCGGATGTATATATGTATGTATGTATTTATATAAAAATTTAGAACAAACACGTTTGTTTGATTATGCTCTTGCCAACAAATGAAATTGTTGCAAATTTTTGTTTGCTTTAACAATAAATACCTACATTTGAAAACGAGACACATACAAATGCTTATTTTCTCATCAATATGAAATTAAATGTCTTGAACAAAACAAAAAATGAATAAAATAAAACATTGCTGTAGTAGATTTATTGCTTTAAAACAAGTACTAAAACTTAACCCTTGGCAGACCGTGGCAAAATAGAACTCTCAACACCGCGATGCACATACATAATATGTACATACTTACGTAAGAAATAAAGAGCATTATTTTGCAATTGACAACGCAACGCTAGTATTTATGTATGTATATGAAAAACAATGGCGGTTTTACGCTTCGTATTAAAGTACTATTGTAGATCGTGGAGATATTGGAATGAAGTTCCTTAACGCGGCTTGCTGGTAGTGCCAATTAGTAGAAATCGTCACGAAAGCGTGTGAGCTGTTTATACATATGTATTGGTGTATCTGTCTCCGCTGCTGTCAGCGGAGACATCTACCAATAAATATTAATTAGTTGTGAAAACGGACACGATCAGTTGATAGATGTCGCTAAAGTAAAGTATGTCACAACAAAAACAGCAATATTGAAAATTTTTTTTCGTTTTGTAGCAGATTGAAAAAAAAATACTGCATGTGTCAAAAGCAAAAAAAAATAAAACGTTCCAAAAATTTTAAGAAGCATATAAAATTTAAAAATTTAAAAAATAACACAAAATAAAACATACAGATTTCACCTTGTATTACATTCGAAGATGAAGTAAAAACGTAAGGAACTTCTTTCCTAACGGGGGTCCCTCGGCCGCATTTCTTTTTTTAAATTCAATAAGTCTTGATAAATTTAAAACTCGGCAACAACAAATCTCATAAATTTTTAATAATTAACATTTTAACGTGAAATGGGGAGAAAATTTCGTTTACGAGGCTCCCAAATAAGGCACCCGGGGGATAATCAAATGTCCCTAGAGTAGTCATATGTATAGCCCACAACGTATAATTTCATTTCTTTTCGAACACACCCCGTTCCGTACCCCATGGATACAAAAATAAAACAAAAAGAAAATCAGACGCCCAAAAAATTATATTTTTGATTTGTCGTAGTGGGAGTATTTTTTTCTTCTCATGCCAAAAGCTACCGAAAAATCAATGGCATCATATCTGTTACCAAATCGACCCACCCGTTTGCATGTTACACAGTCAGCCAGTCCTGAGAGCGACCCACTCAGGTGCGTTGTGCTAAGAACGCTAATGTACATACAATAAATTCTTCTTTCAGTCAAAAAATATTGCTGAAGTGCTGTATTGAAAGGGTCGTATTCATAATAAATATTTTAGGTTTATTAAACTTCTTTTTGACAAATTTTCCATAAAAATATGTCAAATAAGAGCTTTGTGAGCCTAAAATAATTTTTATGAATTAGGGGGTAAGAGTTTATTTTGTTTTTTTTCCTAAATCCTATAAATTCAAATTTAATTTTTATTATTCGAATTTTTCTTTTGTAAATATTATTTTATAAGATCATTCTATATTATTGTTGTGTTTGGTATTAATTATTAAACAAGGCAAATAAAACATCAAAGACAAATTAGCTGGGGGACATCCAAGGTGTTTCCAAGAAATCACACTTCTCTAAACAGTTGGTATACCCCCTGCTTAATTATTTTTAGTCTCCACTGCAAATAAACTTGTAAATAGTTATTTTCACAGCTGTCAAATTCTATTGCCAAGACCTCATGTTCACGTGTGGACCGCAAATATATTGCGAAATAGTTGTTCAAGCTTATTTTCAGCAAATTATGTTGAACATAAACGGTCAAATTTTGTTGGTCCCTTTTTTTTTTCTTTGTAAGAATTAAAACTAGTTTGTGGTAGAACATTTTAAATGCGAGATGGAATTTAATTAATTAAAATCTTTAGACAAACAAACAAATTTCTAAAGAAAATAAAAATTCCCGAAAAAAAGTAAATAAATAAATAAAAACCTAGACAAATGTAGAATTTCGTACAACCACTCACAGTGAATATGTTTTATTTACGTCCAATACACAATACGGGTTTTATACCCCAAAACATAAGCTTGAGCCTGAACATATTTTTACTGTTACTCTGCCGACGTTGTGCATTTTTATATTTCTTCAATATTCGTAAGTGTTCTGCTTCGTATAGCTTCCGCAGGTCAATCGTATTAAAAACCTTATATTAATTAATTAATATATATCAAGATATTCTGCATGAGAGCGCCTCGATGGATGAACTGGTAGAGTGTCCTAATAAGAGTCCGCGAGGTCGCAGGTTCGATTCCTGCCGAAGGCTTTGGGTGTTTCTGCCGACAAGCCAAAAGCTTCGCAGTGTTGTGTTTGTTAAAAAAAAAAAATGAACAATTTGAGGATATGGACAAAAAAAAACGGAGTAGAATTTCTTCTCCGCAACGAAATGCGATACAGTTTTCAATTATTTTAATTATTTTTTTTTTTTTGCTTGTGGTCCACTAGCAGTCTCAAGGGTTTATTTTAATAATTAAATAATTTAAAATAAATGAGTTAAATATTTGCGATTAAAGCTAATGCAAATTTGAGCTCTTCTGTGCCGGTATGTTGTTTGAACAGTTTTTAATTCTCACATTATTTTTCGAAAAAAAAAATAATAATAATAATAATAGAACATAAAATAAATGTTTGAACAGTTTTTCGAGGCCACTGATGAAAAGCTGAGTGGTAGCAATGAAATGTCAGCGACATAAAGACGCCTCAAAATAGTCAGAAAACAGATAAATATGTACTACAAATGTATGTATTATATTAGAGCCTATGTTGCTACCTGTGAACGTATGTATGAAAAATAAAGCCTTATTTCTGCCCGATATTAATATTCAAAATATTTTGAAGTAGTTCAAAAAGTTTGCAATTTTCATGACCGCTAAATTATTGCATGAATGAATGTCGCTCAACGGCTCTTTTCACAATGTACAATTCAAAATTAAAGTGGACATTAACGGCAAGATTTAATGGCCATCTTTACCATTACGTTAAAGTAAACGTTAAGTCTTGATCATACATTGTGAAAATGTCGGTAAAATGACATTTTTTTTTTATCAGAAAAAATATGGAATTATAGAAGAGATTGAAACCACCTCATTTCTAACTTAGTTGTTTTCTTGAAACCCCAAACAAAATGTTATTTACTCCTCAGAAAAATAAGGTTCAAGGTTCTGGAATATATTTTGTTGCAATTCATCAGTTTGAACTGAGAATTTTTTTCCCCAAATTCGCACACCAACACATGACCGCCAACGACATGCTAATGTAAAAAATCATGCATTTTTACCCATATTGAAGCGGATCGTATGCCCTTGAGAACCCATGATTCAACTGCATTTTGGTGTGAAGTGTTTTTTTTTTAGATTTATTAGATCAATTTATTTAGTTTTCTAAGATCAATTTCTAATTTTATTTCTGTCTAAATGTTACAACTAAAGCCCACTCGGCCGCGCAGGAGGTGGACAAATTTAAGAAATAATTTATGTAGGTACGTACATACATACATGTGTAATTATGGTTTATTATTATATTTTTGTTCAAAGGAAAATTTTCTTACAATATCTATTCTAAAACTTTTTATTGTACTTATCTCGAATAATGCCATTCGCAATAAAAGTCCACAGATATAACATATGCAACACATACATACATATAGGTCTATATTAATGTGGTCACCACATTTGCACTTGAAAAACGGTGCTTAATGGGTTAAGCAGTGTTGACAACTTTTTGCATTTAATAGGTTTTTTTCGTTGGGGATTTAGTACAGTACAAAAGCTGCAATGCTATCGATAACTGTGGCATTCGATAGTTTTCTAACAAGCAATCGATGATTTCTCGCCGCCATTAAATTTATCGGCAGAAAATATTACCGGGGGTCTGCACTAGCCATGAGCTTGGTATGAACATGATGTCGAACATCGCTTATGGCTGATAAAGACCGCTTATGTTCATGTTTCGGCCCTGCTCGGGCAGCGATGTTCGCCATGAAGTTAGCCATGAAATGTCATTTTCAGTTTTGCTCTCAGAAAAAGAGATAAAAAATGGTTGAAAGATAAAAAAAATTTACAGATTTAAAAATACAAAAATTGAGTGAATATGTATATAAAAAAATGATATAAAGCAAAATTATGAACGAAGTAAACACTTCGACAAATCAATAATTATGAGTAGCTTGGAGACACGTGTTCTTTATGTGCGAAACAATACCGTTGCTCTGCCGGCGTCATGTTCATGTCATGACGCCTAGTAAAAGAAATGAACAGCTGATTACATTTTCCTGGCCAATGTTGAATGTGAACCACACCTAAACGTCCAGTTTTGTCTGCATTTCATTTAACATTTCTCCATGGCACACTAACTCGATTTGAACCATGGAAAGATACACAAACGAGCACAACGCTTTGAAGTTATTCAGGCTTATGAAAATGGGCGTTCAAATCAGAATGCATATCGTGCACATGGTGATTTTTTCGGTCAATTTAATCATTTAAATGTGCGTCCAATCGGAAAACTTGTGCAAACATTTGAGCAAGCCGGGTGTGTAGGAGATGTGAAGAGACCACATCATATATTGCTGCTGTTCACGATAGTGCAGCTGAAGAGCAGCCCACTTCAACTTGTCATGGTGCCCAACAATTGCACCTCTTACGCTCGTCCACGTTCACGAACATTATGCATTAAAACTAGCATTTACAGGCTTACAAGGTGCAATTGACCCAACAATAAAAATCTCTTGATCGAATGGTCAAGAAATGTGGCAATGACCAGAATGGTGGCAAGAATTGGGTGATCAATTTTCGAAGAAAATCGTGTTCATTTTCACCTCAGTGGATTGGTCAATAAGCAGCATTGCCGCAATTTGTGCGGCAATCAAGAGCGATTGTCGAATGCTCCAATGTACCCACAAAGAGTGCCCGTTTGGCGCGGTTTATGGGCTGGCGGTATCATGGGGCCATATTTTTTTTTTTTCTTCTAAAATGAGACCGGTCAGAGCCAGTTACTGTGAATAGTGTTCGCTATCGTAAGATCAGAACGAACTTTTTAGGGCCCCAAATTGGGGGACATATGGATGTGAACGATATGATATTTCAACAGGACGGTGCCACTTGTCACACGGCTAACGAAACAATGGCTTTTTTGCGCCAAAAATTCAATGGCCGATTATCTTACGTGGTGGTGGCGATATCAATTGGCTGCCAAGATCATGTGATTTGTGACGCCGTTGGTGGTGTGCTTTCTTTGGGGTTGTTTAAAAGAAAAGCTGTACGGCCGATAAGCCAGCAAGAATTCAAAACCTAAAGGATAAGATAATTTGGCATAGAACCTCAATTGATTGATTGATTGATTTATTTAGCATTTCTTGTTGCTATTTAGTATAATACATATGTTTACAATTTCAGATCAAATATTAAAATTTTTCACACAAAAAATATACATTTTGAATTCAAAATTATTATTACATATTTTTTTTTAAATTTTCTCTTGATATAATCAATAATTTTACGTTTGAATACATATGTATAAGTTTGTTTCATTTTTTATTTCTGGAGGCATTTCATTGTAAACTTTCAGACTTTTAGAAAATATAACATTTTGACAAAAACTTGTTGCTGCAAAAGATAATCTATAATCGTTGGCATTCCTCAAGTTGTATGGTTGGACTTCTGCTACATTGACTAGATATTGCTGCATATAGTTTGGCATATTTCCTGTCTTAATTTTAAATAAAAATAACGAGTCGCTGATTGATGGAAAGCCACTGTAGCTTATTTAACATATCACTTATATGTGTCATTCTATTGCATTTCAGAATACATCGCATGCCTTTATTTTGTAGTTTCAATTATGTATGTCTCAGCGTCGACGAAAATTTCAGCCATCGAATGGAGGTGTGCTGCCGAGGTCGTGGCTGCCATTTGTCATGTAATTGAATCTTAACAAAAATATTATCATAATGAAAGAATATTACAAAATCATCAAGGGCCGACCCTTAAAATTTAACCAGTCTTTATTTATATTTATTAACCTTAATTCATAAAAATTATAACAGGCTTATAAGACTGTTATTTGACATATTTGTATGGAAAATCTATCAAATAAGAGCTTTATAAACCTGTTATAATTTTTATGAATTGGACAGATTAAATTTGCAGAAGGTACTGAATCGTATCTGATATTGAATAAAACAAAACTATTGAATTTATTTCCACATTAATGTATGCAATAATTTTTGTGCTCTTAAAAAAAGTTTCTCTCGAAAAAATATCAGTAGTCGATTAAAATATGAAAATATCGATATTGCCGATAACACCATCGATAGTGTTGCATCCCTAAATGACGCCAAAGATATTGACAGAAAAAAAATATTAAAATGAATGGATTTTACTTTTTGCAGTACTAAAATAATGGCTTTTAGTACTCACAGCAATTTATCTCTAAAAATTTAAAAAAGTTTGCGATATGAAGAGTTTTATAATAAACTGCATTATTATCACAGCAAACAATAAATATACATATTCATAGCATGTATGTATATACATACATACATGCATACGTAAGTGACAAAAAGGCACTGTTCTCAAAGGGTTAATTTTTTCATGGAACTCTGTTAATTCTGGAAGCTCTTTAACCCTGCCAGAAATTCTTCAAAAATACATATGTATATTGATCTGTTCTCGAGTTGCACACGTCACAAACTTCATGGCAGAATCACAGTGGAACAACAATTTGTAGTGAACATTTCACCGCCAATTTTTCTTTTGTAACTACTTATGTACATATACATATTTACTTATAATGTTGAATTGTACATAATTTCCTCTGTTGCAGTTTTACTTTAACAAAATTGAAAAAAATGTATTTTTTTACTCCACACATTATTGAAGCAAAACGGCTTTAAAGCAAATTTAACACACCAAGCCATCAACTTTTCATTCTGTTCCAGGGCGGAAAAAACAGCGACAAAAATGAAAGCAAAAAAAAACTAACGAGAAATCAGACCATAAAAGGCGCAAGACTTTACAAAAGAAAGAACGCCAAAAATGATGACCAGCTTTTTTCCCCCCCAATAATTTATTGTAGTCCGTCCATTAAAAACTAGAAAATTTACAACTTACATTTCTTATCGCTTTCTGGGAAACTTGAATAGTGTTCACAAAGTTTCTGGTTGTAAAAATTCCACCATATTCCAATTAGAAGAATTTTGTATTTCTTTTTGCCACATTCATTCACTACAATTTGTCTTTACACTTTTTTTATTGCTGCATACACTTTTTTTTTCATCTACATATTAAATTCACTTAATTTCATATCAAATTTGTACAAAAGATATTTTTTATTAGTAATTTCTTTTGCAAGTTTTTGATCAGAAAATTTTGTTGAAAACGCGTTGGCGTTCTGCCTTTTTTTTTTTTTTGACGGGTAAAAGAAAACTCAAATTCACTTAAGTACTTAAGCAGGCATCGTATCCTACGTTTACATATGTATGTACCGCAAAAAATTGGTTTAATTCTATCTAGTATATGAAATAAAATATTTTATTTCGGACTATATTTTCGCTTAACACACACCGACACATGGGAAGCCCTCTTTAGAAAGAAGAAGAAGGGGGAAAAATTTTGTTAGTGTTCCAAGTCATGCACAGTGGTTTTTGCATTGTTGTTGTTAAAAAAAAGGTAGTTCACTACTGTTTACTACAATTCTGACAACAACTGGCAATCCAATCTATTACAAAAATTATAAATGTTCAATTTCGAATGTTTACTGAGAAAAGAAACAGGCACACAACAGCCGCAACAACAACAAAAACAACAACATTAGCAGAAACAACAATTGCACTTAAAAACAACCTAACAAATATCATCTGCAGCTGACAACGACAACGTTTTTATAAATTTAAGAAAGTTTATAATTTCTATTTAATACAGACCGCACTTTATTAGAACACATATATTCATATGTGTTCATCATTGCCGTACCTACTAGATATTTATTTGCTCCAAAACTCTTACATACATATGTATGTATGTACAAACAGGTATGTGCGTATATATAACCAAACTCACATAAGATTAAGGTTCTAGTACCAAAACCCAAATTAGATTAAGCTTTTCTTTTTAATAAGAGTTACTTTTGCAGCCAATATGTTTCACAATGTATATAAAACTTAATTCACCGGCATTTTACTTTCTTTTATCTACTTTGCACTGTGACCAGATGTTCACAACCACAACAACAACTCTTTAACTAAGAAAACAATAAAAACAAACTACAGCTGTTCATTGCACACACGTAGTTGTTGTTGCTAGTGTTGCCGTTTTAAAACTACAACAGCTGATGTTAACAGCTGGCCGCTATTTTGTATTCGAATTGTAATAGATTGACTGCTGGTGGAACAGTTGTTAACTTACGTACTCCCTCAACTTCCGGCAGTTACAGGGTTGCAATGAACGGCATTTAATTATGAGAAACTAAATTCTATTGAAACTAGTTTCATATAATTATTAAAAATTTAAATTTATTAATATTTTGTAAATTTTTAATGCTATATAAAACATGATTAGTCTTATTTTAAAGGCTTACTTAGTATAGAAGCTCTAACTGAATGCAACCTTGCTATAAATGATTGGGAAGGTATGCCTCCCGAAAGAGTTTGCTTGAAAACCATAAATACTTCACAACTTGATACAAGTAATCAGGTAAGATCATTATGTAAACCGTTAATCATTTGACATCGCAAAACTGTCAGGAGCATACAGAGATGAAAGGCAGCCAAAACGAGAAAGCAAATCAGCAATAGCTCTGTTCACCTCTCTTCTGTAAATGTAGAAGTGACGTCTTTCTGACAGCTTCCAGAAGTTGTACAAAAAACAAAATACATAATATTTTTATTGAAGTTGCTCTTATTGTAGGGAAAAGGTCACCTTATTATGTGGATCATGATTAGAATTAAGGTACGGTCACACTTAAGCTTTTGTTTTCCCCTGTTTGCCTGGTTGTTTAAAAAAAACGTGACCACAACATTTTTATTTACAGCTATTTACTGAATATACAGACATACCTATCAATGATTAAAAATGCACATACATCAGATACATCAACAACGAACAGAAAAGGGTAGAAAAAAAAACGTAAAAACAAAATTTTTACTTGATACTTGAGTTTTGAGGATAAAAGAGGGAAAAATTATTTTATTTACATAAATGAGGGAAAAATTATTTTATTTATTTTAGTTACTGCCACTTTCACGATTACAAACTTAATCGAGCAATCGCCTAAATACATTTAAAGCAAAAATACACTTCAAGATTTTGTTTTTATCTTAAAAACATTTATAAAAGCTCTCAACCGCCTTCGAAATCATGAAACTGGCAGTTATACATCCCCGTTAAGTAAACATAGCAAACATTATTCGGCACTAAGTAAAGCTATAATAAAGCATTTGTAAGATTTCTTTGATGTCAAGCTTGTGGTCCTTATTTTAATTTTCAATATTTCGTTTTCCTTTGGAAAACATCTTCAGGAAATAAAAAAACCAAAAAAAAAAGACATTATTTCCTGAAAAAGTTTTGCAAAAGAAAAGGAAATATTAAAAACAAAAAAAAAGACCTCAAGCTCAAAATCGAAGAAATCTTATTATTAGAAATTGAGATGTAGTAAAATGCTTGATTATTACTCTCGATATCGAAAATAAATTTTGATTTCTCTCAAGTTGTCTGATTATGGGAAATTAGATAAAATCTTTCACCACTAGTACAAAAACTCTGTTGTAAGATATTAGGCCATAATGAGGCTAGCTCATATGATATCGAAAACGTTAATTGAAACAAACATAGCTCAAGTTATGTTAAGCCACTTACAGTTTTAGTGGCAAAAATGTATCGAACTTGTATTTCGGACACTCGAAATCGTTGCCGCTGTCGCAATCTTATATGCTTAAGGCATATTTAACCCATTTGTTATTTCCACAAGATTTTCTTTGATTAATCCTTGTTAATATTATGTGTAAAAAATTCGGTTTATGTCTAAACCACTTAAGCGATTTAGAAAATTCTTTCCCCAATGAAAAGCAACTAATATGATCTATGTTTTGGTAAATTTTTATTCATATTGTACTATTTTATCATCTTTTAAATGGGTGTTATTATGGTTGTGCTAGTTTTTATTAGTTTTTTTTTTACCGTTTTTGGTCTATTAAAAGCCTGCCATAAAGAAAATTTTTAATAATAATATTCATAAAAACTAAAATGTTTTTTAAATACATTTTTGAACAAATTTTATATGAAAAACTTACTATAAAATTTTATATTTTATGAATACCAGTGGAAATATGTCTGTCTGTTGATTTCTTAAGCAGAAAAAAAATCAACCTTTGATCAAATAAAATTTTGATTTTTCTTTTATTGAATCAGTACAAATAAAATTTATTGTAAAAAACGCAAAAAGTGCAATGATCTCTGAAAACAATATGTGTATGCATAAATAGGTATGTATTTCATATTTCAATAATAATAATAATAATAATACGTACAAATGTACATATATGTATGTATGCCCTTGTGGGAAAAGTGCAGGATGTGTTCTCTCAAGCATTCAGGTAGTTTAAAATGCCTGCACTTTTAGGCAACAATTCTTTAGTAAACATGAAAATGCTTTTGTATGCAACGAGTCATCAGCGTTCTTTGTGTGTGATCGATGTACAATAATTTAGAAAGCATGTTGACTGGGTAGATGCATTGTGCAAGAATTAAGAAATTATACCACCCCTTTTCTTGTTTCTAATATGCATTGTTAAATGCGATCACACAAAGGCAATGACAACAATGCCTGATTGCCCGGCTTAATCAATTCCACATCTTGAATATTTTTGCCAAATTTTGTGGTTCCTTTTATATTTTGCAATTTGGCAAGTTTTTTATACATAAATGATTGTGTATTTAAATTTGTTTTATCAATCGAAGTTATAAAGAAAAAGACCATTGAAAATATTTACTGGGGTTGATGCAGTGATGAACATGAACTGATGCAATTAAATTTGGAAAGATCGTTTTATAAAAAAAAAACATATTCACTCCATAATTAATTTCTTTGGTCTTTTTATTTTTGAAATAACTGTCCGTTTGTAGATATGTAGATAGCAGCTGATTCGCTCTCATATACTTATATGTATCTAATATATTATTAAGATAATATATTTATATTAAATTATATAATATAATAGTTCAATGAAATTAAAATTTTCAGTAAAAATGATAACTAATATCTATAACCGGCAAACGAAAAGAACTACTTTCGCTGAGGCTGCCATCCCCATAAACATTTTTTTTTCTTTATTCTATTACAATATTTCAGATTCACACTAGTCTTTTATGAACTTTGGCTAAATACTCACATTTTGTTTAATTCTCTTTTAGTCTGGCCAAATCTTACACACTTGAGAAATTGAAAGACACACAAATTCTATATAGAGTCTATATTATAGACACTGCGGACATACACACACACAACTAATAGCCCTAAAATAAAGCTGGCATGAAATGAATATGAAAATTACAACAAAAAATTCTCACAAGTGTCTCTTACAGTTAGCCGTATACTACACCCTCTACTGCACTACTTCGAGGCTACCAAACGTCATCTGTCTGTCTATCAGACGCCAAAATGTAAAACCCCACTTTGCCTTTTATCTGTTTCTATGTATTCAGTGAATACTATTCACACAATCTGTAAGAAGACCTCAAATAACCCTCCAAGAATACTACCAGCTAAATGACCGGTCATTTAACTGCTAGTGCTGGCTGATATAACGGTTAGGGCTTCTAGTTAGTTTATTAAGAGCAAAATGAAAAACCTAACCGAAAATCTTGTGTACATGCGATTTTGCCTCTCTGTCTATCTAATTAATTTCAGAAGACTACGTAACATATACATATCTGTGCTGCTTACTTTGCTTAGCTAACTAATACATTGGTTAGCTCCAACCAGACAATCATAACGTAAAGATTAGTTAGCCTTAACTGAAATATTGGTTAATTCAAATGTTTTTAATTTTCATTTTAAATTAAAATTTGTATTAAAAATAGGCAAATAAATAATTAATTTAGGTCCAAAAATGAACCTTTTTAAAAAATATTTGCTGTCTTTTTCCGCTGTCTATTTAGAAATATTTGTTTTTATTACTTCTAACAAAATTCAATTTTTATTAAACTTAAATTTTATTTTTACTTATAAAATATTAAACTTAAAATGGACGATGGTGTTGACAACAAGAGCTTTCAAGTTTTTTTTTTCCTTTTTTACAAAATGGTTTCTCACATGTGGCTCCAGATATTCTGGAGCAAAATCAGCCAGCCCTAAGAAAAACTGATGAGGTCATTACCTCAAACAGAAAACTCTAATGTTTTTTGGATTTTATGTTAATTTTTGTTCTTTGTCGTAAATTATTTACTTTTAGTTGTACAACTTGATTACATTACATTTACAAGAGTTTTAATATTTTTTACTTGCCTACTGATGAGTTGATTAGCACCAACAAAATGTCGTCGGCATATAGACAAATTTTATTTCTTGATTTTTCAATTGAGTTTCTGGCATTCGCTATCACGGTAGCGACAATGTCTATAGAGAAACAATAGTACCATGGTCGTCATATAGTCGCATTAGAACCACCTAGTCACTAGTTCCTTCGTCAGTAGTTGAATTGCAATGACAAGCACATGTTGAATGTCAACAGAACAAAAAAAAAAAATCATTGTATGAGGTATAATATGTCACTAGTACTGGTGACCATGTCAATAGTAAATCATTAGAGTTTTTCTAGTGACATTTCCTTCAGGGTTTCTTGCAGGGAATAGTCTCGGTAAGTCCTAGACCACAAAAGGCTATTTTAGTTGGGCAATTCTCATTTAAACTTGCTTTCATGTCTACACAGGACAATTTTTGTATTTTCTTTAGCTTTTATTTGCATACAATTTTAAATTTGCTTTTATTTTATGTCAAAGGAAAACAACAACAATGATATAAGAAACTCTTATTATATATTTTGTATACACGGTTATAAATTTGAATAGTTTCACATAAACACCTATTTGTTTATTCGCCTTGGTTTCAATACATTTAATTTATTATTTTTTCTTAATTTAAAATTGTGCTGGTCTTGGGCATTTGATTTCCATTCCATTTGTTTTGTTTCACAGGATGTTAAATTCCAGCGATATTGGAGAAACTCAGCAAAGAAAGAATTTAACACCACAAATTTTTTTTTTTTTGATTATAAAAGATTCTTGTGCGCTTGAAAACCATAAGGGCCGTCAATTTTTACCAAGTCTTTATACGAAGGCAGACGAATTTGTTAATTGTATCGTTAATAAACGTCCATAAATTGTAGCATTAATATAAACTGTTTTTGTATTACATTATTTCTACACGATAGTTAATTCGTTCACGAATGCCGTAATACGGCCCTGCTGCTTTTTGCTGCATTGAACTCAAAAAAAAACTGGACAACTGTTTGTTGTTAGTATAAAACTTTTTTTTTTTCTTTATATGGATGAGCATAAAAAACAATAACACATATTTTATAATTTACAACAAAAAATTAGTTTTAAGAATGAGGTTTCTAGAAGTAAAAAAAGTAGTTGTATTTAAAAACTAAAGAATTAAACTCAAATGTCTATAATTACAAACACTTCGAAGTGACTTCTCTCCGGTTCCTGGACAACTTGCATGGCGGAGTAGGTAATTGCTTTTACCTCCGTACCCTGCGGATGTTTTTCCAAATCAAACGGCTCACCATAACAACGACATTCAATTTCGAATGTTTCCAAGTCAAACTTGGTGATTTCTAAGCGTTTGCATATTAAAAATGGCTCGGCAGAGAAAAGAAATAACAGCTCGTCAAGAAAGTGAAAAAGCAGCCCTTCAACATCATCACCTTTGGCTTCGATCTGATAACAGTTCGCGACCGTCACATAATCCAATTCGGTCATGTAGCCAAACATGGCCATGCCGCACTGTTCAAATGCCTCTTTTAGACTGTCTCCCCAGGCATGAAGTCTGTAATAAATGTAATATATGCACAAATTCAAATAATTTAAAACACATTCATGGCAAGTTTCGCTTACTGCACATCTGCGGTATGATCCAAATCTGTAAGAGAAATTGTTATTAGAATGTAATGAAGATGTTTTGATCACTTACACTCGTACTTGATTTCAGGCAAAATAAAATTTTCTTTGCTGAATTCAACTTCCATTTTGTTTTTTTTTTTTTTTATACGTGTCCTTAAATTAAGAAATTAAATTAAATTGTGAGAAATTATTAAAATGTTTAATTTTCTGCAGGCATGTGTTCTAATTTGTTCGTTTGTTTACTGTTGTGGCTCATGCTGGTTTTATTGTGTGTTGCTTTTCGCCATTAAACGTCAAATGTGTCAACACATGATTGCTTGAATCAAACATGTGTTTCGAAATTGAGGTTTGATTATAAAAGACCGTTAAATTGTAATAGATTGAGCAGAAAATTATATGTTTAAATTTACTTTCAAATTGCGTGCATTAAACGTAAAACATAAATATGTAACACTATTCTGCAAAATAAAACTTTTTGATTATGTTTTGAATAAATATGTATATATGTATGTACCCACAAATTATTAAATGATGTAATTATTCAAGCTTTTTAACTTTGGTTTTTTTTTATAAAAAACTAGCTGACCCAGCAAACGTTGTTCTGCATTCAAATTTAATTTTGACTGCAAGTCTGTTTCCGTTACAAAATCGTGATAACAGACGTTGTCCTGCATGATATTTCCAGGGATTAGGATATTAAACAAAGTATGACATGAAAAGTAAATAATACAATAATAACATCAATTTTTTAAAAAACAAATCGTTTTGATCTAGAATAGCTCTTACCCGGTGCGCTCCGCTACACCTAAATCGTTTAAAACTCTTTTTTTTTGTTTTTGCAAAACGCGCAGAGATACACACATTAAATTTCTTATGTGCACCCTCCACACAGACCCCAATCACCCCTGAATTTTTCATTGCAATCGGGCAAGCCGTCTAGAAGGAGTATGCGAACAGGAAGTTTTGCCACTTAATTTTATATACATATATAGATAATATTTGTTTTATTTTGATATTTGAAATTTTATAAAATATTAGAAAACACATTTTCCTGAAGAAGATACAAAAAGGAGTATCGAAACATCGAATAATTTTTTTTAATAAATAAAAGAATGTGGGTCTTATTCATAATAAATATTTTAGGTTTATTAAGCTCTTATTTGACAAATGTTCCATACAAATATGTCAAATAAGAGCCTTATAAGCCTGAAATAATTTTTATGAATTAGGGGGTATACATATGTATACATATGTATTTATTGCAAGTAAAGTGACCTTGAGCTCAAATTAATAAACCAAAGAAAAATAATTTTAAACAATTATTTATGTATTAAGTTTATCAGGCTCAAGCTCAATTGTCTAATTGTCTAATTTAATTAAAATATCAATCACAAGGATAATATAGAAAGAACTTGAGCCTGATAAACTTAATACAGAAATAATTATATAAGAAAAAGTTCGAATAATAGAAATTAATTATAATTTTAAACAATTATTTATTTATTTTCAATATTTCGCCACACAATTTGTTGGCATCTTCAGGAAAATAATAATAATAATATTATTGTTATTATTATTTTCCTGCAGATGCCAACAAATTGTTGGCGAAATAAAATTTTAAGACATATGTACAGATATACCAGTTTTACTGATTAAGGGGGAAATGTTTAGAATATCGGACAGAATGAAGTTTCTTGGTATCAGCTTCCATGAAAATTTCGTGTACTATACAATTGCTAATGATCTGGGTTCGAAGCCACTTCGGTGCTGATGATGGTTGTGGAGGACGTCAAACATGTTCCCCAGCTAATAAGTATTCAACTGTACTTTTCTGGTCTTCTTCTTCTTCTTCAAAAAAAAAAAAAATTGTTGATCACTACAATTTTACTACATAAACATAAACTCTAGGGCCCAAGTGAACCGGTCCCCTCATGACCAGCAGCCTGTGAAACATATAATTTTACCGCCAAAAATTCTTTTAAATTCTAAGGAAGTAAACTCGTACTCAAATCCGATAAAATAATTAGCAATTATTACTTTAGGTCTAAAAAAAAATAGACCCTAATGCTTTCTGTCTTTTTTCAGCCGTCTATATGCCGCTGACATTTCTTTGCTGCTAAACAACTCATCAGTAGACTTGAAAAAGCAAAAAAGAATGTTTGAAGCCCAACTACTTATTCCAAAATTCTCATCAGAAATGCTCAAACAAACTTTTTATACAGAAAGCATTTTACGTCTTGCAACACCTTTACTTTTTATAACACTTCCAGCATTAAGGTCTATTTTTTTAGACCTAAAGTAATAAATTTCAATTGGCTCTTTTAGCGAATAAATAATTAAGTTCATTGTTGAATTAGCAATTATTATTTTTTGCGTTATTATTTCCGTTTTTAATGGTCATCTGAACAATAGCGTATGTGTATCGAAATAAATTGAAGAAAAATCTTTGCTAAATATCACGTTTTGTGAAGCGAGTTTTAAAACTTGATGTTTCTGTTCGTTTCAGTGGAAAATGACCTTGAAAAATAAAAGACTTAAGAAACGAAACTCTTCCGAATGCTGACGGTGGAGTTGATTTTTACAGCACAATTGATAATGACTGCACTGAATCATTAAATCTTATGCGCTTTATGTTTAAATTACAAAAGAGCAGGTAGATTTTTAGGTAACTGAAAGCAAAAAAAAAAAAAAATATTTCTGATACGTTTTCTTGGTTTTTTCTTCTGCGTACAAGTTTTCTTTGGCAATAAAATTTCATCTGGCATGTAAATTATTTAATTTGATGCATTCCCTTTCAAAGTATAATTCATTTAATTTGCCATTTGTTTAAGAGATATTAAAAGAAGGAAAAACACATTTTGCCACCAAGTTCAAGTATGGTCAAGCCGACCACAATATGATACCGGACAAATTTTAAAGTACTTACACAAAACATGATTTCAGTAAACTTATACCCTGAACTTGAAAAGCATGACATGCTTTTGAATCATTTTATGCATTATACGCCATAATGGGCAGGCAGGTAGGTATTAATGTTGTTAAGAAAACTAAAATTTAAATTCATCAAATAGCCAATTGAATAAAACCACATAAAAATGAGTTGGAAATTGTTAATTATTTCACACACACACACACACTTGTAGAACTGGCAAATTGTCTTGTGTTTTTTTTTTTGGCAAAGCGTTCAAAGACCCTGAAACGCACTCATCATTTAAATAAAACTTTTGATTTCAGTTGTGCAAATTAAAAGTGCACAACAATGTACTTGAAGAGCTGAGTTGGCTGGTTTCATTAAGCGGCAATTAAAACATCAAATAGTCTTTTTAACAATTAAAACTAAGAATCAAAAATTCATATTTTATAATTGTAAAATTCTTGCAGGCAAAGTGAAAAAACAAAACTTCTTTTACCGTCCGCCAGCCGTTCGTCTCCCGTAACACAATTCAGCGATTACAACATTTTGCCAATGCGCCCAAATTGTAAGTAGCCCCCCCCCCCAAACTGCTTTGTTGTTTTTATTAGGGTGGGGTCATATAATTATGTAAGCAAATTTTTTTTCCATTGTGGGCAACACATAACATATGGCATAATTTTGCAAAGATGAATGTTTTTCCAGACGCATTTATATTTTAAAGTGCTTTGCAGGCTTAGTGATCTACCAAGAGTCTCCCATGTGGCAGGTTCGATCCCTGCCATCATCAAGCTCTGGGTGTTTCTGCAGCCAAGCAAAAAAAAAAAAACAAAAGGCTTCGCAGTTTTGTGTTTGTCTTAAGAAGACACCGAAGAAAGTAAATCTGTTGGAAAAAAATTTACTTCAGAAATAAATTTTGAACTCTTCTTCAATCATATACATATAAATTAAAGTTGTTAATTGTGGAATAACTAGGCTTAAGCCTAGTTTAATCCCAGCTCATAATTGTGAAAGATTTCTGGTGTTAAATTCCGAGGATGAATATTTCTTAAGTAGACAAGAAAAGTGAATGAGAGCACCTATTGGCTGGGGGGACAGCCAACTCAGACTTCATGATGTTAATTGTGGAATAACTAGGCTTAAGTTTAGTTTAACCCCGGCTCATAATTGTGAAAGATATGAAATAAAGAGTTCGCCAAATAATTTTTTTTTTCAAACAGGGCGCAAAACATCGAGTGTAGCTTTGGCTGTGTGGCACGTAGCGCCCTCCTGTTGAAACCAAATGTTGCCAATATCCTCCTCTACAATTTTTGTGAACAAAAATTCGTTCTAAATGGCCCGATAACGATCGCCATTGACTGTAACGGCCACTCCTTGCTCATTTTCACACCAAAATGACCCAATTATGCCTCTGCACCAAAATCCGCACCAAACAGTGACTCGCTTTTCAATGTATGCGTGCGGCTTTTCTGTGCCCCAAATGCCACAAATTTTGCTGGTTTACATACCCGACAAGATCAAAATGAGCTGCATCTGAAAAGATGATTTTTTTTTTTTTTGCAAAATTGCCATCTTCTGTAAATCGATCGTAACGAATAGAGTACCAGCAAAATGTATTCGTTTCTGTGCAGGATTTGAGAAGAGCAAAAATGAAATTTCCTTAAAATAACATTCAAGGCCCAAATGAGCGGCACCCTAATACAAACTGCATGTGGTTGCTTTTAAGCAATCGGTTGTAATTTTGTTTAAATGTTTTAAAGTACGTTTGGTTCAGTTGAAAAATATAAAACATCCAGCAGTTTGCAGCAGCACTTTTAAGCGAACAGTCGCGCATTAAATAAGAGAATTAAATTTCGATACTTTGAAAACAAAACGAAGAAGTAATTTAAACAAATATTGATTTGTTTTCTTTTTTTTTTGTACTACTTGACGCAGTCCACCAGACTTCAAAATCACACAACACACACTGCACAATAAGAAATATCACAAAACAAAATAAAGAGTAAATATTTGTAAAAGCTGTGAGAAGGAGAAAAAAAAACATATTTCATTTATTAAACAGCAATTACAAAAGAGAAAGAAAAAGTGTTAATTTTGATTTTGAAGCACAACGTGTGCCAGAAATATTTGCTAATCGTTGTTTTTATTATTTGAAAAGCAAAAAAAAAAGCAAGCAAGCAATTTAGTTTATGTCTTCACATCCATTAAAATCCAGAGTGAGTGGTGCAGGCCATTTGGTGGAGTGCAGGAAAACATTCAAGTGTTGCAACTTCATAACATACAGAGGAGAAAAAAAAATTACACATGACACAATACTGGTTTTGTGTTTTGTTTTCAATTTTTGTTTCATGTATTTATTTTTTATTTCAATTATGGTTGTTTATGAAGACAAGACAAAAAAAAATCTTGCAACAAAATTCAAGACCTCAAGCCATCAAGTTGTGTCAAGGGTTCGTTTTAAACAGGATTCTGTGAGGGAAAAGGAAATCACCTGCCTTACGATTGGCGTTTTTGAAAATAAAGCCGTGTTTTGCAAAAAAAAAAACAAACACACTTTTCAAAATCTACTACAAGAACGCCATTAAATTTCTCTCGCGCGGTTGGCGCATTTGACGACTGTCAAGAGTGCAACTTTAGAATTTGCAAAAGACTTTCGTTCTCAAGCTACACTGAATACAACAAGGCTGAATAGGCGGCCTTGCCTTATCATATGGGCTGGCGCGGTTGATTTTGAGTTGTGACAAAGTAACTTGTGATTTGCGGGCGATATACAATTTAGAAAGTACGAGTTTAGCTTCAATTTAATGATGAATGTGTTGCAAGGGTTACGCCATTCAGTCTGTCTTCTGTTCATTGTTGATTTACTTGGGGGTTACACGATCAAGTTTTGCCTTTCAAGTTTTAATACATTCACACTTTTTTTTTTTAGTAATACACTCACAATTTTGAAAATTGATGCAAACTTGATGACAATTTTTGCTTTCCATAGAGAGCATCAAGTCACAATCAAGAAAACAGCTGACAACAATTTTTTTTTCGTTCTGTCTGCAAATATTTTTTTGTTTTGTTTGAAAGTTGTAATTAAAAGTGATAAAAATTAAACAGATTCAAGCTTAAAATAGAACTAAAAATGTTTACGTGCAACACCAGCAAATATAATGATGTGCTGCGATTTATAGAGCTATACAGAAGCCATGTAGTTCTGTGGAATATGAATGTAGAGTCATTTTAATGAAGCAGCTATTTTTAATTTTCTTCTTGACGGCATCTTGAAAACGAATTGTTATGAAATTGCGTGCAGCCATCAATTTTATTGAATTTTGACAAGCATTATGTGAAAAAAAACTTGATAGCAAAACTTGATCGTGTAACTGCAGTGTTAATCAGTTTTGTTTTTTTTTTTAGCATTGAAACCAGTGTTGCCAGTTTAGGGGTTTCCCCCCTAGATTTAGGGTTTTTTTTCTTTTAGGGGTGAATTTGGGGTGTTAAATTCTTTCGCAGAAAATTTAGGAGGAAACAATTTATTTTTGGGGTAAAATGGCAGGCAAAACTGGTTAGAAGATTTTTCAACTGATAAATTTGAAGACTTTAAAGATTTTTAAAGTAAAGTTAAATGAAATATTTTATGTTTATCTGTTTCAAGTACAGAATTTTGCGACTGGTAATTTCAAGTACTTTTTTTTTTGTTGAGTTCAATGAATTTCTTACTTTTATAGCCTTTTTACACCGACTGACATCTACGTGAAACGCATGGAAGATGTTGAAAATGTGAAACAGTCGTTTACATTGACAACATTTTTCATCTTTCATTTATTTAGATGTCAAAAAAAAAGACGCAAAATTTTTCTGAAAAATAAAAAAAAAATTCAAAATGTCCAAGTCCATTTAAAATGGACCATTTTGGACATTTTTATTTCCATAGGTCAAGCAACATATTCTCCATATTGATTGACCATACGATGGGCTTTCTTTTGTACTGCAATTAAAATGAATTTATTTATATGTATGTAATTAATTAAAAATTATAAGAAAATACATGTTCCGTTCATTTTTTTTTTTTATGTTAAATTTGTTTTCTAAAATGTCATTTTGCTAGTGATGGTACAAAAGCAATCGATTTTCTGCAATTATTTTAGTGATGGCATTAAAAAAATCGAAAGATGTAAGATGGAACAAAATGAGAAATGAGATCATCTTCTACTGATGTAGAAAGATGTGGAATTTTCGCCCTGTATAATTCTTATGGGAAGATGTAAACATCTTTGTAAATTGATGAAAGATGTAAGATGTGCGTCAGTGTAAAAAGGCTATAAGGGCCTATTTCTCACCTGCGAACGTTGTCGTTCGTTCGCACAATTACATTGAAAGCAATAACAATATTCAATATTTTGTTTTTGCTTTCAATGTAATTGTGCGAACGTACGACAACGTTCGCAGGTGAGAAATAGGCCCTAAACCTTGCCTTCAAAATTGAGAAAGATTTGTTTGTGATAAAAGTAAATGCAAGATTAAAGCTTGGCCTTCCCAAGGTCGCGACATTTTTCTGGTGTTTTACTTTGTTCAGTTGGAACCTGGTTTTACATTCCATTTTATTTTTTCAAGTGTTCTTGTGTTTTATTAAAATAACTTGATTTATTTTTCTTGAAAATTCTCCAGATTTTTAATTGTTTTCAGCCCAATTATTTGATAAGCCAATAAATAAAACAATTTGGCCAGACCAAAAATCAACACAAATCTACAACAACAATCAGCCGCTTTTAAAAATTTAAATGATGCTTGTGTCTTAAGTCTTTGGTTTTTCTTTGCTTGTGATGGGAACGTTGTTTCGCTTGAACTGTTTCTTTTATATAAACTATATCATTTCGATTGCAAAATCACCTGTTAAATTAAAACAGCCTTAACTTCATATAAACTATCGAATCACTTCATTTTAAAAACATAAATTTTTTTTTTTTTTTTTTGGTTACATTAATTTTAAGTGTGAAAAATGTTCTGTTCATATTGAGTCAGAATTGCATAAATATTAAACTTTTAAATATAGTGAAGTGTTACATGGCGTAATTAATTTTTTTTTTATAAATTCCATTAACACAAATAATTTAAGACCATCCACAAGTGAGCAAGAGACCAAATCGTTGAAAAGGAAAAACGGTTTTTATGGGCATGTTTTGTTGTTGCTTTCACAACACAAGTTTTAGAATGAATGTGTTTTTTTTTATTTTATTTTTTTTGAAGAGCAGACATTGTAAAATTGTTAAAAATTATTTGAAGAAATCTTTATTTATTTTTGGGTTTAGGCTGAATAATTTTTAATTGCTAATTACTTATTGAATGGGATTAAGTGCGCTTTTACTTCCTCAAAATTAGGAAAGTTTTTGGAACGAAGTTCCTTAACGCGGCTTGCTGGTAGTGAAAAATACTAGAAATCGTCACGAAAGCGTGTGAGCTGTTTATATGTATTGGTTATCTGTCGACAAACGATTGTGTAGGTGTTGTGAAAACGGTTGCTAGATGTCGCTAAAGTAATGTACATATGTCACAACAAAAAACAGCAATATTGAAAAATTTACCAACAGTTGCTTTTCTTCGTTTTGTAGCAGATTGGCAAAAAAATACATACAGATTTCACCTTGTATTACATTCGAAGATTAAGAAGAAACGTAAGGAACTTCGTTCCTAACGGGGGTTCCCCGACCGCATTTCTTTTTGGAACGAAGTTCCTTAACGCGGCTTGCTGGTAGTGGAAATTAGTAGAAATCGTCACGAAAGCGTGTGAGCTGTTTATATGTATTGGTGTACTGTCGACAAGCAATTGTGTATGATGGGTGGTGTCGTTGCTGACAGCAGCGGAGACACCTACCAATAAATATTAATTAGTTGGAAAACGTTCCAAAAATTTAAAGAATCATAAAATTTCGAAATTTCAAAAACAACACAAAATAAAACATACAGATTTCACCTTGTATTACATTCAAAGATGAAAAAAAAAAACATAAGGAACTTCGTTCCTAAAGGGGGTCTCCCGACCGCATTTCTTTTTTATATTCTTTGTGCTGAATATTTGTTAAAGAAGGCAATAAAAATAAATTTGTAGACTTATTAATTGGGATACAACCATGGCTGTATCCACCACCAAATTACTTAAGGCCGTGATTCACTATCCTACTGAATCGTACGATCTGTTAAAAATGCCATGTGTGTCCAAAAAGTGTGATAGTCTGGACGCAAAGTGTATGTGTGTGAAAGACTTTTTGACAAGTCTGTCCGATTTGCTAATCTTTTGAACATTTTCAAAAACTTATCTTATTCTATGCGATCAGGGTTGCCTTCTTGAAGTTGTTTACAAAAGTATAATAGTGTGGCCATTTTAATGCGACTTTTTAAAGTAGGACAGAATTCTATTAGATTTAGCTAGCAATTTTCAGTGAATGAATCGTACGATTGAGTGAATCATGGCCTTTAGTAGTTATTTTAAATGCGTTTGAGACGAGCTTCTGCCGTTTTTCACCAGTTCACACACAACGTCTTTAAACATGTTTCTTGATCTGTAATTTATTTTTTTTTTTAATTTTTTGTTTCTTCAAAAATTAATTTAATATTTGCTATAAGAGCCAAGTGAAATTTGCTATTTTAAGTAGTTTTTTTTTTCACTTTTTTTGTTTCTTCAAAAATGAGTAGCAAGCATTAACTATGTTAAGGTTTAATATCGTGTTCAGACAGACCCCTTCTCTATTCCTCGAGTTAAATGTAGATTATGAAATATTACAGCTCTGAGAAGTATGACAAGGACACTGCCTCCTTTGCTGGTGTTGGCATTTGTTATATGCACCGACAAATTATTAGTAACCAGCGCCCAGGCACAACTTTCGGTGGACGATGATTTCTCCAGGCTGCTGGGAAAATGTAAAATGTTCGAGGCAGACTTTGATGTTTGCATGAAGGATGTTTTCAATGACTTGCGGGCGTACTTTCCAACTGGTAAATGGAATTTCTGACAATTTCAAGTTAATTAAATTCCATTTTTTCGTTCCAGGAGTACCCGACTACCATATAAAACCCTTCGATCCGCACCGTGCTTCTTTTGTAGAGATACGTCGAGGCGATCAAAAGTCTTTGGCTGGCTTCAAGCTCATTCTGCGAAATGTCACCGAATACGGTTGGACACGTTCCGAAGTCACAAAATATCATACGGATCATGAGCAACAACGCATCATCTACTCACAATATTTTCCCGAAAAAAGTTTGGATGGCTGGTATGAGTTTTCAGGCAACGTTTTAGGCACTCCGATTAAGAGAAAAGGTTTCTGGAATATGACTTTATATGATTACAGGTGGGTAAATTTCAAAATGCCGATTGTGAATTAATGCAAAATATTTTTATTCGCTCAATAGTCAAACGACTAGTGTTAGACGTTTGGGTGAAGCCGGTTCGTTGCTGAAAGTGCACATTGAAATTGATCGCATTGGCGGTCTTCGAATGCATGTGTCGGATGCTTTGGCCCCTGGTCGTGCCCGGCTGGATAATGTCTCGGATGGCGTTATAAATAGCATGTGGCCAATTGGTTTGCCCTTTATAAAGCCCATAATTAACGATCTGATTAGCACAGCCTTTACGGACATCTTTAATGAGTCCTTTAGATATTTTCCTATGGATAGATTTTTGAGATACTCATGATTTCAACGAAGTTCTTTTTTTTTATAAATCTATCTCGCTCGTTTGCACTTACTTAGTTTTAAGTTGTTATTCAAGTCATAATTGTTGCCTTTTCAAAACGACTGTTATATTAGTTTGTATAGTAATTGTTAAATTTATTTTGAAAATACAACGAAAAACTCATTGAACGAAATACGGAATGTTTTATTATTAATGAAGCTAAATTAGTGCGTCAAGCGTATTATTGCCGTCTAAGCCACGCATTTTGCATGAAAATGGGTGGTTTACACAGCAAAAATACGCTTGATGCGCTAATTTAGGCTGGCGTGCATTTTCGTGCTTTTGCTGCCTGTTGTGATTTTTGCCACTGTTTAACATTTAACAAAAAAAAAAAAAAAAACAATAATAAGATAATATTTTGCAGCCTGCTGGGCTGCTTGCAAGCGTTTAACGTTTTAAGGCACTGCGTTGAGTCCAACTTGGCATTGTGAAAAGTGAGTTTGCAAAATAAAACTAATGCCATACTTGTTGAGCAAACTGCCTGCAAACCTGATTTGTCTTCTTTCTTCTCTCCAAATTTTTGGCATAAACACCAAATAAATCAGCTGACAATATGTTCAAATAGTAGCTGTCTTATTTTTAAAGAAAATATTTCAGTTTAGTAAACATTTATTGTGTTTCTTTTTCATATTTGAAAAAAAAAAAATATTTCACACAACAAATAAATATTAATAATGAAAAATCATGAGCGGTGTGGTGGTGGTGAAACAGCCATGGTATGTACCCCAGCCAGTGAACCTTCAATTTAATTTTTCTGGTCTTCTTTAAAAAAAAATGTTGATTACTCCAATTTTATGACAAAAAATCTTTCTTCAATTTTGAGGAAGTAAAAATCGATATCAAGCCCGAAAAAATTATTCACCATAATGAAAAATGAAAATGCTAAATGTTTTTTCAAGCTTGAGGTCCAATTTTATAATTTATTTTAAAAAATAGGTTAGCGAAATATTGGAAACATTTTTTAAAATATATTATAAAATTGGACCTCAAGCATGAAAAAACATTTAGCATTTTCATTTTAAAACTAAAAAGGTCGAAAAATCTACAATTATTACATAATGAAAAATGTTTTGAAAGATGTTCATGAAAAATAAATAAAATAAATAAAAATATGGCAAATCTGCAGTTCATGTGTTTCTTCTTCATATTAAAAAAAAAAAAAAATATTTCTCGCAAGAAATTAATAATAATGAAAAAAATGATAATGAAAAATCATGAGCTGCGTGGCGTGGTGGGGGTGAAACAGCCTTGGTGTGTACCCCAGCCAGTAAGTCTTTAACTTTACTTTTCTTGTCCTTGTCCTCTTTAAAAATGTTGATTGATCTCTACAGTTTTATTCACAAAAAATCTTTCCTCATTATTAACAATAATGAAAAATGTTTAAAAATATTTTCATGCAAAAAAAAACAAATAAATAAATAAATAAAAGTATGGCAAATCTGCCGCTCATGTGCTTCTTCTGCATATTAAAAAAAAAAAAAAAAATATTTCACGTAAAAAATAAAATTCTGGACAAAAAAAAATCAAAAATCCATTGCGTCACATTTTTTCTGTGTTGAAAAATAATACAAACTGCAGGTCCGGTTTTTCTAAGACAATGCAAAATACAAAGACAAAGCAAAATATATGAAAATTTCGTCTCTCACGAAGCGCATCGGCAGAAAGACAGATGCTGGTATATAATATACAAAAAACAATTTCGATTTGCAATAAAATATGTAAAATAAAATTTTTATTATACAACACCAAAGCAAAAAGTGGAGGTAAAAATGTTATGGTGTTTTTAAAAGCGAACCTTAGACGTAATTTACAGATAAAAGAAAATTGTTTAGTCATCTAAACTAGCAGCCACTTGTGTTACTGGCATATCGATTTTTTGATGAGAGATTTCATCACTTTTGGCCAAAGGCTTAAAGCTGGCAAACAGCTTGGAAAGAGCAATCGAGCAATAGGCTGATTTTTGCAATTGTTGATCAACCGTTTCGCGCAACACTTGATAAGCGGCTGTTATTTCAGGTGAGATGTTCACATCTAAAAAAAAAAAAATAAATAAAAAAAAAATTTATTTTGTTTTTGGCCACCACATAAAAATAAAACGATTTTAAAAATTGCCTGCAAAGTTTTTAGCAGGGAAACTGTTACAAAAAATAGTCTTTGAAAGACCATAAATATATAAATATGTACTTACTTTTGTGTTGGTGTTTGCTTAGATCAAACATGTATTGAAAATAACTCAGCTGAGTGTGCAAATCTCTTTCCGTGTACTGGCGTATGAGAGTGCCATTTTTACAGCGTATGCACACCGGTCTTCTGCCACTGGTGACATGTGTGTAAGAGCGAGTGTTATGATTACAAGCTGGGTCATCACATACCAACCAATTTTGATAGAATCGTTGTATAAAACGTCGCATGCTGAGGATTAATTGATTGCGTATGGCAATGACATATTGATATGATTGCAGGCTGCACTCGGCATTGGTGCACTTTTGTAAAACGGCTTCATGCGCATGAGTTGGCGACGGTTTGAAGGCAGCCGCTACTATATTTTCGGTTTTGCATTTAATACAAATAAATTTGAATTTTTCACACTGACGATACTTTTGTAGAGAGGATTTTATTAAAGATTCTCCGGTCGATTCTTCGGCACGCTCCTCGTTGGTTCTAAAATGAAAAAAAATATATATATACACACACATACATACATATGTTTATATTTCTTTTATTCCTCTATATAGATAATAATCAAACATATTGCTAAGCAGGCGTGCTATACTTCTGGAAGACATTAGAACAATTGCACGTTTTTTAAACCACTTCTAAAGTATTTCATCAAAGTCAAACCTGGTGCGGAATTACAGCATTTGTGATTAAATGTTACTTATTTAGTTTTTATTTTACAAAAATTAACTTATTTACATACATATATGCTTTAAGAGCCAATTGAAATGTATTATTTTTGGTCTAAAAATAGATCTTAATGTTTTTTTTTTGTCGCCCTTTACGTGTATAACATTGTATTCACATGGATACAGCAACAAATAACAACGAAAATAAACAACCGGAAAAAGGTAAACATATTAAATTACTGAAGAGCACATTCTAAGGTTATAATTGTGCAACGAGTACATATAAAATTTACAGCGAACAATTGTTTGATTTTATAAAATCTTTGCGAAGGCAAATAAAAATTTGCTCTAAATGTGGTGACGTAAAAATATGAAATTTCATAGGATCACATTTTAAGGTTATGTTTGCCCAGCGGGCAAATATAACACTAACAGCGCACAATTATTTGATTTTACAAAACAATTTTAAGAAAGCAAATAAAAATTTGCTCTAAAAGTGGAAACGTAAAAATATGAAATTTCATAGCATTACATTTTAAGGTTATGTTTGCTCAGCGGGCAAATATAACACTTACAGCGCACAATTATTTGATTTTATAAAAAAAAATTAAGAATTCAAATAAAAATTTGCTCTAAATGTGGTATTTGCTCATTAAGCAAATACATAACCTTAAAAATTGATCTTGCGAAATTTTATGTTTTCAGGTTTGTTCTCATATGTTTGCCTTTCATTGCTGTAGCTATGTATATATGTATATGAAGTTTAGTTATTTAAATGCAGGTATTTGCTTAAAATAAAAGTCAGCAAGAAAATAGTGGTCACAATATTTTGTTTATGTGCAGATATTTGCCTAAAATAAAGGTCAAGAAGAATGCAGCTAATGTGCTAGTATTTGGCCATAATAAATGCCCACAAAACAAGTAGTGGTCACATTTTTTTTTGAGGTGTGATCGTATCTTAAGAAAAATCGTTGGGTAACGCGATATGTTTAATCGTTGTAATTATTGAATTATAATTGCAAATACAACTGCTTGTTTATGAGGCGGACGAAAAAATCTAACCGAATCAGTCCACATATGATTCAACTATTTTAATATGATTAAACAGAAAGTAAAAATACTAAATTTATGAGCGAATGGATGCTGATGAGAAGCATGATGGCTTGGTAATAGCTAGTTGTACCCCAGCTCAAGTCATAATTTTGGTTTTTTGAGCACTCCAATCAATATTGGTCATAGCAATTTGTTTAAAAAAAAAAGTGAACTGAAGCCCATTTAGAGCAAATTTAAAGAGAAAGAGAAAGAGAGAGAGAGAGAGAGAGAGAGAGAGAGGGAGTAAAACCTCTAATAATTTTACACATACCTTTGAACTTGTGCTCTAAATTTGGTAGGATCTAGACCCAAGCACTCTGCAATACGACTGGCATCGGTGCCATCTAATACCTCCACCATACGTGTTACCACCGGATGAATTTGATGGGCCAAATAATAGTTGGTATCCAATTTTAAGGTCTCGCTACCCTTGAGCTCGTCCAAGTGATAAGCACGTTGTGTGGCAGGATTTGAGGTCCCATCTTGACATATGACATAGTCCACCATATCGCCTTTTTTAAAACGTCTATTGCGAGTTTTATTCATGCGCAAAGCAACTTGCACATGCGGCTGGGACGTGGTGTTATTGAAATCGGCCGGAGCTTTAGACAATTGTTTGGTAATCAAAAACATGGGCAGTGGAACTTCGCTCTTCAGTATTTGATCTTTGACTTTCTCCAAATGGGAATGTACAGCATCAAGTTTGTCGTCGAGTTGTTTGTCTGCAAGAACTTCATCTAAAACAACTTTACCCACCATGATGGCAATCTGAGACCAATCGCGACGCACGATGTCCAGACCTTTGTGCTCTTGTTCTTTTTTCAGTTCGCCTTAATTGAAGGAAAGTGAATGTAAGTCTTGGTATAATTATGATATTTGAGATAAAATACCTTTTGCCGTTTTCACAACTTTTACTGCAGCATATTTCTTTTTCTTCAGCAACAGCAAACAACTAAAGACTCCATCAATATCCAATTCCAATTGTTTGTACAATTTATTAACGCTTTGCTTTATGCTGCTGCCAATTTTGAAAACCTGGTCATAGTCAGTGATGTTTGTGTTTACCATTATGGAATCTGTATCGCCATAAACTACTTCGTAATTCATTTTTTGTACCAACGATTTGGTATTCAATAGAATTTCTCTGCCTTTGAAAGTGACCAGAGCGGCCAAATGCTGGGCAAAAAATCTAGATTGGGAGAAGCCCAAACAGCCGTACATGGAATTGGCAGTCAGTTTCAAAGCCATTTGACGTATATGATACTGCATTTGTAATTCGGGCGACAAGTCTGGAACAGCCATTAGTTTTTTAACTTCACGACGGGATTCGACCAGGCGTCGCAGTTGCTGAGGCAGAATTCCCTGTTCTACACTCGCGTCCGGCAGACTGGGCAAATCTTCAAGATTGTATGGCTGCTGGACGGTGGTAAAGCAGATGTTGTACTCTTGTATTATGCTGGGATACAAAGAATTGAAATCCATTAACAGAATGTATTTGTCGTAGAGACCTCGTATGGGATCCAGCACCAAACCACCCGAATAAGCGGCCTTTTTGCGTCCACCGCCTGCAGCAGACGTGGTAATAAGCGCAGTATTCTGCGTGTCACCATCTGCCAGAGTAGCGTCCGCAATTGAGTTAGCAGCGACTCCGAATTCCCTTTTCTTTTTGTCGGGTACAATGTAGTTCTTTTCTGTAAACGCATGCAATAACAAGAACTCATTCCTTTCAGAGCGTCCACTTTGCAAAGTTCGCGTCATAATATTGCCACAGATATTGGTGATTTGCAAGGCCAACGGCATGATGTTCAAGTCGCACATTAGACGCAATACAAAGGAGGCATCCTGCATGGTTAGAGTACACAGTTTTAAGATGCCATCTCCAGTTTCGTACATTTCCTTCAGATCTTCTTCGTTAACATCCATGCGCTCGTTTTCTTTGATTTTCAATACATTTTGACACAGAGTTTGCAAATCGTATGATCTGGATTTGATGCACTCTTCTGCCGAGCGTTTTACATCACAAATCATGCGGCCTATGAAGAAATCCAACATTTTCTTGCCAAATGCTTGAGTCAAACGCAAACGACCCAAACGGGACCACTGCGGAATTTTCAAGGTCACAATGCGATCGGCCAATACATCCAGCTGACAGTCCATGGCATCGTGGGTAACTATTAAGTCGGCATCGATTTCCTGATACTGAGTGAGAAACCAAATGAGCAGGGCCCTTTCCGAGTCATGTTTCAAAACTTTGGTGGATTTGTATTTATTAAGTTTAGCATTGAAATCAAACGGCCACGCACACATGGCCGGTCTCGTTAGGCCGCACATATGCTTATTAAAAGCCGGCTGGGGGGCTGGTTTATCAATAAAGAAACGATTGTGCGACAACATTGATATCATGCAGATTTCATTCTTCAATGTCTTGGGATTCAAGGCAGTGCGCACATTTAAGGTCAACAAAGTTAAACACGGAGGCGGTTGAGGTTTTTGATTCTCGGCCAGTAACAAAAACTTGGGTTCAGTTACAGTAACATCGGTTTTACACCAACTCATTGGCGCAGAATTTACTTTGTACTGCTTCAAATTCAACCAGCAAGGTCCCTTGATTTTGCGCTCCAATAAAAAGCGTTCCAAAGAGGTGGTGTTTGCTCCAAAAATATGTGCTATGGAATTGTATTTCTGTTTGGTATTTGGTGGCGGTTTTTTGCCATCATAATGCACTTCCATGTAGTCGCACTGTTGCGGAATATCTATGCCTATTGAGTGATAAGCAAAGTTCTTTGTGACTTTGCGCGATCGAAATTCACCAAGTTTCAATTCAACCGATATCGTGTCGTTGAATTCCTTATAGAGGTCGGCCAAAGTGACTTTTTGTTTGGTTGACTCTTTGGTAATTGGGTCTAATAGCTGAAATTTATAATATAACATGAAATGTTTAGCATAATTATCAGGCATCTTTGAAAATTAATGACATTTTGGCTTTCTCTATCAAAATGAATGAATATGTATGTATTTGCAGTGATTATCGAACCTGTTCTTTCGTGCCGATAAATACAATAATATATGCATTAGGGCGGGACGATTTAGCAAACGATATTGTGCCATTTTCAGATAAAACAAGTTCCATACGACTTGGCAAAAAAAAATAGCAATTTTTGAGAAGTCCGATATTAAATTTTTTTAGTTTTGTATGGGAGTCTTCTTACGAAGACGTGGTACGGGGTCGGTGTGGTGTGTTCGAAGAGCAAATGGGGGGAGAAAACATTATTGGAAGCTGCTCATACATTTGACTTCGCACTCTGGGATTGATTAGACTTAAGGGCCCGTAATTGGGCGACTCGAAAATTAAATTTCACACCCAGTCTGCTCGCAGAGGAGTAAAATTTATTCATTTGACTCCAATAACTTTTTGTTCCAATATTTTTTTTTTTTTTTTCGAACAAAGCGACCCGGTATCATACTTCCTTAACTTGGGGGTTACACGATCAAGGTTTGCCTTTCATGTTTTAATACATTCACACTTTTTTACTAATACACTCAGAATTTCGAAAATTGATGCAAACTTGATGACAATTTTTGCTTCCATAGAGAGCATCAAGTCACAATCAACAAAACAGCTGACAACATTTTTTTTTCAATCTGTCTGCAAATATTTTTTGGTTTTGTTTGAAAGTTGCAATTAAAAGTGATAAAAATTAAACAGATTCAAGCTTAAAAATAGAAATAAAAATGTTTACGTGCAAAACCAACAAATATAATGATATGCTGCAATTTATAGAGCTATACATAACCCACGAAGTTCTGTGGAATATGAATGTGGCGTCATATCGACGAAATGACTTAAAAATTAAGGCTCATGATTCCATTGCCGCTGAAACAAAAATTTCTGATAGTACTTTTAATGAAGCATGAAATTGCGTGCAGCCTACGTCACAGCTATCAATTTTATTGAATTTTGACAAGCAGTATGCGAAAAAAACGTGATAGCAAACAATACTTTTTTTTTTGGAACACCATTCATCTGCCAAAGTTAGATATTAGTGTTCGTAAGCCTCAATTTACCGAAAATGATTACCATTTCACTTAAAAATAGCTGAGAAACATAAAAAAAATATCAAGTCACATAAATTAATATTCAACTCACATATTCTCTTGGCAATAAATAAAGCACACGATCAATTTTCTCCACTCTTACACAAATTGATTTGCCCTCAACCGTGCGACCGAACAGAAAAACTTCTCCCGGTCGGCGAACTGGGTCTTCCCAGGCTTCCCAATACCAGAAGCGTAAATTTTCCGTAGAGTCGGCACCTGTTTCAGCACTTACGGACGCATTAAGTTCCTCTTCAAAGTTTTCCATCTGGCAAATGTTTTCCCAATTGCTTAATAAATTTTGAATATCTTCCTCCTGACTCACAGCGTTAGATGATTTTTTAGCTGCTGGCGCGACAGCTACAGGAGATTCAGCTTTATTTACAGATGCGTTGGCCGATAAAGTTTTTTCTAATTCAAATTGATTTTCATCATCTTGCAAACAACTAAAGTCCATATCATCATCGGGTATTTGCAATTCTTCAATGGGTTCCGCCTTAACAGTTTCTTTACTGCTGGAATTTTCCTTGTTAACATCTACGATTTCACTTGCTCCATTTGTTGCTATTTCCTTTATTACTATTTGATTTGTAGCGCCAATTTTTACATTGTTATGAGCATTTGTCTTAAGAACATTATCCAATAGTTCATCTTCACTGTTTTCCTTCTCCTTAGCCTTGCCAGTTGCTTCTTTCATTTTGATATTATTCATAAAACTGTTCATGTACTCTTTAGCCACTGTGGCATCCGATTTTCTAGAATTGCTTACAATTTTGGCCGGTGCAATAATTTTATGCGGTTTGTTCAGCTTGATCGAAGAAGAGGCGTTCTCATTTGGTTTATCTTCCAACTCACCCAAAATATCAGCCAAAATGTCATCATCTTTAATAGAAGCTGCAGACGTTTTCTTAGGTACAGCACTGCTAAAAAGGTTGCGTATTGAACCTTTGCCTTTAACAGGTTTATCGTTTTCACGTGCTCTTTTTCTAGACACTTTCTTTTCCTTTTTATTTGATGACTTTGCATGACCGTCGTCTGAAAACTCGTCTTCATCCTCAAAGAAATCGCGACCATCTTCTGCATAACCAGTGCCATCTGAAAACATAAGAGCTGTAATTTCGTAGCTTTCAACATTAGGTATGCACTAACCGTCCTCTATCCAATCATCGCCATACAATTGCTTTGCCTTTTTGGCATACTCCCTTTCATCCACTATCTCATAGACACTGTCAACTTCTTCCGTCACTTCGTATTTGTGTTTACTTCCTTTCAGTTTCTTAAGTTTTTCCAGAGCAGCGAACCTCCCAGCCTTGTCAACTCTCTGGCGTTTAGCCCTGTGCTCACCTGCATATGGAAATTATTATATTATTTCTTAATTCTTAAAAACTATTTCTATTTCATATACTTGGTGAGTCTGCCATTATTTTGTAACAATTTGTTTGATTGTTTTGTAAGGAAATTATAGCAAAAATTCGCAGAGCTTTGCAATTTTTGTAAAAAAATATGTCAATTTTCTGAACAAACTTGGCGGGAAAAATCAAAACAAAATAATAAAAAAAATAACAAAGCTGCTGACAGCCATGCGAATAAGGTGGAAATGAGATACAAGCAGATGTTGCAGGTATGGGAAGTAGAGTGGGTATTAAATTCAATGCGAGAATATAACACTATTGCCATTCTTTTTTTTATGGAGAGTGGTTAGTTTTTACAAAAATCAAATTTTTTCCTAGCAAACACTTACTTTTCAAAACAAAATATAACAAAGTTTTAAGGCCGCATCTTGTATCAAGTAGTAGGCTGAAACTATTATGACAAAAATCGTGTCTTACATTCGTCATATGGGAACATCTAGTCAGCTTTCAATGCATGTGGCGAAATAAAGCTTCAACTTTAAAAATGAAAAATCTTCCGGGCTCTCAAATTAAACTGAAGGAGTAGGTAGTAAAAAATGTTTTATTTCCTTATATTGCTTAAAAACTATAAAGAGAATTTGAAAAATTTAATTCCATTTCAGGTATGAGTATTTCGCATTAAATGAGTTACATACATGTATATATGTATGTATATGCGTAGGTTTGAATAAAGTAAAAAGACATTTAAATAAAATGTCTCTTTTGGTTCATTATATATGTATATATATTTTTTTCCCCAAAAGCTTACTTGGGTATTTTGCACTTTTTAAAACTGTGGAAGTAAATAAGCACACTTGGCAACACTGTTAGTGGCTGTTATTCCCTCTTAAAAAGAACAAGTTGAAAAGTTTTCGATTAAAGAAGTTAATTAATAATGTTTTAGGTATTACCGGAAAAAGTTGAATAAATATATAATATCGGTTAGTGTAACTATATATGCATGGGTGTTCATACCTGCATATGTATGTATGTATGTGGCGGAGCAGCAATGGATATTTTTTCCAAAATCAGAGGTAAGCCACAAATACATATGTGTTTCACAGGCTGCCAGTCGTGAGACCGGCCTATTGGTTTTTTTTATTATTTATTAAATACATTAAGAATCGATGTCCATAAGAGGAAGAGTGTTTTTGAAAAGCATTGAGTATGGCAAATATTTATGAAGAAATCTATTATACCTGTTTTTATTTTTTGCAAAATACTGTACGTACATTGCTACTTTGTGGTCCGTCGCCTTTATGCAAGGATGATGTGGACTTTCGTAATAGGAGTGTGCATTATATAAATACAAACTTATTAGAAGAAAGTCGAAAAGGTTTTTTTCTTATGCATATGGGCATTTCCATCAAAATTCTTGTCTAATTTTTTTTTATAACCTAAAATTTGCTCAGGCAAATAATTGTTTAACAGTATTTAAAAAAAAAAAACTTCTGTGTACTTATGTATGGTTGCGCTATGCTCGCCCAATACCCTGCTTCAAATTTATGGCTGATTTCACTATTCTGAACCAACACTCCAAATTTCGTTTCTGTTTTAACTTAATTCAGTTCGCACTTGAGTTTGCAAAATTAACAGTCACATGTAAGTAATTTTGCTGCCTTCTGCAAGAGCTACAAAAATGGGTTACTGGTCGAAATTCTGCAAATTTGGTAAAAGTTACTTGATTTAAAACTTATGCCGTTTTCGTTTCTACACAAAATTACTCTTTTTTTTTGCACTTTTTTTTTAAATACCACTTTTAAGATGAAATAATTAAAAAAAAAAAATATAAAACAATGCCCTTCGCAATTTTGGTTGCCATACAAAGTTAAAAATAATGCCCTTTGCTGTAGAAACAAAAACGCCATTACTTATTCCTCCCTCTTACATTTTATTAAAAAAAAAAAAAAAAACAGCGATTTGTTTGCACTTTGTTAGTTTTCATATAAATAATAAAAAAAAAAAAAACACTAGATTTACATGTTAATTTCATTTATGTATTTGTTTATTTCTTGCGAACTTTAGATTTCCAATAAAAACCACATTTTTACAGAAAATTTTTCATAAAGGTTTTTTTTTTAACAAATTAAAAATAATATTAATTACAATAATTTTAAATATAAATATTTATTTGTTGTCTTATATTGGTTCCAATTGATTTTGTATTGTTAACATTATAAGTTTTTTCTTTAATTTCTTTTTATATTATATATAAATTTTTTTTATCAATTTTACATAAATTTTTTTTTAAGAAAATTAACATATAATAAATTTTGTGTATACCAGTTTTAGTTTTATTATTTTTTATACTTTAGTTTTGTAAATTTACTACAATTTTCTAAACGGTTATAAATAACAGAGGGGTCCGTCTACACTTAGAGTTAGTTTTATTTTTATCTATATAATTATGTATATATGTATGTATGTATTTCTTTTTTAATTTAAGAATTCTTTATATTAAGTTACATACATTTTTGACGAGTATATATATATATATTTATTTTTGTTCGAATTTTTCTTTTTATATTTTTCTTTTTATATATAATATATATAGTTTTTCTTTTATATTTTTAGTCCTAATCATAAGTTACTGGACGACATAGTGAAAAAACAAAGTATATGGCATACCAAATTTCGGTGAGATATAGACCCAATTGTAAAGTACAAAGTACATATTCTAAACGTATTTTATATTTTTGTAAAAGTAATATATAGGTTACACCAAGAAAGCACGGCACAGTTAGAAAAACTGACAGAATTGCAGGCCAACCTGTAACGAAAAGAAAGAGAAACAATAATTTATTTAGTAAAAATTTATAATTTATAACATTGAGGAGTGGTAGAGCAAAAAGTTCTTTTTTCAAGATTTCTAAGTTTCTTTTTATTAAATTAATTTCTCTTAGGCCCGTTATTACAACTGAACGATGGCTAAAGTTAGGATTTTATGGGCCTCGTTTCGCCATAAGTTTTCATAATCTGACATTTTAGATTCTTAAAAACAAAACGTTTCAGTTACTCTCTTGTTTAAAGATTCCAATTACAAAATATTGTTGTGAAATGCCAACTTTTGCTATCGGCAAAATTAGCCTTAGAAAATCGCACCGATATTCATAAAATATTAAAATGTTGTTCAAATACATTTTAGATGAAATTTTATATGATAAATTTGTTCTATGTTATTTATTTTGAATGTCGGTGGAACTTAGTAAAATTCATTAGAAAATTTTAAAGTTCGTTGGCAAATAGTAGCCGACAAACAACGTGACCACTACTCTCTTATGGATTTTTGTTTTGGACACGCACAGGAATACAAACAGCTAAAATGCATATACATATGGATAGAAAAAAAAAACAACGAAAAGAAATAACAGGAGTAATAACATTAAATTTTATAAGAGCATATTTTAAGGTTATGTTTGCTCCAGGAGCAAATACAAAATTTAGCTTAAATTTGTATTTGCTCTTGCAAAGTTTTTATAGGATCAAATAATTTTTTGCTGAAAATTTCGTATTTGCTAGTGGAGTAAACATAAACATTTTTCTTTTCATTGTTGTTTGTTACCGCATCCATATAAATATATATGCATTTATTAGTTGTTTATATGCATGTAGTTGCCCAAAATATGGATCAACAAGAAATTAGTGGTCACGTTTTTTGGGCAAATATTTATTCACTGTTTGATGATTGCACCAAATTGTTTATTCAAGTAAGCATATGCATGTTTGTATGCATGTATTTGCCCAAAATATGGATCAACAAGGAAGTAGTAGTCAGGTATTTTGGACAAAAATGGGCAAATATTTTTTCACAGTGTGATGATTGCACTAAGTTCTTTATTCAAATATGCACATGTATGTTTGTATGTATGTATTTGCTCAAAATATGGATCAACAAGGAAGTAGTGGTCACGTTTTTTAGACAAAAATGGGCAAATATCTGTTTATTGTTTATCCAAAGACGTATAAAATAAAATCAGTCTTCATTTGCTTCATGTTAGCAACAATAAAGTTCTAAAAAATATATTTGTGAATATAAATTTAATAAAAAAATTGTTTTTTTTTTCAATATGCAGAATTTAAAGCACACCATTAAAATTTTACTTATAATATTGAATTGCGACGCTGTAGAATGTATTTATAAAAGTCTTAATTGGCTCAAACTCAACCTCGGGGTGATCCAAATTTCTAACCCAAAAATTTTGGGAAAATGAATGAGTTTTTCTAAACCCATATTTTTTATCTTAGACCAGCACTCAGGGGATGACCCCTATATATGTATTACATATACATATATTAATATATTATTACTGGAACTAGGAAAATAGCAAGGGTGAAAGAGGGAGTGATGCGCAGAAAGGGGAAATAGAGAGTGTTTGTGGTTGCTTGATAAACAAAAACTTTATAACATAAAACAGAAAATTTAAATTCGCTAAGTCAGAATTAGCTACTGCTAGTTTGCCTGTTTAGTGCCCAGTATATATGTATATCTTTCATACTATCCAAGCAATAGCAGTCAACGCATTCTCTACAATACAGCAAAACTTCGTATGTATACAGGAAAAACAGAGACGACAAAATCACTACGACAAGACCGATTACGAATTTAGTTACTACGACTTTAAAAATGTTTTAGATTTATCACGTTATTTGACAAATATCTACACAATATTTGTTAGATAAGCCTTTAATAAGCATGAAATATTCTTTGAAATAAGCCAGTAAAGAAACATGTGTTCACCACCTATTACGATTCCAACCACACCATATACAAGGAATCACAAAAGAACACGTCCGCACTCATCAAACGCTCACCACAACAGAATTTAAAGTCCTTTACTGGTACTTTTATATGAAATATGAAATACTTCTAGGGTTAAAAAAAACATCAAAATTGTTTTCATGTTGGTTGGATCAGATAAACCCATGGTATAATAATCTGATTTCGTAAAACTGTCAAGATAATACAGAGATTAAAGGCAGCAAACACTAGCTCTGTTTCTTTACTTTGTGGGCAAAGTTCGGTAAAATGAGAGCAAGCTATAATTTCTCTAAATAAGAGACCAAAATGCACAAAAGTACAGGAACGAATAAAAACAAATATTCTACCACAAAACATTTATTTCTTCTATGTTATTTTTTTATTCTTTGAAACAGCTGACAGCTGAACGAACTACTTGCCTAAACAAGCCCGAAGAAAAAGTGCGGGCTCTTACGTGCAAGAAGAAGAAGCATAATGTTCTCTCACAAATACTCTCATTTGCCCAATTTTAAAGTATGGGAACGCTTTTCGTGCAAATTGGGATCCCAGAGTGGAGTAAAGAAACAGAGGTAGTTATAGCAAATCAGCGGAAGCTGATGGAAACATTTCTATTAAAAACAAATTATTTTCATGTGTCTGTTGTCAAAAAATACATTTCTATATTTTCCCCACTTCCACTTCCCACCAAGACAAAAACAGACAATTTGTCAGTACTTTCCAAAAAAAAAAATCAAGGAAAGCATTTCAAATTTTTTACACATTTTTATCAGTATTTACCTCGAGACGCCAGAGATCCCTTCCGGCCACATATAATGCGTATAGTTTCCAATAAACAAAATCCCAGTATTATGCTCATGTCCCTAATCAATATATCCATTGGATACGTTAGATTAATTGCCTTGAGGAGACTCATAGCAAGTTCACAGCCAGCAAACATGCCAAAATAAAAAGAATTTAAATAGATCAGCACCTCGTAGGTGAGACTGGGATTTGGTCTCTTTGGCACCTGTGGTGGAACACGTTTTGGACGTGGCATTTTTTTTTTCTTCTTTTCTTTTATTTACTTTTTCAAACTACTGCGATTTGTTGGTGCGTCATCGTTAGTTAATTGCAGGCACAACAGGGAATCAAAAGGAAAAGAAAATAGTTTTGTGTTCAACTTTTTACATTTTTATTTAATTAGCACAATTTGAGACATTTCTCGATTTGATTTAAAATTATTCGTTCTCTAAATGCTTTTGTTGCACATAATGAAGTGAAGGCAAAAGAAATGTGTAACTGCACGTAATCAGAATTTGTGACTTTTTTGCAAGAATAATATTTTTAGACTGATCAGTGTGGTACTAGAAAATTGTCTATGCAGATCAGAGAAAAAAACCAAAAAAAAAAAACAAAATATTTGTGTGAACTTTTTTCTTACATATGTACATATGTATGTATATGCACACAGTAAGCATGGCTAAGATGATTAAAGGATTAGAAGAAGAATAAGAAGGAAAAAAACCATCAGCGACAATTAGACACCTGAAAACTGTATAAAAATTGGAGATCCAGATTGACCCATAAACGGATACACGAGACAAATTATGTTTACATTCTTGTTTTAAATATTGATGGTATCAAATACTCCCCTCTTTTACATCACTGCTTTACACGTCTTTGTATAAAAGTTATGTACTCGTATATAAAAGGTAGCACACCATAAATCGAACGGGAATTCGTAAACACATTTTTATTCCATTGAGTAGAGATGTGCGATTGTCGTGTCACACGTGAATCACTCGTGATCAAACGCCAGGCCCACGATGTCACTCGACATCGATTACTCGCTTATTTACATGCAAAACAATAATACAGGGTTTTTCAATAAGAGCGCTACAAAAGCTTTTTTTTTTAATAAAACAAAAACGGTTTTGGATATCAATGACATTCTTTAGTCCTGTAAAATTACGTGTGATGCCATTATGTATGGAACTCGATTTCTTTTGCAAGGCCACCACGGCCACACGCTGGCAGAAGTCCAGAAGCTGAAACCACATTTCGACGGTTTTCAAGCAAAAATTGGCCGTATTCGTACGAAGCTCACCGATCGTCGTTGGCTTGTTGGCATAGACCATAGACTTGACTAAGCCTCACAGGAAATCTGCCTCTAACGGCGTCAAATCGCACGATCGACTGGACCATTTCGTGAGATAACACGTTCTCCAAACTTGGTTTTCAATAAATTGATTGTGATATGCGCTGTGTGGCTTGTGACGCCGTCCTGTTGGAACCACATGTCCTCCAAGTCCATATCATCCAAGTGGGGCCAAAAATATTCGGTTATCATTGAACGGTAACGAGTCCCATTCACAGTAACGTACCGGTCATGATCATCACGCATCAATCCGTAATTTTTTCGCAATGCAATGATGACTCATGCAGTACGTGTGGATTGCTGCCCGACCAATAACGCATATTATGTATGTTTATTGCTGAAGCCATTCAGGCAGAAATGAGCCTCGACCATATGGCCACTGACTGCGAATTTCGTTAGTAAATTTTAATAGTTTCGACTCGTTGTTGGCTCGTATGTCTTGCCATCATGAAATGGCAAACCTAAGTGAAGAGAAATGTCAAAAGATCAGCAAGAAATATGGCATCGTCTGATGTCCACTGTCGCTGCACTTTTGTAGCGTCCCTGTTGAAAAACCCGCTAAATTTTAAAACGTTGTTGTTGTTTTCAGTGTGTTTGTGCCAACGAACGATGTTGAGTGACATCGTGTCAGTGTATTGCAACTTTCAGGCATTTACTTTGCCGTCTAAATGCTACGTCACAGAGTGTTATCGCTTCCGACTTTTTGTTACGTTTATATTTGGTTTTAATGCAAACGTGATTTTTATTTTTCGTGCGTGGAAATGAAACAATTTTACTAGTGAGCGTGCTCGCACATCTCTACTATTGAGCTTATTAAAAGTATACCACCAGATAAGGGCGTTGGCAGTCGTTAAAATATATCATCATGATCATACCCAAAGGGCAGCGTTCCTGTTCAGAAAAGAAAACGACATACGAGTAAATGTAGCTTTTGGTTCACCTTGTTTGTGCTTCACTGTATTCGCATTTTCTTTGCTGAGGAAGGGGCTTTAAGGCACACAATTGTTTTATAGCAAAATTTTTTTAAATTAATTGTGTTAAAAATATTTAAACACTGACAACTACACAATTTTAAATATAAATTTAATTCGCTTTTCGTTGAATTTATTTCGTAAAAGCTTTAAAATAAACAGCAATGATGTTAAAGCGAGCATACGGCGTTTGCCTTTTTTATATTTCGCAATTACAAAACAAAAACAAATATTATTGCTTCTCAGAATATTCCCCCCCACCTAAACGTCTCTACACTTTTGCCACTCTGATTGAGGCATCTCCAAAACTTGCATTCTGAATGCAGCAATCGCTGCTTCCGGCATTGAAAAAGAGTGGACCCCTCAGTTTATTTTTTTGCTACGGGAATAAAAAGATGTGAAACAGTCGTGTTATGTACCCCAGCCAGTAGCAAGTCTTCAACTTTACTTTTCTTGTCTTATTTAAAAAAAATTTTGATCACTCCAAATTTATCAAAAAAAAAAAATCTATCTCAATTTTGAAGAAGTAAAAATCGAACTCAAGCCCAATAAAATTATTAACAATTGTAAATCATATAGTACGACTATACATTTAAAATTAATGATATATTTGAAATAAAATTTGGAATTACTGCCGACGATTTAATTACAAACCTTGTTGCTGCAGTTGTGTTTCATCACAAAAACAAAATCTAATTGGCCCAGATGTGCGCGATTATGTTTATTATTACAGTTAATTTCATTAAGTAGAAATGAAAAAGAAAAAATATTACATACGATTTCAAATAACACGGTGTGTCAGAAAAAAAAATACGTTTAAAATTATTTTGTGTCGGTTTTAGATCAGCTTGTAATTTTTAGACATTCGCCTACAGCCTCAAAATCGAAAAGTATTAACCAGAAAAAAACGATGAACCCAATTATCAGATTCCCTCGCATTCTCTCTCTCTCTCTCTCTCTCTCTCTGCATTTTCCCACAGAAAAAATCCTCCAACTCTGAAAATTAACCCAATTATCAAATTCTCTCTCTCTCTTTCTCTAAGCATTTTCCTCCAGAAAAAATCCTCCAACTCTGAATTCAATGGGAGCAGAAAAGCATGAAAATGTGGCAACACCTCGTTTTCAAATCAGCCATTTTGCATGCTGATATTGAATTGTTTACTTTTTAGCATTTTTTTTATTTTTATTTTTTTTTTTAATTTTTAATAATTATGTGTTTCATAACAATTTTAGTAGCAAATATTTATTATTATATATTATTTTTAATAATTTGCATGTTTTTGTGATTTTAAAAATACATTTTTCATTATTTCCCATAAGAAATGAAAAAACTTTTAATGTTTTTTTTTTGTCAATTTTTTCTTCAGAAATCTTTGCGGAGAGAAATTTTTCATTCATAATACACTAAAAGAATTTTGTTCATAAATCCAATGAATTCCGACATTAATTTAATAAAAAAAAAATTCACGATTTTTCAACTAACATTGAGGTTCATTGAATCAATGAATTCTGATTTAAATTTATTAAATTTATATTAATGATCGTTTCATTAAATATATGAATTTAAGTCATTAAGCTAATGAAGTATTTCATTGGCTTAGTACCAAAAAAAAAAAAAAACACTAACTGAATGAAACGATTCATTAAATATAGGAACTTGTTAATTGATCTCATGAAAACAGAACATAATTTTTGTGATGTATATTATTAAAGTTACGGATAATTCTTATTATTAACAGATATTCCAAAAAAAATATCGTTTTATGTGTGATGCCGCGTTTTTACGTGCTACAAATTTCTATACAAGTCAAATGAGAATTGAAAACTCAATGAACGTATACATTGATTTTATGAAATTGTTCATTGGCTGGATGACAATTTTTCATAAATGCAATGATATTTCTCTTTTTAACGAAATTATGAAAACTTAATGAAATTTATTCATTAGATCTATGAAAATTCATTACCGCCATGAACATTTTCATTGGATTAATGAAAAAATATTAATGAAATAAATTCATTAGAAAAATTAACGAAAATTCTTTCAGTGTAAATGGGAGGGGGAAAAAAGAAAAAAACTCTCACGAAATTTTCGTTTAGAATTAGACTAGATATTTTGAGGATGTAATCGAATTTCCAAACATGACAAACTGATCTACACACTACTTTATTTCACACTTTTCAGTGTATATAGAATTCTATTCATTTTGTAGCACCGTGTAATCGATTCATTAATGTCTTGCTCATTTTTATGGCTGCATTTTATTGCACACCGTAACGATGTGCAAAATGATTCACTTATTTCTAGTTTATGAACTATGAAGGATTCGTTTTACGTCAGACTGACTTACTAAAGGGTCTGCCATCTAAAGTTTTTTTTTTTTTTTGTTCAACTAGTGCTTATTTCGTAAATGGTAACACTTAGCTCATGTCTGATTTGACTAATAATTAGTTTTAGCCTTCCCCTAAACGAATATGGTTGAACATTGCTGCGTTAAGTGGGCCTGCATCGACTTATAGAAGATGCCGATTTTGCAAAAAAAAAAAAAAAAAAATCATCTTTTCAGATGGAGCTCATTTTGATCTTGGCGGGTATGTAGACAAGCAAAATTGTCACATTTGGGGCACAGAAAACCCGCCGACGCACCCAAAACGAGTCACTGTTTGGTGCGGATTTTGGCAAATTCTTCGAAAATGAGCAAGGAGTGGCCGTTACAGTCAATGGCGATCGTTATTGGGCCATGTTGAACGAATTTTAGTTTACAAACATTGAAGAGGAGGCTATTGTCAACATTTGGTTTCACCAAGACGGCGCTACGTGCCACACAGCCGAAGCTACGCTTCTTTTGGCGGACCCTTTATATAAAAGAACAACTTTATTACCCGAAAAGTAATTAACACATAAAAACAGGCAACACAAATTTATAATTTGTTTGGGTATATTTTTTCGAGATTAATTTTTCTTGAAATTTCATTTAAAAACTTTTTATGTTTTAGCGTTTTGTCTGACAAATTTTTTTTTATTAGCTCACATAAATTTTGCTTATTTATAAGAACAGCAACCCATTATATGTACATATGTATGTATGTATGTACATACACACATACATATATTTACAAACAGCCAGACATATAAAAGTTTACAGAAATCATCATGGTTTAAATTATTCTCCATCATTGCACACTGTAATGAAATGTTAAGCATCAATTGTTTGGTTATAAAAAAAAAAGTTTTACGCCCCATTTGAAATCTGCACTGTTCGAATATAAAAATTTATAAAATATTTTTTCGCTGCATTTAAGCGACTGATTGAGACAAACAGCTGCAGCTTATTATAGGTTCGTTCCAGAGTTTCTTCATTTGCCATGTCAATAGTTTGTAATGTTATGCAAATAATCTTAGAACTCTTGGGTATTAATTTAATTATACTATAACGTTTTTTTACATTTTGCTTCAACCAGAGCCAGAGAAAGAAAGTTCTCGATTGAATTTGTATTCTTTTAAAAATTAAGTTTTCCTGTAGCAAACTGAAGAAAGGCATCTACAATGCAGCAGGAGGTCACCGCTATTGTGGAATATTGTAATGAATTGTCCATGAAACAAGGAATCTACATTTTTGTTGTTAATACGGCAATAGTCGGTATTCAATAACACTCACATTTAAAATTTTTGTAGTAAATAGTATTCTCAGAAATTGTCTGTCAATCATAAACCACTGCGGTCACATTTCTGGCAGGGTATAAATAAACTTCATAATTAGGTATTTAACAGGTGAGCCAAAAGAAGTCATCCGATGTTGTTTGGCTCTCATTTTTTTGGAGCAAAGTTCCTTATCGCGGCTTGCTGGTAGTGCAAATTAGTAGAAATCGTCACGAAAGCGTGTGAGCTGTTTATATGTATTGGTGTATCTATCGACAAACAATTGTGGTAGGTGTCTCCGCTGACAGCAGCGGAGACATCTACCAATAAATAATAATTAGTTGTGAAAACGGACACTATCAGTTGCTAGATGTCGCTAAAGTAAAGTATGTCACAACAAAAAACAGCAATATTGAAAACTTGACCAACAGTTTCTTCGTTTTGTAGCATATTGACAGATTGTAGCAGATTGATTGCATGTGTCGAAAGTAAAAAAATAAAACGTTCCAAAAATTTAAAGAATCATATAAAATTTCAAAAACAACACAAAATAAAACATACAGATTTCACCTTGTATTACATTTGCAGATGAAGAAAAAAATGTAAGGAACTTCGTTCTTAACGGGGGTCCCCCGACCGCATTTATTTTTTTTTTTTTCTAAATAAAAATTTTCGATTCTGTTTGTTGTTTATGTTTATCTGAATCTTTCGAATTTGATTGGTCAAGTCAAGAAGATGATATCGGACAAATGGGCGCCGCCACATTTGATTGCTATACGGGCTCGTTTTATGGCATTTTTCATCCCTTCAGCTAGAATTTCGGGCGACAGATTTTCGCTCTTGTGTCGAATGTTATTCTTGGGGGATTACAAAAAAAAAAACCCCCACAAAAAATCTGAAAAAGTTAAATCGGGAGATCTTGTGGGCCAGTGAAAAGCGCCAAAACGAGAGATGAGGCGATCCGGTAACGCCACCTTCACAGTATCGGTTGTGTCCTGTTGGAAGCAATATGTCCTCTAGACTTAATTCGTTCAATGGCGGCAGCAAAAACTCGGGTTAAGTGACCCTATAGCGCTTACCGTCCTCTGTTGTCATTGGACCAGCGGCGTTCTCGAAAAAAACGGTCCGATGACTCCTCCAGCGTGAACAGCGCACCCTGCAGCCACTTTGAGCGGCTATCACTCGTAGATGTCCGATGTTTACAAATGTAACAACAGATTTGACATCGGTCGCCATTTGCACAAATAAGAACAACTTCCAATACGGTAATTTCTTTTGGCCCACCTTGTACATACATCCATATGTTTGCATAAAGAAATAAAAACAAGCAAAAATTACGCATATTGCTTCTGTTTTTTATCCGCTCATTTATCTGTCTATCCACCATGACATTTCACACCCAATGAGGTTTTTCCTGTCGCACAAAACTGGAGACATGCGAAAAAATATCATAAACTTTTGATTTTGCTTCAAATACAGCCGATTGCATGTATTTACATTTAGCCGAGCTACCGCACGACCGTACGCATACAATCAAATTAAGTGACGAGCTTGGGACAAGTCTCTAGATCACTTAAAATTTGGAACTCGGCGAAAAATTTTAACTTCTTTGTATGGCGGCTCACTAGACTTGTGCCGAACTTGTTCTTTTGTTTGTGGCAAAAACGAATAAAACAACAAATCTGACACAATGCTACGGCTCATCCTCCAGCCACATTTGCAGTAATCGCATTCATTTAATTTCCCACAAAAACACACTGAATGCAACTTTTCGACAGTATGCAATTGCATTTTACCTCCATACCTTGAGATGCAAAAAATATTAAAATTATATTGAAATCTTAATTTAAGAATCTCTATTTTTAAACGCAACAATTAATGGCCACAATGCGACGGAGGCGATGGCGGCTACTGCGACAGCGACAGCGCCAACTCCTGCTGTGTTGTATGCACTAATTAGCTGTACTTTGACGATGTAGTGTGTGTGTGTGTGTGTGTGTGTGTGAATGTTAAACAGCAGCAAAAACAACAAATACAAAACTAAATTAAAATCTAGCCGCAAACTAAAAATGTTTCCTTCGTCTTCATAACATTGCAACTTGAAAATCAAAAATTTTAACTAAAAAAAAACTATCAACAGAATTTAGTTGAATTTCTGATGTTGATATAAAAACATGGCTGTCGTGTGATTTCGAACAAAAAATATCAAAATAAAATCAACTGCTTCTTTGTTGCAAAATATGTAGTATATGTAAATAACAATGTTGCACATGAAAAGAAAATAAGTATAAAACCTTAAGTGTATGCGTATTTTCAAATTAACAATTATAAGCAGCAGCGTAGTGGGACAATATATTTAAAAGTGATATATTTCTATGTTTCATTTCAACCTTTCAAAAGACGTTTATGAACCCTCAAAGGTTTATTTTTCATTTGTGGCAAACATAAACCAAATTTATTGTGCTAATCTAAAACAATTTGAATTATACTATTATATATTATAATATATTATTCTTGGCTTTGCAAATAATATTAATAAAATCGTAAATTATTTAGTACAAATTTTCAAAGTGAAGAAGTACGGAATTTATTTATGCAAATGGAGGGCAGTGTTTAAAAAATTTACATTAGATAAATATTTTTTTACTATTGCTAAAACTATGCTCCCAACAATCGCAAGTAGTGGCAGCAGGAGCATTTGTTTTATTTTGTAGCATTGCGTTCTTCACTGCTACTACTAATAGTAGTACTACTAAAAGCGAAAAATTATGCAGCAGCAATAAAAACAAACCTGAAGTAACAGCACAAAATACTACGCGGCTTGATAACAGAGAAGCAAGCCTTAAGGTGGGATCACACGATTGCCGCAATGCACCAATTTTACACAATTTTTATTGGGCTTAATTGGAGCACAATAAAAAATTTGTCCCAATCAAATTCTCTGCAATCACATGATTGTCACATTTTACTGAAATTTTATTGTCACAAATTGGCGCAAAATAAGTTAGTACCAATAATTGCCGCATTATAGTCACACGATTGTTATATTATACGGTAACTCTGAGAAACAGCTGTTGTAGCTGATGACAAACTTTGCTTAGCAAAAATTAAAAAAAAAACAGTTAAAAGTTAAAAATATAAGGCCATATTCATAATAATTATTGTAAGTTTATTGAGCTCTTATTTGACGTATTTCTGCGAAATATTTGTCAAATAAACGTGTAATAAACCTTCAATAGTTTTTATGAATATGGGTGATAGTTTGTTCCTTAAAAATAAAGAACATGGCTACGGCTATTATTATAATGTTGTGCGGGCTAAAAATAGCAAAAAGTGAAAAGCGGAAAAAAATAAAATCTAAAAGAAATACGTGGGCGAGAGAGAATTTTACAATTGTTATAATATTAACACAATTGAATTTTACGTACTGAAAAACAAAAATTAAGTTTTGAAACGAAATAAATGTATATAGTATATGTATAAATATTATTGGCGCGTATTGTCTTCTTTGGTTGCCGCATAAGAACACAATAAATATTGGTGCATTTTTAGAATTTTTATTGGTGAATAGTTGTATATAAAATATTCACACGGTTGTCGCATCAGGCTTCTATTTGATTGGGATAAATAGGAACAACATTTGTTCTGGTTGCCGCTTGAGCCAATAAATTGTGCTATCACACGATTGGCATACAAAAAATATAACAAAAATTGGTGCATTGCGGCAATCGTGTGATCCCACCTTTATCGGCTTAGACGCCGCTGAAGTGCTCTGCTGAGCGGCGGCTAAAACTCAGCCGAATTATCAATCAACTTTTACAAATATGCACTTAACTATTTATTTGCTTTAAGAGCCAACTGCAAATAAGTAATTAAGTTCATATTGGAATATGACAATTTTCGTTGGTCATAAAGTCAAAAAACTTTTACTTTTTGATACTTTCAAAAATACAAATCGTAGTAACCGATGGTAACTCGTTGTGTAGAAGGTTGCAAAGAAAAGTAAAATAATTAATTTTTATTATTCGCACTTTTTCTTATATAATTAATATATGTATATAATATATAATCAATCACAAGGATAATATAGAAAGAACTTGAGCCTGATAAACTTAATACAGAAAAGTAAAATATGTAGTTGCAAAAACGAAAAAAGATCTTGCAGTATTGTAAGACCTAACAACGTGCTGACAATCTACTGGAAATACAAAATTGTCAGCATTAAGAAAATTATCAGTACAGACAACTGCAAGAAAATCTTACAATCTCATTGTCAGACAATTGCCTGACAATAAATCTAGCTACCAACGAAAATTGTCAGCTTACACGGATGCAAGATTTTCTACGTAACCAAAATTGTCAGGCAATTACCAAAATACACACACATACACATGCCGCTCTTCATTCTTTATTGTTCTGGCTCAATAGCTGTTTAACATTTTTTTTTTGTTCTCTTTTCTGCAACTTCTCGTACTCACTTTTTCACTATTCTCAGGTTTTTACTTCCTCTCGTAAGAAGACATTTTTCTTTAGCATTCTTTGTTATTACTCTGACAATGAAGCCATTGTAAAGTGCTGAGAATTTATGCATTTTAAGGCCGTGATTCACTATCCTACTCAATCGTACGATTCATTCACTGAAAATTGCTAGCTAAATCTGATAGAATTCTGTCCTACTCTAAGAAGTCGCATCAAAACGGCCACACTATTATACTTTTGTAAACAACTTCGAAAAGGCAACTCTGATCGCATAGAAAAAGATGGCTTTTGAAAATTTTCAAAAGATTAACAAATCGGACAGACTTGTCAAAAAGTCTTTCACACACATACACTTTTAGTTCAGACTATCACACTTTTCGGACACACATGTCATTTTTAACAGATCGTACGATTCAGTAGGATAGTGAATCACGGCCTTTACAATATGCCACTGCCTGACAATGTACTAGCAATGATAACGCCAAAGTGCTCAGACGATTGCCAGATAGCGGACAATTAATTGTTGGGACGGTGGTCTGTTAATGATTTTGCTTTCAATATTGTCAGGAAGAGATTGTAAGTTCTCACGATTGGTTAAAAGTATTCTATACATTTTCTGACAATATTGTAAGTTCTTACAATCGTCTATGCATAGCTTTAGTCTCTTGTTTTTTAAGGTTAAAATTGGTCGAAAACAGAGCACTTAGAAATTAGAAGTGAATCGTTGAGGTGGCTGTGGTGACCTCTCCACTTGCTTTTCCTCTCTTTTTTTTTTTTTTTTTTTTTGATATAACATACATTTATTTTGAATATTAATAATTAATTTTTAATGCTTACCTTAATTTATAAAAAAAAAAAAATCTGTCTGTCTGTCCACTTTCATTCAATATTTTGCGAGAGAGAGAAAATATACACGTTGTTTTATTAATTAAACATTACATCACTCTTATACACACATACACATGTATATACATATATAAATAAATTGACCAATTTATCGAAGCATAAATGTATGTATAAAAGTGCGAACGTGTAATATATTTACTATATTAATTGTAGTTTTCTGTTTTTTGTTTTGTTTTGTATCATCTTATAACGAAGTTTAACGGATTGTTTTAGGATTTATACAATGACGCACATTTTTGTTGTTTTTTAAATAACAAATTGATTGAATCAGGTTGTTTAAGTTAATCACACAATTTACAGTTTTTTATTTTTGTTTTCTTTTTTTTCAACTTCAACTTCTATTTTCAAAACGATCAAGACTTTTCTTAAACGTTTTGTTAAAGTTGTGGTAGTTTTGTTTGGTGTCCTTAATATTTTCATATTTAATGCATGGATTGTTGTTGTCATTATTGTAGTTGTTGCTGCAGTTTCTGTTGCTTTTATTTAAGATGGATATTTTACAAATGTTGTCGTTTAAATCGCAGTAGTGGTTGTTGTAGTCGAATTTGTGATGACAATTACGTAGCTGTTCCGCTTGTTGTGCCAGGAAGTGAATGATAACGATGTGGAGCTCAGAGAAGTCATTTTTATTTGATAATTTAGCAAATGATGATGATGATGATAAAATTTCATTCGACGACAGCGATAATGTTGTTGATAATAGTAATAATGTTGATGACTTGGGATTAATCAACTGCTAGGTATATGTAACCGGGCGACACATGGTGCAAATGAATATACAGGCAAACACTAGTTCAGCACCTTGTAGTGCTATCATTAAGGCACTCATAATAATTTCAAGTTTGAGAACATAGGTTTGAAAACAACATAAATAAATAACAATTGCAAGACTGGGCAGTGTTAATATTACAGATGCTATCGCTTGCCAAGCTGAAAGTGAACAAAATTGGAAAATTAATTAGTTAAAGTGAATGGGAATTGTATTGTATGAATTTTCTTATACTATTATGCACAGATGAAAGTGAATTTTCAAAGGCCCTAACATCTATAAGCTACTCAATTCGTCAGTGGATTTGAAAATATTTGAAATAGTGTTTGAAAGTTCAATATACACAGAGAGAGAGGGAGGAAGACAAATACCTAATGGAATCAATAAGACTTTCTTCCCAGCAGCAAAAAATGAAGATTTTTCTGTGAGGACGCCTAATTAATATCATTTGATAGAATTTTTAATTTTATCAGTAAGGAAAAGACATAAAATCAAGTAGAAACTAAGGCACATAATTATCTAGGCTACACTAGATGTACGAAATGCGTTCCACAGCCTACGGCGGAGCGAACTGATGACAGTAGTACCAGACAAGTTTTGCACACCAAGATATCTGCTCAGGATACTCTGAAGCTGCCGCAAAGAACGTGTACTCCTTCCTCTACGATACAACAGAAGGTCAGAGAACTCAGACGATCAAGGATCTGTGGAACCTCAGCTATGACGAGATCCTAAGTTTAGAGATGCCAGAGAATACACATCTTGTGGGATATGCTGACGATAATAGCAGCCGTCTTTTTAGCATGGCACAGAAACAATTTTAAAGGAAATTTGAACCAAGTCATAATTAGGGTTCAGATGTAGCTTGAGGACCTAGGACCGCAACTTGCGAGGAATAAAACTGAGGTGATTTTGATCACGCATAGTCAAATATCACGAATAAGAGATCTGTTCTTTTTCGCAAAGAAATCGGTGAGCTCTTTGGGTTTGATACTGGATTGTCGACTTACTGGACTGAAGTACAACAAGCGGCAACTAAAGTGGCGTGGGTGAGTGACAGATATGCTAAGCAAACTAATAGCAAATATTGGTGGGCCAATGCAGAGCAAAAGGAAATTAATTATGCAGACAACGAACGCCATACTATTATACGGAAGCGCGATTTAAGGAAATGCAAAAAACCAGGTGTAAGTTTCTAGAGTTTGTTCAACGCACTGCGGTTCTTCGAGTTGCCTCAGCGTACCGCACGCGAATTCCACATTTAGTACAGCAGAGCTAAGATCCCGCTCTATACAAAAATAGCAGAACAGGTGGTGTGCAGAATACTAAGGGATATGGACGGTAAAAATTATCTATAACATTGAGAGCTGGATAGAACAGAGATTCGGGGAAGCTAAGTACTTTCTTAACCAGTTTTATTCAGGCCACCGATACTCCTAGAAGCACCTGTACCGAATTAGTAAGGTTGGTAATGTCTGTTGCATTTTGTGCGATGTAACAAACGAAACATACCTTCTTTAACTGGGTGAGGTGGCAAAATGAGAGAAACGAATTGAGAAATCAGACTGGTAACTTCGCGCCTGCCGTTATAATCGACAAAATGCTCGATAATGAAACTGCTGAAACGCAGTGAAGAACCGAACCTCGACGCAGCCCACCAAAGTGAGGTAGATGAGAGACCCAGACGTTGGTAAATAAAGTCCAGTCAAGCTAACCTAACCTAAAATAATACATTTTCCCAAATAGAAGGTTTTTTAAAAACAAAAACAACACAAATAAAAACAAAAAAAACAAAGCGACCTGAACAAAACATATGCAACGATTGCTGCCACCTTGCATTTCTCTTTGAAAGAGAGTACGAAAACCACACATATTTGGCCATATGCTACGTATACTTAATATTTCAATGGAGACAGTAGACAAATACGTACATCAGTTATACGCAGCGATGCCAGAGCTAAGATTTTGTTTATCTTAACTTAAGCGTTTTTTATCAGAATAGATTTTACGCTTTTTGTCTCGACGAGGAGTTCAATCACAAACAACCTTTTGTTGAGAATTGACTTGTGCCATTTGATTTGAATGATAAAAGCTAAAACAGCTTTCTTCTCTTAGTCGGCAGAAGTAGTGTCAGTTTTTTTGAGTTTAATAATTTTTTAAATTTATTAGAGCTCTGTTTTTTTACTCTACTTTGGGATCCCAATTTGCACGAAAAGCGTTCCCGCTAAAATTGGGCAAATGAGAGTATTTGTGAGAGAACATTATGCTTCTTCTTCTTCTTCTTGCACGAAAGAGCCTGTACTTTTTCTTCGGGCTAGTTTGGGCAAGTAGTTCAGCTGTCAGCTGTTTCAAAGAACAATAACGTAGAAGAAATAAATGTTTTGCGGAAACTAAAAGAAAAATTGGAAATTAGTGTGAAAAAATATTTTAAATCATTCTCTAAAAAATTGTTGTTGCAATTTGTATAGAAAAATTGGAAATTAGTGTAAAAAAATATTTTAAATCATTCTCTAAAAAATTGTTGTTTGTTTATATTTATATTTACGAATTCATTTATGAATTTATGAGTTCTATATAAATATTTTTTTTTTATAAATTAAGCTGTCAGAACACTGATATTTTCTTTTGTGGTAAAATATTTGTTTTTATTCGTTCCCATACTTTTGTGCATTTTTGTCTCTTATGGAGAGAAGTTATAGTTTACTCTCATTTTACCGAACTTTGCCCAAAAAGTAAAGAAACAGAGCTATTATGTTATAAATTTATATAACGTCTTATGTTCATCAAAGTAAATCTAATTTATGCCTAGATTTATTTTGATGGACATGGGGAAAACAAGGAACAGGAAAGAGGTAGTTCTAAATTTACGTTTTTTCTACTTGATTTTAGTACGAAGGATACTTGAAAATTTATGTAAGTACGCATAACACACAAGTGTACTTAAATCAAGCCGAATAGAGATTATTAAAGAGAGCGTGGGTGGTGTAGATAACAAAAATGCGCTTGATGTACTAATTTAGGTTCATCTGTTCGAGTGTTCTGTCTCAGTAACGAATGTTGAAAGCAAAGGCCCAAAGTATACAGAGGAGAAAGGCGGCCAAAACGAGATAACAAATCAGCGTAAACGCTGTGCATCTCACTTCTGAAAACGCTCTAAAAATTTTAGCTAAACAAAAGAAAAAACGTTGCCACCGTTCCTTCTTTTTAAGTGGTAAGAAAGAGTATACACTGCACAGTATATCCAACTCTCTTTAACAGTCATTAAATCAGCTGATTTGGGCGACTTTCAAAGGTCTCTTTTTTTCATCTCCGTGCAGTGGGTGCAAAGTTTTTTTTTTTTTATTATATATGTATTTAAACAGCACATAAATTGTTGACCACTTACCACGATCACTTAAACTACTCCGGCGACCCAAGACGATGCGTATCGTTTCCACAATGCACAAGGCCAATAAAATGCTCGCCTCACGTGTCAACACGTTTTCTGCATACTGCAGGTAAATGGGCTTCAACACACTAATGCACACCTTGAATGCCGCATACAGGCCGAAGTAAAATGAATTTAAATACATGAGAATCTCATACATCAGACTGGCGTTCATATTCTATTGTTTCACTTGTCCAATGAGTGCTGCAGCAGGAAGAAGGAAGAACAGTTGAAGAGATCGAGTATTGTCACCGTTTGGAAAACTTTATTTTTGCTGTGTTCTTGTTGTCGGCTTATGATGAACGATAAACCTTTGAATGGAGAATATTCTTTTGTTGGCTTAATGGCGGTATGTACGTATGTATGTATCGCTTGTAATTTAATTTTACAAAAGGTGTGTTAAAGGAATTTAGGTTGAACACACTGTACGAGTGGTTGAGGAGGTCCACAGACAATACTTAGTGTTGCGGCCGGCTGCTATTTATCTTGTTGCTGCTGTTGTTGTAGTGGCGCTGTTTGTTTGCCTGCTGGATTATTGCTTTTCTGCCTGTATACAAACATATGTTAATGCATGCATGTATGTGTGTGTGTGTGCACAACAAAAATTACGTAGTTAAAATATCCTTAGGGAGTTTCGGCGCCCTTGCAAGGCTGCTGTTAGGTTGAGGCGTGAAGTGTTTGACGCATTTCACCACTGTGGGTGGTTACATAAGAAAAGGCGCTTAAAACATTTCGCTGGAAATTTTTTAATTCTTTTTTTTCCTTTTCCCTTAGTTTAACTTGTCGTTTGTGATGGATGAAGGGAAAAGTGAATTAATAGTGAAAGTTAATACGGACTAAGTAGTTCATTTCAATTTGTGACGATTTCGATTACACATAAATTGATGTTATTTAAAATTTGTTTTATTTTTCGTTTGTTGGATTAAGCGTCCTGGGTTGTTTGATTGTTGGGTTCTTAAGTTGTTTGGAATTTTTGGTGGACTTTAAAGTTGAAACTCTTGGTTATTATAATTAATATGCTCCGTTTGTGAACTGAACGATTTTAGCAATATTTTTTGTTTTTCAATATGTAGAATATTTTTGCTGTTCTTATTACTTCTTCTATTTATAGATCTGGTATTTATGTATGTATGTATGTATGTCTGTGTCTACGTTTTAATAAATGTGTACAAATTTGAGATGTTGCACATTTTGAAAAGTATGAATGCACTGCAAGTAGCGGTCAAAATAAAAGCAGTGTTGAACAAAACTATTACACAAAATTTCAAATTAATCTTGCAGTAGTGGAAGTCACTTGAACTTGTAGTAAAAGGGATGCCACTAGTAAACTAATAAGGTAGCCTCGTCAGCTGAACCGTTAATCATCTGATTACTTCAAACTGTCAAGAGAATACAGAGCTGGAACGGCAGTCAAAACAAGATAGCTAATCAGCGTAAGCTCTGCTCATCTATCTCCTGTAAATGCAGAAGAGGCGTCTTTTTGACAGTTTACAGAAGTTGTACAAAAACAAAATGCATGATATTTTTATTGAAGTTGTTCGTATTGTAGTGAAAAGGTTACCTTATTAGTTGTATCATGGTTTTGTTTACTTTTTTTGTAAACAAAGAGAAACAATTTTACATCTAAAAGCTATTTAATGCAAAAAGCCAAGGCGAATCCATTACAGGTGCCCGCATACCAATTCGCTTCAACATTTTTCCACGATTTTATCTTCTGAGTTGTCAAAGCCGATAGAAAACGACAACAAAACTTGTGACGTCTCGAGAGAAAATGTTGAAGCGAATTGAATTGCGACCACCTATACTTGATTCGCCTTGCAAAAAGCAAACAATAATCACCTGTGCTACCAAGTTCACCCTGTATCAGTGAGCAGATATATCAAGGCGAATTCAGAATTTGACATAACAAGAAGATTATACACCGAATCCACTAAATTTGACTGTATCCCAATTCTCTTCAACAATTTTCCATGATTTTTAGCTTCTGAATTGTCAAAGCTGATAGCAAACGAGACAACAAAACGTATGACAACTGAAGACAAAATGTTGAAGCGAATTGAATTACAACCACCTGTGGGTGATCCGTCTTGTTTTACACTAAAAAAAAATGTGTGGGATTTTTGCTTGCAACCACCCAAATTAATTCGCCTTGCTCTAATCTAAATTTTGTAGTATAAAAGCGTTAAAATGGTTTAGAATTTTAAATGAAACATATTCCAAAATAGCGAATAGTTCGATGTTGTAAAATCGGGGTTTTTCAAATCATCCGCAACCCGCTATATATTTTTTTTTTTTTGAAAACCGGTTACGAAAAACCCTTGAAGTAGACAAAAACCGGTCTTCCTATAATTAAAAAAATGTTTTTGACAACTCTATACATATGTAACAAAATTTAGATATAATTACAGGCCAGCATTTATTGTTGTGAGTTACACTTATGGTCAAACGTTTTTTAATTGTTACTTATTTCATAATTTCGTTATATCTCTTTCAATAAAATATAATTTTCTAATAAGAGGCTGTTTGTCTGATACCACATTTGAAAAGCTGGCGTTTATAAAAGGAAATAAAAACTTTTTTGATTAAAAGTATTTTATATTTTAAATACATATTTTTCAAATATGAACTTAATTATTTATTTGCTTTAAGAGCCAATTGAAATGTATTAATGCAGGTCCAAAAATGAACCTTTTTTTCATATAGACAGCTGAAAAATACAGCAAATATTTTTTGAAAAAGGTTCATTTTTGGACCTGCATTAATACATTTCAATTGGCTCTTAAAGCAAATAAAGAATTAAGTTCATATGTATTTGAATATTCAAAAACTTTTACTTTTTGATACTTTCAAAAATACAAATCGAAGTAACCAATGGTGACTCGTTGTATAGAAGGTTGCAAAGAAAAGTAGAAGTGTTGCAAAACGAAAAAAGAAATGTTTGCTGTGTTAAAGGTTTGTTTTAATATTTCTGATTCTCATTCTGTTCATGAGAATTATGGAATAAGTAGTTGAGTTTCAAACAAATTTTTAAGAATTTTTCAAGTCTACTGATGAGTTGATTAGCACCAACGAAATGTCGTCGGCATATAGACAGCTGAAAAATACAGCAAATATTTTTTGAAAAAGGTTCATTTTTGGACCTGCATTAATACATATTTTTGTTACACTGTATTTTGTGCTTCAAATACTTGCTTTTAGAATGGAGTATTTTGTATTTGAAATACATCAGAGCAGGGGCCAAATCGTCGCATTCGATATCGAACGAATTCCGTAACTTATGCTGTATGTTTGTTGTTTATTTTGTTTTACATTATTTTTGCTCAATAGTTCATTCGATATCGAATGCGACGATTTGGCCCCAGGTATTTTGCCCAGCACTGACTACAGCCAAGTGTACAATCACTCCAAATGCTCATAAAAAAACACGACAAAAAATGCTGGCACCATTATGTGAATGCTCATGCATGCTCTGCTGTCGTGTGTGGGGCCCCTTAAGAATGGTCACGGAGCAACTAAAGTTGCCTATAGCATCTTCAGTTATATATGTTTATATGTCTCGTAATACAGCAGGAAGAAAAGACGTAACAAGTTATTTTTAAATGCTTTGTTTCGTTAACGTTCACTTTTTTATAAGTTATTTTAAATATTCCACACAAATTTGGTAAAAATCACTTTTCATTGAATTCTTCTTAAAACATTTTACTGGATTGCTACACACCACACACTCGCTCGCTCACAGTATGTGATGTTTTCTTTTAATACACACACACACACACATACATACCTATTAGTGTGTATAATTTTTCTTTCATAATGGCTGGTCCAAATTGTTTTATATTTGATTCATTTGAATAGATTTAAAATATTTTTTAGGGAGATACCGTACATACATACATACATGTATGTATGTACATATGTATATGCATGCATACATTTTTTCGTTTCAATTTTAATTACATATTCATTTTAGTTTTCGTTTTTCTCATTTTCAAATACACACACCATACGATTCTGAAATGATTGTTGGCCAATTTCAATTGTTAAATTTCCTTGACAACCAGGTATTGCTTGATTTTGATTTATTGATCTTGCAAATTTCACTTTTCTTTATTGAATTAACAAATAACATGCACAAATCTTTTCTACTTCTGGCAACAGCAAAACATTTTTATCTTGTTTAATACGAAAATAACTATGTATGTACATATGTATGTATGTATGTACATATGTACGTACGTACACTCTACTGTATTGTATTTATTGAACTTTTCTTGTTGCGGGTTTTATTATTTTCATGTTGCCTCGCAAATGTAGACTTGTTTTCTTTTCTATTTTTGCCATTTTCTTGACATAATTTTTCTGTTTCAGTAATCAATTCCAGAAATTTATTTTAAAGTTGCACTCTATATGAAAAATTCTTAATCACACATACAAGACCTTTTACACAACACAACAACACTGTTTCAGGCACAATGTATAGCAGCAAATGTACCGTTAAACAATCTCTCCAAAATAGAAAAAAAAACAATACATACAAATACAGCCACAACAACAAAATATTACTCGTTGTTTTCTTTTCTTTTGTTTTCTGTATTTTTTTTTTTGTTTTTCTCTTTTTATTACACCTCATCTATACAAACGAACAATGTCATTGATTCCTCCGTTATCTCAGACGATTTCCCTTAAAACTAATTAATAACGGTAGATAGTTGGATTTCATGTCACTATGAATGAATAAAACAAAGCTGTCACCTTGCTGCTTGTCAGCCTTTTTTTTATTTTTTATTTTAATATTGCTTTTGTTATTGTTGTTGGTGTGCACACTGAGCAAGTAAATTCAATAATATCCTATAAAAAATATGTTATTAAATATTCTGCCTGCTGTCTTGCAGGCAGCAAGCACTCTTCTTTCTCTCGCTTAAAATCTTCTACATACACACACACACACTTGTATGTAAGTATTTACACTTGTATGTAAGTACATATTTCGTTTGAATTCCTCTTCTATTATCCAGCACAACTTTACTTCAAAAACACGACCTTACCGACCAATTATTATTATAGGTATTCTTTTTTCTTCTTCCTCATTTATTTGCCACACAATTTAAAGAAAGAAAATCACTTTAAGAGGTGTAACAATTAAGAAAAATCATTTGTATTTTTTTTTTTTTCATTACTTTCCCACCAATATTTCTAGCAGTTTTTAGTTAAAACTTTTCATTTCTTTGCTGCCATCTGAGCAAATTTTCATCAGTTCATTCGTATTTTGTTTTCTTTTTATTTTATATGTATGTATATTTTTTACGCCACCCACTATTTGCTGCGAGTTTTCTTTTTTAGTCTATGTACATACATACATGCATACATAAATACATATGTATATTGTTTTGACATTTCGTTATTTGTTCTAATTTTTTCCAGTTACATGTGTTTTTTTTTATTTTTTATTTTCCATCTTTTGTTTTTGTCCGATTTTGTTTTACTTTTATTACCGCCACTGCGCATCCGCTAGATTTTTTCTAATTGCTGACTTTACAAGCAATTTGACAGCTCTTAAAATTTGTAGACCCTATTGGAAGTTTTTAATAATTTTAAATTGGCTGGCATCCATAAAGGCCCTGATACTCTATCCCATGATACAACTAATAAGGTAACATTTTTCCTACACTAAGAACAACTTCAATAAAAATAAAAATAAAATGCATTTTGCCTGGGACGAACGACAACGTTCGCAGGTGAGAAATAGGCCCATACATTTTCAAATATGAACTTAATTATTTATTTGCTTTAAGAGCCAATTGAAATGTATTAATTCAGGTCCAAAATTATCACCAACGAAATGTCGTCGGCATATAGACAGCTGAAAAATACAGTAAATATTTTGAAAAGGTTCATTTTTGGACCTGAATTAAAACATTAAAATTTTTCTTTGTGACTTAAAAACAGTCCTGAGGGTACCAAACGTTGACTGTATCCAATAATAATAATGATCACTGTTGTTGCTGTTATGTAAATGTAATCAATCCCTTCCAAAACTGTTTATTCCAATTTTTCAGTACACTTCTCCAAATTTTTGATATCGGTACTTTTTAAGCACTTTAATTCGACCAATACCCGTTCTTGTTCTTCGATTATAGGCAGCCAATATGCTGAGGGTGGCCTAAAAACAGTGGCCACAAATTCTGTAGGTTTCTGTTTATACGCCCGTTTCTGGGACATTTCATCGATTCGATCGGCCAAACGATTTGATTCTTGTATCAATTCATCGATAGCAATCAGAAGAAAACTTAAGTCTGTATTACATTTTGGTCCCAATGACAGCGGTGCAAAACTATGCCAAGGCTTGTTGGCCGTTATAGTGTAGGGATGGAATTTGTTTGCACACGAAAAATCATTATCGTACTCAAAATACCAGGAAAGCTGAGTGGGCTTAAGTAGACTGGAGCGATATGGGGTGTACGATGATGACTTATTAGTTTCCCATAGAAAATCTGAACCCATAGATTTTATGGTGTCATTTGTTTTGACAGTATCCGTGTCAGTAGGTGTATCATTGTCTGACTGTTCTTCTTCATTTCCTTCATTAAATTTTGCCGTGAGTGGTGTAACAGTTTTACGTATTTCTTCCAATTGTTTGAGTAACCTTCTTTCCGAGTCTGAGCAATGTTGTAATAATTTTGGATCATAAGCACCTGCCGGTGTTGCGCATGCTTCCAGGAATGCATCTCCTGGTAACCGGGGTATAAGTGTTTGTGTGCCAACACTGGCAGTTTCAATAGTGTCGGTCATGAGGGGCACCGAATAAGTTAAGATATCTGAAATTTTATATCTCTTAATGCCACAACAGATTTTGCCAGATGATGTTACTTACACTCTGCACTGCCTTCTCTCCGTTTGGCATACGAGCCATCGGTTAAAATGCCCACTTCTTTGAATAATATTAGATCCGTTTGAGCGCCCAGACTAACTTCTTTCACTAGTTTAGTGGGCACAATATCAGTTTGCACACCAACTGTTGTCTTAGAGGCTCTTAATCGTCTGTAATTAAGCAAAATAAGAACTTTGGTTCTCAAAAATATAATCATAGGCCATTTGCGATTTCGACTTTTCGAGCCGTTTTTTTGTTTTTTTAAATTACACTGCACTCGAATCGTAAGCTTTTCTTTGTAACACATAGAACACGTGGCGCTTAGTGCTGGATACCACATAAGGATGGGACAAAAATAGAGAAAGCTAGCGCAGTGATTTGTAATTTAGTACACTGACAAAAAGTACTCTTTAATAATTACTTTATGTTAAATTATATTGAACTATGCTGTAAAGCATTTTGTATAATTCTTAATAACGTTCAAGTTCTACCTCTCATAATCATAAAAAGTTCCTTATGATTAATATTAACTAAAGAAAGAAAAGTAAAATTTTTGCAAGGTAAACAAACGGTTCATGATCTGGGTTCGAATCAACTGTGGGTGTTGATGATCGGCAGTATGTAGCCCAGCCAAAAAGTTTTCAGCTTTACTTTTCTTGTCAATATTGACCACTTCAATTTTATCACAAAAAATCTTTCTCAATTTTGAGGAAGTAAAAATCGAACTCAAGCCCGATAAAATTACTAACCATAATAAATCCTCATAAATCGAGTTTTATTTGTCAAGTTGATGGTCCTTTTTTTTACTATATATTTGGTTTTTTGAATTTTTTTAATTCCGGCTAATTTATTCTAAAAAATAAAATAAAAACTATTTTTTGCAAAAAAGATAGTACAACAATTCAAATCTGGCCACTTTGTCTAGTTTGTTCGTGGTTCGCCGGCGTATGATTAATTTCTAGCGGCGTCATTATTGTGTGTATTTTCATACACAAACGTGTAGTTTTATTTTGACGAAGATTAATAAAAGATTGATGACGGTTTCCAGCATCTGAGTTTTTTTTTTCAGTTTTCATTTGATTAATTGTTATATAAACATGTAGATATGTATGAGTATTATATGTTGGAAATCAATTATATTATAAATTTTTGTAAAACGTTTAACTACTTGTTTTTCCGTGCAATCATTCAGTTTAATTTAAGTATATTCTACTGGTTTTTGATTTAACTGTCTTTATAATTTTTTGTAAAAAGAAATTCGAAAATATGTCATTATAATTTTAATAATCAGATGAAGAAGACGAATATTGTTGTTCAATATTATATATGTGTATGTGTATGTACATATGTACATATATTACTCATTCTAACCTAATGTGCTGGCTGTACTGTATATTGAAACGAAACTAAGTTATAGAAAATAAATCATAAAAGGCTAAAACTCAAAATTAAAAATTTTTTCGCGGAAGCCTAAAAACTCAATCACTATCAAATTGGCTGGCAGATGCAACAATAATTTTCCTTTACAACATGTCAGTGATTCAAACGAAATTTTCTTGGTCATTAGAAATTTGATCTGATTGCTGATTTATGAAGAACAAAGTAGTTTTCAGAAATTTTGTGCTGTGATTGTCTATAACTTAGAGTGCTATGTTATCCAGTTATTTAGCTATTAAATTCAAATTTACCTCGAAGCATCCAAAAGTTTTGCTCTCAATATTGCATTTTTATCCGGCTTAGGAAGTGTTGATATGCTAACGGCCCGCCAAGGAGGCCTTTTCGACTCGGCTTCTTTATCTTGACCGGAATCCTTCATTCGTTTCCAGCTTTTAGGAATTCTTGAGAAACAATATTAATTTATGTGCTTTAATAAACTAAAAATGCAACGTTACCATAATATAGAATGGCTGGTATACTTTCTTTTCTTTCTTTTTGAATATATCAATATAAAACTTGGAAGCCTTTCTATATTAAGTTAACGATATCTGAGGGTGAAAGGTGAACTTCAGAAAGTCACAGTTTTTGAAAGGTACAACTGACAGCATGTCGAAAATTTGATTTCAGTGTAAACATTTTGAAAATTATATATTAATTTTCTTATACATATATAAAATTTTCTTATATATTAATTTTCTTTTTGAATTGCATACGTCTGCAAAAGTAAAAAAAAATAAAAAAAAAACTAATATAAAGCGGAAAAAAATGTCTGATGCCAATAGTGTAAAGAAAAAATTAACTTGATGTGGCTTAACTTCCACCTACAAGTATACATATATGTACATACATATGTATACATGTATGTAATTTAAATCACTTTACCTGCTGCTAGAATTCGATATCGGCGGTGTATTTGTGCCGCTGAGTGTAACACTATCGCTCTGTTGATTTTCTTCTACGCTCTGAGTTTCACTCGTCTCCGAAGACGTGCCACTATTATATGAAGCACCTAAATTTGATTTGTTCATGATAATTTGCAACAAATCAAAAATTATCTTAACACAGTAGTATTCTTCTCTATAAGTTTACTTTTTGACATTAAATTTGTAAAGTTTTGATGGCAGGGTAATGAAGGGGGAGCCAAATGCAATATGCCATGCAAAACGTTAAATAATTGTATCAATTATTTACGATTGTAAACTAATATACACAAATTAAACGACTTAAAGACAGACAGACAGACAGACAAAACGACAGAAACAACTGAACGTCATATTACAAACTGACATTCAGACAGAAGTGAAACAATTACGAAAAATTGAACGTTAATAATTGTTTGTTGTCATGGTTATTGTAGTTTTCTTTATTATACATAAATTTAAATATTTCTCCCCTTTCGTGTAATGAAAGTTAGTTTTGTGAAATCACAAGGATATGGGACGGTCACTAATTCAACTTGTATTAAACGGAATAACCTTAAATTTGAAGATTCAAAACTTGCCAAGTACATGCATATGTATATTTTTTTTTATCATTTAAAAAAATTTCGTTTTCTCTGGGTTCAATAAATTGAGCTTGAGGTCACTCTAGTTTTAATAAATATGTTTTTTTTTATTACTAAAGTCTTCAATAGTCTGCTCCAAACACAAAGAAACACAAAGCCATATCGAAATATTGAAGACTTTAATAATAAAAAAATATATTTATTAAAACTAGAGTGACCTCGTCAAGCTCAATTTATTAAACCAAAGAAAATTAAATAGAAAAAATTTTTGGTTAATTTTTTCTTCTAGTTTTTCATTGAAATTTTCTTCAAAAATATTTTTTTTATATCAATAAAACTTCACAGATATAGATACTATGTGTAATATGAAGTAAATGTTTGAGGTCACTCTAGTTTTAATAAATATGTTTTTTTGTATTACTAAAGTCTTCAATAGTCTGCTTCTTCTTCAGGAAAAAAACAAATTTTCCTGAAGAAGAAACACAAAGCCATATCGAAATATTGAAGACTTTAATAATAAAAAAATATATTTATTAAAACTAGAGTGACCTCATCAAGCTCAATTTATTAAACCAAAGAAAATTAAATAAAAAAAAAATTTTGGTTAATTTTTTCTTCTAGTTTTTCATTGAAATTTTCTTCAAAAATATTTTTTTTATATCAATAAAACTTCACAGATATAGATACTATGCGTAATATGAAGTAAATGTTTGAATATATTTTCAAAAACATATAAATTGGTTGGCATGATGATCTTAATACGTTTACACAAAGGCCGCGGAAAACAGCTACTGTTGCTTTATTTTTATTTATGGAATAACGGGCTTATGTATAACATATAGTTTATAAATAAAAGTGTAATAATTATACTTGTGAATAAGTTAGTATTTAAAAACTAAATAAACATATGCTTTACTGCTAAGTTTTAAAACTATAGATGTATTTTAATTTCAAATTGAACGTTAGAGGACATTTAGATGCGTTGCCAACTATTTTTGAGTTTGCACTGCCAACTAAGGCGAAAAAATTCTTCGCCGTGCTACTAAGCAAAACTGAATGCAAAGCGAAATACAACTAAAGAAGAAGGTAGATGGCAACAGTCACAGTAGTTGAACACTTGAATTTTTGTTGTCAAAAAGCATTAGCAAACAAATCTGTCCCATACATTTTAACAGTTCCTTGTACTTTATGAGCCCGACCACATGCACAAAAGAAATAATTGTGAAGCCAACTTTGCCGGTGATGCCATCATTATTTTCTATTATGACAATTTGTTAGTAAATAAATTGCCACAATAAACAAAGCAGCTGAATTACGTTGTTTTAATAAAATTCGTGTTAAGCCGCAAAAATGCCAGCCGATCAAATACAATATTCAGAGAAATATTTCGATGCTATTTTTGAATACAGGTAATAAGTTAGTGAATAAAAGCAGCATATTCATTCAAGTGTAATTATTTTTCAGACATGTCATTTTACCTCCGGACTTAACAAAGCTGGTACCGAAATCGCATCTAATGACTGAAACAGAATGGCGCAACTTGGGTGTTCAACAAAGCCCGGGTTGGGTGCATTATATGATGCATGCTCCGGAACCGCATGTCATACTCTTCAGACGGCCGCGCACAGAAACTTCAGAAAACTCTACTGCTACAACGACTCAAACATCAGCAAATGCTGGTAATGTCGATGGGGCTAAAGCAGCTGCATCCAACAACGTATCCGTCCAAGGTTAATTGGGCTCAAGGCAGTCGTGTGCCATACCTCATTCACCAAAGCAAGATATATTTATAAAATATCTACTTATGTACAGACCTACATACATATGTATATAGAGGCATTTTTAACAATTATCGATGTATTCCCCACATTACGTATGAATGTGTACTATTTGCTTGACTTTCCACACTTAAAATGTCTATTATTGATTTTTTGTTTTAGTTTTACATATATTACATTTTTCGTCCTTCACAATGGATAAAATTCCATTAAAAATAACAATGTTGAAAACATAAAAAATATTTTTTTAAAAACTTGAATTTTGTACAAGAAAAGAAAAAAACACAAAAATCTATGTTGTTTTCCACCTTTCTATGAATAAAGATTATTTTAAGTTTGATTAAAATTTGTTTTTAAAACAACATGAAATTTTTGTAACAGCTCTGCTGGTTCCAAGTGATTGCTTCTTCAAAAAAATAAAACAAAGGACTTCACCTCGTCGTTTTAACTTTTATAGCTGCTTTATTACCAGACTACATTTTTCAAGTAAATTAAAACGAATGCTTGACATTATTGCAAAGTAGTTTGGTTATTCTTAAAGGAAAAATGTATCAACAATTGAACTGGAAAACATAAGGGCAGAACATGCTCAAATGAAGAGCTCAGCTAGTGGGATGGCCAAGCGCTGCTGCTCAAATACACACAGTATAAAATTAGTCGTGACATGGTTGCGAAGCAATTCGGAAACGACGTGGTGGTAATGGACGTAACCCAGCCAATAAGTAAGTCCTCAACTTGTGTTCTTTAAAAATGTTGATCAGTCCAGTTTTATCACAAAAAAAAATCTTTCTCAATTTTGAGGAAGTAAAATTAGACACAAGCCCGATAAAACTATCAACAAAATTTATTCTATCTAAAGCAGGGACTTGCATACAAATTTGGTACTGGCATGATAGATTTCTTTTTGAAAATGTACTATATAAAGAAACATCGCGTTTTTTTAATTAATATTTTCTTTTTATTAGATAAATGAAATATTTAAAAGCAACATTTATTGCGTTTCAAGTGATGATTTTTAAATACTGGTTAATGATTTGTATGTGTGTATGAATTTGTTCAAAGATAATTTCTGCGCTCGAAATGTTATATGAAAAATAAATATTAAGAGGCCACGAAGACTTTTTACAATATCAAATATTGTGTGTTGTGCTTGGCTGATACGAATATTATCAATTTTTAAAACTCGTTCGTATACTTTTTTAAAATTTTTTATATAAATGCCATCGTTATTATTTAATGCAGAAATTTTAAGAACTTTCCTCATTAGCACCACCTGCAGCTTGTTCCAATTCATTTAACATTATAACACCATCAGCTGCTTCGTCTACATCCACGGCAACAGCAGCTCCACCAATACCATTCCCAATATTATTAGCATCGTCTTGATCAGCAGCATTAGCATCCGCATCAGCACGAAATGGGACATGATTGTCGGCCCGGTTTTCTGGTGGCGGCATAGGATTACCACTTGCATCCAATTCTAATGGAGGATCTGCAGTTGCTTCAGCCAAATTTGTAACCGATTTCGATTTAACACACTGAAAGTCGACATGGCGACTTTTGGCTTCTTCCTTTTCCCATGACATGTGTATAAAAGGCCTTTGTACATAACTATAAATAACTTCCGCCCGCCCTCCAGGACGACGCCTTATCTTTTCTTTATGCGTAGGATAGCCTTCAATGCCACAGCGTATCTTCTTAAGGCCACGATCTTTCATTACTTGTTTGGCAACATCTCGGTTTTCGATGTACTTAAAGAACCGATGCATGGTGGTGCTGTGTATAGTTTGGCAGTATTCTTCTCCCATTTGGGGCGGAAACTCTTCATCCCAATCGACTACATCATCATCAAGCAGAACAACAACATGACATTCACGGTCGCCCCTTTGTGCCGCAGTCACCATTACCGGCAAAATAAATTCCTCTAGGAATATTTCAAACTGCTGGCGTGCTCCCTCGTTGCTTAATTCATGTAAAAGTCCTCTTAGATTTTGGCATCTTACTGTGGTTGCATCAAAGGGAATTAGTAAATAATCACAGGCCTCTTTAAGCTCTGGAACTGATATGGTTGGTGGGCACTTAATCAAGCCTGTTTTATAATAGTCCAGTATGGCTCTAAACAATGAATGAGAAATACCCTCAGCCACTTCATATTCGCCACGTTCATTTGGATGAACAAACTGGAAGCCCGTACTAAACATGGTACCCAGCATTGTGTTGGGGTGGGCTGTCATCAGCTCTTTTTCGATCATAAATCGGACATTGTCCACAAGCAAAGTGATGCGTTCTCCAGCAGCATAGCGATTTACATTCATATTAGACGAACTGCTGCTGCCAACTCCATTACTTCCTCCACCACCAGCACCAATGTTGCTTTTATTTTCTTTTGGTATGGCACCATTAGATGAGTAGCTCATTTTTTTATTTTTTCTTTTAACATAAAATTTTAGGCAGTTAAATATTTCAGAGAAACTTTATATATTAATGTAAATGTGTCGTTCTTCAGTTCGTTGTCGATTCTTCTAATAATTTTATTTCGCATATAATTAAATACATATAAGTAAAAATATTTCGTTTGTTACGTTTATTTTGCTATTAATTTAACACAAATTTTGGTGAAAATTTTTTTAAGTACCAACTTGTAGTGAATTTTCTTTAAGACAAGTGATGCCAGAGAATAAAAATATATTTATATGTCACATCATTCTTTATGGATTCTCTTCTGTACACCCTATCAAGGCCTTCGAACGTCTTCGATATGCCTTTTTTTGGCATTGTATATCTATAATGTTTTTGTATGTGGCAGTGAGCAATTAGTTTTTGTTAAATTCTCTTTTGAACTTCCGTTTATACACGAAGATTTTGTTACATCAATATTAATTATTTTTTTTACATTTAGTTTTCGGCAAACAACTTCGTATATATGAAAAGTATAAAATATATGCTACGTTAAAGTTTGGACCCTTTAAATAGTAATATTTTGCTTTTTCATAAAACTCATAACGATACGTAAGGGCTGGTACAATCTTGAACCGCATATAATGCAGCCCCTACATGTTGCAACTGGGTTTTTACTAGTATCTAATATTCATGATTTTTTTTAGTATTGATTTGATATAGATTCGTATAACCTATTTTCAGTGGTCGATAAATCTAGATGATAATATAATCGTCATTAGATCGCTTAGTTTAAAAAAACCGGTTACACTTTTTTTTACCATAATCCTGGAGTGTGGCATCTTTTTTTTGGTCAGTGCTACCAACACTTGAACTGAAGAAAGAAAATGTCAAAGTCGAAAAATCTTGTATGTCACAATTCTTGTTGAATTCGTGTTGAGAACTTTTCTTTTGTCCTCGATTAAATTAAAAAACCAAAAAACTGATTCTATCTGCAGAAGCATCCGGGTAAGTGATCTCATATCTTCCAAATAGTAATATATGTAACAACTGGGCTAAAATCCAAAGAAAATACGAATTGATATGGCCAAAAAGAAAGCAAGATTTCCGATTGAGTGGTGAAATGCAACGAACAGCATGCGTGCTTACTAAGAAAAAAAAGTTTCATTCATGAATTGTTTATTGAATTAATAAGCTCTAAAAAGGACTAAAATGCCTTTTCTGTGTTTTTGCAAAATATGAAGTGATGAGGAAAGTTATAAAATGAACTGGAATTGATTAACTTGTTTTCCAGAAAATTCTTATTAGATTTGTATGAAAATGTGATATAATTTCACCATTGAATTATTGCGTATATGTACATACATATATCGTACTCACCACAGTAAAAGCAGTGTATTTGTTGGTAGTGTTGCATATCTAAATAATAATTTTTTATTTTATTACGTGTTCCCTATACGTTGCAACTGGTTGTACCAGTCAATCGTACGATGGATGCACTTGCTATAATTTTTCAACCAACTTTTTTTAAACTTCAAGAAATATTGATAAAATGGGAATGTATAAATTATTTTTAAGTCGGTCGCAGCGCCTGCATCATTGATTTTAATTTGTTTTGTTTTTCCATCAACCTTTTACCTTTTTTTGTATCTATCGATTTCATACTCTACAATTCCGACAGCTGTTTACTTTGCAGGAAGTGGCTTACAAAAGGTCAAAAAGAAATCGCCATCATACGTAACAGTTTGATAGATAAGCTGATTGCCACTTAAACACAACATTTTCTTCATTGAAATGTATGTACATAGATATTTTGGTATGGTCTCACATTGATATAAAATCGAGAATTTTTATTGGTAACTTGGCCAAGAGAGTTTATTAAAAAACCGTTAGATTATCACCAGTTAAATTTAAAAATAGGTACAATAATTTTTTAATATTCAAAATTATGCGAATAATTCCAAATCATTCATATTTTTCTTTATTTCAGTATTGATGAAATTTGCTGCAGCATATAAATTTTACAACTAGTTATGAAGTTTATAGTGTGAGAAATGTATATTTCCCGTTTTTCTGTGGCAAGAAAAATTGTGCAAATTGTTTCCAACAGGCCAAAATATGTACATATGTATATGAGACACTTCAGTCTCAACATAACTATAAATTTTTGTATTAAATTATAGGTTCCATATTTTTCTTCAGTAGCTAAGTATATGACCACAAAATGTAGAAATTAAAAACAAGTTAATACCGATTAACATGCATACATACATATATACATACATACATATATACATACATACATATATACATACATACATATGTATATACATACATATATGCATATTATATACCTATTGAAAGCTAAATTAAAAATAAATAGAAATTAAAAATTCTTTGATTTCGTTGCAAATATTTTCATTGTAATAGAATTGCAATTTCGAACGTGCCTCAGTATCTGCTTACATAATTAGTATGTACGTACTTAGCTACATGAATGTTTAATTGTATGTATAAATATATCGTTGGTCATGTAGAAGAAAGGCCCTGGCTTTTATTATTTTTTTGTTGTTGCAAATTTTGATTAATTGGAGAAAAATCCATTGAAATATGCAATTGAAAAAAACTGCAAGTTAGAGCCTTTCTACATGATATCAACGATATAAAAATTAGTTTTTCATAAACTCAACGAATTATCTTACGTGATTTTGTGCTCGCATGCACATCTCAAGTTTCAAGTAAATAAAAAAGTTAGCGTCAGCTGGTTGCTTTGTTTAAAGCTAAAAGGTAATTTGGTAACTTTTTCTAAAAAAAAGTTAATGGTATACACACAACCGTACATGTGTGCCACATACATAGTACATACATATGTATGTAAATACACTTTGGCTTGCAAACTTGTTTGACTTCAATAAGGATATACTGTAGAGAGCAAAAGTGTGTGCATCTACGGAATTTTGATTAAAAGTAATTCCAAGATCCTGCAAAAAATACCCACTAGAATGAAATAAATATTTATTATATTTAATCATTGCGCTTAAGTAGTGCAATTATGGAGAAACGTTTTCAAATCAAGACATAACAATGAGAAGCAGCGGACTTTAAAAAGGAGTATCCATTCAGTCAGCTTAGCGTATTTCATAAACATAGAACAGTTACAATATTTAGTATTTCATCCACAGATCTTTATTTTTTTTGCTACATTTTTAGTTGTAGTTTTATTTGCAACACGATAGGTATTCAATAAACAAATAGGTATTCCGGAAATTTGCCCCATCTATAATATAAAATACCTAGTGAGGCATTTCATATTCTAGTCGCCCAAATACGGGTCACTGGGACCGATTTGTTTAATATATTATGTTTCATTTACAATAGCTACAGTTTAACTAATAGCTATCACCAGACTTTTTTTTGTATTAAATAAAAAAAAAATATTTTAAAATATTCCTTTGTGCTACAAGAATACTCACTTCGTAAAGAATATAAAACAAAACTGACGGAACGGTGACATGTTTCGGATATTTTAGATAGATTTAAAATAGTGCCATAGGTACTTAAAAAGAGATTAAAAAATATTTTTAAACTTGTTTTTTTTTCTGTTTTTGGTTTAAACCCTGAAATATGTATATGATCTTTGAAAATCCTAAAAATATTTTGCCTGTTAAAAATTTATATCGAGGTGGCAGCTCATTCGCAGGTTCTCTTTACATATGGATGAATAAGTGTTTAACATTTGAATGTGTGTAGCTATGTACGAGCAGTGTGTATGCGTGTATCAAGATTTAATTATATGTACATACATATATAAACAAACAGACATTGTCATTGTTTTGACAGACCAATGCTGTATTTATTGATAATGAACGGAACACTTCAGTAAAGGAACATCCAATATACATATGAGACAACGGGCAGCCATATTTGTTTCGTTACCACTTTTTAGAAAATTTTAGATTTCACTTTAATACAAGTAAACACTACACAATCTCAGCTGTGTTATATATATATATATGTATGTATATGCATATTGTACCAGAGGTGATAAAGAGCATCACACTAATTTTGTAATGAAAAATCATAAAATCCCTTGACTTCATTTTGACTAAAATATTAGCAAAACGAAAATTAGTATTTAAAAAACATGTATTTGAATTTTAATTCTTCATTAATAGCGGTCATTACTTATATACCCTGTTTAAAATTGTGAAAATATGTTGTACATGCAGTTCTGCTGCTGATTATTTTTACTTTTCATATTATGAAGTAGAACTATAGGAACACTATATTTGTTTGCATTGGCGTTAAAAGTTGTATGGCTATGTTATAAAAAAAAAGAATGAGATAGATTCAGAATTGAATGTAGGACAATATGTAGCACAATCTAATTGTGACATAATTTAAATTTAATGTAAAATTGACATAAGTAAAAATTTGCTCACTGTAATTAAATTTTTGTGCAGCGTGATTTTATATAATTTTAGTTGGTTATGAATTATTCAGATAGATCGAAAGTCAGCTAAATAGCTGGCCTAGAATTTAAAATAAAAACGCCAAACATGTTTGAAAGCCTCCAACTTTCTCATAAATTTCATAATTTCATCGTGACGTGTGTTTGTTCTTCCCTTATAAAGATGATTTTACTTTACGATCGCACATTGAACGTGACATATCAACGATTTTTGAATTTTCACGCTTAAATCGCCTTGTACTAAATCCAGGCAAGACAAAACTTATTCGTTTTAGACCGACAGCTCGCCGCTCAAATATTTTTTCAGTTCAAATCAATGGTATACGCTTGGAAGAAGTATCTTCAGTGAAGTGTCTTGGTATTATACTGCAAAGTAACCTTTCATGGGACATGCACATTGCACAGGCTAAAAAGAAAATTGCTCCCGGAATTGGGATCTTATATAAGTTCAGGTATAAACTTAGTAAAAAAACTAAATTAATGATATTTGAGTCCCTAGTACAGACACATCTCAGTTACATGGGAGCCATATATGCATATAATAAAAATAGTTCCATGTTGAAACCTCTTCAAAGTATGCAAAACAAAGCCCTTAAACTAGTCTATAATTTGCCAACGTTATATCCTACAATCTCCTTATTCAAAAATGCCTCTAAAAGAGTATTGCCAATCTATGGGGTTCATGAATATCAGGTTTTGAAATATGTTTTCAAGTGTTTGCATAATATAGGTCACCGCACCATAAAGTTTACAGCAAATCAATCTCGATTTATTACGAGAAATGCAAATAACCTAAGGGTTCCAAGATGTCGACTTGAAAGAACCAATCAACGTGTAGATTTTATGGGAAGTGTGAAATATAATCACCTGCCTGTGAACTTGAAATTAATTAATAGAATTTCGATATTTAAATCATCCTACAAGGAATATTTGCACAATAAATTGGAAACACTTTTGTAAACTTGAATAGAATACATAAATCTTGGTTTATTGCTATTTTATAAATATTTTATAAATATTAAAATATATTATATTCACCTTGAGTACTATACATCTATTGAAATTTTGAAACTTCGTAAATATAAGTTTATAAAACTGCCAACTTGCTCCAATAATGCCTCTAAGGCGCTGGGGCTGATACTAATATGAATATTCTAATACACTGTGCCTTGAATTTTAATAAAAAAAAAAAAAAAAAAAAAATAAATGTTGGAAGTGTCAAAAAACTGTAGTGAATGGAATATCCCAAGTTTTCAGTTAAATCGTACTTTTGTTATTTGAAATGTATCGAGTTTGCCACCCCTGCATTATATTATTCACCTAATACCATTTTGTTCCTATCTTCATGGCCGAGTGTGGCTGAAGAAGAGACGAAATAATAAATTTCGAATTTCATGTTTGTGGTGTATGTATGCAGCGTTACCGTTGAAAACTTTCATACAGCATTTCTGAGGAAAAAGGCAAATTATTTTTTCAAGTATCTATACCTATTATCATTGTGAAATTTACGAAATCCTAGTAATTTCTTGCAGTTGTTTGATATTACTTTGTAATATCAAAAAAGAATAAATACATGTTCATACGCTTTCGCTTCACTTATGTACTTTTAAACTGTGTGGTATCACTGACCTCTAAAAGATTGTGCTTTAAATTTAAAAGAACTTTATTACAAGCAAACACCCAATTACAAAATTATTTATTTGTATTGAGTTCCGAATTAAAAAAAAAATTGTTTTTTTGAGCTGCGCTAAACTAGTCCCTAGATTTCGATACGTGTTTAAAATATCAAAAAATTTATTTTTCCAATATTAAAATAATTGAATTACAAAATGATTTAAGGGGTGCAAAAGAACGCAAAACGAATTCTGAATAAGGGATGTGGCAAGCCAGTGAAAACGGTAACTCTGCATTTATGCATGAAGAGAGACACTCAATTTTTCATATTGAACTGAACCTACAGTTTAGTTTCAGTTTAACAACAATTGAGTGAACAGCGTATATTTGAGTTTTATTAGCCTTTTATTCTGCAAAAATTCAACAATAAAAAGATTTATTTTAATAAAAGATTTTTTTCCTTTTTGTGTGTAATGTTTAAATGTCTGTGAGCTAAATGATTTGTATCGACGGCGAAAATATCTTGTAAACTTTCTCGTCTCCCACAAACACAAACTTTACAAATGTTCTAATTAATCAAAGCTAAAAAAATCGATTTAAATTTGACAAAGAGGAACATATAAAATTAAAATGAGTATTTGAAACAAATTTTTGTTAAAAAAATTTTGTTTCAATATCAATATCGTGTGATTAATTGAAACCCCTAAGAAAGGAAAGAATAAAAAATCGATGCATTTTCGTAACTTTTTGTGATAATAAAGTAAATTAATTAAAATAATTTTAAATTTAATGTTTTTTTTACAAATAAGAAAAGTACAAATTAGATAAAAATCATTTAGACTAATAATATTTTGTACTTGATAAAATACCAATCTCTCACTCATCCTCGTCGAGCAACGGCATAGTTTTTTAATTATAAAAGAACAAATGCTAATTTGACTATAAAGAAAAGACAGTAGTGCAATAAAATAATTAACTGAAACAAGCAAAACACATTCCTGCGCATTAAAAATGGCTGTCAAAATGTAAGATTTAAAAATTATTTTATGTAACATATTTTTAAATTTGAAGAAAAGTTTTCTAAGTTGTGTTTTATTGTTTGTAAAAAGAAAGGTTTTTTTGTGTATGCATTTGTAGGAGAGCAAACTTGCAAGTGGTGTTTTGATTTTTTCTTGCTCAATGAGAGCAAGTTTAAGTTTCAATTCCAAGATGTCTTTCTTTGTTCTTTTATATTTTATTATCAAATATTTAATATGAAATTTTTATTGAGTCCTTGTTTAATAGATATGTATATCTTTGCACAACATAATACTTTTTTTTTTTTTTAAATTATTAACTGTGTGTCTTTATATTAAACAAAAATGCTTGGAAAAACTGCAATCAGTTCAATTTCACCAAATTACATGCATATAAACATATGTAGATACGTTCTCTTTATTTTAGTATGTATACGCGTATTTCGTTAAAAAAAAAGTTTTCATCTGAAGAAGAGAGATGCCATACAATGCTAATTGATCAAACTCCAAAAAATAAGTTAAAAGGAAAACAATTTTCTAATTATTTTTGTGGATGTTCCCTTTAATTTTTTTAAAAACGAAACTAAAGGACTGCAAAAAATTTTTAGAAATGTAATTACATATTTTACCAAAATATTCGACAAAATGAAAAAAGCAAATTTAAAAAAAAAATTTCTTTGGTTCAAATTCTGGCCAAGAGTTAGGGGACCGAACTCCGGCATTCGTGATTGAATATACTCGATAGTATAGACACGGTTGTGTCTATAATATCGTACTATCCTTTCCTTGGAGAAGGAAAAGACAAGTTTAAAAATTTGTAATTATACTTGTATATGGTTACAGAGGTACTTATAGAAATTAAGCCGTCAAATTTTTCTATGTCCCCAGAGCTGAAGAGTCTGCAAGCAATTATTTTATGTATGCCCTCCCTAATCGATACTATAAAATTGCGAAAATTAAAAATAACACGAGTCAAAATACGTATTTTGAGAGCGCAGCTGTGTTTAAAAACGCTATTATTAAAATCTTCAAATCCCCTTAAAATACCGTCTTCACATCTGGCTGCACTGTTTTATGTATATACTAAACCCAAACAGCGAAACTTGCTCTCATAAAATAGTACCAGTACCAAAATGTTTCACTACAGGTTTCAAGAATTGCGTCAGACAATTTATTTTAAACAAAACTTAAAAAAAACTACATACATATGTATGTATGTATATACATACAACTTAAATATTTGTTTATTTTTGGACATAAATTTTAACTAAAATACTATGGGTATGTACTACATATGTATGTAGCCTATGTAGTGTTATTATACATGCTAGGGATATACTTACATACATATGCAGATACATATGTATGTAAGGATGACTTTGTGCATATACAGTTTGTCAAGAAAATATTTTGTCAGAGAATAATTTTACATATTTTGTTAATTTTTACTATTCTAAAATTTATCTGCTGCCATCTATACATATGTATGTGGGTCAACCTAATGTTTACTTATCACAAACCTAGTAGGTATGTATCTACCTAGTATAACTTGTTAATTTGTACGTATGTAGATAGCTGCCCATTTAAAGATTATCTTCACTTCAAGTTGGTCCATACAAATTGTCTGTGAAATTAACTCTCTAGTGTACATACATACATACCTACAGATGATAAACATATGTATGTATGTATCTAATCGGTGTTGATGTCTGAAGAAAAAGGAAAAACACATCCGATCGATTTTGAATAACGTTATTTAATGCCAAATTATATGTACTATGTATGTATATACATAGATACCTATTAAATATTTTTTGCGTTTATTTGTCACCAATTTAGAAAAAAAAACTGATCTCATAAAAAAATATTTATTGATATTTTCCAAAAAAAAAAAAAAACATCTTTGACAGGCTTGTCAAAGATCTGGCACACGTACACAGGATAGTGAATAATGTTATATGTATAATGACATCGAAAGTACCTACCTATACTGTTTTAATCCCCTGAAGTTGACGTAGCCATAAATCTCAAACCCCATCATCATAATATGCCACTTTTTATTCCAACAAAGATTTAGTACAAAAGTTCAATGTTAACTTTCTATTGTTATCTATCTGGGTATGCAGGCACAACGAGAAGTTATTAATGCTCGCTTATAAAACACCCTTTTGAAACAATGTCATTTAACATTTTTGCAACCCCCATTTAATTTGGTGACCACCTTTTGCGAGGTAAAATATAAAAGTAGGTACATAGCTCTTTTAATCAAAGCTATTACAACAATAACTTTTATTGCATGTGGGTATGTGTTTCATAAACATCAGCAGTGTGGCCATTTTAATAGTTTTTCTCTTAAATTTCAGTTTGGTTGTGCTGGTTTCGCACTTAGCAAAATTATTACAATTGTCTTATGATGAATTAGTTGGAACGACCGGTCATCAAATATCGAATTGCCACAGAAATTGTTTTCCTCCCATTAGAGCTCTCAAAATGGAAGGTCTTCTTTAATTCAATTTTTTTGAAAAGGTTTTTTAATTTAAGCGTGTGAGTTTGTGAGAGAATGAATATGTTACTGTTGCAAGCTCGCAAAATTAAAAAAAAAAAATTATTACTAAACTGGTTATTCTTACCAAACGCTTAATGCAGCTTGATCAATCTCTTTGGACATTTAATTTCAGTGAGTAAAAATTCAGTTAAATTCAAAACTGTTATATTAATTCTAAATTAATGTTGAAATTCAATTAAATTTATAATTTTTCAATGCAACCATGATTTTTGAGCAATTATTCTTTCAATATATGTAGGTAGAATTTTATTGCTGTTTCTCCTTCAATAAATATGCATTCCTTTTGCATTGCCGACTTAAAATCCGAATAAGACTATTTTTCTATTTTTGGTGTATACATTTCAAACTTTTGCAGTTCAACTTCAGCATCTAATAATGTATCTACACATGTGTAGGAAAATTATTTTTATAAGTTTATTTATATATAACTAAGGTTCAAGTCGATTTTGAACACTCCAGTTCCCCTCTTTTGACATTTTTCAAAGACGATTTATCAACAACCTTGCTTGGTGATCTGGCCACACTGAACATGAGCGTTCAATGATTTAAATTGAAATGCCCTTCAGTTCTTTCAATGCATTTATATACATGTGTCATTAAAGTTAATATGTAGTATGTATGCATGTGTAACGACTGAAAAAAAGGGAAAAAACACTGTTAACAGCTTACGCAAAAATACTTACTGTAATAAATGTTGATGCCAGGTGCGTTAAAAACTTTTCTAATTCACAACAGCTGCTACTCTGGAGATGACGTTAAAACAAAATCTTTCAGTTAAATTCCTACTAATTTGAAATTCGATACCATTTTGACTGGGTGTTCCAATACACATATTTTTCAATCAATGCGTTCATGTGTACATATTTATGCATGTACATGTACATTTATTTATTTATATCGAATTCAAGCCCGATAAAATTATTTACAATTTTGTAAATCATATAGTTTGACTAAAAATTAAAGTTATTCAAATTTATGACAGATTTTTTTTTTTTTACCAAAGTGGGTGTTGAGAAGTATAGCGGTTTCGAAATAACTAGATATTCTCCAGTTAAAGTCATAATTTTACTTTTTACAATTTAATATTATTTTCATTATTATTATCGTCAATTACACTAAATACTTGAAAACACAGTAAAAGTCGTGACAAATTTAAATTTATTTAAAATTTGCAATGTAACATTTTTATTCTTGTTTCAATGTGTACTTACATACATATACATATGTACACACTTACATACATATGTATATACATGCATGTGTATATATTGCGCATAACTGCTATTTCATTTAACCTTATTGTTTAACAATCGCCAGTATTTTCACTTTGGTATTTATACACATATGTTTGTACGTACTTATATTGTTAATACTACGTACATATGTATGTATGTATGTATGTATATTAGGGTGGGGGTCGATTTATTTATGCCATATATTTTTCGATAGCTTTTGTCATGATGAAAAAATGTTCTGCTACGACAAATCAAAAAAAAAAAAAAATCATTTTGGAGATGTTCGCTTTTCAATATACATATGTATGTATGTATGTATATATTTTTTCTAAATTTTTGTATGGCAGCCCTTCCTAAGGAGGCGTGGTCGCTGTGTTCGAAAAAAATATGGGAGAGAAAAAATTATTGAGGGTGGGTCATACACTTGACTTATCTACGGACCCGTGTTTGTGTGGCTCCAAATTAAAATCGATGCCACATTATTGACAAATTTTCTTCCCATACAAATCGACCCGGCCTAATGTACATTATACACACAATATAATTGTTAAGGTGTTCTTCGTTTTTTTTTTCAACTTTTTTGTTTGTTTGCTTTTTATGCACTTGCACTTGAGCGTGTATTGAAATTAGATGAAAATTGTTATTTATGGTTTCGTTCCAAAGTCATTGAACTTGATACAACAATATCAATTAAGTTGCTGATTACAAAACATCAACAAATTGGTTTTATTTTTAAAATTAATTTAAATTAAGTTTGTTTTGATATTTATTTGTTTTCGTCTTTGTCTTTTTATTTGTGTTTATTTATTACTCTGTTTATAGAGAAAATAACAATTCTAACAAACGCTACTACTTGCTGCATTTGCTAGACGCAGAATTTAGTGTGCATTGAGAAAATCCACATACACACTTACATTTGCTTACTATATTTTAATAATGTACATACATACCAAATTTGTATAAAATAATACATACTATATCACATTGGGGTGCGCTACTACTTTTATTATCTTTATATTCGAATAGTAAAATCTTTATTTATTTATTTGATAACATAATGTAGGTGATAAATAATTTTTTTTATTTGTTTATCAATTCTTTACCTTTCTAGGCAAATAAATATAGGCTGAATTCGGCAGCCCAGCCATTTCAATCACAAAACCTCGAAACAAAAACAATTTTCAAGTTTTTTTTTGTAAAGCTTAATGCTTTTGTAAAGTTTAATTGCTTCTCCAAATACATCGATCACAATTAGAGAAAAATATGTACAAATGATAATAAAATAAATAAATAATAAAATAATAATGACAAAATAATAAAATAAAATGATAGAATAATAGCAAAATAATAAAGTAATAGTAAAATAATATTAAAATAATAAAGTAATAGTAAAATAACATTAAAATAATATATTAATAATATAGTAAAAAAAAAATAAAAAAAAATAATACAAAATTAGAAAAATAAAAAAGTAATAAAATAATAAAAAAAATAAAATAAAAACACCTATAAAATAAAAAAACTAATAAAAAAAAAATTAAATAATATAAAAAAATAAAAAAATAAATAAAATAAGAAAAATAAATAAATATGTAAATAAAATAAAAAAAAATAAGTAAAATAAAAGAAATAAATATGTAAATAAAATAAAAAAAAAAAATAAATAAATATGTAAAATAAAAAATAAATAAATAAAATAAAAAAATATAAATAAATAAAATAAAATAAAAAAAAATAAATAAAATAAAATAAAAAAAAAAATAAATAAAATAAAATAAAAAAAAAATAAATAAAATAAAATAAAAAAAAAAAATAAATAAAATAATAAAATAAAAAAAAAAATAAAATAAAAATTAAATAAAATAAAAAAAATAAAAAAATAAAATAAAACAGAAAAAAATAAAACAAAAAATAAATAAATTAAAACAGAAAAAAAAAATTAAAAAAAAAATAAATAAATTAAAACAGAAAAAAAAATTAAAAAAAAATAAAACAAAAAAAAAATAAAATAATAATATAATAATCAAAAAATTTTAATAAAAAAATAATAAAAAAACAAAAAAATAAAAGAAAAAATAAAAAAAATAATAAAAATCATAAGAAAATTAAATTAAAATATAAAAAAATAAATAAAAGAATAAAATGCTAAAAAAAAAATAAAAATTAATAATACAATGTGGTACAAAAGCAGTTATTATTAGGTTTTATGTTGTTGCTTCTTTCTTCATATTTAATCTAATTTATATAGCTACACTAACCCTTTCTTGGCTAATGAAACCTGTATCTTGATTTTATTATTCACCTTCTTACATTCTTTGTTTGTTAATGCAGGGTGCTTAAATCGTTTACACATGACTTCTCATTTCCTGTTGAAGGTAAAGATATGTTTCATATTGGGGGTTGTTTTCTCAAAAGTGTGTGTATGTATTTATTGCTTCAGCTCTGCTTGTTGTATGCCTCTTGAAGGTGATATTTGGCACAGTAAAGGTTTTCAAATTGCTTTCTCTTTTATCACCAAGAGAAATTCTAAGAAAGTTTTAAAGGTATAATTAACAAGTTGATTGACTGATAAGTCGAAAATCATGAGATGACGTAAAGCTATTTTTTTTTCACGAAACATTAGTTTGTTCTAAATTGTTTTGATATTCTTTTTTGGAAGTTAAACAATTTATAATTTTAACATTTTCGTTTTTTAATATTCTGCAGAAAAAAAAATTATAGCTACGCTGTGTTTTAATTCAAAATGTTCGTGTTCATGTACTTTGTTCTCTGTAGGCACGTTATTCAACTTTTATTTTTTAAGCAACAAAATGATAAGCTAAAATACAATATTTATTAAATGTTATGCAATGTTTAATTTGATCTTGAATAAATAAATAATCTTTAAGAAAACGCGAATAAAAACTTGAATAAAATAAGTTATTTCCGAATATTTGAGAGATTACAGCACTGAAACTGATGTTGATAACAAATAGATGTGGTGGTAACTACTGCACAGGTTTTACCAAAATTGCTTAAAATTCTCAATGAATTCTTTGTGGGAGGGCATAATTTTTGCATACAAAATCAACTGCAATATTTTTTAAAGTCACATGAAATGAGCTGTTGCTTATCTATAAATTATTTAATTGTTTGAATATGTAACAAATGTAATGCATAAATACTATTAATAATATTCTTTGTTCCAGTTTTATTTACTCAAGGCGCCCCCCTTCTTTTGTTCAAGAGCACTCAAATTATCTCAACTTCAAGTTTAAATGTTATAACAAAGAAAATTTATTATGTATGACATCGAGTGCATTTATTAGAAAAAAAACATCTTTGTGTTATTGCTTGTTAATCGAGAGTTAAACTTACTTAAATGCTTATTTACATATGTATGTATGTACATATGCATACTTATATACTATGAAGAAAAAGCACGTAGGAAAATCATAATTTGTGAATTTTGTATTCAATGCATTTTTGTAGTTTTTAGTCAATGTTTTGAATCAGTGTTGGGGGTCAGAGTCAAGTTTTTACGCCAAATATTTTCTCCTTGGCTTCCTTTTCACATTGAATCTAAAATTGAAATAATAGCTGCAGCATCTGATTTACAAATTTTTGTTTTCTATTTTATTATACTTACATATACATACATAGTATGTATGTATTTTTTAGTTGCTTTGGATAAACAGCATTGACATTAAATGTAAAAATTTTATGGCTACAAGTTTGCGTAATAAATTTGCTTAACAATTATTGGCTGAAAAAGAGAAACTCATATTTAAAAATTTGTGTGTAAATTAACGTGGTGCAGTACACAAACCAAAGTCAATACTTAACAGGCATACATACACACATACATACATACATATGTATGTATGTATGTACGTACAGTGCGAGTTTGATTTTCGCTATTTCAAAAAAAATTTTGGATTTTTAAAATTATTGAGAGAAGTTGCAACGAAGGCCCATTTCTCATATAATTTTTGCAAACTCTTGCAGTTGTGACAACTGAAATCTAAAAAATCTGCTCATGTTTGCCTTCGGAAAATTTCAAAAAGCACCACAAATAATCGGTTTAGAGCAATAAAGTCGCACACATTTAAAAAAAATTTTTTTGTAGAAAAAAAAAAATAGCAAAATAAAATACATATGTATGTATAACTAAATAAAAAACTTAACAAAAAAAAAAAAAGGCAGCGATTTCTGTTTTTTTCTGTCAATCAGGGGTTTCACGATGGTTAGTGCAAACTGTGCAAACGAAGCAAAGTGAGCAAAAATGCTCTGCTTTTTTTCAAGCGACAACAAAATCTATGTATTTGCACTTTGCTTCATTTTTCCTCATTTGCACTAAAAAAAACCTTGGGCAAATGGAAGTGTGCAAAAATGCTCAGTTAAAAATAAATAATGTAGACAACAATAGATGGCGCCAGCAGATGGCGAAGCCGACTAACAATTTTACGCGGAGTAGACAAAAAATAGAGGCGGTGACGAAAAGTTTTAATACAATAAAAAACATGTTGATGTGAATTACAAATAAGGGGCCAAATCGTCGCATTCGATATCGAATGAACTATCCTATCGAACAAAAATAATGTAAAACAAAACCAAAATAAACAACAAACACACAGCATAAGTGACGGAATTCGTTCGATATCGAATGCGACGATTTGTCCCAAGATTTTTTTTTTTCAACAAATGCAAACATAAACTTTAATTTAATAATAACAAAAGAACACATTGCGTGTTAATTTTAATTCACATAAATCGGCAGCGGTTACTTGACGTCGATGGTCTTCGCTCTCTGTGACATTTTTCTTGCCTTATTATTTACATATTACAGTAGCGCTATTTCGAATTTTAAAATACATAAAAGAATTTAATAAATATATAATATTTATTTGATCTTCTTAATTATTTGAAAAAACTATTTATTACAGCTTCAGATCGTTTTTTTGTTACCGAAATATTGAATAATATTGTAAATAAAAATTTGTTTATATAAAAAACGATCTGAAGCTGTAATAAATAGTTTTTTCAAAAGAATTTAATTTTATATACATATTTATTTTCTTGAGCTGAAGGTATTTTTTGTTAAAATATTTCATTTTTTTTTTGTCGATATTTCGTTCTGCTTCGGATGGATACCTTCTTCAGGACAACAATAATGCAAAAAATTTTGATTGGTTTTTTTTTCAAAACTTTTTGCACTATTATTGTCCTGAAGAAGCTATCCGAAGGAGAGCGAAATATCGATAAAAATAATCAAATATTTTAATAAAAAATACCTTCAGCTCAAGAAAATAAATCTATAAATTTATAAAATATAAAAAAAACTTAAACAAAACAAAAACAAAACTGCTATTGTTTTCTTAAAAATAAAATAAAGAATTTGTTAACTAAAGGATTGAATTTTCAAACCTTGAATGAAGAACCGTCAACTGGCAAAGATAGCAGGAAAAAAGAGTTTTCGCAAATATAGCAGATTTGCACACAAAAAAAAAAACGATCAATAAAATGCAGTGCAAATTTGCACAAAGCATATTTGCACAGCTACTACCTACCATCGTGAAAACTCTTAATATAAGAAAGAATATAAAAAAAGAAGGTATAAAAATAACTTTTGATGGTCATGCTAAGAAACGCTTTAAATATCTTTACAAAAACATGCACTAGTAGCGATCGGGGCACAATCAAGCGTGATTCATGCAAATCATGTGATCTTAATTTTTCGACTTTCCACCTCAATACGATTCGAAATTTCTTGAATAGTGTTATTTTTTGTGAAGCTACATATTCACATGTACATACATATGTATTTGTCGTTCTATTTAAAGCGACTCCAAATAAATTTGGCTTCAGAATTTTTTGAAATTGCCCTTATTTTTTATATTTTTATTGTTAATCTTTTATATTCTATTTTAGAACTGTACCACAGAAAATGTTGGAATACTAGGTACATATTGAATTTTTAAAGTTTATGTAGTATATTCTGTAGCCTAAATAGGTAGTATGTATTTCTGTATGTGTGTGTGTGTGTGTGTGTTTATTATTTCTATTTATTCAGCGCGTTATCTACAGAGCTGAATTGAATAAATAAGGGAAAAAAATAGAAGAGAGGTGGGCTTTACAATTGTTTTTGGTTCGCCATTGTGTTTTTTTTGTGTTCTTCTAGTTTATATGTTGAACATTATAGCAACATAGATACTTACATACATGCCTACATATGCATGTACATACATACAATTGTTTGTGTGTGTATTTACACCATAAACGCATAAAGTGCACTTTAAAGAAAAACAAAAAAAAAACTCTTTGGCTTCAATTTAAAATTTTTCGCTGGTTAATGCAGGCAGGCAGGCGATTCTTTTCATTGTGTCTCGTCTCGTCTCGTCTCGTATGTGTTTCGAGATTAGAATTGATGTTCCCATAAATTCAATTGCTCCCTTCAACAATAAAAGGAAAAATTGAAAGTATTTTTGTACAGTTGTCTTCTAACGCATGTGTGTGTGTGTGTGCTTGTGCATGTATGTATGTAGGTAGTTACATATTGGACGGTTTTCACAAGTACTGGAAACTTTTTCTTTATATTTATCGTTTATTCACAATCACAGCAGCACAACACATAAAAGGAAAACCAATCAAGTTAATTTTAAACTGGATTTCTACGTGTGTGACCTTCTCTTTGTGATTACTAAACAAGTTTTTCTGCTCTGAAGGGTTTTTATAATTAAATTATGACAAATGTATGTACATATGTGTGTACCTTCTTTTTCGTTTGCTGCACTATTCATCTTATGGAAACCTACCTGTGCATTATAAAAAGGAAAAGCAATCAAAATTAAAATCTTAAATTCTCCCTTATTTAATGACTTAACTTGCCAGCATATCGCTATCTAAAACGCGAAACCCACCCACCAAGGGGCAAAAAAAAGTTACTACCTATCATGACTTTTTTTTTTTCTTCACAATAATTTCGTGTTTTCTTTATACCTGAAACATGTTTAAGTGACACGGTGTCGTGTCGCTCGATATCGTTCGCTTGAAGAAAAACTTTGAAAACAATAATATTTTTAAATTTGTTATTGTTTTTTGTGTAACTAAGCAGCGAGCGATTGATGACTAGTGACATCGTGGGCCTGGCGTTTATTATCCGCTAACTATTGCATTTGTTATTAGGGTATTTTGTGATTTAGGTAATGATTTGTACATACATTTACGATGAGAAAAATAGCACCATCAAATTCTAAGAACGCCTAATTTCGATAGAAAAATTTATATCTTTTGATCGGCTAAATACTATACATATATGTATAATGGTAAATGGTAATGCTAAATACTAAATATAATGGTACCAATTGCCGTAAAATGAAAAATTGTGCGGCCAGATGCTTACAGATTTTGTACGCAAAGCCGGTAATGGTTATACCATACAGGAGAAAATCCCTAAAGGCCGTGATACACTATCCTACTCAATTCATTCACTGAAAATTGCTAGCCAAATCTGAAAGAATTTATGTCCTTTTAAAAAGGCGCATCAAAACGGCCACACTATTCTACTTTTGTAAATAACTTCGAAAAGGTAACGCTGATCGCATAGAAAATGACAGTTTTTGAAACGGACAGACTTGTCAAAAAGTCTTTCACACACATAAACTTTTAGTCCAGACTATCACACTGTTTGGACACCCATGTTATTTAGGTAGTATAGTGAATCACGACCTTAAGCCCAGCCGAAGGCCGTTTGTCAAGACCAACTTTTGCATACCTATGAAAAAACTTGCGAATTGAAATAAAAAATAAAAATAAAATAATAAAAATACGATTTTGTATACTCAAAATCGTTTATGACTGCGTGATCTTACATTCTGTGCAAAAACGTCCCTCTGGCAGCACTGCTTTACACATATGTATTTGTATTTTCCTTAGAAAATTCCGCCACTTCAACAACGAATTATTAATAAAGTAGAAGCCTCTGGCAGACTTTGACTTCAATTTTTTGAAGTCCACGATCCCCTCTACAAACCTATAAAACTTTTATTTGAAAACCTGGTTTCATTTCAACGAAATGGATCACTGCCAAAAAATAAACGGTATTTTGCAGGTACTTTATCAATTTATTAGTTTTCTCTAATCCAGGCCACAATTTATGGAAGTAACAAATACATTTTTATGAGTTAGATTTAGAAAATGATGTTATTTTAATACAACATTTTCGATACTGGCTCTTGAATATTTTTATTTCGTTTTTTTCAAGCTTATAATTTTCTATTTAAGCATTGAATTTAGTGTATTATTTCCAGGTCTCTTGAAAGTTTTTAGAACATTCATGTTTTTAGGGGCAAAGAAATTGTTTATACCTACCACTTACACTTGTATTAATTTTTTTTGAAAACAGCAAACGTATGTATGTATGTATATCGTTCGTAATTTTTACAGCATAAGATGAATTCCCTAATTGTTTTTTACTGCCTCTGAATTAGGTATGTAAATTATGTATGTACATACATACACACTTAATGAGAATACTGTACAAATAAAGAACACCGTGTATGAATACACACGTATCGTTAAATTATAACCGCTACTTAACATTCAAGCGTTAACGAGGATGCAATGCTCTTTGCATAATTTCACATACTATGCGTGCATACAAATCTGTTTATACATATACATACATATGTATTTATATTTTATCATTATTTTTGTTAATTGCACTCGACGTTAAAGTCAATAACATTAAAGTGTTTTGTTATTGAACTTAAAAAAATTATTTATTGTTTTTTTTTTGTACTAAAATTTAGCATTCACTTTGTTGAACAATAATTTGTTTTAAACCTTGATTATTTCTTAGAAGGTCATAAAAACAAGAAAAGTAACTAGCAAGGAAATTGTTTATATTTAATATACAGTAGAATCGCGATAGTTAGGTTCTCCGTTGGTTTTAAAATCTTGGGAAGATGTAAAAACTATACAAACGTATGCATAGATCGTGGATGTTTACTGGGCCGTTTAACATTTTTCGTAATATCGAAATATTTTTGTTTGTTAATCACATCCTATAATTTGACTCTAACTTATCTTTCTAGATGTTGTTAATGCTGTAGAAACTTGTATGTATGTATATAAATTATATAAAGCAAAATATAATTAGTTTAAAATTTTGCATTCTAATACATTTAACACAGCGTTTTTTTCATTAGTTTTCAACAGTAACATTTTAATCCAAAAGTACATACAAATACAGCTGTTTACTGACCATCGTTAAAATTATACCACATCATAACACAATCGTTTACCGCAAGCGATGAAATATGTAGAAAAATATAACGATTATGGGATGGTTAAAAGTTATACAGAATCACAGTACTGGTTAAAGTACTACGTGCCAAGGTATCTTCATACCAGGTAGACTTACACAACCAGCTGACTGACTACTTCTAGCTTGAAGAACTGTCAAAATACACAATACAAACTCGAACAAATGGGTGATAGAATTTAAAGTGTTTCTACCAATAAAAAACATGAAGTATTTGTTGTAGTTAAAATGAAAATATCAATTGGAAATGTATTTTAATTTCAAATTTTCATGCAAAAATATCCATTTCAAATAAAATTTACATCATTTTTTTTTTATTTGAATAAGTAAGAATAGTTTTTATTTAATTTTTCATTTACTGCGCTGCGCAGTTAAGAAATTCATTCAAAGAGATCTAGTAGAAAACCTGTGTTAAATATACCAGAATACAAAAATTAAAACATGTATTTAATTTAATTTTATTTTATACAATATATGTACGTACGTACATACGTAGTTCAGTTATGCAACAAACAAACAAACGAAAGACACAAGTTAATGCTGGAAGAGAAAACGTGAAAAAATGTGCAAATTGGCAGACGTTATACAAAAGCCAGTTGATTTATTTTTAACACATAAAGAACACATTCGCGTTTTGTGTTGAAAAATTGCTGTATTTTACATGAACGTAACAGTTTTTCTTTACAAATAACATGAAGAACGAAAACCCCTATTAATTGTCGGAGGTAAAAACCAAAAAATTAATTAAAAAACTAAACGGTGAAATAAAAGTTATTTTCACTTTTTAATTTTATTTCTTTTACTTTGAAAATTGATTTGGAATAATTTGACTTATCAGCTTTCCTAAAATGATAAAGAAATTTGTTATGCTTTATTTATCAGGCATAAAGAGTTTCGTTTTGCTTTTTAACCGTGTTTTTCTTGTATATACATACATACATACATACACACATATGTACATATTTAGCACAATGGTGAATACTAGTATAATTATTATTTTTAACGGATTGCTTTTTTTTTATTCGCTGTTTTCCTTTTATTACAAAATTTTCCATAAATAAATGTATAATTATAGTGTGGCGACCTAAATTATATCCATATGTAGCTACATACATACATATAATTTTTGTAATACAGTTTCATAAAATATACATATGTACATACATTCGTGGGGAATCAATTTAGCAATCGATATTGTGCTTTTGGCATGGTGGGAAAAGTTCCACTACGCCATATAAGAAAAATTGTTAATAAAATTATTAACAACAAGAGACATTTATTTTTTGTAGGCTTTCAGACACTTTGAATTTTTTTGTTACCTGGTGCCAAATCGTCGCATACGTGATCGAACGAATTTTATTGCCTGGGCCTTGTGGTTCTTGTTCATTTTGTTTTATATTATTTTTACTCGATAGTTCATTTGACATCGAATGCAACGATTTGGTCCCTGTATTAGGTCCGGTGGTATAGCAATACAGATTTATCCCTTTTTTACCCATTTTTACCCCCTAAATATCCAAATTTAAAAAAAGTGATTAAGTTATATCGAGAATTTTTCAATGGCTATTAAATTCAGTTTATAGTTTTTTTCTGTTTCTATCCTTTACATAGCTACTATATTCAAAATTCAAAAAAGTACCAAAATTCAGTTTTTACCCGTTTTATTCCCTTAGTACTGAAAATATCAAAAAGTACCAGAAACCTGTCCGTTTATTTTTATTATACTCTTGGGTGCTTTTTGAATTTTTGTGCTACCTGTTCAAAGTTCGGCGATATTGAATTACTGACTTTACCCCTTTCCGGCACGGAAACTATGGTCACGTGTGGAATAAGGGGAAGATAACTATACTTGTTGCTCTGCGACTTGATGGCTACAACACATATTTTCATATTCATAAAAGATGGCTCCCTCCGTATAATGTTCGTATAAAGCAGACACAAACCGTTTGTGTTTGCCGAGAAGTCTTTTTCATTATGTAGCAGGAGATGCTCCTATTACGCATAAAAATGAAATGGCAGATGCCACTGGCTACAGGCATAAAAATACAACGGAAAATCTACAGACGAACATAAAAAGTTTTTCATTAAAGAAAAAAATAAAAAAGAGATTAAAAATAAGTTTTCTTTTTTATACTTTTATAATGGATTTTTATGTGCTTCGTTTTTTTTTCTTTCTTCAAATTAAATTACAAACAACGACATTAAGTGCTTTGTTGTAGATGCAACTTGTTAAATGGATGATGGATGCTCGTTGCAAACAATGCGGTTTTTTGTTGTTGTTCAATATTTTAATATTTTCTATAATATTCAACTTCAATTTCTAAGCCACCATGGAGTCACCTTAATCAATTAACAGTTTTGTATAGAATATATCAGAAATTTTAAATCAAACTGATTTAACAAAATTGTAAAAATTTTAGGTCACAAAAGTACATTTAATACAGAATTATGTCTGCAGTTTCCAATATCATTTTTATAGCATATTTTTTAATCCACCTTCGAACTTTGCAGTCTAATGATGATTTTCAGCATATTGTTTATACGATTTTCTGGCTACAACTCATCGACTAATTGATTTTTTTTTTAAATCTTTAAAAGCCAAATTTTCGCCAGCTATTGCTATTGGTCTCCAGCAATAATTTGGCTTTTACAGATTTAAAAAATATCAATTAGTCGACGAGTTATAGCCAGAAAACCGTATAAATAATATGCTGAAAATCGTCATTTGACTGCAAAGTTCGAAGATCAATAAAAAAAAACAATCGAACATAAACAAACGCCGCGATACGGGTCTTCAAATTAGGCCTCTATTTTCACCTCTCACTCCCAGAATCGACGTAACTTTTGCTAACGTGAATTTGTTCCACAGTGTAATTATTTAGTTTGCATTAGTAACATTTTTCAGTTTTTTGTTTGTTTCTATTTTATTTCTCAATAAATAAATGTGAAGTATTTGCATTATAAAAAACAACCAATCGATAGCAAAACAACAAGTGATTGATTCGCAGTGCTGACAACATGATCGACATAGAGGAATCGTCCGATTTTGTATGAAAACATTTACGTTTTTCGTCTTGTCGATTGTGTTATCGTTCGACATAGAGGAATCGTCCGATTTTGTATGAAAACATTTACGCTTTTCGTCTTGTCGATTGTGTTATCGTTCGAATAAAAGTACATATTGGAGGAAGCCAAATCAATTTTATTGCGCTTAGAATGCGAACAGTCGATATTGAGGAACAATCAGAGTTAATTAAAAAAGATTAATTTTCTCACTTCATTAGTACATTTTCTTTTTGCCTATATGTATATTGAAATTGAGCTATAATAAAATGGTCAATAAATGAATACGAAATCAATAGCGTTTAGTTTTTATGTAAAAGTAGATTTTTTTTTTGGCCAGAATTGAGACAGTCGTAATTCAAGAAACGTGAATGTAACTTTTTTTTACTGTTCCAATGCCAGAGGCAAGAACTATTTTTGTGCCTGAATGAATTCAGCTCGCGTTTAATCATTTTATTAATTAAATGATCGCATGTAACATCTAAGGTCAGTGCTCACATCGGATATCTCTTTGCTTACTTTTTAGCCCTTTTAACATTGAACTTAAATTAATAAAAATACTTTACCTGTGTACATATGTACATGTGTTCTATTTTTCTTATTTATTTAATTATTTAAATTATTTAATTTTTTTTTGAAATTACCTTTAACCGTTTACATTTATTTATGAATTTTCACTATACGTATTTCAGAAAAAATAACAAAACACCCACCCATAATTATGATTTATTAGCGAAATAATTTCTATCATTTTAAACTAATAATTTTTTATTATTTATTTCCCCCACCACACCTTCGTTCTCATAGGCTGTGTAAGTTCAATTAAAGAGAAACAATATTTAGAGATACACCATCATTAACGGAGAGAATTCTGTAAAACAAATTTCACAAAGAAACAAACAAAAAAGCGCAAGTGTTTATTATCGTTAAATACCATCACTAGTCAAACTAGGAAGAAAACAAAAAATAACAAATAACATAATAAACCGTAATTTGTGCTTTAAGAATTTTATAAAATTCATAGAATTTTATATAAAATTAAAAGAAAACATACTTAAAGCGTACTTTTTAAGCAGCTTTAATACAAACGCTAAACTGGGACAAACTTATAATTTCATTATAAAATCATTATTATTATAAATTATAAAATCATCAAGCAGACTTAATTCAGTACACACCAAGTGAGGGTTTCATATTGTTTGTTGTTTGCAAATTGTTGAAAAATTGGTTTGAAAGTCGGAGAAGTACTTTAACACACAAAAAAAAACCATCAAAAGAATAGTACTAAGGTTATTGAAACTTTGCATAGACAAAATTGACATTTAAAACATGTGCATTTTGTCTTTCAATTAACCAGTGTGTACAAAACAAGTAGCAAACAATAAATTTTATTTTCGGTGAAATATATTTTAAAGAATAACTAGGTTGGGCACCTGTTTGTTTTTTTTATACGCAAAAAAAAAACAAAGGTAACTTGTTGACATTGTTTTAACACAAAGAATTAGACAGAAAATCAAAGTTTTAAAGCTTAATTTAGTTTCTTTAAAATCATCTTTATTCAGTCTTTTTAACAAAAGTCTGAAAACCATTTTCTTTTCTTTTTTTCTTAAAAAAAAGAAAAACAAAGATTGAGAATTTAATTTCAAATCATTGAAAATTAAATTCGTTGATATCAATTCCAAAGCTGAAAATAAAATCAAACAATTTACTTAACAAAAAAGCGGCCTAGAAAACTTTTTTTCAAAGTAGAAAGAAAATTCACTTTGAGCAAAAAAGTGTAGCAAAAGAAATTTTTGTTAATTACAAAATCCAAATACCATAAAATTTTCCCATCACTAATAAACTTAGGTACTAGGCCAGCCCTCACAATGTCTGTCCCTGTACGCTACTCTGCTGCCGCCAATTTCGCCGTCGCTGATAGTGGTTTCACAAATACTCTCAATAACAACGAACAAGAGCAGTATCATCTTCGTTACGCCTCCGAGGAGTTGTATAACAGCCATTTGTGTAGCCACCATAATCAACAACAACTGAATACCGGCATTTACGGCTTCAACAACATTTTGGAGGAGCAGCAGCAGCAGTTGATGCAGCAGAGCACATCGATGTCGGTAGAGCCGCAAGAAGACCTGGTAGGAGTAGATAATTCAGCAGCAGCAGCAGCCGTAAACGACGCATATCGTTGTCGTCATCATATGGAGCAGCAGCAGGCCAGTGGTCGTGAAAGGATGAGTGGCAATTTAAATGAAATGCCAACAACATCGGCGATGGCGGCGGCAGCAGCAGCTGAATCTGCAAATACTGCGGCTAGAGGTGGCAGCGGCCACTCTACAGAGGTGCGAACTGAGTGGATAAGGATGTCTGACGAGGGCCGGTATGGAACACCGGGTGCTGCTGGTTTGGATTATCAGAAATTTGAGATGGAACAACAGCAACAACAACAAACACCTAATTTAATGGACCAAACCATAAAGCCTTCGTTAACGGACAATGAGAAGAATAATAACTGTAGTAACAGTAACAGTTTGGTAGATGAACTCGCATCGAAGTCCACTGAGGAACTTTACAGCCTTCTTAAGGAATACGACGCCCTACAAGATAAATATCATACTGTGTTGCTGTTGCCCAAGGAATCAAAAGTAAGATGAGATATTTTGCCACAGCAAATGAACTCAATTCATTAACTATTTCGTGTTTTTTGTTTGTTTTTAGCGCGAAGTAACAGCTGGTGGTCGTGATGGCTCCGCTTATGTTTTACGTTGCCTTAAAATCTGGTATGAGCTGCCCTCCGATGTTCTATTCTCAGCCATGAGCTTGGTGGATCGCTTCCTAGATCGCATGGCCGTTAAGCCCAAACATATGGCCTGCATGAGTGTAGCCTCTTTCTACTTGGCCATAAAGCAATTGAATTTGAAGCCTATACCCGCCGAAGATATGGTAACAATATCACAGGTGTGTAGATTGAAAATTAAGCGATCTTCGCTGGGTAACGAGTGCCGTATGTTTTGGTGTTAACATTTTTTTTTTATTTATTTTTTTTTTGTAGTGTTCAGTAAAAGTAAGATTCGCGAAAAATTAAAATATCCAAATTAGATATAAAATATTTCATTGAAATGACGAGCGGTTACAAATAATCGACGAAAACGCGCGAAAGTTTGTGAAAATCGTGAGAATAGCTTATATAGAAATATTAAATTGCTACAAAGAACGCAACCGACGAAAAGCCGCGATAGATAAATTGCCAAGAGGCAAAATAAATAGAATAAAAAACGCAAAAATTAGCGAAAAAATGACAAGGGGACTGAAAGAAAATACATCGGTTAAAACAGCTCAGAAATTACTCAATTAGCTACAAAAATTACAAATCAAAAACGCGAAAATTAGCGAAAAAAATGGCAAAGGGAAATCAGTTACAACAAAAGAAATTACATCGGTTAAAAAATCGCGAAAAAGCCCAAATACATATCTACAAAAAAACACAATTGGTGAAACACCGGAAAAATGCGCGAAAAATTGGCAGGTGTAAAAAATACGTGGATTTAAAATAATTGTAAAAACTTATAAAAAGAACAGATGAAAAGCCGCGATAATATGCGATAGATAAAGTGTCAAGAGGCTAAATAGGTAAAAAAAGAAAATACATCGGATAAAAACATTAGCGAAAAAATGGCAAGAGGAAAGGTAGATAGAAAAAGAAAACACATCGATCGATCAAAAAGCGCGAAAATTAGCGAAAAAAAGTGGCAGGAGGAAAGGTAGATATAAAACGGCGAAAATTGTGAAAATCGACAAAAGATTTTAGAGTTTACAGAAACACAAATAGCCAAAAAGAATATAACCGGCGGAAAAGCCGAAAAATTCGCAAGAAATTAGCAGGAGCAGAAATAAAGTACTTGGATTCAAAAAAATAATTTATAAAAATTATAGGAAATAAACACAAAACTAGTAAGCAGCCGTTGTTTGCTTGTCTTCAGGAACACCTAGGGCCTTCGGCAGGAATCGAACCTACGACCTCGGAGACTTAGTGGGGCACGCATTCTACCAATTCAGCCATCGAGGCGCTTGGATACCACAACTGACGAAAACCCGCGAAAATTAGCGATAAAATAGATAAAAAAAATAGTTGTATTTTAACAACCGCGAAGGATTATCGAGAGGCAAGATAAATATTTTATAAATACCTCCAATACCGGGAATAAATCATGAAAATTAGCAAACGATTTTAAATTAAACTATTAGTAAAAACATAACTGATAAAAAATCGGTAGAACTCGCGAGAAATTGGCAGGAGCAAAATCCGTCGATATAAAATAGAATTCATAAAAGATGTTCTAAGAACAGGACTGCCGGTGTAGAAAAAAAACATAAAATAATTTTGAATTGAATTTTTTTTGACAGGCCAGTGTTGTGTTTATCGAATGAATGTCTTAACTGCCGGTTTTTGTAAAACGTACATAAATTTTGTTTCGTGTATTTGTGTTGGAAACAAAAACAAATTTTCATATTTTGTTATTGCTTTGATAGCAAATTCAGGAAAGAAAATAATTTTTATATTATTTGCTCTTGAGATTATTAAATAAATTATTGGCGAAATATTGAAAATAAATAACTTGTAATTGCTTCCAATTATTTGTTATGAAAAAAAAGATCTTAAGCTTGAATAATTTATTTAAGAAAGAAAATTTGTATATTTTTATTTTTATTTTAGAAAAACCAGCTGTGAATAGCAAAAAACAAAGTTCGTTCGATAAACTTTTACTTTCGACTACACACGAAGATCGAATGTTGTTGAGTGTAAATTTGTTTGAACAGCGGTAATTTTATTTATATTTTTCAACTCTTTCTAGTGTGGTTGCACTGCTGGCGATTTGGAGCGTATGGCTGGCGTTATTGGCAATAAATTGGGCGTACAAATGGGTCACACACCCATTACATCGGTCAGTTTTTTGCCTGTCTTTTATACGCTATTTCGCAATTTGGCCAAAGAAATTGGCGGCCAATTTTACGAATTCTTTGAGCGACTCATCAAATTGGAGGAATTGGAAAATCGTTTGGAAGTTTTGCTGTGCGATGTGAAGACAACTGTTGTAACACCATCCACTTTAGCTTTGGTCTTGATATGTTTGCATTTAGATTTTCACATTAAGGAATCATATACACGCGGTACACCCGAATTAAAGGTTGTCTTTGAATACATACTCTTCTTGCAGAAATTTATGAGGGTAAGCAGAGAAAGAGACTGTTTTTCTTTATTGAGAAAAGTGTTGTTTTAAAATGCTCGTTTTGTTTTTGTTTTTCTTGTTACTTTCAGGTTAATGATCGTGTCTTCTCCTGCGGTTTTAGCGTTGTTTCGGACATTTTGTCCCATTATAATGGGCAGAATAAGCAGCCCTATAGACAACGTCTGGTATGGAAACTATCCAGCCGCACTTTACGTGTGCTGCGCCCAACCAATCGCTTTTCAACAGACCTGCCCACCATTGATGAAGGCATAACTAATGCTATGGATGATGGTTTACGATCCAGGTAAGACTTTGTTTTTCTCTTTTTTTTTCTGTATAAATTCAACGGCGACCATTTTCCCTGAAACTTTTTTACATAAAATAGATTTTGCACTTGGAAAATATTCTGCTTCTATTCGAAAATAAACTTAATTATTTATTTGCTTTAAGAGCCAATGGAAATGTATTATTTTAGGTATAAAAATAGACCTTATATAATAATAAGGCTTCTATTTTAGAACTTGTTTGTGTCCATTATTTCCGTTATAATTTCAAATCATTGATCCAATATACTTCATAAAATGTCACTCTAGGCAGAAAACAGAACAAAAGAAATGAAAAAAAATTCCTAAAGAATTACAAACTTACTTTTCGTGACTTCTATTATAATTTTTTTTTTATTTTTTAATTAATTTGAAGGCGTGTACACAAAAATTAATTTCAATTAATATAGTAATTGAAGAATCTCAACAAGTTTCACCACTTTAAGCATCGAACAAAGTGCCTCAAAAACTTGATTACATCTCGGCTATGTCTGTGTAAGAGAAATTGAGCAAATTATAAAACTTTATTGAATAGAAAGAAATGGAAAGTATCAGGCTTGTAGAAATGTCAAAAAAAAAAAAAAAGATTCAACCTCGTAAATTAACTCATTACTACGGCCCCGCCCATACGATTTTGAATATTAAACAGTGTTTTTTTTTTTGTAAAACATTTTTGTTTTTAAATTTATTTTTATTAGCCGAAATAATCTGAATTGTGTTAATGATTCAAATTTTCAGAAACGCGTATACTCTTTGTTTATGGTTATCAGACAAACAGTTTATTGTTATTATTATACAGAAAAAAAAACCAACCATACAAATAAGCAAAAAATCCGCGCGTGTTTCTCTGTATTTAAGTCTATCTACAATTCTTGTTGCTTCAAATTGTAAAGAACACATACAGGTATGGTAAATTGTGTACTGAGTAAAAAATTCTTGCTTATACATATGACTATTGTTGAACCCACGTGATTTACCCCCTAATTCAAAAAAATTTTAACAGGCTTATAAGACTGTTATTTGACATATGTATTTGTATGGAAAATCTGTCAGATAAGAGCTTTATAAACCTGTTATAATTTTTATGAATTAGACGGTTAGTCGTTAAAACATTTTATCAAAATCAATAATCGATTACTGTGACAATGAGAAAGTTATGTGAAATTTTTGGGAGAAACAAGCTGCCAACAAGACGCACTATTTATCGCATAGTGAATGATTTCGAAGAAAGAGGGACCACAATGAATGTACTGTAAAATCGGCTGAAAACATTACTGCTGCCCAAGTGTACAAAACCATTCATCAACCTCAATTCTTGGCCGTGCTCAGGAGCTGGGTGTGAAATGTGTGAGAATGTAATGGAGCTCGTGCATTGTATTCCATGCATAATTGTCGACATTAAATCAAACAAACATTTATCAATATAAGATCCATTCTCTTTCATTTAATCAAAAATTATAAACAAACAAAGTAGTATATCTTTGCGGCGGATAAACTGCATAACTGTCACGAAAAGTATTTTATTGTTGCAGCTCAGCAAACGTGTTGTATTTATAGGTAATAAGTGGCTTTCAACCGCATTCATATTTACTATAATTTTTTGTATCGCAAAGTGTGAGTGACTTTTTCTTTATGTAGATAATGGAAATTCATAAATTAACTAAAGTTCTGGGCCGCTCACATATGAACAAAAAACGTGACCACTAGTTTTGCATTAACTTTTATTTTGGTAAAATACATGCAAGAAAACGACTATAAATTCATATGCCTACATTCACATAAGATAAAACGGCAAACGATATTAAATTTTATACCAGCGTATTTTATAGTTATGTTTGCTCAATGAGCAAATACAAAGTTTACATCAAATTTGTGTATGCTCTTGCAAAGTTTTTCTAAGATCAAATAATTTTTGGCTGTAAATTCAGTTTTAGTGGGGTTTCACACTCGAAAGACAGACAGAATTTCGTGGCGTCGAAGCAGTGCAGTAGTAGAGTGTATAGTACACGACTCTTTTTGAGTCGAGAGACATTTTTTTTTGTTCCTTGTGGCAATTTTAATCATATAATTTTTTTCATACCATCGTCATTTGAATCCTGTTAAGGGCAGTTCAGACTATTATACAAGCATTAAAACATTTTTTTTTTACTTTACGAGACAAACGTCTAAATACATTTCTTGTGGCTGTCAAAAAATCTAAAGTAAATTACTTTTCGCATTCACACTATCGCGCTCAAATAAAATGAACTATTTAATTTTACTTTATACACGCCATAGTAAAATTTTCGTCGATGTGCCGCCCACTAGAAATATTCAACAGCTAAATTAATTGTTATGTTTAAAAAGAGTGCGAAAATGTCTATAACAAGATCACACTATTTATAAGATACAGTGTGAACTAAACACAATTCTATACGATTACTAAAATCCAAATTTTGTGCTATGAGTATAAGGAAGAATAATACTATGACCACCGGCTCACTATCGACGGCAAAACTATCAATTCAGTGAAGCTGTTTTGTGTGTTGCTATATTATAAAACGCAACCCTGACTCAATGAAAAGTTTGGAAAAATTTCTAAAAACGAGAAAGTCGTATGGGCTGTCAAACATACTGCATTCAGACTTTATTTAGTGAATACCGTTTATGTTTACTTTTCCTTCTCACGTTTCTTCTTCGTGATCTAGGGTTATTGTGTACATACATACGTACATATGTTCATATGATTTCAGAGATAAATGTTTCAATCTGACGTCATTAGATTAAATACTGCGTAAAAAGAAATACATACATACATATGTAGGCAAATGTAGTATTCCATTGATTTTCTTTTCGTAACATCTTGTTATTGTCGTGATTTATACATATGTATGGGAATTTATCACGTCAGGCTACTACAATGATTAGAAACTACCTTGTTTTCTTTTTTTTTTTCTTCTTTTTTGGCACAAACAAGTTTCTTAATCATACCTATTATTGAAACAGCCCAAATTCCAAATTGCGTATGCTTTGTGCTACGAGTTTATGGTCGCGTATAAACAAAAGTACGAGTGCGTGAGTGTGGATGGTCATGAAATTTAAATTTTTTGCGAAGAATTTGTTTTTTGTTTTTTAATGTTATCATAAATTTTCTAATATCTTTGTATTTTATGTACGTCTATACTTATGTATGTGTGTGTATACAACACATTTGTTGTATATCTGCATACATAAGCAGATGTCTGTAAAAAAATTGGGGACACCTTATAAATGTTGTATTAGTTTTATTGAAATTAAGAAAATTATATTCTTCAACAAAATAAATATTTTTATGTACACGTGTACTGACTGACGGCTGCTTGCTTTTTATTTAATACGCCATTTGGGGTAAATTCTTATTTTTACAAAATTCGACAATGTAGTCTAGTCAGTCACGTGGTGAAGTCGGCAGGAACAATATTTTTTTTTATCAAATTCCAAATACATATGTACATATCGCACCCTAAATACAAAAGGGTCACAATTCAAAATACTAAAATTTTCAGGAGAGACAAAAAACTGTTTCGAACAGAAGTAACACATTTAACATAAATATAGACATAACTGTATTTTTCCAGTTAAAGAAGATGGTGATGGGAAAGAAATGTTTGCAGCAAGCAGTTAGAGATGTGTGCTCCGAATTAATTTATTTGTTACTTGAGGTTATCTTGAGTTTGCTAAGAAAAATTCTCTACTACATTTTTCGTTTAACCAGTTTTCAGAGAAGAGGTTATCAATTTCTGTGTAAATATTTGTTTGATGTTGCTTGTGTCTTATTATTTTTTATTTGCAAATTATTAGCGAATTTCTGAAAACACTGTTTGCTATGGTTCCAGTTTTTCTTCTTCTTCTTTGTGGTCTTATTCACAAAAACAAATTTCAAATTAAACGTTCCTTATATGGACATTTGACTTATTAAACTTTAATAAACAAAACCGAAAAAAATAATGTTTTTTTTTAAATAATGATTAGATTCTTTTTAATCTGCACACAAACAAACCTTGTTTATTTTGTTTTTATTTAATAATGGCTGTTTTGTGGGAAGTTCAATGCACTTTATGGTCGCAAAATGAATTTTAATAATTTAGAAAGTATGTCTTGTGTTTGTGCGTCCGTCAATAAATAAAGCGAGCGAAACACACCTACGAGAGTTAATGTCTTATTTATTTGATAAATTCGATCGTGCATGTGTATGTATGTTTTCGTTTGTTTGTTTTTTTTCTTGCAGTTCAAGAATAATTTGTCTTGAAATATTTAACATTTGAAGGTCATTATCACCCTCCTCCCCTTCCCTCATTTTGCTCGCCGTTGGTTTGAGTTTTTTTTTTTTTTTAAGTTAGCCAGACTGGATTTTTATACTATTGCTCTTAATTTACTTTCTATTATCATTGTCTGTTGTTAAGAACATAATATAAATTGTGGCGACCCTGTTCCGGCGACCTTTATTTGTTTCAATTAAAACAAATTAAATGTAACCTTGTGCTTAAAAAAAATTTTTGTTTTTGTTAAATTTGTGTAGAAATGGCAGAAAGAATTCTTAAAAAATGAACAATTAGACCTCTCACAAAAATTACACTATTAAGCATAGTTTTGTGTACGAATTTTCATTTCGATCTACATATTTTGTTTTACCATTTTCAGATTTCGATTGATTTACAGTCGAACATCTCTATAGCGAAATTTTTTTCCTTGCCAAATTCATTTTAAGAACACTGCATTTTGGGCCTGGTTTTTACTTACATTTTTTGCTTTCCTATTATGAATTCCTCTGTAGCCAATGGTGAACACCGTTTGTGTGTTAACTCTCCTTTCCCATGCACGTATCTTCTTCGTGATCCTAAATCACTGACGTCCTTCAAAGTTATTTATTTTTGACTAGTAATTAAATTGTTTACGTTTCTTTCTTTTTTTCATCACTTTGAGCGAGTGTAATGGGCTCCTCGGCGCCCCAGAAGCGATCGTTTTGCTTCTTCACATACCCGCTGAGTTGGAAATGAGCCTCACTGCTCATTATGATTTCGGTCGAAAAATCGTCCACTTCGTCATAGACTCGATTATTCCGCGATTACTCCACGGGCAGTATACGGCTTTTCCATGGCTTGTTCACTTGTATTCTACAGCCGTCTAGTTCACAAATGTAAAAACGGATTAGATATTGGCCGCCATTTGCAAAAATAAGATCAACTTCCAATAGGTTGATTTCTTTTGGCCCACCTTGTATTAACAGAATTCTGATGATGGGTTAGTCCAGCAGCTTTAAATTTTTGTTAACAGTGCCAACAAAAATCGGTGGTATAAAAAAAGTCATCAAACTTGGTATTCAAGTTTCGAAAGAATCTTCTAATTTAGCCTCTATTTTCACTCTTCACTCTCTGAATCGACCTAACTTTTGCTAACTTGAATTTGTTCCACAGTGTAATTATTTATTTAGCATTAGTTTGTTCCACAGTGTTATTCTAATTAATTCGGGCTAGCTAGGCCTTACCTTATTAATAATACATTTTATACCTAGAATAATACATATCAATTGTCCGTCAAAGCAAATAAATAATTAATTTCGCTTTTGGTGATTTTTTTTCTTACAAATTTCCTAACCTTTAAAAATTTGGCGGTTGTATTTAGACTTATTCCTTAAATTGTCTATATGTGTAACTTAATAATAAAAAATTCTTATTTTTCTTTTACTCTTTCATTTTAGAACCGAGAGCATTAGTTCTGAAGAAGAGGAGGACTGGCCAACTTCACCCATTATTCCAATTTTCGAACAATGTTAGTACGAGAACAGTAGACGACAACAAAAACAATAAATTAAAGAAGAGCATAAACCAGGATGATATATGCTACGAAATAATTTTAATTTTTTATTTTCTATTGTACAAAATAAAAATTTAACCCTTTAAAGAACGTATTTGGTAGAACGTGAATGCAGAAAGAAAGAAAGAAAGCTCTGAAAAAGAAAGGACGTATGGCGCAAAAAGAGTTCAAGAGAGGGAGAGAAAAAACACTCCCACAATCGAAATGCGTTAAAGGCAAAACCATGGAAAAGGAGACTGCTAAATAAAAAGCGAGCACTGCAAACAATCTACGCATACAATACAACAACATATCCTGCAAGATTTTAAATTTTATTTCACTCTTTCCTTCTGACTCGTACTGACTGCATTTCCAGAGAAATCAATACTAATTTGCAAAGGATTGCAAAAGAGATGCGTGTATATTTCTTCTAAATCGCTGAAGCAACTACAGCTTGTGTGCATCATGAGAATTATTATTTTATTTTCAAAATAACAATAATGGAAACAACTCAAGAGTGTTTTTAGCAACTAAAATGCTATAGCAACTAAACACAAAACACTACAAAACAACCAACCAACCAACCAACCATACGTTTATGATACAAGACAACAAACAACATGATATTTTAAGATGAATACCAATTAATAAGTTTAATATCCAAATTTTATTATTACCATAGTAAAAACAAAAAATCTACAAAAAAAAAAAAATTATATAAAAAGAAAAATTTAAACGAAAAACTTTGGAAGCGGACCATCATATACCAGGATTGATGTAGATCTGGGCCTACGAATTAAAAAAAAAAAAAACAAAACACCTAAAAAACATTTTTATGTTTTATAAACGACAGCTGATACAATCCCTGAAAGTTTTTTTTTGGAGAAGCGCTTACAGTTGAGCCAAAAGTTCCCAAAATCTTGTTCAAATCGATGGCAGTTTTGAAGAATTTTTTTGCCACAACTTAAACCATGCCAATTAATTTTGAGGATTGTAGGAAAATTATTGTCTGAGCGTTTTATTTGTTCGGAAAAGTTCGTGTTTCTGTTACGCAAACACTCCCTTCTTCTTGAATATATTTTTGGGTTCGCTCAACATAATAAAATATTGATTAAAAGCAAAAAAAATAAATAATTTACTACTAGAGCCTACTATTAAGTGGAAAAACTTTAGAAAAACAAACAAAAAATAAAAAAAAACCCAAACAAAAATTAAATACAAAAAAAAAATCTATCAACTTTATATTAATAAAACAAAATTTAAAAAAAAAAAAACAATATAAAAGAAGAAACACTACTACCATAAAAAGGTTTAAAATTTAAATATTAAATTAATAATAAAAATAGTCTCTGAGTGTTTCAGTGTTTTCGTTTTCCCTTAAAAAATTAAAAGCATCATCAATTTGTCTCAATAGTTTTGATTAGAGAAACAAACATATTTCTTTTAGAATTAGTAATGCAATTTTTGTTTACTTTCTTACCCCTAATGATATACTATATTTTGTGTTATATTAAAAAAAACCACACACACACACACACCCTACACACACGTAAATACACAAGTCTTTTTCGAAACTGTTAAAATCATGATACAACTAATAAGGTAGCTTAACCGTTAATCATCTGACTTCGCAAAACTGCCAAGAGAATACAACAGAGATTTAAGGCAGCCAAAACGAGATGCAACAAAATGCAGGTTATTTTTTTTTATTGAAGTTCTTATTGTAGCGAAAAAGTTAACTTATTAGTTGTATTATGGTTAAAATGTATTTTAAATAAAATATTTTTTTTTTGCGTTTTCTTTTATAAAAGTACAAATTTATAAAAACATGTTTCCTTTCCAAAAATTCTTGATATAATACTGTGAAATATTGTCTATTAAAATTTTGTATTGTTTAAAACAAAATCGAAAAGTTTTCAAAATTGTTAGTTTGAATTTATTCATGGAACTGAATTGGAAAACTATACATGAAAATTGTTGACAAATTTTCATAGGTTGCTTATAGTTTTACAAAGAGCAATTGTATACAACAACATTTATAAAACAAAGGGCAGTATCATATACCTAATATTCATTCCTTAACAACACTGAACTCCCTGAATGAAAGATTAAGCATCTTTTACAAAGTTAAAAAATACAACATATCATAAAACCACAAATAATTATTCAATTCCAAATTTTGTTCTAAAATATTCCAAGTTTTTGAGGAGTAAGTGCGTCTGCTTGCTACCATCTCATTTGTGCACAGGTATTCCAAGAGCACTTCCTTCATATCAATCTTCTGACCAATAAATTTGGCTTTGATGTCTACATGCTTTGTTCTTGATGAATAATTATTATTTAAAGCGACTTGCAAAGCATCCTTGTTGGCACAATATAACACCATACATTTACAACTTTAAAGGATCTAGTTCACCTTCAAGACGTTTTAGCTACAGCGATTCCTGAGCAGCGGCAGTATGTAACATAAACTCGGCCTCAGTAAAAGATAATGCCACAGTCTTTTGCTCTCACGCTGACCATGAAACCGCACTACATTGCTAAAATGTCGATCGTCAATATTTCCAGCCCAGTCAGCATCGCAAAAACCTTTTATTTCTGGGTCGATTTGCTTTTTATAGACAATGTCTTTATTGACTACACCTTTTAAATATTCCATAACGTGTTTGAATGCTTCCCAGTGGGCTTTACCAGGATTTGCTCCAAAAAACAACTTAGAAATTCACTGCATAACAAATATCAGGTCGAGCAATTTGTGCTGCAAACAATAAACTCCCAATCGCTTGCATATAGAGGGGAACTCTCGACATTTCTTGCTTTGCATCTTCATCTAGGGGGCGGGCCACATACTCGAATATAATTTCTGGTTGTAGTCTATTGCGAGTCGATGTTGGGTTACACTCACTCATACCAAATTTTTCTAAAACATTGAAATATACTGCGCGACTGATCGATATTTCAATTGTATCTCTACCGAGGAAACTTCTCCCAATTCTTTCAACGTAAAGCTTTTGGCTAATTTGGATTTCACTGCATTAATCTGAACGACGTCGACATATGTGGCCACGAATAACAACTGATCATTACTTATTTTATGATACATTCATTTAGTCAACTTCACCTCTAACAAGACCAAATCTTCAACAACTTGTTATTAAGGGTTTCGTTCCAAACACGCCCCGACTGTTTGAACCATCATTAAACATTTCCAGCTGTTCCACTTGTAAACAGTTTCTTTTAGTGTACCATTCAAAAATGCACTCACTGCATTAAACGCGTATTTATCTTCACACACGCGCACACACACATAAAAAACTTGACAACAAATTTGGAAATTTATTTCAAAACTGTGTGTTATTTTTTAACTTTTAAATATTAACGGGAGGGCTATGAGGTAAAACGAAGCAAACCACACAAAACTCTGGGTAAAAATAAATTGCAGGAATTCTGCTTCTTTATATGCTGCCAGTTTATATGCTTCTTTTATATTTGCTATTAAAATATGGCAAATAGCCACCAGCATTTGATAAGAAGAACTGCCATTTTGGCAATTTTTTACTTTTTATTATTTGAGGGCATATCAAAATATTTTAAAATTTTCAAAAGAAAATTAAATTAATTTTCAAATTTTTTAATTTTCGTTTTGCTCTTTATCTAGCAAAAAACAAAAAGTATTTTTTATTTTAATTTAAACTAAATTTAAAAAAAGTAATTTTAACCTCTTGTCAATTTTCGAAAAGTTGTTTCAAGTGTAAATACTCAGCAAATATGTACAGCAATCCTGAACATTTTGAGAAAATAACAACAATTTTATTGTAAGTTTAATTGTAACTCTCTATTTCTATAGAATATTTCCCCCCCCCTCCAACGAACAAGAAGGCCCATATTCACAGGCTGCTGGGGGGGAGCCTAAATCTAATTAGATAATTTTAAAGCCTTTTAAAAATGTATTGAATAATATTTTCAATACGAATCAAACATGTTCTTTCTAAAAAGAAAAAAAAAAAACAAAGTATTCATTTCAGCTTTTCTCGTCGTTGGCAAAGTGGATGAGAAAATTCGAAAAAATTAATTTTTGTTTTTTTTTTGCCATCTTTTCAACGAAACTGTGGAACACATGATACAATTGAATTGAATTTATTGAGACTTCAGAATGAGATAATAAATGCCAAAAAAGAACAATAAAAAAAATCGAAAAGTTAAAATTAAATCCTTTTCAATAAAACTGTGGAACACATGATACCAAAAAAAAAAAAAAAAAATCAAAATATTAAAATCAAATTTTCTTTCTTTTTCCCACATGGCAAAAAAAATTTTTTTTTTTTTTTTTTTAAAAGTTAAAATTAATTTTTCTTTATTTCCACTTTTTCAACAAAACTCTGAAACACATGGCAAAAAAAATAAAAATTTTGAAAAATTAAATTTAATATTTCTTTATTCTACTTTTTCAACAAAACTGTGAAACACAAGGCAAACAAAATTTTTTTTTTTCGAAAAATTAAAATTAATTTTTCTTTATTTCACTTTTTCAACGAAGAAAAGAGCTAAAATGAATATCTATATAATAAAAGTTTTTATATGAAGTAAAACTTTTAAGAAAATTTAAACAAACACAATGTAAAAGAAAACGCCTGGTAGTTTTAAAAACATTTTGAGAGAAGAAAAATAGCAAAACAAAGAAACAAACAACTACTAATTGTAAAACTTGTTAACAAATTTTGCAAGCTAGAGCAGCCCCATTGAGTTCTTTGACACAAGGCGTTAACAAAAAAAAAAAAAAAAAAAAAAAATGCTGCTTGTAAACAAAAGATCTCATTTGAAGGAGAATCAAATAGCTTGATTCTCTTGAGCAAATAAAATAAAATTTTTAAAAGAATTGAAAGTGATATCTATCTAGTAAGCGTTGTCAAACAAATTCTTTGCCTTCTATTGATATTTGTGTAAAAAACAAATTTTACCTACCTACTTACATATGTATGTATAAGCCTTTTATGGACAAGTCTGCTTTTAGCAATTTTCTTATTTTATATCCAAATGCTTCCCCATAGCGATTGAATTGTTTTATTAGGCAACAACTCAATGAAAAAATAGGGGGGAAAAACAAGAGCCTGCCTTACAAAGCTCATCAAGTAATTAAAACCCCATTAGCGAATTTATAACGTGCAGGGGGGGGGGCTACTTGGCTATTTTGTATTGCGATGCGAAGGAATAGCTTTTGCGTCTATGGTCTTCACAATATAGAATAACCTCGCAGGAGTTATAAATATTGAATTCTGTTATTCTTTTAACAACATGATCGCTTCGAAGAAGAGACCGAGCAAGTGAATTGTTCCCCCCAAAAAATGTTAAAAAATATTTTTCTTTTAGCAATTAATTGCTTTAATTGCTAAACTATTCCAGCCTATTATGTTTTAAAGGCGCATATGTTTAAACATATAATAAAATATAATAAAAAAAAAAAAAAATACTCTCGAACAAACTTTTCTTATTATCACAGTTTTATTTTTTAAGCCAGCCAGCTTGCTTGCAGAATTTGTTAGTTAGTTGGTTATTATCTCTATAGCGCAATAATTATGTAAACAAAAACTTAATACACATAGAACTAAACACTCACACGCTTTCCCACCTCCTCCACAAATTCAAAAATCCCTCAGGCTGAATTCAATCATTTGTTGTGAAAAAAAAATTTTTAATTTTATTTAACATGTAAATATTAAAGGCATTCATTTCAGGCTTTTTCTCTTTGTTGGCAAAGAAAAAAAATTTTTTTTTCCAAAAAAAAGAGAAAAAACCTGAACTGCAATCATTCTATATTGTGCGCAACAAATGGACGAATTCAGCTTCATCAGCCCAAAAGCAATTGCTTAAGAAAAAAATTGAAGCAATTTTTTTCTGTAAACGTGTTTTTTTTTGTGTAATTTAATTATCTTTTTTGTTATATTAATTTTATATTTTTACAAATTTAGTTTTATAATTTTTCATTTACATACATACATACATATATACACACATACATACATAATGCATAAAAACAAAAACACCCACAAAAAATAATAAAAAAAAGAAAATGTGTTTTATTTCTTATTATTGAAATCTTGTTTTCGTTTTTATTTTCTTTCCCCTTGAAACACTGTTTCTTTTCAAATTAAATGGTTATAAACAAAATATGTATGATGATTATCTATTTTATACATATATAAATTAGAGTTGCCAACAGCAATTTAATGATGCGCATCCACCTTCCTGGGGTGGAAATTGGGAAATCTGTTTTTGTTTTTGTTTTGTTTCATCCAAAGGATGAAAATCAAATTAAGGCAAATGTATTGTAAAATGTAAAAACTTTAAAGAATGTATGTTTTAAAATATAATTTCTATTTTAAATATACACCATCTCTTCTAAAGAAAAAAAAAAAACCGGCAATTAAAGAAAAAAAAAAAAAATAGTTCTTATTTTCTTTTTATATTTCAGTTTGTGAAACATTTAAAATGATCAAAGAAGAAAAAAAAAAAAATGAAAGAGTTTTGTAAAATTCGGAAAAAACAATAAAACAGATGGTTTTTATGAACAAAAAAAAAATATATATACATATGTATATATATTTAAAAAAGAAATAAATGTGAAAGAAAATAAAATAATCATTAGGAATTTATTTAAAAATTCTTATTAAAAAAAAAAAGTAATCAATTGTGGTCATATTTATTTAAAAGTTATTGGAAAGTGGTACATGAAATGGTATGTATATTTAAGATATTTCTGTTATTAGATATTTGGCCAAACATTCTAAGTTCCCTATAGCATGTTTCCACGACATTTGTGCTTCGCTCTCTGTTTGTGCTTAACAGCCTAAACAGGAGCGAAGCAACGTGCTTTGCCATACAAAATTTTGAGAGCGAATTGAAGTAGCTTCATATTGAAGCTACATACATACTACATACATATGTATGTACATGCGAAGCACGAAAAATTCTTGTCTTCTCTAATTTATATCGCAAGTTTATCTGCACCACTATCTGTCAAAATCATATATATTGAAAAAAAAAAGAAAAGAAAACGTTATTGTCGCATAAAAATAAAAGTTAAGTTCTGCAATGCCACAATATTCGACATTCGCTGAGCATTGAAGATCGAACAACGAATGTTCAGTCAACAATTTCGCTGGTCAACGAATTTTTTTATCGAATGCAATTTTGCTTCCGATAGAGTAGGGTAAGTAGAAGAAATATACATACATACGTATTTAGTTTAATTTTCAGTGCCTAAATACTAATTTCGCAATTTTATGCCAGTAAGTATGAAACAAGAGCTGGGGCCGGATTCTGGCATTCGTGATCGAATATACTCGATAATAAAAACAAAATGAGCAACAAACACACAGCATTCTATAACGAAATCGTTCAATCACGAGTGCCAGAATTTGGCCCCTGGAGTCTCCGGTTTCATAGATAGAGAAGAATCCTGAATTTGCTCATTGTATTTGCAAGACTAATTTACTACGATGACACGCTCATAAACAACTAAAAACGCATATACACTCACATAGACACAAGAATAAATGAAAAAAAAAAAAAAAAAATTAAAGAGTATAATTTTAGGTTATGTATTATGCTTTGGGGGGCTTATAATGCATCTTGCTGATCGTAACTATCTTGGTGCTGCGTCACCGAGGTAAATGAGGTGCAGAATGTATTGATTATCTTGGTGGCCAAAAATCCTAGGCAGGTCCCGAAGGGGTTGCCGCACGTCCTGAGGGACCTGCTGAAACCCCTCATCGAAAGGCAATTCGATAGTACGGGCATCGGAGCCTCGGGAGTCGTCTCGTCCTGTCACAGGTTGAGGTGCCTCTTTGGCTGAAACGTCCTGGCTGTGGTTGCTACCATAAGTTCGCTTGGAAGGGGCTGTTGGTAGCCACACACCTTCGGGTCTATGTTTGGGGGTCGAAATGCGCCCGTGAAGCTGTTGCTAAGCAATAGACGCTGCTTGGTAAAGAACTGAATTGGCGGTGTAACGTCAGAATTACACTATTTGGTTGGATCCCTCGTCAGGTTCGGTACTGACGTTAATCACTCCACATCTGTCGTCAACGTCGTAGCATTAAGTCGACCTAAAAAGCTTAGCGTTGCTTTTCTCGCTACCATCAACAATTGAAGGTAATTAATAGTATTTGTCTAGCCCTTCGGACTAGATGTAAAATGTCTACAAAAAATGTTGTCGAGAGTTGTATAATTCTAGTTTTTCCATGTTGATTTAAGATGGCGACGATGGATGACGACAACTGGAATATGGCGGACTAAGAGAACACTCACTTAAAACTTATCGTTACAATCAACATCGTGCGCTTTGGTTGCATCACTCTTTATACATACGATGTATGTATGTACATGTATTTGTACATCTTGTTTGTTTTATGATATAATAAAGTGTTTGCCTACCAGCAGAGCGTTTAAGTCGAAAATATGTTTCAACGAAAATTCCAACGCAAAAAACCGCAAGGACACTGATATTTGAACTTGAGTTTTAAGTGCTTTTATAAAATTCTTTTTTTTTTTCGTTTGAATTATACGTAGTGTGTGTGTGTGTGTGTGGGTGTACATAAATGCAAATATTGAAACAGTTAAGTTTAAAATAGATAATTAATATCTAAACATACACATACAAAAATACATTACTGCCTAACCCAGCAAACACAACAAAGTCAAGTGCCTGAAGTTAAAGTAGAATTTATGGCCTCATCACAAGCGTGTTAATCGTAGTTTCGAGCTGAATTAGTGGCGTTTTGTACTTTTGTTGGCACCTTCTTTACTACACGTACTAGTTTTTATTTTTTGAAAATTTTCATATCGCTCCTTATTACGATTTGCATTTTTCTTAAATTCTTTCCTCAATTAGAATGGGTATTGCAAGGGATTTGTTTTATTGCAAATTTATGGAAATCCGAAGGACAGTTCAGAAATTAGCGTTTTTGCTAGAATTATCAGGCCTGTCACAGAAATTATTCGCATCCAAATGAATTTTTAATTCTTTCGATTTTGCTTTATCTTCACACGTTCGTCGAGTTATTTCATTTCCACTAATTTGATTGTTATTTATTTTCATATTTATTATAATTAAAATTACAAGAAATCTTTAAAAACTAAAAGCGCCAGCAGCATGTATTGTTTTTGTTCAACATTTGGAGGCCTTTCAAAAAATTTCACTTACAAGCTGCTTTCCTTTTCGTTAATGAGTTCAATTGTTTGCAGAGAAGTGATGACTAATTTTGTGCAGTAGATGGTTCAAAGCCACCTTCTACTTCCCTGATCTTAATTATGGCCATACAAAATGCCCTTAGACTAGCTCTAATAGTGACTACTGTTTTAAAAGTTATCCTCGAATTTTTGTTGCACATGACTGGTCCATAATCAATTTTTGCCAACATAACCGCTCTAACTAATCTTAACCCCAACTTTTGACTTGGATTTTAAATGCCATTACAATTTAAATTTGATTTAAATACAAAATTGAGTCAAACAGTTGATATTTAAATCAAACTTAAACGGCCTGCCGTGTCCATTTAAAATCGATTTAAGTTTTTTGTACTGCCATATGATTTTGACAGTTTTGGTTTTGTTCTGCAAATTAAGAAAATTGCACATGTTTTTTGTTTGTTTCATAATTTGGTTTTTTATTATTTCCAAAAGGTAATCAACTTCTGTGGCAGTGAAATTGGGAGTCCTTTTATCACTTTTGCCACTCATTTTAATAATTTTTACAAAACAATTTATTATTTTCTAAACTTTTCACAATTTCACTTGCTTGCCAAATTTGTTTAAACAGCTGTTTTTTATTGAGTTATCGATAATTTTTTGACACTTACATTGTGCTGCCGTACTTTTATTACAATTAATTACCGAAAATAATTTTAGACTGTAAAACAGAAAGCTATTTTAAGTCCAACTAAAATTTTAAGGAAAGTTTACTAATTTTGTATTTAAATCCCAAGTCAAAAATCGGGGGTTAGTAGGCTGTCTGTATGCATTTGACTCTTATTGTGCCAATAAAAAGACAAACCTGTGGTTATTACACATAACAAATTACGATCAAAATATCTTCAATCAACCACTTGCTCGAAAATATTTTTCTTTCAAACAAAAATTTTTATTTTCTCCATTAAGTTATTGTTTGATGTCACAACATCGAAATTATTTGCCAATAAATATGCTACTGAATTTACGAGTTGCGTTGTAGAATCTAAATTGAAAAAAAAAAATCATTTGATTCATCCAATATTGTGTTTGAATAAAAAAAAAAAAAATAATTTTTTTCTGTGCAAAAAACAAAACAAAATAAAGTAACAAGTTTTCAATTTATTTTTATACCATCACATACACAACAGCATTAGAACAACGGTAGCTTCTAGAGCCCAAATGGGCCAGTCTCACAACTGGTAGCCTGTGAAACATAATTCTATAAAACTAATCAAATCACAATCAGCAAGGCTAAATATTATCAATCTAAAGTCAGACTTTGAATTTGGAATTTTAAATATGCGAGCTTAAATTCATAATCAGCGGCTCCAAAAACTTTTGAGTAACCTTTATTCCGATAAACTGTCAATTTTCAATTGTAATTGTCTCAAGAAACCTGTTTTTGGAATTGAAATAATTTTCAATCGAAATTGGATTTCAGTAACAGACCTGCATATAAAAAATTCTTTTTTAATTTTAAAGAATTCTATGGAATATGAAAAAAATGTTGCCTTGTAATTTATATGGAAAGTTGAAATGGTGAAATAGCAGGTGTGTAATGATGCATTAATAATTTTTCTGTAGATATTTCATATTTATTTATAAGATTAAGCTATGGCTACTAGGCCTTAAGCTGAGATATTTCATATAAATTTTTTTATTTCAGCAATTCTGCCAACAAATGAAACTTCATAATGAACAATTTAGAAAGAGCAAGTCATTTGTTTGTTGGGTTACATTAAGTATGTGTGTGTGTGTGTGTGTTTGTGTGTGTATAGATTTGTGTTTTTGCGAATGTTTATGATGTTTTGATAAAATACTTTTTTCAATTTTGAATTATTATTTCATGTAGGCCAACAATTTATACTTTTTTAGTGTCATTTTCAGTTTTATTTTTATTTTTGGGAAACCACAATGAATCACTTTATCTTTAACTGATTAGACTTAAACTATGAAACACATTGCTCATGAATGAGCACACAGGCACGCACACACATCTATGTACATATATAGAATAAAAAACCCGAGACATTATGTTTGAAATAAAATAAAAAGCTGGCAAAGCGGTTCGTTTGATAGTTTTGTTTAGAAATTACTCATAACTTGAGTGCACTCCATGTAAATATAAGTAACATATGGCTGGTGTTGTGGAGAAACATCACATTGAATAATAATAATAAAAACACATTGCTAAGCCTACTTAAAGCCTGAGAAAGCCTTGAAAGCAACTGAGCAAAGGCCTAATCAGGTGTTTAAACACTTTTTTGGCAGCAGACTTTTCAACTTAATTCATTAATATTCGATTTAGCTGGTCATACTCTCAACGTTCATTGCAGTACAAACAAAAGAAGGCCAGTTTTGTTTTTTAAATTTGACAAGCTCTTGTCAAATTCTTCAAAAGACAATACACATTAGCCTCTATTTATGGGCTAGATACTTCGCACTACTGTAGTCGAAATACGCCAAACACTATAAGGATGATTAAAAAGTTTTTTTTTTCGACGAAAAAAAAAAAGAAAACCTGATTGAAAACATCAAAAAGGATATTCTTATAGATTTTTTTCTTAAATCCTTCTTTTTTCTGGAAAGATTCAAACCTTCAACCTCGCGATTGTTTGCCGCGTCACTCAACCAACTCAGCCTTGAGTTATTCAAAGAAATTTAAGGTATGTTTCCATTACAAGTTGTATCACCCGCTTCGCTCTCTCAATTATATTAAGGAATTACACTGTTTACACGACTCGTCTATGTGCTTCGATTTGACCTTTTTTTTTTAAATAAGTCAACATGAATTTTCCAGTTGTCACAAAAAACGCCCCATTCATAAGGAAATGTCTTGGGTGTTGGCATTGCACGTCATTAAATACAACCCAGAACTTAACTTTTATTTTTATGGGACAACTACGTTGTTTTTGTTTTTGTTTTTATTTATTTATTTTTTGTTTACAATATGTATATGATTTTAACAGATAGTGCAGATAAACTTGCGATAAAAATTAGAGAAGACACGAATTTTTCGTGCTTCGCATGTAGCTTCAGTATGAAGCAACTTTATTCGCTCTCAAATTTTTGTATGGCGAAGCACGTGGCTTCGCTGCTGATTAGGGTTTTAAGCACAAATAGAGAGCGAAGCACATGTCGTGGAAACATGCTATTAAGAACATCAGCTACACGTACATGATCATTAGAAACTCAATGAAAATAATAGGGTATGCCTTTTTATGAAAAATTATTAATGTGTTCTAAAGAAATCAATAACAAATTCTTATTTTATACAATTTACAAGAAAACCTAATGGAATTAATAGGTTTTTCTCTATACAGATTTTTCTTTGCTCCAAAATTAAAGGAAACGGAATAAAAAGATGTGAGCAACAAGTTTTCTTCTTGATTTCATTTCTTTATAAAATTAATAAAATTTTCCACATAAAAATCTGTTTGGAAAAATCTTCGCTTTTTTGTGCTTGGACACTCCTAAAAATGTTAAATACAGAAACTCGTATTGATTTTAATACGTAGTTTTGACCCTGTGAAGGCAGAACTATGATTATAATTTTTTTTTGTTGAATCGGCAAAAATATCTATCAAATAAAGCAAACATTTTTTAAAAATAATTTTTGGTAGCAATTTTTCGTTGTAGAAAGAAGATGGAAAACAAACAAAAGACTTAAGAAACAAACATGAAACAGGTGTTTCATGTATAAAAACAAAAACTTCCATAACGAATGCACTAATATATATAAATGATTTGTTATAAATACATACATATGTACGAGGTCTCATCAAAAAATAACCGTTATTTTAAAATTTCTTGAGTTGCGTATGTTCGATTTTCGCATTTTCTCTCTGTTATGTTGGTGCACATGTCTGTTATATACATAGATATGTGTGTTGGCAATATCAGCCATTTTGGATTGTCAGTTTGTTTTTCACAGATGGAAAGGTTGCTCGTGTTTTGGCGTCATCTTCCATTTTTTACTATTCGAAAAAATGGATGAAAGAAACTGCATTAAGTTTTGTGTAAAAAATTACATGTGCAAAGATTTTTCGCTACAATTGTCACTTAAGCGTCCAGCATAATGGAATGGTATGGCTGCCACCGTGACAAAGTGTCATTAAAGTGTGTAAGGCAAAACACATTCACGCGCTTATCTTTAGTATGTATTAAGAAATATACATATGTGTATGTATAGATATACCACAAAAATTGCCAATAACTAAATATGAGAAATAAAAATAAAAAAGAAGCAAAAACCAAAATAATAAAACAACGCAAGTAAAGCTGAAGCTGCAATTAAAGAAAAAAAAAAGACAAATGCGACAATTCAAAACAATAGATAGTAATTTTCAGCTTGTTGTACATGTACATGTGTCTTCATTAAGTGTTATTAAAATTACACTTTTACTCTCACTTTCAATGTTAAATAAAATACATAGCCAGAGAGTTGCTGCATAATTACGCCACGATCACAGTGGGCTGGAAAATCAAAACAAAAAAAAAAATATATAGACTTAACCCCTAATTTATAAAAATTATGACAGGCTTATAAGACTGTTATTTGACATATTTGTAGGGGGAAATCTGTCAAATAAGAGGCTTCATAAGCCTGTAATAATTTTTATGAATTAGACGGTAAATAATTTTTTGAAATTTAAGTGAAGTGCCTAAAACCCAAGACCAAATAGTCGCATTCGGTGTCGAATGTAAAACAAAATAAACAACAAACACACAGCATAAGCGAACGGAATTCGTTTGTTCACGAATGCGACAACTTGGTTTCGGAACTTGCTTGACTGAAGTCATAAAATAAAATCTTTAAAAAACCAAAACATTCGTCAAATGCGTACGATACAATCTTGAAGTTATTGTTATACATTCACTGCTAGTTCACATGTTCTCCTGATCATATCAGTACGATATCTATCGCTAAACTGGCAGTCATTTTATGTATTACTACGTTTATACGTAGCCGATTCACAAATAAAAACTATTCACAAATAAAATAACTCACTGTTTATGCGTCACTGCGAATGCAGAAAATTTTTATTTTTTAGTGAAGCCAGATGGTTAAAATGTAACTAATTGGTAACACTGTTAAGCACAACATATGTTCAGAAAAAGACGTGATTACTAAAATTATAATGGATAAACAGAAAATTATGGTGTTTCTTACAATTCAATTAATGCAGAAAAGCCACGAAATATTGCAAGAACGGTTCAACAAAAGGCATGCAAGAAGAAGGCGCAGACACCACTTAATTCTTGGAACATTTAAAAGTGACTACTTGATATCTATTGCAGAAGCAGTTTTCAAGAAACGTAGGAAAAGACGATTCAAAGCTCGCCCTAGAAGTGACCACTACTGGACATTGTTTAGAGAGCCACAAAATGAGGAGTTATACTTTGAATCGATGCGAATGAAAAACGCATCTTTCCTCAAATTTCATGAAATTTTTAGTTTTAGTACGTGCGCCACATCGAAGAAAACTTTAAAACCGACAAAAAAAAGTGGCAACTTTGCCTTTTAATCAGTACTTGTTTTCGTGACTTAGCTATTCACAAATAAATATTTTATTTACTCTTTATACGCCAAATTTTTCTATTCACAATAATTTTATTCGCAAATAAGCAGTACGTATAAACGTTGTATATTACTTTCATCATCTTCCAGTTTCATTATATGGAGAATTGCACCACTGTGCAGTTTTTATGCACCATGTAAACAGCTCATAAAAAATTATATGTAAAATAAAATGTGTGGAAAATAAAATCTTTAAATGAAATTAAAAATCGTAATAAAATATGTCACTATACGAGGGTGATCTCAACTGAAAAAATAAAAAACACAATCAAATATCAGCAAAACAGTTTTTACTGCTGCTTTGCTGAAATTTTGCGCTAAAACAATTTTTGCTAGATTTGAAGATCTAACAAAAATCGTTAATATAATTTACTCGAAGTGAGCAAATTATATTGGAGAAGTAGAAAAAAGGAAAAATAATAAAGCAGGGAATTAGTTTATATTGTTTCCTTTTAGTGTAGGGATTTTATTGCGTAATAGTTACCTTTCAACAATAATGGATGTATGGTAAACTTCAGGTAATAGCCTTTTTACACCGACTGACATCCACGTGAAACGCATGGAAGATGTTGAAAATGTGAAACAGTCGTTTACATTGACAACATCTTTCATCTTTCATTTATTTGTCAAAAAAAAAGATGCAACATTTTTGTGAAAAATAAAAAAAATTTAAAATGTCCAAGTCCATTTAAAATGCACCATTTTGGACATTTTTATTTCCATAGGTCAAGCAACATGTTCTCCATATTGATTGACCATACGATGGGTTTTCTTTTGCACTGCAATTAAAATGAATTTATTTATATGTATGTAATTAATTAAAAATTATAAGAAAATACATGTTCCGCTCATTTTTTTATGTTAAATTTGTTTTCTGAAATGTCATTTTGCTAGTGGTGGTACAAAAGCAATCGATTTTCTGCAATTATTTTGGTGATGACATTAAAAAAATCGAAAGATGTAAGATGGAACAAAATGAGAAAGGATCATCTTCTACTGATGTAGAAAGGTGTAGAATTTTCGCCCTTCTTATGGGGAAGATGTAACATCTTTGCAAATTGATGAAAGATGTAAGATGTGCGTCAGTGTAAAAAGGCTATAAGTATAATTTTAAAATAGGTAAGTAAAAGCAATAAGTATTGAAGTTGTTCTCCTTTGCAGTTAAAATCAGAATGATTTTTATTTAACTGACATTTTTTTTTTTTGTAAATTAATTTCTTAGACAGGTAAGACAAAGAATAAAATGTAAGTATTTTTTTTCATCAACAAAATACTACTAAAAGGAAAAAGTATAAATTTTAGGTAAGTATTTAACAATTCATTTTCAGTAAAAAATTCATGAGATTAATAAATATACAAATATGAACTTAATTATTTATTTGCTTTAAGAGCCAATTGAAATGTATTAATTCAGGTCCAAAAATGAAAAGGTTCATTTTTGGACCTAAATTAATTAATAAATATAGATAAAAAAAAGTATAACAATTTATAATTGTCCAAATTAATTTGGACAGTTATACTTTATAAATTTGGGTCTAAAAGTCCCTTACACACATACACATACACTTGCACGATTGAGAAGTTTGAATGGGAAAAAGCAATTAAAGATATCGTTAATAATTTTAATGAGTTCGATGTTACTTTCTTAGAATTGAGAAAGAACCGGCGACAACTAGCTGTTTCGAAGCAGCCACACTTCTCGTCCAGCACCCGTCCTCGAGCTCAGAGGCTCATGTTGCTAAAACGTGACTCAATGTCACTCAACCACAAATATTGTTGTATTTTTTTTCTCGCCATAATACGCTTTTTCTTTTCTACTTTATGCAAATCACTTATTGTTGGTTGGAGAGTTGGTTTTAAATTAGGTCATTATTTTTGTATAAATTTAACATGATTTTTAATCAAGTTGTTTTCATATTAATTTTACATTGCCTTATAAATGTTTTCTGTTTTTTTTGCTGTTGTATTGTGAAACACAAAATTCCACTGAAAATTGTAATTATTTATAAAATTATTATTACGATTTATAGAAATAATTTGAAATAATTATATTTATTTATTTTCAATATTTCGCCAACAATTTGTTAGCATCATTTCTGTATTAAGTTTATCAGGCTCAAGTTCTTTCTATATTATCCTTGTGATTGATATTAATTAAATGTCTTTAATGTTTTCTTTATCTAATTTAATTAATATCAATCACAAGGCTAATATAGAAAGAACTTGAGCCTGATATACTTAATAATTAACTTAATGCCACAAAGATCAATTCTAGGACGGCTACTATTTACCACATACATATATTAATGATCTACCACAGCAACTAAAATATAGTACAGCCCACGTGTACGGAGATGATGTCCAGCTTTACATTAGCAGCAGTATCAATAACATTCATCATTGTATTCAGAATCTGAATTTTGATCTCCAGCGCGTAAGTGATTGCGCAAAAGCTAATAGATTGTGTATAAATCCTCTTAAGTCTAAATGTCTGGCGATAAAGAAAAGAACTATGGTAATATCCCAAGAGCCTGTTTTGATGTTAAATCATGAGCAAATTAAAATTGTAACAACGGCAAACAATCTTGGAATAACCTTCAACCTCTTTAGTTTTTTTTTTTTACTCAATCACATTGTATGTTATATATTAATTTTTTTATATATTTTGTTAAACAAATACAGATTTTAATTTATTGCTTATATCTCAATTTATTTACATATATTATTAATTGTTATTTATAAAAATCTGAACACATTTAAACATGCTACATAACTTGCAACGCAAAAATCCTTTACTATAATCATAAGATTTTATATCTTGTTGTATTGGAAGTATATAAATAAATAAATAAATAAATAAATAAATAAATAAATAAATAAATAAATAAATAAATAAATAAATAAATAAATAAATAAATAAATAAATAAATAAATAAATAAATAAATAAAGAAATAAATAAATAAATAAATAAATAAATAAATAAATAAATAAATAAAGAAATAAAGAAATAAATAAATAAATAAAGAAATAAATAAATAAATAAATAAATAAAGAAATAAAGAAATAAATAAATAAATAAATAAATAAATAAATAAATAAATAAATAAATAAATAAATAAATAAATAAATAAATAAATAAATAAATAAATAAATAAATAAATAAATAAATAAATAAATAAATAAATAAATAAATAAATAAATAAATAAATAAACAAATAAATAAATAAATAAATAAATAAATAAATAAGTAAATAAATAAATAAATAAATAAATAAATAAATAAATAAATAAATAAATAAATAAATAAATAAGTAAATAAATAAATAAATAAATAAATAAATAAGTAAATAAATAAATAAATAAATAATAAATCAATAAATAAAAAATAAATAATACAGAAATAATTGTATAAGAAAAAGTTCGAATAATAGAAATTAATTAATTTGTTGGCATCTTCAGGAATTTAATTCAATAATTATTTATATTTAATTTCTGGCCTGTATGATACAAATTGTTTTCACAAACAATCCTCGTAGCGACAGGGTGAATTTGTCTTTTACTCAGGCACTATTTATTCATTTATCAATCCATCACACTGAGGACTCATAATATTGGCGTAAAGTTGAAGAAAGAAAAAATAAAAAAAAATTAAAAACTAAAACAAAATTTGAGAGCACAAGAGAAGTGTGGTGCTGGTGCGCCAACATGCAGCCATACATTGTTGTGTTTTTGAGGATGGAACTGAAGAAATATTCAGACACTATCAGCGCAGTGAACAACAAGCTCTTCAAAAAAAATATGTTTGTGCGAAGCTTTTTTTTCAATTTCTTTTTGAGGATTGAGTTTGAGTCAAATTAAAAACAAAAGCATTTCAGTTTGAAAAATTCAAACGTAGCCGATGATAAACCAAAACTAAATTGTTTTACATAAAACAGTCAAAGACGTGCCATGCACGATTACGGAAGGAATAGCGGACTGCAGAGTACACAAATACATACATATTTCATTAACGAAAAAGAAAAATATTATTAAATGAAATTTGTAAAACAAAATAAATAAATTTTAGTCACAAAAAAAATTTTTTTTAGAAATTTCAATTACAAAAAACAAAAAGAAATTCAACGAATCTCAAAACAGCCACAAGAAAAAAATCCAATGAAAAGTTAAATCTTATTCATGAAAAACAAAAAACTCACAGCAATTGAACAAAAGAAAGACAAGAAAATAAATAATAATAAAATTAAATATAATTGCAAAACATCGTAACGCAGAAGGCCATATTGAAAAAGCGAGGAAAACAATTTTAAATTCAACACTTTCATTTTCATTGCCAACTGCCAGCAACAACAACGACAGCAACGAACAATTCCCAGCAACACAAGAAATACAAAAAAGCCACAATAACCAACATTTAACCAACTTCTTTTTAAATTTTTTTTTCTCTCGTCTTTCTTTAGTTTTTGGTTAAATAACTAAAATACAAAGCAAAAAACAAAAAAAAAAAAAAAAACAAAAAAAAAAACGAAACAAAGAAACAACAATAAAATAACAGCGAAAATTGTACAAAAATCAATTTATGAAATACAAATATTTTTATAGTCGTATGTGTAAAAGTGCTGTGCTGCTGAACAAATACAAATACAACAACAACAACAGCAAAATCAATTTATTTCATTTTGTGTGTTGTGGCTGTTTCTTCCGTTTCCAGTTCAATTTGTTAAAAACGTTATTTCTAAACGGTGCACTCATTACAAGAAGAGTTTCTGTTGAGACGCGAAATATTTACAATTTTTAACAGACAGAGCGCAAGAAGAGACGAAAGGAATAACACCAACAACAACAACAACAACAACAGCCTAATAAATAATTTACCATGCGCTTAACAGTGCTTCTCATAAGTGTTGGTAAGTAGTTTCAATTTGATTATTATAATTAATTATTTTTATGGAAATTGTTGTTGGCTTAACCCTTTAATGGCCACGGCTACGAAACACAGTGCATCAAATCGAGTACAACAAGCAAGAGATTTTAATTTTCTTTGCTTTAATAAATTGAACTTGAGGTCACTCAAGTTTCAATAAATATATTTCTTTTTTTATTATTAAACTCTTCAATATATCGACACGCTTCTTCTTTAGGAAAATGTGTTTCCTAATATTTTATAAATTTTCCAATATCAAAATTATAAAACAAATCTTATTGACAAACAAAGAATTGCTTTGTAATGCTAGTATCGTCTTGTTAATAGCACTTGTTAATTAAGCCCAAAGCTTGCAGCTGAGGCATTAAAAAGTTTTCAATCACATCACGACGTCGCTCGCCATTAACCCTTACCATTAATTCCTTCCCCTTACAAATTTATAATTTGGTTTTTTAAATTCAAATTTGGTCATTTAAATTCAAATGATGTAATAGGTAGATTTAAATGGAAAATAAGTAGAACGGTTTTTCAATGAAGTTTCATTTATTTTAAAGAGTATATTCAGTTAAATTTACTGACAAAGTTTTCTGAGTGTATATTCACATGTCCATTCAAATGAAAACGTGCCCAGTCACTCATTATGATTTCTTCAAGCTGTAACATCCCATTGTCATATGTACCGCAGCACAAATGGTCTTCTGGAAGAAGAAGCTTTTGTATCAACTAAATCTTAAATGGAAACAACCGCAAATATTTGTGCAAAATTATGGCCAAAGTTGTTCTTTGAAGACCGAGCTGCAGAGCACAGCATCGACTTAAGGTTGATGGACTGGTTTGAACACTTTCCTGAGCAGCAGTAATATTTTCAGTCGATCTTGCAGTACGTTGTCATTTCCTTTTTCTTCAAAATCATTTACTATCCGATAAATAGTGCGTCTTATTGGCATGATGTTTCTCCCGAAAATTTCACGATTTTGATAAAATGTTTTAAGGGTCAAAACAACTTTCTAGAAGATATAAACTTCCTTAGAAGGATTCTTCGCACCGTTTAGCTGGCGCTTAGATAGCCGTAAAAGTGAAAAACTTCCCCAAAATTTGCATTTTTTGTTCAATTCGACATTGAGAATTTGGTGTTTTTGTTCATTGAAAATTTGAAAATACTCAAGTACGAATAAGTTTCATCTTGCCAAAAAAATACCCTCATATTCTATTTACGTTTTCAACATTGTTTATTATTTCATTAAAGTTTCTTATTTTAAGGTTTTAAAGCTGTTTATTTTTCGTAACTTTTTTATGGTTTGCGAAATTTGCATAACACGTATTTTTTTTTTTTGTCAATTTGAAATTGCTTTTAGCGACTGTGCCTGTAACGGTGCTCTTGTTATTTTATTTGTTTAAATAAGTGTTTAGCAAAATGTTATTGTTGTTGTTGTTGTTGTATTAAGTGGAACATCACCTTAAAGTGAGCAAGCTGTGACCTTAATACGCTTATTTTAGGTTTATTCCATTTGCGGTTGAGTATTTATTTGTTTACTTTTATCTTCTCGTTTGTGTGAAAACGAAAACATTGTGTAATATTTAGTTATTATATTTCAATGTTTCTTTTTTTCGATGTTTATCTGTTTAAATGCTCCTAAAAATGTTGTAACACTCATCTGTAAACGAGCGAGCGAGTGCTCGCACTTTCAATTTGGTGGCAGATTCAGGAAAAAACGAAAAACGAAAGACTCAAGACACATACAGGCGTTTTCAATTAAATGAAATTTCAAAATTTACTACTTTTTTTAACGAGTTTTATATGTGGCAGAGAAATCTGTAATGTTAAAATAAATTGTTATCCGTATAACTTTTAATTATTTTAACTAAAATGTGTTTTGAAAATCTTTAATTGGCATGAGTCCAAAGATCATTTCAAGTTACATAAGATAATATTTAGTTATTAACAAATTGTTGAAAGTTATAAATAAAAACCTCAAGCAGTTGTATGATAAACATTTGCAAGCCCAATATTATATAAATTATATTTTCCCCAGCCAATAAGTTTTCAACTTTATTTATTTATTTTTTTTCTACAAGAAATCTTTCTCAATTTTGAGAGAGTAAAAATCCAACTAGAAAGCTCGATAAAATTATTAACAATTGTAAATCACATAGTTCGACATTAACATAAAATGAATGCTTAACAATCATTGGACCGGGCGAGAAGTTTGAAACCGTTCTTAACACTGATACAATAGCAGCAAACACAGAAATCAATTGGAAATCAATTGCATGTTGGTGAGAGAGTATAAAATATATAGCAAACAACAGAAAAATACAATGATAAAGTGGAAAGTTGATCAATAAGATTAAATTAAGACAGTCAGTAATGAAGAGCTCAGGTGGTAGGATGTCTATGCGCAGCTGCTTAAAAACAGTATACAATTAGTTAAGGCCTGGGTTCGAAGCAAATTTGGATGCTGATGAGTGACATGGTGGTGGTAAAACAGCCATGGGACGTGACCCAGCCAGCAAGTCTTCAGCTATAATTTTCTTGATTTTGATTACTCCAATTTTATCACAAAAAACCTTTCTCAATTTGGAGGAAGTAAAAATCGAAGTAGAAAGCCTGATTAAATTATTAACAAAAAAAAAAAAACATCTCCTGAAGAAGTCGACAAATATTATCGACGAAACGCGTTGAGAGAAACCCACAATGAAAGAAAATTATTTTATTTACATCTTGACAATAAGGTATGACTATTACTAGTCCAAAAAGTCAATCTTTTTAATATTAATCCTGCGATTGGTCAAAATAAATGTCAAAAAAAAAAAAATTATTATTGTTTTCAACAAAAGAAATCTTCGTTCTTATTTAGAGGAACAGAGAATAAAAATTATGCTTCTTGTCTGGCACATTTCTGCAGAACCAAATTTTGAGTCCTTCAACAGTTACAAAAATCTGATGTTAAGCAAAAGTGCGAGGAAGACTTAAAAGAAGTTATGAAAAACCCTTCACTTCAAGATCTCTAGTATGATTCCTGGGACCTCCTCAACTGAAACGTAGTGGCTGCTGGTTGACATCAAAATATCGTTTGGCTCGATATATCCGGGCGCTGTTGCTCAGCGATAGGCTTTGTACTGTAAAGAACTATGCTTGTTGAAGGTCACCGGGTCTGCTTAAGGAACTGGTGCGAATTTTCGTTTAAGTGAACCAGCCAGAAAAACGAGATGAAAAAGGGAGTAACTTCCAGTTTCATGATCTCCCTCAACATCGCTCGCTTGCTTAGATTCAGGCGATACTATAACAAATTTTAAAATATTATTAATGCTTTCGGCATTTTCATGCCAGCAAACGATGACGAGTGACATGGCAAAACTGGCGTTAAATATTACGGAAATTATTCTTTAGCAAACTGCTAAACTTTTTACCAGCCATCTACAAAACTTAAGCAACTCAAAAGATTAATACTTAAAATACATGATATCAATTTATGATTCACTCGGTATAAATGTCTAAAATTTTTTGTCATAAGATGAACTTCTGCATAAATTATCAGCATTTCGTTTGGTTAGAGGTTAAACGCATTCATGGAAATTTTACCAACTATCAGTTAAAATTTGTCTGCCATTCCGGTTTAAGCTAATTAATAAAGTTTTTGATTTGCAAACAAATTTCTGCCACCGCCGACAAAACTAAATATGAATGTATATTTTGTACAAAAACCAGCCAAATGAATGTTTAAGGAAATACAAGTTTATCAGCTGTTGGGCCTCACAAACAAAGACGACACCAGCATTCATCATAATCTGTTGCTGCCACAAGAAATCCACTCCATTCCCACTCTACCGGCAGATGTGAATCGCATGAGCAGCCACGAATTGTTTCGTTGTTTTTTTTTTGACAAAAAAATAATTATTACCATTTTTTTTGCGTTTTAAAACAAGTTTTTGTTGTAGTTGTTGTAAGATTATTGCAGCTTAAATTGGTATCCATTTTAATGGTAGGTTAATCCCCAGTTATGCAATCAAATTCCAAAATACCAGTAGCTTTTATTTTCAACGAACTGCATGATGATCGTCATCGTCATCATCATGATCATCATCATCATCATTATTATCATCGTGATTATCATCTTGCACATCGTTACCTTCGCGACGCTTCGTTGTTGTCTTCGTAGCTGATGGCGATAACGCCAAACCAAAAACAAACTGTGTGTTTGATTTAACAGCTTTTTTTAAAGCGGCTTTTTCAAGCATAACGAATGTTGCAACTGGCTTGAGTAATGAATGCATAGTAAATGATTACTGGCTGCTTGCTTTTTATGGCAGTTGCTTTTTTTTTTTTGTTTTCTTTCTTCTCAGGAAGTAAATCATATTTTGATAAGGCCGGGGGTCTGTTCACTTTCGTTTGTTTGGTTTGCTAAAAATAGTTTTCCTCTTTGCTGAAGTATCGTGTTGTTTGTATTCAAGCGGGGTTTTACGCTCAAAGAAAATTGAAAATTTTTCGTTAATGATCACTAACTCTTTGAGCAGCGGTTGACATAAAAAAAGATGCCATTATGATATGAAATTAAAGATTATGTATTTCGTTTTGCAGGTGAATCCAAATATTATTCATGATCATATTTTATTTTTCATCCACCGCTTTTTGCGATTTCCTGACTAACCAAATAATTTTACAGGCTAGTGGAATCTGCTATAGACTCCAGAGCACAGAATACTACCAGAAGGGTCACCAGCTCTACCAGACTACAAAAATTACCAATTTACTGCCAAATATATTGAAAGTGGCATCCTTACGGTACTTGTGGATCTAGTGAAGGACAGCAAACATGAAAATTTTTATATAGCTGTCTCTGTTGGTTGACTCCGCATTTGTTTACATTTGTTTTTTGGTTAGAAAAATTCAGTGCAAATCTGATGCAAACAAAACAGCTTTGCAAGCAAACAAATAATAATTATTTGTATTTAATATTTTATTTACATTGAGTACATCACTAGCAGTACATCGGATATATTTAAAACTTAATTTTCAAAGCTTTTCATTCATGTTTTCTACTTTTTTCGGAAAAATTATAACAAAACCAATATTTTTCCAAACACTTTACAACAACATTTTTTCATTGTTTATGTTTGTTTTTGTGTACACTGGTTAGTCTCACACACTCATATTGCTACGATTTTCTGTACTGCTCACTTCTGACTGGTCCCCAAACAAATGATATCGCCACTTTTCAAACGTCACTTTTGGGATATCTGTTTAGTCTGTGCTCCAGAGCAAGGCTTTTAGATACCTTGGTCGGCCATAAAATTGTTATCAAAATAACTATGCCCACTATGAATTGATTTTAAAAATTCTAGCTTAACTGTTTTCGCAATTCAATTTTTGGTGAGAGTACTTGGTAGTGTTTCATTATTTTTCATATTTTCTAAAGGTTGTTTATGGGTGCTTTTAGTAAAAAGCTCAAATCGAAAATTCAAAACATAGACAAGAATGCCAAATTTAGGAAAACAAAAGCAGATGTGACGTTATTTAAGCCAGTACCTGCCTGTTCTTTCTCCTACTTTATTTATTATCTGTCTTAATGATCGGCTAGTGCAAGTTCAAGGAAACTGCCGTCATGAGTTTGGCGTTATTTTTTCAAGCAGGAGAAAATTGGAGGGATAACAGACCCTCCGAAGTCCATTGACTACTGCTGACCGGCCTCAATGACCCACAGGGGACTTAGCATAAGCTTGTTGAACACGACCTCAGATAGTGTCGAATTATGTAGATCAATCAGACGACGTGGTTGTGATCTTTACGGAAAGCCTCAATTCGGACCCCGTTTTCAACGAAGAATTAGTTTCTTACAATATACTGAATGCAGCGTTATTCAGGCCGAATTTGTCGCAATAAAGAGAGCAGCTAACTGGTTGCAATACTGCAGGATATGTGGCATGTATATACAGGTCTCTACTGATATCAGGTTGATGTATTACACTCTTTTGCAAACCAGTCTCGTAGAGCAAAGTTCTCTATAGAGAGTATCAGATCCTTAAGCAGAGCCAGTGACTCCCAACAAGCATAGTTCTTTACAGTACAAAGCCTATTGCTGTGCAACAGCTCCTCGATATATCGTTCCAAACGATAACTTTGATGTCAACAAGTAGCCACTACGTTTTAGTTGAAGATCAACCTAATGATCAGTCAGAGTAAGTCCCTGAAATCCTACTGGGGATCTTGATCGCTGTAGTGGAGTGTTTTTTATTATTGTTTGATATTTTATGAACTTCTTTCAAGTCTATCTCGCTCGTTTGCTCAAGATGTGATTTTTATAACTATTGGAGCACTCAAAATTTGGTTGGCTCTATACTAAACCAAACCCTGTCCTTAGCTGGGTGACTAGTTAGTCAAGCTCTAACTTCCATTATAACCATTTTCGTAAATGTCTCAAGTCAAATCAATTTCTGTTACATAATAAACATATGATATTTTTCAGGGGTGATATTTGCACTGGTTAACCAAATATTGGCAGCACCAGGCAGTGATGACGCTGTCTACGAGCCGCGGCACTTAGAGAACGATCAATGTAAGTTTTAGAGCACTCCATGAACACTCACACATTATCCATATAAAACTATTGAGTTTGGATTCATAACTACTTTTAAGGCAGCGTCTTTTTTCCAGTCACAATCGGACTCACCATTTTCCAAGCAACAAGCGGCTCTTAAGGTCAGCAGATTGGGACGTGGCAAGGACTTAAAACACGCAAATGAGGGCAAATCGGAAGCCGACTCAGTGGCCGATTCGCTGGCAGAAGATGATTCTGATGACGAGTCCATAGAGCTCTATGATGAAGAAAGTGAAGAAAATAGCAGCAGTGGCAGCGCTAGTGAGAGCAGTAGCGATGAATTTTTTCCACGTCTCCTATCACAATCTGCATTTCATCGTATTTCGGAAACCCTGGGCGCATTGAATACTGTAGGTCATATGCTGGTCGATACAATGCGCGGCCATGATGGCAAAGCTGATGCTAGTTCTACCACAACTTTGAGCCCAGCAGCATCACTAGCAACCACATTTCAGACTGATGTGGAGCAGCAGCAGCAGCCCTCTAAATTTTTAACCTTACCTACAGTGGAAAGTGTCTTTTTGCCCGAGGCAAACCCTGCAGAGGTACCAATGGCAAACAAAAGAGTTGGCCAGGAAGAAGAGCCCATTGGCAAGCCCATGTTTGTTGAGAACAAGGAAGTGAAGAAGAAAAGAAAAAGGAAGAAGACTAACAAAAATAAGGTGAAGAAACCTCTGGCTGCCGCACAAAATAATACCACCAGCTTTAATCAAATACCCATCACCACGCTGAGGCCTTCAGTGACAATAAGCACAACTGTGACAGCCAGCGCCAGACCCTATTTAGATGCTGTGGCTCTGGCAACTGACGAATCATCTGCCAAGGATGTGGAAAATCGCTGCAAAACTCCCAGTGGAAGACCAGGTCGCTGTGAAGATTTAAGCAGCTGTCCCGCCTTACTTTTAAATCTGAGCAGCTTACGAGAGTCGTTATGTTTCAAAAGTCTTTTTGTGCCTGGGGTATGCTGCCCCCTGGTCGAAACTCCCACAATTTTGACAACACAAAGACCTCTGCGCTTAACAACACGGCCTCCAATTACAATTGCTACCACAACTACCACTCGCAAGCCTACAAATCGGCCGTCTTCACCCAGCTTGGTCTTAAGACCTCATGGCAAACCTTCTACTACTACGACCACCACAACCACAGAACTACCTTTGGACCCGGCAGACTTGGAGCTGTTGGGCATGAATGGTATAGTGGATGCCGAAGAATGTGGCCAACAAGAATACTCAACGGGTCGCATAGTGGGTGGTGTTGAGTCACCGAACGGTCAATGGCCTTGGATGGCAGCAATTTTCTTACATGGCCCCAAGCGCACAGAATTTTGGTGCGGTGGCTCATTGATTGGCTCCAAATACATACTTACAGCTGCCCATTGCACCAGGGACTCCCGACAAAAGCCGTAAGTAGTTTTTGAATACCTCCAGCCGTATGACTTCTGATATTGACTATATTGTTTTTAGCTTTGCTGCCCGCCAGTTCACTGTGCGTTTGGGAGACATTGATCTCTCCACCGATGGCGAACCATCGGCTCCGGTTACATTTGCCGTCAAAGAGGTACGTGCTCATGAGCGATTTTCTCGTATTGGCTTCTACAACGACATTGCTATTTTGGTGTTGGACAAGCCGGTGCGCAAGTCCAAATATGTAATACCAGTATGCCTGCCTAGACTGGGGAGAATGCCGCCCAAAGAACGTTTGCCTGGCCGAAGAGCCACAGTGGTGGGCTGGGGTACAACATATTATGGCGGCAAAGAATCAACATCACAGCGGCAAGCTGAATTGCCAATTTGGCGCAATGATGATTGTGACCGTTCCTATTTCCAGCCCATAAATGAGAATTTCATATGTGCTGGCTATTCGGATGGCGGTGTAGATGCGTGTCAGGTAAATTATTATTGAAAAAGAAAAAAATACCAAATAATACATGTTTGTTTTTTTTTTCAGGGCGACTCTGGTGGTCCGCTGATGATGCGTTATGATTCTCATTGGCTGCAATTGGGTGTGGTGTCGTTTGGTAATAAATGTGGTGAGCCTGGTTACCCCGGCGTTTATACTCGAGTTAGTGAATATCTGGATTGGATACGTGAGCACACAAAAGACTAAAGATAATTTGTAAGCTAAAGACTGAGTATACATTAACAATTTGATGGCAATAAAAATGAAAAGGGTAAAGTAGATGTCAGAGAAATTTTACCTGCTGTCGTAGACTCGGCCTGTTCAAGCTCAAGCTACTTGCATACGTACGTGTTCTTAGAAAATGTATTTGTTTTAGAGATAATAACTAGTCTTATATGTTTTTTTTTAATGTATTATTTAAAAATACTTTGTTAATGTTGATGTAGTTTTTTTTTTTTTTAGGAAATGTATGTATTTCATTTTAGTTTAAGAAATATAATTTATTTTTATCTTAAATAGCGATATATTATAATATTATTTAATAGGTTTTTATTCGATTCGTTTTTAAAAACAAGTCGCAATCAAATTAGATCCCAACATGAAGCATTTTTCACTCTACGACAAGAGATATAGAAAGCAATCCTGCTGTCCAACCAAAAGCTAATTATTTGCAACACTATAAAGGGAGTGATTCTCATGGTCACGTCACTCGCTTGTGACGGTGCCAGTAGAAGTTCTCTATTGTGTCAAATTCGCTTAAGTGACAATTGTAACGATATATTGGCAATAATAATTGTTACGAGAAGTGACAAAACAGTCACAGTGTTTTTGATAGCGACGATTGTCATGCTGTGATATGACTATGAGACTCAGGCCACAGTTCGTCATATAAAGGTATGGAAATTCTTTGGCCCAGGCCATACATATACATACATACATACATATATCAATAGAATATTAAGTTCAGGGGCCGGATTCTGGCATTCGTGATCGAATATACTCGATAATAAAAACAATGTAGAGCAAAAACAAAATGAGCAACAAACACACAGCATTCTATAACGAAATCGTTCAATCACGAGTGCCAGAATTTGGCCCCAGGTTTCGGTTACGACAGTTTTTAAATATTTGGATTGGAAGGAACGATTTTCTACGGAGTGATAATTCGCAATATGGCTTCGTTTGAGATAGTTTTCGAAATAAGCCTGCTTTGGGCTTAGAGGTGGGTTGTTCTACATATGATTCAGACTTTTAATACACATTGACAGACGATTAATACACATTGGTTTAATGAATATTTTTCCATAATAAATTTGCCCTGTTTCTACTTCACGACTTCCAAATATGAACTATGAAGACTAATGTTTACCAAAATGGCAGCTAAACAAAGTAGTATATGTTTTCGCTGGGCACCCTGTATAGTCAATAAGATTTCGTCTAAGGAGGGTTCTTGGGCTGAGGGGTATTCCCGCAGAAACGAACTAAGATTTTTCTACGGAGGTTCCTTACTATTTTCATGTGGCAAATCTTATTAATTTTATCAATAAAGAGAATACATAAAATCAAGGATGAAAGTTAGTTTTCATTATATTTTGCTACAAAAAAAAAATCCATGGAGAAAAACTTATCGATTCTATTAGGTTTCCTTGTAAATTGCATACAATAAGGATTTCGTATTGATTCCTTAAAGAGCACCTTAAGAATGCCTTGTTTCAAAAAGGTGTTTCTTATTGATTTCATTTGGTCCCTAAATGATCGTGTGCACATCCTGTACTCTATTTGATCTTAAATTTCTTTGTGTGGCTTGTGGTGGGTGAGTTAGTAGAGTGGCCTACTAACAATCGCAAGGTTAAGGGTTCTAATCGGGAAAAATCTTTCTTACAAAATCAATCAGAACAGCTAATAACAATTTTAAATTTCCTTCCCGGTTTTTTGAATAAGGAATTCCTTTTTCAAATAATAAAACTTCCTTCTTGAAAGGAAAAATAAATCATAGAGATGTCTTATTAACTTTGCTCTCATTTATTGGCTCTTTATTAGGCTCTTTTTTCTCTGTGTGCACAGCAAAAAACGAAACAGTGTCCATGTACAATGGGACACTGTGTTACTGGACATTATGACACACTGGTTGTTTCAACATAATCACCATGTAGATCATGTCCTTCGACGTTAGATACATATATCACCATGACGGTGAGTTTAGCTTCCACCCTTCCACAATATCCAGAAACTTAGTCTTGTTGAAAATAAAAATTAACTGTCTAATAAATTTTTTCCTACGGGAAAAAATTTAACACCCATATTCATAAAAACTATTGAAGGTTTATTACACGTTTATTTGACAAATATTGCGTAGAAATACGTCAAATAAGAGCTTAACAAACTTACAATAATTATTATGAATATGGCCTTAAAAATATAAAATTTTATAGAAAAAATTTAAAAGGAATCATATTGATGATTGCACGTTTTGGGGAAAATCAAATCATTCCTAGCAACAACAAACACAACAAACAATTATTTTTTTGTGTGAAATGAAATATGCATGTAGGTATGTATCTAAGTACTTATTAGCATAAAAGAGAATTTAAATGTACAGTTTTTGTTTATTTTCTATTTGAATATAAACAAATTATTTTTTGCCTTTGAAGAAATCGCTTTAAAATAAAATAAATCAATCAACACTAGAGGTCAAAAAGATAAAACATTACAAATGTTCAAGCAACAAGAATGAAATAAAATAAAAATAGAGTTGGCCCAACGGTCAGCGTTGCCATTTTAGCAGAATTCACTACATTTTTAGCCCAATCAATTTCAACATGCTCAAGGAAAATATTTTACTCCCATAAACATTCCTTGATTATAATACACACGACAGAGTGAGATCTCATAACTATTTTTATATCACTCATTTTACTTTTGACATTTCATTATTCAATAAATGGGATATTATTAGTGAAAAAAAAAATTAGAAAATATATTTTAAATTTTTAATACTTACAGAACACTTTTTCTTAAATATTTATATACATCTAGGTCTGTTCTGAAAATCTCTGCTTGAAAAATTTCCAAAAAAAAAAAAATTAAATTGCATAAAAAACCTGACTTTATGCTGATCTTTAAATATTTTTGTTATGTGAAGCCGCTCAAAATACTACTGTAGACTTCACTTCACTTTATTGTTGAAAAATTCTTATTTTGAGTTTAGAAATCATGTGATTTAAAATCCCTTGATTTGCAAAACAGGAGGTTTGTGATTTTTAGACCATAAAATTGATTTTTTTAATTCATTTACATAAATATTTATATATGTACATCAACATCAGTTCAGAACAGAAAATCTCTGATTGTAAAATTAAAAAAAAAAATCCATAAAAAACCTGACTTTATACTGATCTTTAAGGATTTTTCTAATGTGAAGCCGCTTAAAATATTACTCCTGACTTCACTAATAGCGTTTTGTTTTCTTGTTGTAAAATTCTTGCTTTAAGCTTAGAAATCATGTGACTTAAAGGCCCATGATTTGCAAAACAAGAGGTTTGTAATTTTGAAACAATAAATTTGATTTTTTCAATTCACTTACAATTCATGTTTTTGTAATTTTACAAGAGCTTTTCTCCGTAAGAAAATCTGAAGAAATAGTCCAAGAGTAATCGTAACCTTGTTTTCAATTTATAATCACTACTCAAGGCAGCCCGATATCAGTGAGCCTTACCAGCCCAGCTAACTACTGCTTTTAGCTGGCAGAACTGTCAAAATACACAACACAAACACAGATACATATGTACGCGAACAAACGGGTAACAGAAGTTCAAGATTTCTATCAACAAAATACATGAAGTGATTGTTGTAGTTATGAGGCTACCAGATATCGAGGTACCTTGTCACAACTCATTTTCCCTCAAAACTTTGCTTTCAATGAACATTTTATTCATAATGCCAGGAATGAGAAAAGAGAAACAATTTTCATGGAATTATCATTCATGATTGGGCTGATTGTGTTCTATTTTATTAAGAGAAGTTTGTACAATTACAATAATATAGCAATATTTCATTATTTTCGAATGTGGAAGTTTTCGTGGAAATTTTGGGGATTTTTGGGGATGACAAATTGAGAATCGGGGATAGGGTCTAAAAAAATTATATTAAATTATTTCTTCATTTTAAGCAGGAAATTAGCTAAGCAAAAATATTTTAGGTAAAAACGTTTCGTTTTGTTTGTTCTATTCATTGGGGTTTCACTGTAATCGCCACCATATATTCGCTGCTACTGTGAGCGCCGCTGCTCAGTCTCTGTTTAGTTCAGTGCATTGTTTTCATGGCTTCGTTGTATTTGCCCCTTAAACGCTGATGTTAGTTTTGGTAAAACCTTCGCGTCTTTAAAACGTTCTGCTGATTTTAGACGAGCAGAAGTGACACAATAAATGCTCATGTATTTATTGTGTTTATTTTGTTAGCGAAATTACTAAGTGAACCCGCCAAAATTAAGTCAATGAAATTCCTACATAAGAGTGTATTTATGTATGTATGTGCATTCTGATAGATAAAATATTTGTGAATTATTAGATTCATATCATAATGTTTACGTATTTTTGTTTTCCAAACGTGCTACCTGCTGAGTGTGTGTGTGTGTGGTATTTTTTAATTAAATACTTTAATCGTTATCGCCTGATTGCTCATCGTACTGCTTTGCCAGTTAGAAAATCATTAGTAATAATTTATTAATACAAATAAAATCGATTTCACTTAAATTAGTGATGAAATTAAGTTGAAAATAATTATGAAACTTGCATGCGGCTATGATTTTATTTTCAACTGTAAGAATTTGTTTACAACAATAAACATGCTGTTGTTGTTGTGTTTGCCGCTACGTACATTTCTATAGATTTGTTTTTGTTTTACGGGATTTCACATGTTGGCTGTTCAGTGACGTATGGCGGACGTTCTCATGGCATACAAATTCGCTCGCTCTCTCTCTCTCTCTCTCTCTCTTTCTCTTTGGGTAAGCAAAATAAGTGTGTATAATTCTTATGTAGAATCGAAGAGTGGTTGTTTTTGCCGAATCATTAATTTTGATTGAAAATTGTTCAAGTGTAAAATACTGGCTTAAAAATGGGGAATCTGTCTATCTCCAAAATGTCTAAAACTGTCAACCGTGTTTGGTATGGTTGCTGCTTAAATAAATAATAGCCTTTTCACACTTATCAACATCTAACATCTACCATCAATTTGCGATGATGTTGAAATTTCCCCATAAGAAATATACAGGGCTAAAAACCAACATCTTTCAACATCTTTATAAAATGTTCCTAACTCATTTTGTTCCACTCAACATCTTTCGATTATTTTAGTGTCGTCACTAAAAAAATTACAAAATTGTAGTGGCATCACTGTAAATTTTGACATTCAAAATCATTAAAAAAGGAGTTGTGTCCAAAATGATGTCTTCATGAACTTCTTCCTCCAGCAAGCTTTTTATGGATTCTATACACTGCATTAGTAGTAGAGATTGTTCTTGCAAGCTAACTGCTAATCAAGGCAGATTAAACAGGTAAAAACACTAAAACAGCTGCTCGTTGTTTATTAACTGCTTAGTGTCAAAAGTTTGTTTACAAGCCGTTTAACGTGCTCTGATTTCTAAGAAATGCGCAAGTGATTTTGTAGCTACTACTGAAGAAAAAGTAAAATAAGCCAGTGATTTTGCTTATTTTATTCCATAAAAAAGTAAAGTAATAATTTTTAAGTGGTTTAAATAAATTTATTTTACGAAATTTGTGTAATTTCGTTTTTTGTATACACTCACAAACCAGTTTAACAAAACAAAAAACAAATGAGAGAAGAATTTGACAGTATGCAGTTATTTTTCTACCAACAACTCTCGTGTATTTTTTTTTGGTCTGCTAGTGCTTGTCTAGGTACAAGCCTTGCTGCTAATCCTACTATTATTTTGTCTTCAAAATCTATTTATATTATATTTTTATTGTCTTTAATGCAAAACGTGGCTTTATTTATTTTGGCAGCTGTGTATGTATATGTGATGTTAGATGTTGTCTGTGAACGCATGTTTCACATTTTCAACATCTTCAACACGTTCCACGAAAATGTTGATAAGTGTGAAAAGGCTATAAAACTCTAATGGTGTTTTCGTTTCTAACAACAGTTTTCGTGTTCGTTTCCAAGGAATAAAATATTTTCGAAATATGTTTGCTACCCAGAAATAGCCAGAAAAAAAAAATACTTTTCTTTACTTAATTGATATTAATTAAGATGTGACTATTTAATATACATAAATGTATTACAATACCTTAGTTCAATGAAATTAAAATTTTCAGTAAAAATAAAAAATAGGTTTTTCAGTTTATTTATATGGACAACAATTTGTCGACGTTGTGCCATTGATTTTTCTATAGCCTCCGGCATGAATGAAAAAAATTCCACTACGATATAGGAATGAAAAAAAAAACGATTTTCGAGGCATCCGATTTTAGATATTTTTTTGTATTTTTTAATGGCAGTCCCCCTATTTTGTCTATGTACATACATATGTATGTTTTCCCCAGGATTGGAACAAGTATGAACTTGATGGTAACACAATTTCATAAACAATTGCTCTTTTGTAAGAGAAGGAAGACCATTGTCGAGTTCTCTCAAGTCGGCATGCGTAGTGCTCGCTCCCCTTTTCATTGAGTTCAGGGTCGAATGCTTCGCATGCCGGTAGTCGAATTGTGAGTACAGTGAGCTCTTAGCTGTGGAGATTTATGTTGTTAAGAAGTGAATTTTTGACAAAATATGTATTAATTATAAAATATATTTTTACACCGGTATTCATAAAAAATAAAACATTGTTAAAATACATTTTAGAACAAATTTTTCATATCAAATTTGTTCTAAAATGTATTTGAGCAACATTTTATTTTTTATGAATACCGGTGTTAATGTTTGAAACAAAAACAAAGTACATACTAATTCCTTACAATTGCATAACTATGTATGTACTTGTATTTGGTATAAAAATACATTGTACATATGTATGTATGTATAAATATGTGGGCGCATACTCACTTGCTACTGTTGTATTTAATTTCAATATGAATACTGGAGCCCAACAACTGGTGGCAGAGTTCTCAGATGTGACATTTTTTAAACTTAGTTGGCGTCGCAATGTACCAACCATTTGGTAATTTGTTATATGACTTTTCCTTATTTAATTAAAATTGAGAAAAGTAAGTGGTTGAATATGGTCTTAGTAAGAAGTAGTTATAGGCATAAATAAAATTTATAAATTATATAGTGGGTGATCATTTTAGTTAATTTTAGGAATACATCCAATAGTGATAGAGATACATATGTATATCGTCAATATCTTTTGCCGATGCATGGTTACTTTTTTATAATTTATTTCCTTAATCTGCTTTTATGAACAAATAATTTTATATTTCTAATTACTGCGGACTGTGTTGCGTTGCACAAAACCAGATTTTCTATTAAGAATTTATACGGCAAACTTTATTGAAAATATAAAAAATTTCAATTCCTCACAAACCCGCCTAAATTAAGGCATCAATCATTTTTTGGTTTGCTTTCTAAACCACCCATTTTGTATGGGAGTGGGTGGCTTAGAGAACAAAAAAATATCTGGACGCACTAATTTAGTTTAGTTAAGTTTTCAAACTCTTGTTTTGAATCATATGCGAAAGTATTTGATTTGCGAAAAATGGGCAAAAGACGAAAATTGATTTCCTATATTTTATGAAATCTTCGAAACCCATAAAAGGCACAACTGATATCAAGACGCGATAAATTGCGAACAGTTCGCAAATAAAAAGAAAATAACAATAAATTGATACTTGTTAAAGCGAAAAAAAAAGTTAAAATAGTTTATAAAAACAATAAAAAAGGACAAAGAACTTGCTAGAAAATCCGCGAAAATTCACAAAAAATTTTTAAATATCCAAACTAGACGTAAAATAGTTTAAAAAAGTCCGGCACAAAAACGTTCAAATTCGCACAAAGGTTGTAAAAGTAAGAAGTACGACTTCAAATGCTTTATTTAAACGTTAAGCAAAGTGCTGACGTTTTTTGTCGTTGAATTTGGCGCAAAAGAAAAATATAAATCTGGCATCCCTAGACATCGAATGCATACACAAAAATTATGAGAGCGAGGAAACCCATTATGCACAAACACATGCCTGTGTACCGCACATTAAGTCGTCAACAGTCACAACTCAAAATTCATTAACGTTCAGGTGAAACAGGAATCGTTTTTAGGCGACTTTAAAAAGGGAGGAGGCGGTTATCTACTCGTGTGTGTGTGTGTACTTGATTTCTCTTTTACGTTCCTTCCACTGGTTATTTTCGAACATACAGTCACCTACATTTAAAGTTCGGTTGACGCATGACGACAAAAAAAGTCTGCTTACATTTGGTTCAAATATTTTTTTTTTGGAAATCGAATTAATAAAAATTAATTTATGAATAATGGTTTCTATATGAGAACGATCTTTTTAAAAACTTTCTAGAGAGAAGTTAACAAGATGTATTACAAAGTTTATTAGACGGACAGAAGCCCCGAAATATATTTAATTTGCAAAATTTTTTTTTACTATTCTAAAGAGTGTGACCACAGATTTCAAGGCTTATTTGAACATTTCTGATTTTCATTTTGTTCATGGGAATTATGGAATAAGTAGTTAAGTTTCAGACATTCTTTTAAGAATTTTTCGAGACTACTGATGAGTTGATTAGCATCAACAAAATATCGGCGGCAGATGGACTGCTAAAAGTGATAGAAAACATTAATTAGGTCTATTTTGCGACCTAGAATAATGCTAAAACAAATTCCATTATGAATTATGAAACGTACATGAATATTAGTTCAAAGATTTGGGTAACGTGTACCACATTTTCAATGCTCATTGACAAAATACAAAATACTCGAACACGAAAGCATGGTTCGTTGACACTAACTCTGGAAGGTCTCTGAAGGGGAATAACTTTTATTCATATTAATTATAATTTGTTGAGCTTGAGCCCATTTTCATTTCGTTTATTTTTTGGCATTATTTTCAATATTTCGATACCCCATGGTGTACCTCTGCCAGGAAAATTATTTTCGTTACTTTTTCCCAAATGTGAAAAAACAAAGCTCAAAAAATTATAATTAATATCCACAATAATTAAAGGTCGAATATTTCGTATAGAAACCAAATATTTGTTATTTGTTTATTACAATGTATATAAATGTCGATATGTTGAAATTAAGACGATATTAAACAGCAAAAACATGTAGAATATTAAATGAAAATGACAAAACTAGTAGCTAAAATCGCCAAGGCAGAAAACTCTCAGTTCTCAAAGAAAATTTTTTATTCCCTTTTTGAAAAATAAATCCCTGATAATATGGCAGCACTAATCAAGAGAATACGTATGGACAAATGTTGCAGAAGTTAGTTCAACTACTTGACACTAGATGTCCTCATGCGAAAAGCAAACTAAATCGCGGAATTGAAAACAAAATTATTAAATATCCGTTTAAAAAATGAAATAATTTTAAAAATGCAAAGTAATCCGACAACGAAGCGAATTTTCAGAAAAATGGGAGCTTTTTGTAAAACTTGTTTGAAAGCTATAAAAGTAGTAACGTTACTATATTAACATACACACACACACACACACACACTAGAGCAATGCGCTTGAGTGTTTCATGAATCACGTCACTCATGTTCACGATCAAAATGATTTTACTCACGCACGCTATTTTTTGACTTCTTTTTCGTACTCTCATGAGAAAGATTTTTCGTAGTCGTGATTCCCATACGTTCCAGGGTGCGGAATTTCACTACACATCGTTGAGTTTGTGAAGCATTGAAAGAAAGAAATTTCAAATTAAGTTGGGCAAAAACCTTAATGGTCAGGTGCTACCACCCACCTTAACCCCGACATACGTTATGGTTAGATTCAAAACTTTCCTTTGCATTGAATGCAGTTGGGTACTATATTTTTTTCTGGAATTTAAGAAAAAACTGAGATTTTTAAAGAAACCCTGAGGGAAATCTAGAGTCAAGTCGCTACATTTTTCGCCTATATTGGTGATTTTTTTTGTCAAATTGTCAACAGGGTGTCTCCAGTTTCTTGTTTTATGAAGAGTGTTGTGATTGTTGAAATTTGTAAGCCCACCAAAATCATAAATTAAAAACCGTTTTTATTTGGCAAGAAAACATTGAGTTAACAATATTGTTAATGAGGAGACAAATTTTTTTTCTTGATTTTTCAATTGACTTTCTCTACTGACATTTCTATCAGGGTAGCGACTAAGTCTATAGAGAAACAATAGTACTCATATAGTCGTCATATAGTCGCATTAGAACCACCTAGTCACTAGTTGCCCCGTCAGTAGTTGATTTGCAGTGACAAGCACATGTTGAATGTCAATCATTGTATGAGGTATAATATGTCACTAGTACTGGTGACCATGTCAATAGTATATTATTAGAGTTTCTCTACTGGTATTTCTTTCACGGAATATATAGAATAATATTTTGTGATGCATTTTATCACAGAAAATGTTCAAATAATGTATTAAATATTCTTTTGCACTCGCAACTTATTTTCAAATTGAATTTTTTAATGTGTCTGATTTTGCATAAAACCAGTATGCATTCAGATCCTTTCATGATTGATGTGTGTGTGTGTGTGTGTGTGCGTGCGTAGTGTAACTAATATAAAATGTAAAAAATTTAATAAAATCCTCCATCACGTATTTGATTTTGATTTTATACATTGAATAAAAGCCGAGTTTTATTGTAATTTCAAAATTATGCATCACGTTTGAAAACTGTAAAATTCATGTGTGTAGAAAAGCGTAAACATCATTTGAGTTTTTACTTCAGCCAACAAATACATGTATAAATGCACATATACATAAGTGTATATGTATGCACACTAGGCTGTGTCGATTTGTTTGTACAAGAATTTGTCGATGGCGGAATGCCATCGTTTTTTCAATAGCTTTTAGTATGAGGAACAAAAAGTTCCATACATCATACCTCAAAATAAATGTCATTTTCGAGGCGTCTGAGTACCAATCTTTTTTTGATTTTAGTATGGGAGCGCCCTAAAAGTTCCACTATGACAAAAATATCCCTTGCAAGAAATAGAAAATTAACAACTTACCCTGCAAGAACAGTGTCGGTCATATGATCCATCATATGACCGACACTGCTGATGGATTCATACATCAGGGTTTCTATAATTTTCTTAAGGACAAAATGAAAAAACTGATGTAAACATTCGTGTACGTGTGAGCTATTTTTTTAACCAGCGTTACCACCTCAGCAAAGCGATCATTCAAAATCTTTTTTGCAAAATGCCCACAAAATTACATGTAATGCTATTAATTTCTTTGTTGATAAATAAAAAAAGAATTTTTCGAAAATTTTCAAAAAACAATTCCAAGAGAATATAATAAACTATATTTAAAGAAAAAAAAAATGGACAAATGAACCTATAAAAACATTAATGCATAAACGTAGTTCCACATGAAATTACCAAATTAATAAGGGAAAATCAAAATACTAAAACAATCATTGTAATGGCAACGCTGAAACCTATAAAATTGCTTTGCATGTGTTAGTAATTGAGTTGTTAATGTGTTAGTTTCCATCAGCTATTTCTTGCAGGGTTAATTACTAACACATGCAAAGCAATTTTATAGCTTTCAGAGTTGCCATTACACTGATTTTTTTTAGTATTCTGATTATCCCATATTAATTTGATAATTTCATGTGGAACTACGTTTATGCATACATGTTTTAATAGGTTTATTTATATTTTTTTCTTTGAAAAAAAAAAAAAAAACGGTGCAGCGGATGATTCTGTTTTCTATTGTTAAAACTGCAATTGACTGTTGTTTTTCGCTTAATTTTATCTAAATGTGTCTCTATTTTCCTTTAATTGTTTTGTGAAATTTTTCGAAAAACTTATTTTATTTTAATTATTCTTACATATATTAATTATTATTACATATTCAATTATTCATTATGAACTTATTCAAATGTGAACTTAATTATTTATTTGCTTTAAGAGACAATTGAAATGTATTAATTCAGGTCCAAAAATGATCCACAAACATTTTTTGAAGAGGTTCATTTTTGGACCTGCATTAATATAGTAATTATTAATTTATATATGTAATAATTATTATTTTATGTATATATGTATATACATGTATGTATGTCTGTGGGCATTTTGAAAAAAAAAAAGATTTCGAATGATCACTTTGCTGAGGTGGTAACGCTGGTTTAAACAAGAAATCACACGTGCACGAATGTTTACATCAGTTTTTTCATTTTGCCCTTCAGAAAATGATAGAAAGCCTGATGTATGAACCCATGAGCAATGTCGGTCATGTGATCTGTTCTTACTGGGTCCTTTTCGAGGTGTCCGATTTCCAATTTGTTTTTGTTGGATTCTTGGCGTGGTCGATGTGCTTGAAAGAAATATTGGGAAGCAAAATTTATTAGAGATCGATCACACATATCGCTCCTCTACGGGCTTTATGGCTCTATGGGGCAAGTTAGTACGATTGGCGGGAAAAAATTTCATTTCCTTAGAGAAGCCCAACTACGGCCCCCTGAGACTGATTAAGGCCAGCCGGTCTAAATGGTAATATTTTGTATTACAAGAAGATTCGCTCTTAAAATTTTGTTAGTGTATCATAGCGATTCCTTCACGACTGGTTGGTCCCCGAACTTCAAATGCAAGAGCAGACCTCTATATTTGCTGTACGTGCGAACATGCTGCAGTAGAGTTTAATTTAAAATTAATTCATGTTTAGTTGTATTGGTAGCACTGTGCACAATTCCAATAATAGATTTGAGAACTATTTTTTTTTTGATTTTTTTTAATGAAATTTCTTTCCAAACACATAATGCAGCAAAAGTGATAATTTATCATCAAAACTTGGACATTTTTCCATTATTAGTTTTTGTGCAGGTACATTTTCTATTCGCACGTATACATGTATGTGGTTGTGATTGTGATTGTGGTTGTAGTTGTTGTATTCGCATTTTCCGCGTGCCGTATTGTTATTGGCAAAGTTGAATTTAAAAAGTTTCCTTTCTGCTGCTTGCGACTGCAGTAATTTGAATAAAAAAGAAGCAGAAAGAATAAAAAAAAAACCACATGAACAATAAAAGCTGAAAACTGAATACCTTAAGCTCAACGGAGGCTAAAATGCAGAAAAAGGTGATTTTGTTGGGATTATTTTGATATTGGTTGTTTGATAAGAGCACAAAAGATGAAGAAAAAAAACACAAACATTTTTTAGCACTCAGTTGAAATTGTGCAAAGAAATCAAAGAAAAACATGGCATACAAACACTCATACCTGCTGCTAAATGTTGTGGTGGTTCTGAAACCGCCATGTTACGTACCCCAGCCAATAAGTCCTCAATATCACTGTTCTCGTCTTCTTGAAAAATCTTGATCTCTACAATTTTACCACAAAAAAGTCTCCCAATTCTGAGGAATTAAAATCGAACTAAAAGTCCAATACAGTAATTACTGATTGTAAATCACAAAATTCGACCATAAAGTTGAGTCAAATGGCTGTCAGATATTGTTCTACTTTTTGATGTTGCTTTTCAGAAACTCTTTTTTTTATTTATTCCAAAATGAATGTTTTGTATTGCCCAGTAAAACCCAGCAAAATACATTTTACTTGTTCAAAATAAAAATAAATATTTTACCTTTTAAACTTTGACATTTAAGCTGAAACTTTATTTGTGCAAACTTCCTCTTTAGTAGTTCTCTTTTACTTTTATGGCCACAAATAGGATGAAATTATTTATTAATTTGTGCATAATAAAATGTAAGAACAAAACACAAGATCTGCTACACATTTAATATGCATGAAAATACTAAATTCCCTCCACTTGAAACGTAAAGTTTTTTGTATTCGTATTTGTATGCAACGCTAAGGACATAAATTCTCAACACACCCTCATAAACCAAATGATTTAAATACATATGTATTAAAAGTTTTAAGCTTTGAAACAGAGAATGTTGCAAAGAATTTAAAACCTCAAATTTCTGCAATCTAAAATCGTGCCAGCCACTTCATCCTATAAAGATTAATTTTGAACATTGAAATGTTTGTGTGGGAAAATCAGGCAGCAACATTTGTGTGGATAGAGGACCGGAGGGCTGGTGTGGCAGCATGAACTGTATAAAGAGCTTTTGGCCTTTAACCAGCTGCCGTGGCACTCGTCGTTTCCATTCCTTACAAAAAAGGATTTATTTCAGGACCTTATAACCTGAGACACAGAAGTGAAAAGGTTTTGAATATTTTTCAAATTACAACTTATACGGGAAAGTGCCGACAAATCTGCAAATGCAGGCCGTTTTGTGGTCTTCTTCTCTAAATATTTCCGTTTTAAAATTTTCACTTCTTGATGCCTGCTTGATGAGTTCCAACCCGGCGATGTATTAAATCCGGCGCAATGAGACATCTTACAACACTGCCCAAAGAGCAGCCGCTCAACAACTGCTCGCATACAAAATTTATTTAATCTGATATATCTGAGGAGAAAGAAATATCTCAACTCTGCTATAGTGTGATTCGCCAGATCGCATTGCTGCGAAAGGGGTTACGGCTGGTACATCTCAATCTAATAAACAGGATAAGGTCTTTAAACAGCTCCAATGGCTGCCGCAAATCTAGTTTATTAGAAAGTATTTTCTGTTGCCAAGCAGCAGATACATTTGTTTTCTTAAACATGGCTGCTAAGGACGCCATACCATATACGAGGCTTGGCTTTTATATTTCGGGAAATAAATATTAATTATCGAAAATCACTTTATTGTTTTTCAAAATACTACCCATGAAAGTATATAGACTTTTGTATGCGTTTGAACCAATTGTCGCAGAACTTTTGCCACTGTGATTAAGGTATCTCCAAAAACGGCATTCTGAATGCAGCAACCGCTTCTTGAGGTGTCAAAAACCACTTGACCACTCAGTTTGTTGTTTACGTAAGGGAATAAAAAGAAGTCATGCGGTGCCAAGTCAGGACTATACTGTCTATAAACGTTCCCCTTGGAATAGAGTTTTCAGGGCAATAATATTTATTGAATATTGAAAGTTCAATAAATATTATAATTATTAGATATCGTGCAATTATTTCATATATTCAGTATTTTATTTGCACAATCGATGTTAAAATGGTTGTCAGCATGAAATTCGCTCATATCTGACACATAAAAATGCCGATAGCGGTTACTTGTTTAGTTTTATGCCGCCAGCACACTGCAGCGTCACACAATCGTGCGTGTATGCGTGTTTTAAGCCACCCATCGGTCTGTCAGCCACATGACGTGGTTGTAACTATGACAACAGCTGATTTTCGATTTGCACATTGATTTCAAACACTGGAGTTTGTTATATCAATAATTTATTGAAGCGAAATTCCCAGACAACATGGGGAAAATGCGAATGTGTTTGCACTTTAATTTCTATGTGTTGGTGGGTCTTATGGGTGCAGTTTCAAATATCCAGTGGCATAGTAACGCTTTCATATATTATTAGTGATTATAAGCGTTTTTTGGTTTTGTTTCAGATAAATGCCAGAGAATATAAATACACCTTTATTTTGGTTTTTATTTAAAATAAATGCTATGAATTACAGATAAGAGTAAAATATGAGCAGCTTGTTATGCTTCGCTGAGTTTCAGGAAACGAAAGATTTTATTTAAGCAGTTTGAATTGTATCGTTCATGCTGGTACATTGAGAACCTCAAGAGACACAATGTCAACTATTGGCATACAAACAATGCGACCACTACTCTATTGTGAAACTTAGTTCTGGGCGAGTCCTGCTAACCAAATTCTGATGCAGAGAAGTTACTTTATATTCAGTCTCCAAGCACAAAAATCAGGGAGTTTATTTATTACAAGTAAAAACTGCAAACAATTGAATTGAGCAAAATCTTCAAAAAGAGAGCTCAGACCTTAATTTGAATTAAATATTAAAAAAAAAATAAAAAAAAACAAGAAATGAAACGAAATAAAATGAGTCCTCAAACAAAAATAAAATATATAAGTTTCCAAAATAACTAAAAGTGCAGTCAAATATTTGCCGAAAAAAAGGTGACCACTACTGTGTTGTACACAATTCCAAATAGATGAGAGATGAGATCCCGATTTGAAAGAAATTTTTGAAAAGAAATATGAAATAAGTCATCAAAATAAAATCAGCATGTTTTCAAACTGACTAAAGATGGAACGGTCATATATAAACTCATATTTGCCAACTTATGTTGAAAAAAACGTGACCACTAATTTCTTGTTGGATAAATACAATCATAGAAGCAACTAAAATTGCATGCACATTTGTATGAATACATTAGCAAAGAGCAAAAATAGGTAAAAACATTAAATTTCTCTGAATTACATTTTAAGGTTATGTTTGCTCAAAGATCAATTGCAAAATTTACAGCAAATAATTATTTGATCTTACAAAAAAAAAAAAAAATATACGTATATGCAAGAACGAGTACAAATATGCTCTAAATATTGTTTTTAATCGGTGAGCAAACATAACCTTAAAATATGCTAATACATAAATATGTGAAATTTATTGGTTTTTTTCTCGGTTTCTCATTTCCTTGTGGTTTGTTGTTGTATCTAAGTTAATGTTCATGCAATTTTACTTGCTTATATGATTGTATTTACCCAAAATAGAGGTAAAGAAGGAAATAGTGGTCACGTTTTTTTTTTAAACATAAGTGGTTAAATATTAGTTTATAAGCTAGCATAGTGTTTTTAGTCCGTTTTTAAACGTACATGCGTTTGTACCCCAGCCAATAAGTCATCAACTTTACTTTTCTTGTCTTCAATAAAAATTTTGATCACTTCAGTTTTATCACAAAAAGAGTTGTTCTCAATTTTGGGGAAATAAAAATCGAACTCAAGCCTGATAAGATTATGAACAATTGTAAATCATATGGTTCGATTACAAATTTGAAATTAATAGATATGTTTCATTTTAGTTTAGTGACTTATTTCATATTTCTTTTGGAGATTTAACTCAAATCGGAGTCTGACCTCAAACTTTGCTCATTTTAATTAGTTGGAGGTTTTTCTTTGTAATAAATAGACTTGTTGTTGATAAACATTGCATTGATAAACATTGTACTGAGCTTTATATGTTTTTTTATTTAGCACTTCGAAAGCCTTTGGATTCTGTGTCTGTTTGCGCAGGCCACAGATTTGCATTTCCCGACAGGACTTAATATGTGGCAAACAAATGGTTGAAAAAACAGGATACTTTATATAGAAAAAGCCTGTTTCAACTATGTTTTTTTATAAAAAAAGAACAGCTAGAAGCACCTCAAGCTCAACTGAAGAATGTGAAGAAGAAAACTATGAAAAGAAAAAGTCGAGGCAAACAGGATCAAGAAAAACCAAAAATATATACAAACCCTGCACAGATGTTTGTCTTACTTGGCTTTATAGCAAAAATTTAAATGTTTGAAAATTCTAATGCAATCAAAACTTATTCAGTTTTGATAGCCATCTTCTCATTTCTATTTAATTCCCCGGTCGAAGTACCGCTTCCGATATCCCTTGAGCTATCAAAGTAAAACAAGGTTTCATATCAATCACATCGTCTCAGGACGGTGTTATACCAGTTTAGCGTAAAGTTTTTATACTAATAGAAAAAGATTTGATTAAATATGCCCAGCCGTAATTTGACAAATTGAGGGCCGTGACATTTTATTTTTACTCGATAAAGCATTCGCTATCGAAAGTCGGCTCCGGGTTCCCATTTATTTTTTTTTTGTTTGTCTGTTTTGTAAGCCGCTAACTTTTAAAGCAAAACTGTTTACTTATTATTTAGCTATTGTGTGTGAATTTATGAGCCATGAAATAGCTCAGTCTAAACTCGTAAATTTAATTAGTTTGTTGCTTCGTTAATTAGTTTTTTTTTTGCCCTTCATACGTAACGTAAGTGTAGTCGGCCTAGAACGATTTTGCGACATCATTGACATTAAGTTATCACAAATAAATCTACTACTGTACTTTGCTGATGATGTTTAGATTTCAGTTTATCAAACAAAGTTGAGTACGAATGAACAATTTTGGCATAATTTAGCGGAATTTCATACCTGTGCATAAATCGTTATGGTTTTTGTGGATTGAAAGTGCATTTTGGTTTTGACAATAGAAAAATATTAAAAAAAAAACTTTTAGTTTAGCTAAATAAAAGTTGGCAAAAACAAAAGGCCTCAATAAAGTTCCAAGCCAGTCATTACAAACACACACACAACACTGTTAAACGTGGCACGGAAAAGCGTAAAGTTTGTGTGTGAAAGAGTGAGAGGGAGAGAGAGAGAGAGAGCGTGCGAGCAAGCAACTACGCCTTTGTTTGTGCTACAGAAATCCTGCAGAGATTTTGACAGGTGCATGTGAAAGTATGTGCAAGCGTGTGTGTGTGTGTTCCATTGTTATTTATTTGTTTTTAGCATTGGTTTACTTTATCCTTGACAGAAAACGAAAATTGTTTTTATTTCTATTTATTTTCCTTGCAGCTCCTCCACCAATTGAACTTTATAACTAAGAGTTCTTTAAAACAGAAAACAAAAAATTAAAAAAAAAATAACAAATAGTTGCTTTACATTTTGCAACTATTTGTAATCGTTTGTAAATTCAAGGCAGCTGCTTTGAATTATTTTAAATTAAGTCATGGATTCACCAACACCGCCAATCGTTATTGAGGATCCCAACGGTTCAGCAATGGACGCCTGCTTCACCGCATTCGACAAAGACGGGTGAGTGCAACTGCATTTTTTCTGTGGGTTTTATTTGTGAAAACATTTTTGTTCTTCGCATAAAAACATAAAAATTATTTAATCGCTTTTTTTTAAAACATGTTATCGCCAAGATTAATCTTTAATCCCTGACTTTGTGAGTTTTTCTGTTTTTGTGTAAATGGCAATATTTTTTGCCATCATATGGCAATTTTTTGTAATGCACTTGTTTTATTTACTCAGACATTAATTTTTTTTCTCTGACTTAAATTAAGTTAAATTTTATTTAAAAAAATTTTTTTTTTAAATAAAATATTTATAGAAAAGGCTTAAAGCGCCAAGCACAAGTGTAAATTCTTAATTAATATTAATAAAAAAAAATATTAATTGAAACAAATAAGTGCAAAGTAAATTTGTGAGTTTCAGTGAATTATTGAGAGCGAAAGAATAGATAATAGAGAGAGTTCTTGAAAAATAACTATAACAAACAAAGTCCACTTACCAGTTGAGTGGCTGCAATGAAATGTTGGCGGCAAATAGACGGCTGAAAGCAGAAAAAGCAATTAGAAAAAAGTCTTTATAATAAAAGATTTAAAGGTTATATTTTATAACAAAAAGTATTTTTTCATATTGAAGAAAATCAAAAATTGTCTCTTGTTTGAAATCCTTAAGATATTAATTAAAAAAAAAATATATATATATATATATAAATGAGATGAAATCACACAGCATGAACCAAAAAAAAAAAAGCGGCATTGAAATGGTGAACCATTTGAGGAGATAGCGGCTAAAAACCCATCTTTTTTTTATATTTTGCTTAATATTGAACAAGAAGATAAAAACATTTTTAGCACGCTGAACATACAGATGTTTCTGAGCCGCCTCCGAAAAGATGGCCAATTGAATTTTATTTTTTGCTTTTCTACTTTGTCAATATTAAGCAAAAAGCAATTGGTTCATTGTCTCTTTTAGATGATATTTTTCATGCCACAAAACTGTTCAACATTTTCTTTATTGTCATGCCTGGCCATTTGAGTGCCATTTTAAACTATAATATTATCACTACCAATCATATTCCATTGTCATTTCGTACCATATTAAAAAAAAGGTTTAAGGTCAACCATTTCGCTGTCAAATTCAATCATAATACTTGTCGTCATTTATATTTTTGTTGTATTCAGCCAATATTGTTAAGTGCAGCCTGTAGTATGAAAATAGTACAGTTAGATTTAACAACGATATGGTTGGAAATAACAAAAGTATGGTTAGAATTGACATTACTAAGTATGGTTGGACACAACAAGATTATGATTGAATATAGCAATAACATTGGTTAGGGGCCACAATAACCTAATCACTGAAAGCGGACCCAGTAACAATGTGCATGTTTTAAAATAAGCCTCCATTATATTGGATTCGCTCTCATATAGATTAATAGTTATTTCTATTACAATTCATTGGTTTATCAGCATTTAAAATTTTTTGTGGGCATACATTTTTCAATGGTCCTTCGAGCCGCATAAAATAAGTTTATGAGCGAAACGGCTGCTAATGAAAAGCGTGAAGGTCTCGACACAGCTAATTGTACCCCAGCATATTATTATTAGTATTTTTTGAATCAATGTGAAAAGAACAAAGTGGGCTAATTTTATATATTTTTATTGTTTTTTTTTTTTTTTTTTTGTGGAATATTTAAAGTGACGATCGCCTTAATTTGGCTGAGTTTGCCTTGATATGCCGAGCACTTTTTCGCAATGATCGAGGTCATATCTATGAGCTAGCGGAGGATCGTTTACAGCAAATCTTTTCAGTATTCGATACAAATGAAGATGGACACATTGACAGGCAAGAATTCAAATTCTGTTGGAATCAATGGATAAAAACGGTGAGTCGAGATCATGGATATTTAATAATTTTGGACATCTACAGGGATTTAATTGGGTATATAGATGTATTGTAAAAATAAGGAACTAATGAAATGGAATTTTGGGCATCTGCAGGAATTTAATTGGGCATAGATCTATTGTAAAATTAAGGGACTAATGAAATGGAATAGTTTCGTGTGCTTCTTGGTTGCATTAATCTTTACTTATGCACAAGGCGGCCAAAAAGGAGATAACAAATCAGCGTAAACACTGCGCATCTCACTTCTGGAAATGCGCTAAAATTTGTAGGTAAACACATGATACAACTAATAAGGTAACCTTTTCCCTACAATAAATATAACAGCCATTTTGTTTTTGTACAACTTCTGTAAACTGTCAAAAAGATGCCGCTTCTACATTTATAGCAGAGAGAGATGAACAGAGCTTACATTGAGATTTGCTGTCTCGTTTTGGCTGCCTTACATCTCTGCATACTCTTGATAAAGTAGTTAATGATTAAAGTAGTTAATGACTAAAGTAGTTAGATGATTAACGGTTTAGCCGATGAGTCTACCTTATTAGTTAAATCATGGATAAACAAAAGAAAACATGATTTTACAGTGCTTTTTAAGGTGTTAAGAAAAAGTGTATAATGCATAGTATAGCTATTTGTTTTTAACAGACTTTCAATCAATTGATTCCATCTGTGTCTTAAGAGCGGATGTGGAACAATTTCGCAGCACCCTTTTTGGTGCCCAACCTTAGAAACCCCGCAGTTCTTTCTGCTACCGAAGCCACACGCTACCGAACTCTTCATGTGCCTCACATTAATGGCTATTCAAAGTATTAATATCAATTCAAGATTATTAGGTTCGTTTGCATGTGTGCTGTGCTCGCGTTAATTGTCGTCATTCATGAGTAGAGAACAATTTTGCATGAAGTGAAGTGATTGTGATGGATGTCACTCATCATTATTTCTCACATACAAACTTGCTGTACTCGCATTTGTTTCAGCCAATAAATTAAAAAGTTGGCATAAGTATAAAAGCGGTTTACTGTGTGTACTTCAAATGCGCCATAATACCACATACGCGCTTAAAACACGTGTTTGCTGCAACACTGTCATAACTCAGTGATGAAATAAATGTTGATTTCTTATGAGCCACTTGGCACAAGAAACTCCATCAAAACTAAGTGCACTTTGTCTCTAGGTACGCAAAAGGTTGTGCGCGTTTCATAGTTTGCATTGACGCAGACGTACATGCATACTTATGAGGGATTCTATATAACTCGGCCTTTAGTCGTAATGTCAGTTTATGGAGTTATGATGACTTTGCAGCGAACGTTGGAGCTTAACAAATTTCTCTTGCATTGTTGGCAAATTGATTTAAAGCTTTAATCCTTTTGAAATTTTTCAATTTCAGCTTCACTCTAATTGAAGGACCATCAAATGTCATTACAGAAGTTTTATTTGTCAGTTTTCATTCATATTTACACACTCGTCTAAAGCCTTTTCTCATGAGTTTGAGTGATTTGTTACAAAAAAAAAAAAAAAAAAAAAAAAAATTATAAAAAAAAATAGAACACAATTAGCGCCGACATGATGCTGTAAAGATGAATACAGCAATTTAATTCAAACGGATGTTTTAATTTCATATTTCATACATATTAATATTTTGTATTTAATGGAAATTAAATGATTTACATTTAATAATATTTCATAAATATTTCTTTTACAGTATTAGTTTTTTTTTACTAGGACTCCCATTTATAAGATTATTATCTTGTTGTGCTAGTTTTCCACTTAAATAAACAATTTTCAATAATTAACCCCCGATTTTTAAATTGGGATTTAAATACAAAATCAGTAAATTTTCCTTAAAATTTAAGTTGGACTTAAAATAGCTTTCTGTTTTACAGTCTAAAATTATTTTTGGTAATTAATTGTAATAAAAGTACGGCCGCACAATGTAAGTGTCAAAAAATTATCGATAACTCAATAAAAAAAAAAAACAGCTGTTTAAACAAATTTGGAAGCAAGTGACATTGTGAAAAGTTTAGAAAATAATAAATTGTTTTGTAAAAATTATTAAAATGAGTAGCAAAAGTGATAAAAGGACTCCCAATTTCACTGCCACACAACTTGATTACCTTCTGGAAATAATAAAAAATCAAATTATGAAACAAAAAAAAACATGTGCAATTTTCTTAATTTGCACAACAAAACCAAACTGTCAAAATCATATGGCAGTACAAAAAACTTAAATCGATTTTAAATGGACACGGCAGGCCGTTTAAGTTTGATTTAAATATCAACTGTTTGACTCAATTTTGTATTTAAATCAAATTTAAATTGTAATGGCATTTAAAATCCAAGTCAAAATTGGGGGTAAGAGGATGAAATAAGAATTATAATTCTTTTTAGATTTTTCGAGTCTACTGATGAGTTGTTGAGCAACAACGAAATGTCGGCGCAACGAAATTATAGACGGCTGAAAAAGGCAGAAAACATTTGAAAAGGTCTATTTTTGGACCCAAAATAATATTTTTTAAAAATAAATAATACCCTATTTCTTTCAAATTGATTTTATGGCAAAGACATTCCCGCCTTGTTGAAGGTTTTACACAGCAACCACACCTACAACAGCAACAGCAACACAACAACAACCATAAACAACTCATACATAAATTACAACCCTGAATTGTGTGTTCTTCCTGCCACTGAAAGTAAAAAACATCAAGACTTTCTTACAAAAAGGAAAATTTTTCCAGCAAAAAAGAAAAAAAAAAAGTTGAAGAAAAGTTGGCTGAAAGCATCAGCATAGAATTTGCAATGTCATATTATAATGATTACAATGACACTGCTTTTGTGGCTGCTGTTGTCTACCTTTCAAACTTGATTATAATTTTTCTGTTGTTGTATGTTTGGCTGGTGCCACGTCTTTTACTTAATTTTGGATTTATCTCATCTCACTGTCTGTCTGTCTGTATTCATGCTTATAACTCGTTTCCGTTTAAAGGAAAGCAGAAACTGTAGCAAAAAAAGAAGAAGAAGAAGAAATACAAAATTCAAATGAGAAGTTGTAAAACTTAATGTAATTTTTCATATGAATATTTTCCCTTAACCTTAGAAAAGGGTAAAAAAAGTTTCGAGCAAGAAAGAAGAAGTTGCAGTTCAGTTCAGAGCAAGAAACTTTCATGGTTGGCTGTTGTTACTTTTTCTTGTTAAATTTATGCGATCGCTGATGTGTATTTTTTCTTTATTGGTTATCCTGTCGTTACAGATTGTGCGCCCGGTGAACGCTTTCCTTATTGTTGATGTACAAAATGACTTTATAAGTGGTTCCTTGGATATAAGTAATTGCAGTGCACAACAAAAAGGACATGAGGTAAGTTTGTGCTGCTACGCTTTTCTTTTGCTTTCTTTTTTTGTTTTGGCTGGAGATGAGTTTAAACATTTTTTTTCTTTGTAATAACGAATGTGATGATGACTTAAAATGCATGCAGGTAGAAGTGTAATAAAGATGTTAAATGAAAAGTTATATACTTTGGAAAATCCCTGATAAGACTAACACTAAAAGCTGGGCAACAACAGTGGCTGTTTCGCATAAACGAAGGTGTAGAGCAGAGCGGCTGTTTAAAAATCAATAAGTGATTGAGTAATGAAGTGAGATCGAAATAAATTGGGTGCTACAAGGTTCAGCAGACAACTGCCATGTAAAAGTAAACCTGACAAAATGTTGATTAAAAAGCAAGTTGAACTTATACCAAAATAATGATTTCATTTAAAATAAATTCGCACTAAAATTAATAATTTTATCAGGCGTGAAGGAGTTCGATTTTACTTTCTCAAAATTGTGCAAGAGTTTTTTGTGCTAAAATTGGAATGATCAAAATTTTTGGAAGAACACAAGAAAAGAAAAGTTGAAGGATTATTGGATGGCTGTTTCACGTCCATCGTTCAAAAAGGTTTCATAACACTTTTTTAACACATCTTAATGTTAGATAATTACAAAAAATTTTTTATATGAACATGCAGAAATGTACTTTAATTAACAAGAAAACATTTTTTTTCAATTTTTGAGGCTTCGTCTGGTAACAGGTTGAAACTACAATTTTTCATCTTTTGTGAATAAAATCAAAAGTTGCCCACAGATTTTGGTCATTTAAAGCTCATTTTGTTTCAAACATAATTTTTTATATACACGTGAAAATTTGTAGGCATAGCTTAATTTTTCAATTTTTTATGCAGTTTTAAAGATCACAAAATTTCAAGAATTTGCAAAAAATAATTTTTTTTTTCAAAAAAAAAATTTTTTTTCTAAAAATTGAAATTTCTTTTTAATGAATTATATATCAGATTAAAGGTTATTTTATTGCGGAATTTCGGTTTTTTACTAAAGTTCAATAAATGAAAATTTTTTTTAGTTAGTTCAATACATGTAGTGCAACCTCCTCCATTTTTAAAATAACGGTAAATCTCGAAAATGCGAGCTAACCTAGAAAAACGGATAGCACCACTGAATTCAGCGTACCCGAATTAGGTTTAGTCACTGGTTGCCACGTTTGTCGGCAAAAAAAAGTTTCAAATTCAAGCACAGTGTTATTAATTATTTATTAAAAGACTATAAATTATATATTAAATGAGCTTAAGTTCGTTTATATCGGATAGGCGATTTTTAGGCCAGGCGATTTTTTTGTGGCTTCACTATATCTGTTGTTATTGAAGAGCCTGCCCCCGTCTGTGCTTCCAAGTTGAGAATTCTTACGTTTGTTAAAAACATATGCATGCATAAGCATGCATTTGCATGTGTTCACGATGCATGTTTGCCAGTGATGTGATGGCATTTGGCAACTGAGTGCTAAAGTGCAATTAAAGCAATTTGTTATTTATTTCAAATAAGTATAAACTTTAAGGCAAACTTTTTTGTTTTTGGTTTTTTTTCTTGTTAAGGTACCCATGTGTTAAAAACTTATTTTGACTTAAATGAATTTCTCTTTGCTGTTCAAAGAAGTGACTGGCACAATTTTGTGTGTGTGTGTGTGCTGCCATTTTTACTTACTATTTGCCTGTTGTATATTTGCATGTAATTTATGCGATGAGAACTTTAAAACGGAAACGGATATATTTTTACTTACACTACATCCGCACATTTTGCTTAAGAGTGTTGCAAGTGTGTCTGTTGGCAGACTGCTTGCACGAAAAAAAAAACACATAAGACGAGTTATAGCGGAAATGTTTTACACCTTAATTTTTTACATGCACATTAGCAGTTTTTGCTTATTCGGTTTATAAAAAAAGGGTGACCTTTCTTAAAAAAAAAAAAAAAAATACAAATCATTAGACATCCCCCCTGCCTGAATTTAGTTAATAAAATAAAAAGTAGTGTATTTTATGTTTCTTCCATTCATACAAATAAAAATTTATTCAAAAATGAACTTAATCATTTTCTATTTTTTTGTGAATTTTTGAAAATCTAAAATTTCAAAAGAAAAACATTCAACAATAAACTTAATTATTTATTCGCTTTAAGAGCCAATCGAAATGTATTATTTTGGATGTAAAAATAGACCTTTTCAAATGTTTTCTGTCTTTTTCAGCCGTCTATATGCCGGCGATATTTCGTTGTTGCTAAACCAAGTGTAGCAAAGTAAAGGTGTTGCAAGACGTAAAATGTTTTCTGTATAAAAAGTTTGTTTGAACATTTCTGATTCTCATTTTGTTCATGAGAATTTTGGATTTGAAACATTCTTTTTAGATTTTTCGGGTCTACTGATGAGCTGTTTAGCAACAACGAAATATCGGCGGCATATAGACGGCTGGAAAAGACAGCAAACATTTGAAAAGGTCTATTTTAGACCCAAAATAATAAAACATTTATTTTAATTGTTTACTTTGCTTTAAAAAAAGTTTCCTTCAAATCATAAAATAAACAAAATTTTTTTGTTGCCTAAATCTGTCATTAGAATAGTTGACTGCTGAACTCAATTGCTCCAGGCCATTAAATACCATTTGAAGTCTTTACTTTCAACTGAGTCACAAAGTAACACCACCCGTTTTAGCAATTAATAATTCAAACCGCTGTTTTATAAAAACTAGATTTTTTTCTATTTACTAAAAATTCTGGGCCTTCGATTTACTTTCACTCCATACTTAACTTACTAATTGTAGCCGCCTACAATATTATAGCACGTATCTTATATGATTAGGCTTGGTCAGTATCCAGAAGATACATATGTATGTATTCCATATGGGAATTCATTTAAAAATATTTTTATTTAAGCGTTTAATAGCGAGAAATTTTTGGCCGAATATGGATAAGCAAATAAATGAATGGGCAGATGAAACTATAAGCTGACCGACATCAAAGGTAAATAGATTCTGGGGGACCGTTTCGAACACATATATATTTAGATATGCTGGGGGACCGTTTCGAACACCTATATTTAGATATTCTTGGTTCACTACCACCATCTCATGGTTACTGGTATCAACTTACAATAATTAATCATTTAACCCGTTGGCCGTAGGTATACCCTCTAAGGGACATAAATACAAAAACAATAGTAGATATTTTGTAACTGAATTTAAAGCGAACGTCTCTCTCTCTCTCTCTCTCTCTCTTTGCAGATTTTAGAGCCAATCAATAATCTTTTGGACACAGTGGATTTTGATGCTGTTTTCTATTCGTTGGACTGGCATCCCAGTGATCATGTTTCGTTTATTGACAATGTGAAAATGAGGCCGTTGGATGAAAACTCTCCAGTAAGAGCATTTTGTTATTTGATTGGGGATTTCATGTGAAACATATTTTCCTCTAGGTGGATGCCGACTCAGCCCAAGTTTTTGATACGGTAATTTTTGCTGGACCACCACCCATGAAACAACGTCTCTGGCCACGCCACTGTGTGCAAGATTCCTGGGGTGCCGAATTACACAAAGACTTGAAGGTGGTAGAGAGCGGTGTCAAGGTGTACAAGGGTACAAATCCCGAAGTGGACTCCTATTCAGTATTCTGGGATAACAAAAAACTATCGGATACCACGCTGAATGTGCAATTGAAAATGAAGGGCACCACCGATATTTATGTTTGCGGTCTGGCCTATGATGTGTGTGTGGGCGCCACGGCTGTGGATGCTTTGTCCGTGGGCTATCGCACCATTTTGATCGATGACTGTTGCCGGGGTACAGATTTTCATGATATTGAACATACCAAGGAAAAAGTGATAAGCAATCATGGTGTTGTGGTGCATTCAAATGAGGTGAAGTTTTTGTTTGGAATTTTAGATTGTGTATACTAAATTTTTACTTTTCAGGTCAAAGCCATGGCTGAGGGCAGAGACCGCCGGCCAGAACTTGGTTACAAATTGGCCATGGAATTGAAAAATCCCGATTCGGTTTTATCTCAACGCAGCAATGGCATGCGTTCGGTGGAGTAAACCGCACACTTATTTTAAATGAACTCAATTCTCCGGACCTGATCAGTGAAAAAAGACCTTGATGCTTCTTGCCCTCTTACAACTGTTTTTACACCATTATTACTATTATTATTAATTTAATGTACTTAATAATTTATTTTATTATATTTAAGTACCACTTAATATCTCATTTTCAAATGCTTGTTCTTCAGGCAAAACAATCTGTATTAATCAGGGTTTTCAGTTATAAAGTATTATGAAATAGTTCTACTTTTTGGCTTCTAAAGCGTTTGATATGCACACGGCTTTGTTTAGTTTTAAGTTAACAGCAATAAAAAAAAGAAGATATTCGAATAAAATAAAAATCTTGAAACTGAAATCTTAATAAAAGACAAATCTGAAATTAAAAAAAATTTATTTTTTTCATGGTCTATTTACAGCTGTGCAAAATATTTTACAAAATTCCCAAATATTATTGAGAAACACCACTTATACCACTAAATAGACCACATTCTTGGCTTCCTTTTCCATGTGGTCCAGTTGAGTTACACTCAAAAAATGTGCCCATATATGTCCAAATTCTTTCCAAGATCATTGAATTTTCACTTAGTCAAAATTTCAAATTTTTTTTTTTAAAAAATTCTCAAATACAATTGAGAAACACCACTTATACCACCAAATAGACCACATTCTTGGCTTCCTTTTCCATGTGGTCCAGTTGAGTTACACTAAAAAAATATGCCTATGTCCAAATTCTTTCCGAGATCATTGAGTTTTCTCTTAGTTAAAATTTCAAAATTCTCAAATACAATTGAGAAACGGCACTTATCCACTAAATAGACCACACTCTTAGCTTCTTTTTCCATGTGGTCCAGTTGAGTTACACTCAAGAAATGTGCCTATATACATATGTCCAAATTCTTTCAGAGATAATCGATTTTTTACGGTGCAGCAGTGCAGTTAAAAATTTTTTTTTTTTAGTTTTCTCAATTTTAAAATTCTGATAGTTTTTATTACTATTTTTAAATATTCTTTTATTTTACTTATACATACATATATATTTACGGAAATTTTTACTTTCACAGATAAACATGTTGGTACAGTGTTCGCTTACGAAAAACATATTTAACTTCACGCTTAAATATGTCGTTACGTTATTTCGTTACGTGAAACATATTTAACTCGGTATATTTATCTTCACACACATCAGTATCTTCAGTAATGCAACTGTGATTTTGCTCATAAAGTACTTAAAACATGGCGAACGCACTGTATGAGCCAATTTATTCTATCGAAAACCCCGCAAAACCAATTTTATGAAAAAGGGATTCCTACAAAACGTTAAAAATGAGAATAGAAACCACAAAGTATACAGAGTTGAAAGGGAGAGCAAATCAGTGTGAACTCTGTGCACCTCAGCTCTGCAAATGTTCTAAAATTTTTAGCAAAACAAGAAATTGAAAGTTATATTAAAGTTAGCTGGGGACCATACACCACAGCACAAAGTACACAGAGCTGAAAAGCGGTTAAAACGAGATAGCAAACCAAAACAAAAAAAACTCTGCTTGTCTCGTTTTTGGAAACGTTCTAGAATTAGTAACCAAAACAAAAGAGAAGAGTTTTTTTTTGCAGTTTCTCTTTATTCTACTTTGTGATTTTATGCTGTAGAAAAAGTGATGGTTTTTGTTAAAATTATTTAAATAGTAAAAAAAAGAGTTTGAAATTGTGCTTTTCCTTAATAATGTTTAATACAAACACTGTAGTGACAAATAATTATTTATAGAATAGTGTTTTGATTGTACAATTGCACCGAAATTTGTGTGTGGCCTTGTGCTGTTTCTATTAAAAAAAAATAGCACTTTTTGTTTTGTTGACATTTGTTTTTCATATAAAGAGCATAGTATAGCTATCTCTTTAAACAAACTGTCTATCAGCTGCTTTGGCCGATTTTCAAAAGTCACTTTTTCACCTCTGTGCACTCTGTGATACCACGGCTGTAGTCTAGTCCACCACGGCGTTCATCAGCTCGCAAAAGGCTTCGAAGCCAGATCATAACTAACTGCATACTGCGATTCACCCATCATACTCATTTCTATTTTTTTTCTTTTATGCTTTAACAACAGAAATTGAAATATTAAACTGAAAGCAAACGTTTTTTTTTTGCTTTCATACAATTCTGTGCAAATTTTATAAACAGAGAAATAACAAATATGTATAAATTAGTATAAAGCTGGAAATAAACAAACTTTATTTCGAGAGGATAAAACAAAGTTGAAGAGCGCTTTTCAAATGAATGTTTTGTCTTTTGATAGAAAATAAAACAACTATCATGGCTGCAATGCCGGCTGCACGACAAAAAAAATTCCAGCAAGTCACAGTGTCTTTGTTTCACACTTTTGTTCAAAAATTATTTATTTGCTCTAAAAGAGTCAATTAAAATGAATTATTTTAGGCCTAAAAATACAGCTAATGTTTTATGTCTTGTTCAGCCATTTCGTTGATGTTAATCACCTCACCAGTAGACTCGAAAAATCTTAAAAAAAAAAATATCTCAAAAAAGTCCATTTTAATTCTAAGCAAGTAAAAGCGAATTAAAAGTCCGCTAAAGTAGTTAACAATTGTAAATAATAAAACCAAACAAAAAAAAAAATTAAAAATTTGCAACACAAACAAAGCAACCCGGTTTCGTCGCGGAGCAGGTTCTCTAATTATTTTTTAACAGCGCCAATTAAAATTTATATTTATATGTAGATCATCTTTTTGAAGCAATTTCAGGCTCCCATGTGTTTCTTCAAAAAAAAAATTGCGCTTGCTAAAATTTTTACGTATGTCATTAAATGAAATGAAAACTGAAAAGCCTGCAACAAAGATATAATTAACAACTTGATAGAAATCAACAAATCAAACCTCGTCTTTGTCAAGGAATTATGGAATTATACATCACACCACTTAAAAAATCAGCCTTACAATATTAACTTTTATTTATTTGTTTAAAATAAATTAAGTAAAAAGAAAAAATTGACGCAGTTAACGGTATTAAATTGATGCATTCACTGTGAATATAATGATTTAACAAAAGAATTCTGTGAAATAAAAAAAGCTGCTTGTGTGCACTGGCTTCATTTGATATGGATACCAGAGGTTTGCACAGGTTAAATGCAATTATGAGAACAAACAACGACTGATGGCCCGATCTGTTTTACGAGGGTTGTCTTTTATGTTTCGGGATTTGGTAAACCCTAGTGTTGCATTCTGGCAACTGACAGCTTTATTGTAAAGCTGAAATGTTTTGAGGTTATACGTACTCAGAACGTTATGACATACGAGCGACTGTGTTGTTCACAGTAATTAAAACGATTCATCTCGGCCCAAAAAATGGAATTAAATCGTCAACATTTTCCTGCTATTATTTTTTTTTTTTTGCAACTTTAACCATGGCTTAACTCAGCTACAGAATATGGATGAATTCAATTAAATTTTTGCCACTGAAGCACCATCAAGGACCAGTGTTGATCGATGGTATGGTGAATTCAATTGTGCTCATAGTTCACTCCAAGACGAACTTTGCTCCGAAAACCATTGATGCTGTGTGCAAACTGATATTGCTAGATCATCATGTGACCCATTGTGATATTAAGACAAATTTAGGCATTGGTGGAACCCGCAAACATTCAATAATGCATAAACATTTGAGTGTCAAAAAAATTTGTTCGCAAGGGATGCCACACAATTTGTCAATAGCCCAAGAAAAGGCTCGAAAGAAATGCTCCGAAAATACGATTGTGGTGCTTCGAAATACGTCTAATAATAGCGTGACAGGTGGTGAATCGTGGATTTACAAGTATGAGCCTAAAAGTAAGCAGCAATCGACTGTCTGTGTGTTTCAAGATGAATAAAATCCAACAAAAATGTTCGAGCCAGAAGCACTTCCAAGCAAATGGTCGCCTCTTTTATCGGAAAACTTGTACATGTCACATCTGTACCACTAGAGCAACGCAGAGCAGTCAATTCTGAGCGGTACACAACGATTTGTTTGCCAGTTGCCTTCCAAGGAGCCAAGAAAACCAACCGCCGAAGACAGACCACTCTTCACCACGTCCATGCAAGTTCTCACACATTGTCACCAACAACTGGATTTTTGAGCACCCAGAACATGAATTTGATGAGTCAATGACTTTGTTTTATTGCCGTATGTAAAAAAAAAACAATGTGAAAGAATCACTTGTTCTCATACCTGAAGAAGCGGTTGCTGCACTCAGAATGCATAATTTGTGCCCATCTCTATCAGAGTGGTAAAAGTGCTTCGACAATTGGCGGAAACGCAGGAAAAAGTATATAGATCTTCATGGGGAATATTTTGAAAAACAAGAAAGTGATTTTCAATGATTAATATTTCTTTTTGTGCTCTAGTCCCGAAATCTAAACGGCAACCCTCGTACATGCGAATATTTTTAAGCACTCACATCACGGCATTTGCCACACATTTTTACCGCTAAAGGATGGCTGATGACGAGAGGCGTGGCGTCTTCGAAACAACTAGTTGTCCCCCAGCTAAGTTTTTTGATATTCTTTTTATGTGTTATTTAATTAATATCTATCACAACAAAACTCAAGCCCGTTGAACTTAATACAAAATATGTTTTTGAGGCTAATTTTTCGACCTTTCTTGTTTAGTGTTTTAATTTTTCGAGCCTTAGGTCCCTTGTTTTTTTAAAAAATATTTATTAAATGCAATATTTCGATATCACAATGGATATCTTCTTCACGAATATTTTTTTAATACAAAATAATTATAGAGGAAAAGTTCGAGTAGTAAAATTAAATTATTAAGCATTAATTAAATTAATCAAGCAATAATTGAAAAATTATTAAGCAATAGTTCGAGCAGTAAAATTAAATTATTAAGCATTAATTTAATTTGATAGCCGCAGTACAAGAGAAAAACACAATGATAAACGTATATAGACAGTCAGTAATGAAGAGCTGCTGCTAAAAACCAGCACACAATTAGTTATGATCTCGCTTTGAAGCCACTTGGGAGCTGATGAGAGTCGTGGTGGACATGAAGCAGCCGTGGTGTATACCCCAGCCAATAAGGGCTTAAATTTAGTTTTATTGTCTTCTTTAAGAATGCTAAATCACAAAAAATGCTTTATCACAAAAAAATCTTTCTCAATTCTGAGCAAGTAAAAATCGAACCCCAGCCCGATAAAATAACTAGCAATTGTAAATTAATTTTTTTTTGTGTAATCGGGTCTATTATTGCTAAGATGGACATTAGTTCAACAAGATAAAGAAAACATCAAAACCATTTAGCTGGGGGACAACTAGCTGTTTCGAGGCGGCCTCTAAAAATCAAAGAGTGCAGCTGCTGCGAAACATAAATTTAATTCATTTGGCTTCGTCTGCAATCTATTTGGTCTACAAATTATTATGTTTTATTTTAAACTCTGTGTTGTTGACTTTTTTTTTGTTTTGCTTAACATTCATTTGGTAAAACCAGATCGTCTTTAGGTCTACTATTTTCTCGATTTCCTATTGAAACTTCATATCAAACTGAAATTTGTAATTTAATTTGAGATTGCCTTATTTTCATTTGCTCATCATTAACTTTCTCAATTTAATTTGGAATTGTTTCAAAATGCTGTAATATAAAATGAACCTTAAAAGAGCTTTTCACACCATTTTCTAAATATTCATTTTGTCTTTGAATTATTAATGCACATTTTGTGTGTGTGAGAATTAATAAAAAAAAAAAAAATATCATTGGACATTATCAACCTAAAATACATGACAATGCAATTCTTACAAATTTATTAGCCATTCTTGCAGTTAGTTATAAAACCTATTCGCTTTGTTCTCCTTTGTTCGATGGCAATATAATGAATGTCTGTCTCTCTGTCATCTTTTCACAATGTTTGTTAATTCAAGTTAAATTTGTCCATAAACTTTCTACCGAAAAAGAAAATACAAAAAGCAAATAATTCAATTAAACTGTATTGCTTTGGAAAATTTATATTTACCTAAAATTTTATGTACATCCGCACAACTTGTGCTCGCTCCAAAGCAGACCTTTTGTGCTGGTCATAAATTTCAATCAAACGAAACTTTGTTGTCAGAGACAACAGAGACAGAGAGAAATTTGTTTTGGAACTCAAAAAAAAAAAAAACGGAAAGAAGGAAATGCTTTTTTTTGCACGTAAATACACATACATATACATACTTATGTACATACATATATGCAATTTTAATGCAATTTTACTCTGTACACATTGTAATACCATTAAAGCGATGAAAGTAGCAGGAGTGCTTTTAAGGTGAATTCTAAAAATTTTTTTATGCAACAAAAAATCCATACACAGGAAAAACAGAGCCTAATAAAAATCGAATGAGTTGGAACGAAGTTAAAAAGATAAGCCCATATATGGCTCCCATTTCCTGATGGCCTGGACTCTTTTAGGACTCAAAAGTTACAGCTAGTTTTCACAAAGGGTCATCTTTTGTCGAAAGCATTATTTAAATTTTATCTTCCTGATGGCCTCGAACCCGCAACCATGCGATAGTCTGTCGGCCACTCAACCAACCAAACCACCAATCACTCAGAGAAACTTAAGCAAATACAGTACATGATGTGCACATGATCATTAGGCTGACATCAGCCAGGCATATCTCTTTGAAGAAATTAATAAGATAACTTAATGAATTCTATAAGAAATCCTTGTTATTGCAGTTTTTCAATTTGACGCACCTAATTGTAGTCCAGCTAGTTCATTCAAGATTCAAATGGTTCGTTATATCCAGTATTAAATTTAATCAGAAAATTCTCGGAATTTTTACTAAAGATCTAAAATACAGGGTATCCGGCGGAATGGTACACTACTTTATTTTCCCGCCATTTCGGTAAACATTAGCCTGAACAGTTCATATTTGGCAGTCGTGAAGTAGAGATGTGGCAAATTTATCATGGAAATATATTCAGTAAACCAACGTGTTTCAATCGCTAAAACATTTTATCAAAATCAATCATCGATTACTCTGATGATGAGAAAGTTACGTGAAATTTTTGGGGGAAACAGACGCACTATTTATTGTGTAGTGAATGATTTCGAAGATAAGGGCAACACAACGTACTGCCAGATCGGCTGAAAACATTCATGCTGCTCAGAAAACTGTTCAAATCAGTCCATTAACCTCAACTCGACTTCGTGCTCAGAAGTTTGGTAAAAAAAAAATAAAAAATAACTGTGGCCACAATTATGCTTAAAGAATTGCATTGTAATGAAAAATGTGCTCCAAAGGGCTCTCTATCCTTTGTGAGGATAACACAGGTGGATATTTATCTGATATTATATTTCATGAGCAATTGAAAAAGATAGTAAATTTTTTGAAAAGGTTAATTTTTGGACCTAAATTAATACATTTCAATTGACACTAGCCGCATACAATAGGAATAGGATCAGCTCCTACTCATGAAAATCGTAGCATAAATACTTATTTTATTTTAAATAAAACACAAGTACCTCTGAATGTATGGGAGAAAATAATATGTGTATGTGTAAATGTGTGTTTTTGGTGGTTAGGTTTTGCAGGAGAAAAATATAAAATATATGCTATAGATTCTTTTCATATAATTACGATGTTTTTAAGGTCTAGGATGAAGGCCACAGCAGCCAGCTCCTGAAAAATGTAGTTATAAATTTATTTTCTGTATTAATAAACAAAAATAAAAACAAATTTTAATCAATGCGAGTGGACTACTCATATACCCTTAATAGTTGTTGGGGGCAGAGCACCTCAAAGGAAGTTGTAAGAATATTGAAAACCATCACACACACACACACACACACACACACACACAAATTGTGTACCTTGTCGCAAAGTTGTGAATATGTGTTTGCGTAATACTCATGTATGTCCTTCTCATATTAAATTGCAAACAGTTTGGTGTGACCTGCTGTGAGGAAAGTTTCTTGAGAGCCCTGCATATCAGCAAACATGACATAACTAAGCTTAATACACATGAAAATATCTACACAAAAATGTATGTATATTTATATGTGTAGTTGTGCACAACTAGCATCCCCATACATAGATAGATCATTACATGGCATTGAGCCAATTGTCAAATATGTATTGCATGTATGTGTGAGTGAGCGTGTGTACACGAAGATGTGTAAATAATCCCTTTCACTCACAACACAGTTTTCAAAAGGATTTGCTTGCTTTTTAAGTTTGAAATCATTTGAAGGTGGTAGCTGAAGTAAATACATATGTGCCAGTTACAGTGTTTTTATTAAACATTTCTTCAAGGATGAAATGCAAACAAAATTCGGGTCTCCTTTAAAAATAAGTTCAATTTAAAAAAAAATAGAAAGTCGGTATATTAGAATGGGTCGATTTGTAAGGACAATAATTTGTCGATATTGTGCCTCCGATTTTTCGATAGCTTTTTGGCGTAAGGAAACTAAAAGTTCCATTACAATTTATCAATTAAATAATTTTTAAGGCTTCCGAATTCAGACCTTTTTTTTTGGAACGAAGTTTCTTAACTCGGCTTGCTGGTAGTGCAAATTAGTAGAAATCGTCACGAAAGCGTGTGAGCTGTTTATATTTATGGGTGTATCTGTCTCCGCTGCTGTCAGCGGAGACACCTACCAATAAATATTAATTAGTTGTGAAAACGGACACTATCAGTTGATAGATGTCACTAAAGTAAAGTATGTCACAACAAAAAATAGCAATATTGAAAAATTTTCTTCGTTTCGTAGCAGATTGACAAAAAAATGCTGCATGTGTCAAAAGCAAAAAAATAAAACGTTCCAAAAATTTTAAGAAGCATATAAAATTGAAAAATTTCAAAAACGACACAAAATAAAACATACAGATTTCACCCTGTATTACATTGGAAGATGAAGAAAAAACGTAAGGAACTTCGTTCCTAACGGGGGTCCCCCGACCGCATTTTTTTTTTTTTTTTGTATATTTGTGTGGGAGCCTCCAGCTTCCGTAAGAAGACATGGTACGCATTCAATGTGCTCAAAAAAATAAAAAAAAAGTACTGCAGAGAAAAAACTATTGGGGGTTGACTCCACTACGGGCACCCCGGCGCACTAATCAGTCTCTGCGTGCAAGTACGTATGACCAACCCCCATATTGTGTTTTCGCTAGACCATACGCCTGCTTATGAGAACCAACATACAAAAGCTGGAGAAAATTCGGACACCTCGAAAATGATTTTCTTAATCGTGGTGTGGTGGAATTGTTTTCCTCATGCCAAAAGCAATCAGACAATCGAAGTCGATCCTACTCCTAATGTATATTAAATTAATTAATTTTAACAATCAGCACAATCATGAATATTCTCAAGGAATTTTATTTCTAAGGAAAATACGTTTCTCGAGAAAAAATTCCTCCAAGCATAAATTACCTGAGAAACAAAAAAATAAAAGTTGGTAATATCGAAATTTTTTATAGGAAAAAACAAAAAAACATATATTTTTAAAATACCTATTTTTTCCTCCGCCGACTATTTTTCCCCTTCGAGTGGCTAAAACAGGGAAGGATAAAAAAAATTCCTAAGGAATTTATCAACATAATAACAGGAATGGGAAAAGAGGAAAAACTCTCACGGAATTATCATTCATGATTGGGCTGAATAACTTATTTTGAAATTACATTCCTTTTTCCAGGCATTATGTATTCACATAAAATAATAATATTTTTTTTTTTCTACGGAGAAGCCAAGTGAATATTATTGACAAAAAGGAATGCAATATGGGAGGTAAGTTTTCAATAAAATATTTTTTTTATAGAAACTGCTAGTTGTTCTTTTGCTAAAGGTTTTTAATATTAGCCTTGTCTTGTGTGATTAATATCAATCACAACAATGACATAAATGAGCTTAAGTCCGATTAATGTCATACCAAATAACTATATATAGTAATTTGGTAATACAGAAGACTACAAAACGATCTGCATTTGGAGAGATCTTCTTCTCTACATAATTCCCTTTTAAAATTTTTCAAATACAAGAAATATTTCAGAAAATACACTAGAAACAAGTAGTGCATCTCGGGGAGTTTTCTATGCATTTCTATCTAGAATTCTTGCCGATACAAAGACAAACTACCTGGGAACGATAATTGACTCCATAGGCTCATAGGGCAAGATCACTTCAGGCAAAAGGAAAAGGACTTAAACAACAAATTCAGACAACTATTGCCATCGCTGTCAATTGGAAATAAACTACTCATTTACTTACAAAAAAAAAAAAAAAAAAAAAAACGATCATAACGTCTATTTGGAAGTGCGGAGTGAATATTTGGGGCACTGCTAGTATGACGAACATAAAAATTATTCTACGAATCCAGTCCAAAATATTGCGAACTATTGTTACATTAGAGATGAAGACATTTATCGAGATCGAAAAGTCAAAACAGTTCACAATGCCAACAGAGAACTCAGACAGTTGCCGCCCAAGGAAACCCTGGCACCCAGTAGACTTAAGCCATATGCACCATCGGAACCAGTTAAGCGTTACTAGAAGGACCAAGTTGTTGCTTAAAATAAATGATTTATACATGTTATACATATAAGTTGTTTTAAGTATTGATTTGAGATAATTAACAGTACATACAATTACTTATGGCCACTTTATTGACAGGTGTAATAGAAAAGGAATAAAAAAAGGATTTATTATCACATTTTTAATGGGATCAAAATCAGGTTAATTTCATCAAAAGCGAGAAAAAAAATGTTAGCAGTGAATTGTAGGCGATTTTTCGTTAAAGAACACCAGCAAAGTAACCTTTGAAGATGTATTAGCTGGGGTACAACCATGATTTCTTTACGTTCATTCCAATGACGATCAGCAGTATGATCTGAAAAAGACAGCCAAGATTTTTTAAAAAGGTTCATTTTTGGACCAAAATTATATAATTTTAATAGATAATACAGCAACTGTTGAAAGCTGGTATAATTTAAAAATTTCACTCAAACTTGTGATAAAAAATCACATATTTTTTGGAAGGAAATCCATAGAATCTGAAATTACTAATGATTTCCTGAAGTTAGTGGACAATAACAAAGAAAATGTTTTCTCCAAAAATACAAAAAGCAACTGAAAACAAATTCTGCCATATAAAACTAAAAAACAACTTCCAAAACCATACCGCCAATTTGGAAACCTCAATTTCCTTAATATTTAAGATATCTTTAAGAATTCTGCTTAGCTTTTGTTATGTATGTATATGTTATGTAGCCGTATAAAAACATAAAATTTATGTACGTAACAGCCGTCAGACACACCAACAAAATATTTATTTGGAAAAAAAAAAAAAAAAACGTTAAAGACAGCAAAATATGCAAAGGAGATTTAAATCCAAATCTGCCATATAAACATTCTATTTGTAACTCTTCACAAGCACAAGCACACGTACGAGTATATACATACATACCGTCCGTCATCATGTTTTCTCTAATGTTTGCTGGTCAAATGAGAATTGGCTGACGTACTTGTGCAACAACAGTTTAACAAGTGTGCATGCACCAGTCAGCTGCAATTGTGGCAGCTTATTTATTTTGGTCTTTTGTACAAATTTGGACTATTTCTATAACGTCATCACTAGTGATAGTGTAACTGAATAACAAAAAAAAAAAAAAAACGAACGAAGAGAAAAATAATGAAATGAAACTATTGTCATGTCCCTGATTCTGTTCTTAACAACAGTTTGATTGTCATCCAGGTTTACGTTTCACATTTCACAATGAACTTTGCGCTGCAAGAAAGTTAAATACGCAAATATTTGAGAGAGCAAAAAAGCGGTCATAAGCTGCATTAAAACTATTGCTGTTGGCATTTTAAAATATTCAAACATTCTTTTAAGATTTTTTCGAATCTACTGACGAGTTGATTATCATCAAGGAAATACCGACGGCATATACACAGCTGAAAGAGACAGAAAACCTTAATAAGATCTATTTTTAGACCTAAAATAATATATAAGAGATATATATGTATGTATACACAAAAAAAAAAAATTAATTTTGGGTGATATCCAGACCTAATAGATTTTTTACACTGACCAATTCATCTTTCATTTATTTAGCTGCCAAAAAAAATAAATTAAGTCAAGTACGAGGCTGGCTCGCACTCTTAGGGTTCCGTACGTATGTATGTGTAATGTATGTATGGAATGGCGTATGTGAATACATATGTATATTTTATAAATTTCATCTCTCTGTTTTTAAAGCTACTTTATGTTGTATGGGGACACCTAGTAATTTTCCACTTGTTGTTGTTGTTGTAATTTGTTGTTGTAAGGCATCTGGGAATACATACACTGTGCGAATTTCGACTCTCTATCTCTTACGGTTCGAGAGTTATAGCTATTACTCTACGTTGTAAAGGGACACCTGGTAGTTTTACAGTTGTTGTTGTTTTTAGCAAGTGTTGTTGTGGAGCATATGTGAATACACATATTGTTCAAATTTCATCCCTCTGTCCCTCACGGGTCGAGAGTAACGGCTAATTGTTACTTTACGTTGTATAGGGACACCTGGTAATTTTCGACTTGTTGTTGTTTTTAGCATTTGTTATTGTAGGCCACATGCGAGTACATATATTGTTCACATTTCATCTCTCTGTCTCTTACAGTTTGGGAGTTACGGCTAATTTACTCTACGTTGTATAGGGCACCTGGTAGTTTTTGACATGTTGTTGTTTTTAGCATTTGTTGTTGTAGGGCATATGTAAACACATATATTCTGCGAATTTCAGCTCTCTGTAATTTATAGTTTAGCAGCTACGGCCAATTGTTACTTTACGTTGTATTGGGACACCTGGTAGTTTTCAACTTGTTGTTGTCTTTAGCATTTTTTGTTATAAAGCATCTATAAATACATACACTATGCAAATTTCAGCTTCCTATCTTCTACGGTTCGAGAGTTATAGCTAATTGCAACTTTTCGTTGTATGGGGACACCTGGTAGTTTTAGACTTGTTGTTGTTTTTAGTATTTGTTGTTGTAGCGGCAAGGTACAACAACATCCTGTGAAAATTTCAGCGCTCTAGCTTTTACCGTTTCGGAGAATGGACGCTGTGACGGACCGACGGACGGACGGACGTACTTGTCTCCGTAATAGGGTTCCGTTTCACTCTGATGAGTACGGAACCCTAAAAAGACACAAAATTTTTGTGAAAAATAAAAAAAATTTTAAAATGGACTTGGAGGAGGTATTAACCACCATTGGATAAACTGTTAATTTACAAGAACAAACCCCAATTTTAATGCAATGCATTGAAATATTGGAGGCCATCATGGAAGATGATGATGAAGAAGAATTTTTGGTGGACATAAGTATGACCCTTTCTCGAAACGTTTGGATGTTTGTAAGTAAAAATATTATAAATTATATTTATTTTATTACATAAAAAATATAAAATATATTTTTAGAAGCGCTATGGAACATTTTGCGAAAAAAATGTCGTAAATAATGCTGATGAATTTTTTAAAGAAAACTTTCGAGTCAAACGACAACATTTTTCGTTATTGGTGGAGCAGCTTGAAATTTTGAGAAAAAACGATACAAATTTCAAGCAACGTGTTCGCCATATCGATTGACCACACGATGCGGGCACCAGCTTTCTTTTGCACTGCAATTAAAATGAATTTATTTATAGTTATAATTAAAAATTATAACAAACTACATGTTACGCTCATTTTTTTATGTTAAATTTGTTTTCTCTACTTTCTGAAATGTTATTTTGCTAATGGTGGTACAAAATCAATCGATTTTTTGCAATTTGCTTAGTGATGACACTAAAAGAATCGAAAGATGTCACTGATGAATTTTAAACAATTATTTATTTGCTTTCGGCCGGGCTGAAGGAATTTATCCCCCTCAGTATGCCGAATTTTGGCTTCGCGTACGACAGTGTCTTGCTTCACTAATTTCCATCACAAAAATAATATATAATAAACTTAGGCAATGCAAAATAATAATATAAGAAAGAGTTCGAATAATAAAAATTAAATAATAAATTTATTAATGAATTTTCTACTTTGACAAATTCATTGCATTGAAAACGCAGTCACACGAAAATACTCAACTTTAACTTTTCAGTTTTCCATTTGCGTTGCTCAATTTCTGGAAAACTTTTCTCAAGTTCAATGTCCTTTTCAAATACAAAATTCATTAATTTCCTTCTAAACGAAGAGTAAGAATCTGCGTGTGTGTGTGTGTGCGTGTTTTTTTGGCGCTTCACACATGCCCATAAACAACTGATTTTGTAACCATTTTGTTTGAGCTCTTAAAAAAACATTAGCATACTTTAGGGCAAAGAGGAATTCAAGAATGTAATTGAAGTCCTAACAGTGTGTTGAATGGGCAAACCAATTTGCAGAAAAGGGACAATTAACTAAACAAAACCTTTTAGAATAAAACCAAATGGGGTAAAATGTACAGAACAGAAGTGAAAATGTTATTTTATGCATATTAAAATGTGTATGTTTAAATGTGTGTATTCGGGCAATTGTACGCACAAGTGGACTTGCTGACTGACTGAGTGACTGACTGGCTGACTAATCTGAAGCTGTCGCTTTGTAAAAAGTTCAAGTATGTGAAGTTGTAGTAAAACATTAATAAGAGATATTAACACAACAATAATTTTTTTTTTTGGTTTTATTAATTTTCCTACAAAAAATAAAGAGGAAACATCAGCTTCAGAAAACGAACAAACCACTTTTTTATTATCACCGGGAAAAAACCACAAATTTGTGATAAAATAAATCCTGTGCACCAGCTTTCAATGCATTTTCTATTTATTTATTTTATATTTTAACTTGTTTGGACCATGTAAATGTTGAAATGATTTTTTGTGTTACGACACCCACACACACATACACACACACACACACACACACACACACTTGAATTCGGATAAGCGCACGCCTTTTAAGAGAAAAAATCGCTTAATCGGAAATGGGAAACTGTTTGGAAAATTTCGCTAACATTTTCTTTATAACTCTCGTTTGCTTAAAAGAAAATCCGTTTTAACGGAAATCTATTAAAGTGGAAGAGAGTTTGTTTTATGGGAAACAAACACTCACACACACACACACACACACACACACAAAATCAACTTACAAATTACGATTTACCTCATGTATTACCATACATTTTATTTTACATTTGATTTTCAAATAAACGTACACATTTGCAAATTAATTTTTAGTTCGTTTATTAAGACTGAAATAAAAATCAATTTTCTATTATTTTATTTCAAGCTCGGCTTCTTTCTTCAAAAAAAAGCAAGTTAAAAATTTCTGGCTTATCCAGACTAGATGGAGAAACATTTTTTGATATTATGCCATCTATTTTTCGATGCGTTTTGTCGTGAGATAACAAAACTTTCACTGCAACATTTAATAAAGAAACACTTTCGAGGAATGCGATTAAAAATTTTTTTTTTGTAATTTTATATGGGACTCCCCTTAAAAAACCATTGGGAAGAAAAAATTATTAGGATTGGTCATACATTCTAGTGGCCCCTATGGGCAACGGGAGTGAACCAATTGTTATTGATTGTTTTTTTGAAATAGAAATTTGGCAAGATGGACATTCGGAGAGAGGTAAGACACCTGACGATCATTTGGCTGCCATTTTGTTCATGCACAATTCTCATAGATTTCAATATTGTAATAAAAATTAAAACTCTAGTTTAGGAAAACTTTAAGTTTATTTAAATTTAACTTAAATTTTTCATCAGTAAATAGGGATGGTTTTTCAGAGAATCTGTACGCATGAAAACCATCATGGTGAAGTTCATCAGAGCTCCAAGAGGGAGGTCAGCCGAGGCAGACCCAACACCAGCCTGCCATGTTGGAATGAGGAACTATAGTAAACACCGTTTTAGGCTAAAATGAGCCAATACTATAGGTGACAACAATCTTTCGGGCCTCATCCACTGTTTGGGCTTTTGTAATTTGTAATTTTTTTTTTGGTAAGTCTGGTATATCAAATTTTTTATTTTTTTTGGTATTATACGTGGTAGCTGTTGACAGCCAGAATGCTGGACAAGAACACCCCTCAAGACGGCCAGCTTCTGCTGGCGCAAAATGCGAGTATAGCAGCGACATGAACAATCTGGCAACGCTCCATGTGATGGTTTATCATCACAGGCCAGTAACATGTTACCCTCACCGCAATCGACAACAATTTCCACTGAGGGTCAAACTGAATAATTACCTGCACTCGTGCACATAATAAAATTGGCTATTGATTATTCACGCTTTTCCAAATAATGGTTGGCAATAGTGACTGGAGTATAATATACCATGGCAACAGTGATGCAAAACTTTATTAGCCCGTGTAATTGCAGTGTATTTTTAATGGTAGTTTAAATGCACAATCTTTTTCGTCTGCCTAGTGAATATTCAGCTGTTTTACAGAACTTCCAGTTTGTATTTAAGGAAAGATGGATTATCTACCACTGATAATTCTCTGAAAACATTTTAGTTTTTTCGCCATTGATATCATTATGTTTTCAATAACTAATTACTTTCTCATTGAATTGTAAAAGAAGTTTTGTGATGACAAAAGTAAACCTGACGGCGCATTCACTGGAGGCATATATGGCATACAGAAAGAATTTTCATTCATAGTTCTAATGAATTTATTTCAATAATATGTTTTTATTAATCCAATTGCCATAATGAACATTTATGGCAATGAATTTTTATAGATCTAAGGAATAAATTGCATTAAAAACTGTTCATTAGTTAATTAATTTCTATTATTCGAACTTTCTCTTATATAATTATTTCTGTAATAAGTTTATCAGGCTCTAGTTCTTTCTATATTGTGATTGATATTAATTAAATTAGACAAAGAAAACATCAAAGACATTTTAGCAGGGTGGACAACTAGTTGTTTCGAAGCCGCCACACTTTCTCGTCAGCACCCGTCTTTGAACTCAGGGGCTTATGTTTCTAAAGCGACAACCATGCCACTCAGCCACCCAAGTTGTTGGATAATTTCTGTCTAAATTTTTAATTATACCAAACACACCATTTCTATTTTATTTTAGCCAGAAATAACTGTTCATTAGTTTTCATAATTTCGTTAAAAAACATCATTGGATTTATTAAAAAAATGTTTTGAAATTAATGAACAATTTCATTAAGTCAATGTATTGCTACATTGAGGTTTCAATTCTTATTTGATTTAAAAAACATTTTTTTATATATGCCAATATATTTTAATATTTCTCAAAGCTTTTAAAGCCTACTGCGAGTAACACCCAAACGGTATTTTTCTTGGAATCTCTGTTAATAATAAGATTATCCGTAACTTTAATAATATTTGTATGTCATGAAAGCTATGTTCTGTTTTCATTAGATCAATGAACAAATTTCTCTATTTAATGAATTGTTGCATTTAGTTAATGTTTTTTTTGTGATCAAACCAATGAAATACCTCATTAGCTTAATTATTAAAACTCATATATTTAATGAAACGATCATTAACATAAATTTAACGAATGAATCAAAATTCATTGATTCAATGTACCTCAATGTTGGTTGAAAAATAATGAATTTTTTTATTAAATTAATTCATTGGATTTATTAATAAAATTCTTTTAGTGCAGGGCTGTTTCAGCTGCACCACGATAATCATCAGCACCCAAGTGCATACGAACCCAAGTCATGACAAATTGTATGCTGCAGACAAATCGTTGCATTCGATGTCGAATGAACTATCGAGTAAAAATAATATAAAACAAAAACGAAATGAACAACAACCACAGGGCTCAGGCAACAAAATTCGTTCGATCACGTATGCGACGATTTGGCCCCTGTTCTTTTAAGCAGCAACACTTTGCCATCCTTCCACCTGAGCTCTGCAATACTGACTGTCTATGTTTAATCCCTCTCATTGATCTACTTTCAATTGTTTTCATTGCTTAATTTTAAAGGCTTAATTTTAAAGGCTAGTGAAATGCATGATTGTTTGTTTGTGGCATAAATAAATAATTCCAGCGATTTTGTTTTTATCATAAAACTTTTTGCCAAATCTCGTTAATGAACGATCTTTTTAATTTCCTTAAAACGGTTCATGATTATATCATGATAAAGAAAATAAATATTTAATTCCTCTTTTTCATACTTGGATTTCTTGTTCAGCAATATTTTCCACTCTGTTTAAATGAGATTACGGGGCATAAACTACTATTATAACTAAAATGCAATTTTAGTAGTTATTTGTTATTATTGTAAAGTTAAATAGTGCCAAGAAATTAAGCTTAGTGTTTTATTTTATTTTATTTGTTGGTTGGTCTTGTCGTTTTTATGGTTAAAAAAATATTTTATCATGTTATTGCAAAAGCTGTAAGGAGAGTAAGAGAGCGTGAGTGAGTGAGAGAGAAAGAGAGAGAGGGGGGAAAATGAAAAACCCAGAAAAATACCAAACGATGTTAAACAAACAGAAAAGGTTGGACAAATATTTAACACACGTTAAATTGAAAAAAAAGAGGAAAAAATTTAAAACAAGTACTTTGAAGTCTATTGTTGGCCGAAGAATGGCAAAAAAGCAGAACAAGAGGCTGTTTACAACATACAACAACAACAACAACAACAACAACAACAACAACACTAACAAAAACCATGTCGACCTTACTACTTCGACTGCTGTTATTGGGCATGTTATTGTTATTATTATTGTTGTTGTCGTCATACAACCTGAGATCTGGAAAACGAAATATCTTGGCATAAATTTTATCAAGCACTAAATTTTTAGAGCAGCTTTAAAACAGACTATAAGTTTAATATGCCATTTTATTCGCTGCTGTGTGTGTGGTTGTGTGCAGGCACTTTTTTTTTGTGCTGCCAACAACCATACCAACAAACTCGACACAAAACTTATAACAACACCAGTGTATCGTACAGGCCACAAACACAGTTAAAATCATGTTAAAGCAGCGGTAAAGTGCAGGGAATGGGGCGCCTTTTGGCATCCTCTCATTCATATCAGGTCAACTTTCCCGCAAGAACAGTGTCGTTTATTTGATTAGTTTGCCATTTTTGCTTGGTCAAAATTCATTATTTTGATCTATATAAGTGGCTATTTTTTAAATGAATTTAGGGATATCAAAGTTCATATACGACCTGGTATTACAGATTTATATAGAAAAACTTCTAACTACACTTTGGTACAAAGTATATAAGATTCGGCACAATCGAATATAGCAATCCTACTGGTTTTTTTTATAAATTGTACAAAGTTGGTCACATTATTTTTTTCCACAACGTATTTGATTATTAATTTCTGTAAATGCGACTACCTTCGCTAACTAAGCAAAAAACTTCAAGTTCAAAACAGTTGTTGGATTAGATTTGTTACTATGAAAACTTCTTTTAAATCATAGCGTGGAGAAAAGTTATATCTGATAAGTCAGTCTACCCTTATGAAGGCCTGCAGTGATTCACCGCTTAGCACCATTTTTTTTGGCACATACAGGCTCAACACACACATAACGGGTCCGCCATCTAACGTTTTATCTTCTTCAACTAGTGCTTATTTAGTGAATGGTAACATTTAGCTCATGTCTGTTTTGACAGATAATTAGTTTTATCCTTCCGCTAAACGAACATGGTTGTGTATACGCTTGAACAAGGCTGGGAAATATTGCGACATTAATTTGAAAAGAAAATGCCGATTTTGCCAAAAAAAAAAAAAAAAAAAAAATCATCTTTTCAGATGAAGCTCATTTTGATCCTGGCGGGTATGGAAACAAGCAAAATTGTCGCATTGGGGGCACAAAAAACCCGCACGCATGCATTGAAAAATCGACACACCCAAAACGAGTCACTGTTTGGTGCAGAGGCATAATTGCGCCATTTTTCTTTGAAAATTAGCAAGCAGTGGCCATTACAGTCAATGGCGATCGTTATCGGGCTGTGTTGAACGAATTTTTGTTCACAAAAATTAAAGAGGAGGATATTGGCAACATTTGGTTTCAAAAGGACGGCGCTACGTCACACAATGTTTTGCGCCATTTTCAAAAAAAAAAAAAAGTTATTTGGCGGACCCTATACTTATTGACACAGTCACATATCTGTAAACAATAAAGTATCCCTGCAAAAAAAAAAAATTAAAAACGGAATACAATTTGCACTCGTAGTCGTAAACTCCTTGTAAAACAAAAACTGGGCCGTTAATTGTTTGCTCAACCAAAATATGTTTGTGTGCATTTAAGCAAAAAAAAAAAAAAAAAAAGAACAAAAAAAATGTTTTAATTTTATTAAACAATTCAGTGAAACAACATGAAAACAGCAACATGAAATTTTTACAAGTTTTTTTTTTGCCAAACTACGATTTTTTCTTCACATCTAATTATTATTTAAAAAAGCGCAAGGGTCGGAAAAGCCAGAAGGAACGAATTGACATGCAGCGCCCTCATAAGCCTGGGACAAACAGAAAACCCTTGATTATAATCAGTCCAATCGTGAGTGTTCTCACAGAATATAGTTTCCACTGAAATTGGTTTTTCACGAGAAAAGATTCCTCTTACGAAAAAAATACATGAAAGTGTGGCAGCTCATTGGTTTCAAGCCTTCCATTTTACTTGGTGACATTTAATTGTTCTTTACTAAGCCGGGTCGATTTGTCTGGTCGATATTGTGCCTTTGATGTTTCGAAAAATTTTTTTGCCTGAAAAAAAAAAAAATTACACTACTATTATACATAAAAAATTCATCTCGATTTGTCTCAGAGTGCTGGCAGAGGAGTCAAATGTATGACCAGCCCCCAATAATATTTTTCCATAACATGTTTTGTTTGTGAATGCGTGCTATTTTTTATTGGCTTCTTTAAAAAAAATTTCCCATGTTTATTAAACGATTATTTGGCAAATTTTGTATAGATATTTGCCAAATGAGATCTTAATAAACATGATATAATTTTAAAAATAAATCCATCAATGTATACATTCGTAATAGGTCTTAGCCTGGTTATTGTGTCATCTTTTTGTTCTCTGCAGTCAACGTTTGAGGAATAAAAAGCATATAAAAAAAATAGTTTTCGAATAGCGTAAGATTTCTTTGTTTATATGTATGGGAGGTATATGTCCAGTCTTCTTAACAAATCAAATGAGAATTGCAAAGTCAATGAAAGAATTCTTTAACTGAATGAACTTATTCATCAAATCAGTGGGTAGTGACATTTTTCATGAACCCAACGATATTTTTTAACGGAATTGTGAAAACTAATGGACAACATTTAATGCAATGAAGTTAATAAAAAAAATATGAATGACTCTTTAGAATTATGACCAAAATTCTCTCAGTGTACAAATAACTAAAGACATGTATACATTCATCTGGATACAATAGCAGAATTAAAAATCCCAAAAATCCGAAAAAATTAGTAAAAACTTTCAACTTTGCCAGAGCACATTTTGAGTTTAGGTTTGCTCTCTGAGTTTAAGGTTATGTTTGCTGTTTGAGGTTATGCTTGCTCTTCGAGCAAATACAATATCTGTAGCAAATTTGTGTCTGCCTTAGAAAAGTTTCTGTAATACCACACAAATTATGCCCTGTAAATTTTTTACCCATTTACTAGTTGAGCAAACATAACCTTAAAATATACTTGAGAAAAATTTCACGTTTTTACTGGTTTTCTTAGTCGTTGTTAAGTGTTATTGTATACATTTATATGCATATGCGTTTTTATGTGATTGCAGTCGTGTAGTGGGCAAAAATAAAAGCCAACAAGGCAGTAGTGGTCACGTTGTTTGTGGGTTATCAGCAGTAAATCTGCCTGTTTCTTCGTCTATAACAAATTATCGCCTAAATTAACTACTTAAGCATATCTGTTCCTCCACAAAAGGATAAGCTTAAAATGAAAAGTAAAAAAACAATTTTGTCAATGCCTTAGAAATTTTGTTCTCATTCGATTATTATTAAAATTTGTTTTTATTGAATAATTAAAATAAATAATTAAAGCCAGAGAAACTAAAAGACTCTATAGATTTATGTCCTTTAGCTTAATGAACTCTTGCTCTGAATATTAAATGGAAAATTTTGTCAATTATAATAACAATGGCCTCTTGTTTGAGTCCTCTTTTTCCTTTTTGTGTAGTTTTAAAACGTTACAAAAATAAAACTAAAGAAAAAGCAACTTGCTAAATTTAATGCAATTTGCTTCAGCAACTCCTTTTGCGGACTATAAAAATACAAAATAAAGAAAAGAAAAATAATAACAACAAGTTATAAAAAAAAAAAAATGAAAATTAATTAGCCCTCTGCAAGCAAACAGGAGCAGTACAAAGGAGAGTACTGCAGATGAAACAGGTTTGGTGCACAGTTTCATGTATACACAAACACATATTAAATTAACGGGTGATTCAAAAAAAGGGAGTATTTCTTATTATTATTTTTTCACCAATAAAACGTTGAAGTTTTTCTTTCCCTGGGATATATTTAAATTACGGCGTATAACAAAATTGTTATTGAATTAAATAACAACAACAATTCATACTTCATTTGAGCAGAATTCAATTTTGTTACTGTGTTTTTGTAATTGATAATAATTTTCTCTGGCTTGAGCTCGATTTTGTATTTTTCTGTTGATATATTTTTTATTCTCCCTCCAGCATTGTATTAATTTTTAATTAATTTCAGTGCTTGTATCAGTGACAATAATACATTCAAGTCTTGCATCGGTCTCCAGTGATCTTTTTTGGATGCCTGATGATGGTCGTGGTGGACTTGAAACAGCCAGCTAATAAGTGCTTTAACTTTACTTTTCTTGGCTGCCTTAAACATGTTGTTCACTCAGAACAAAATATTCTCAATTCAGAGGATGTAAAAGTGCACTAAAAGCCCGATAAAGGGATCAACAACTTGATTGGGTTTTTTTTTTATAATTTTGTTAATTTTTTTTTTTTTTTTTTTTGAATAAAAACGGTTTTGCGAATTCTTTAATTGCAAACGTAAATAAAATACACTCAGCTAATTTATAAATCTTTATTAATTATTCAACTCTGCTAAAGCACTTTGCTAGTACACTTTTCACATTGTTACACCTGTGCTGTAAGAGTCGGGGTCGCGTTAAGCCCGTATGATACTTCATTTTTCTTTCATTAATTGGTATAGAATTGATAGAAAGAAACAGCAATTGCTAGAGAGAATCAAATCTACAAACTGACATCTTTTTTGTAAATGTTGTATTCTTTTTATTTCAAGAAAGCGCCAGGAAATAAAAATGTTCCAAAAAAGAAGCGATAAATCGATATGATAAGGTATATGATTTATACCTTATATCTCTACTTATGGTCTAATTAATAATTTATTAAAAATTGGATTTATAGTAAGAATATCATTTGATCAAGGTTGATCTGAATATTGTGGTGTACAAAAATTATATTATAATTTAGTAAAAAATTCTATTATAAATCAAAATTTACAAAATAATAATTTAAAGATTTATATAATAACTTTTATTATTTTTTATAATAATTATTTATATATTAATAATTTATTTTTATTCAAATACCTTATAAATTAGAGTATGACATTGAAGATGTTATGGAGATTGATTAATCTTTGAATAAAATTATAAAAACATTAAGTTTTCCATTTATATCAATATAGCTGAACTGTTTGCTACTATTACATTATATTTGCACTGTTCTCCAAAACTTGAACAATGCAAGAAAAATGTAGTGTCATACGGACTTTAGAAGCTTTTTGTTCATTGTAGCTCGGGCAAAAAAAAAAAAATGTTTTTGAACTCAAATGCATGGTATTATATATACTCCAACTTCCTTACAGACATTTCTAAGTCGAGAACCATCTTCAATGCCCAATGTGCGTACTAATGACTTGTACTCCTGGGGTATTGAATGCTATCAATAGATAAATTAACCTCGAAAATTCTAAGGCAACAAACTTTGTGCCAAAGCTTAAGATGTGGCAACATTTCCGAGATCCGTTTGGAACAATTGATAGACCACAGCTCTTTAAATTGCATGTTGGTGTTTTCTTACGCTTACACAGATGTCGCTTAATTGTATCGGATTAACCCTTGAAACACCACCAGCTAAAATATGTAACAATATTTATAATATCTTTTCTAAAGATCTTCTGAATAAAATGCTCTTAAATAACGAGCTATAATAATTTCAGCCTGGTTGGATATTCCATTATTTAATGAAATATAGCCAGTGAAAAATAATCACTCATATCAATGAAATATTTCCCGAAATGGAGCACATTTCAGCAAAATCTGTGCTCATAAAAAAAAAAATCCGTATACATAAACTAACACATACATCAAATTTTAGATCAACTCTTTATTCAGGCTTTGATGTGCAAGTAATTTCTGTTTGTTGCTTGCCTTGTGACGTGTTTAGAATTTAACACGTGTTTCAAATACCCCAATAAAATGCTCAACTCAAAACAAATATTTGTGTAACAGTTTTCCTTTCTGTGAAGGCAAAAAAAAAAACAAGGAAAAGAAAACAAGTGCATATATGCTTGTAACAAAATTGTTTATTAAGGCAAAACAAAAACAGAAAATTGAAGCGAAAAATAACAGAAATGAACACAAAAGACAAACACACCCATACACACACACGCACACACACACACACACACACACACACACACACAAATACGCCCCTCAACATATGCCATATTTACTATGTTTTATGTTTTCCGATATGAGAAGGTGTGTGTGCGATTGTGCATGAGCCTGAGCCAAACACATGCACACATCCATTTATAACAAGAAATCATTTTGAAAAGCGTACGACTGACACAGAATTCTATTTTTATTTTTCTCTTGTTTTTACTATTCAACACAACATTCACAATTTCTTTTCTTTCTTTTGTCAGTTGTGCAAGTTTTTGAATGTTGTTTATGTTGTAAATGTGTTGGCTTCGTAGATGGCAGAAAAAGCAAACCTTGCTCAATCAAAATGAAATGCAAATAAATGAAAATAAAATAGAGGGAAAACATTTTGTTTGTAAGAAAAGCAAAATACTCTGGTGAATTCATATCAAGCTCAAAAACAAACAAACAAAAAAAAAAAAAAAAAAACGAGCAAAAACGGCACAAGCAATAAGAACACAGTCAAAGACCTCTTTGGTACAGGGAGTTTGATGTCGTCAGGCTTTGAGGGCAGAGAAGAGTGAAAAAAATTAGAAAACTTAAATATATGTATATTCCAGTACTTTTTTTTAACCAGAGCCACCATGACTTTATGATTTGTAGCACTAGTAAAATTATTCAAGTAGCTCTATTCACAGTTCTGGGCAAATGGTATTGCAACATTGCGTTTGCAAACAGGTTAAGTACACTTTTACCCTGTATCGGCAAAATATATAATAGTACTCATAAAACTAATCATGTCTGATCTGTAAATCGAATCACTACGGCTTATCCATTTTGCGATTTCAAAAGTAAACGTAAATAAAACAATTATAAAATATATATTTTTTTCATGATATTCCTTTTTACTTTGACAACACTATTTTTTAAAGCTTTAGGTCTTTATATATTTTTCTTTCTTTATTAATCGATATTTTGCTAACAATTTGTTAGCACCGTCGGGAGTCTTTCATTGTTTTTATTTTCTACAATTAAAGATGCCTGACGATGCTGAGAGTCTCATAAGCCTGAAATAATTTTTATGAATTAGGGGGTAAAAGTGGACATATTTCTTTTTGATATTTCTATATTTGGCCAATTTTTTTAAAGTTAGAAATTTTCAATCTCTTTTTTGAAGAAAAATTTAATTTAATTTCAATATATTTTATATGTAAAAATTTATATAAAAATAGACTTAAACGAAAATAAAAATTATAACTAAAATTAATATTTATAATTAAATAAAATAAAAATAGTAATTTATAGGAAGAAACATTTAAACATATTACTAATTAAAAATTAGTAAAGGGTTCCTCCCCAACCTGACCCACTGCACCTTAAATTGCAGCAGAGCAGTTTTTTGCTTGACATCCCAGCAAGAACAGTGTCGGTCATTTGATGCATCATATGCATCCGACACTGCTGATGGGTTCATACATCAGGGTTTCTATCATTTTCGTAAGGGAAAAATGAAAAAAACTGATGTAAACATTTGAGTACGTGTGATTTTTTTTTAAACCAGCGTTACCACCTCATTAAAGTGATCATCCGAAATGTTTTTTTTTCAAAATGCCTAAAATAAACATATAATGGTATTAATTTCTTTATTATCAAATTAAAACACAGGTCTACAAAAAATTTAAAAAACAATTCAAAGAGAATAGAATAAAGTATTTTAGAAATACATTTAGATAAAATTAAACGAAAAACAGCAGTCAGTAAGTAGCAGTTTTAGCAATAGAAAACTCAATCATATGGAAAAAACTTTCGCTGCACCAATTTTTTCAAAGAAAAGACAACAGATGAAATTATAAAAACATTAATGCATAAACGTAGTTAAAAACTTAACTACCAAATTAATGCGGGAAAATCAAAATACTAAAAATATGATTGTGATGGCAACGCTGAAAGCTATAAAATTGCTTTGCATGTGTTAGTAAATAAGTAGTGAATGTGTTAGTTTCCATCAGCTATTTCTTGCAGGGATATCTATGAGTGCCCGTAGAGGCGCCAATAAATTTTTCGCCTTCAATATTCTTCTCCTTAGAGGGATCCCATATCAAAAAAAAAAAAAGAGAAAATTAGCTGCAAATCACCTGCCTCCAAAATGATTTTTTTATATGTTGTAGTGGAAGTTTTTTTTTCTTCCGCCCAAAGTCATCAAAAACGCGATGGTCCAGCATCGATTGCTACATCGACCCACCCTAATGGACACACATATTGGCTGCCACAATCATACATATGCTTTAATTAAAAAAAAATTACTGCCACTCACACACACACACACACACACACACACAAAGCAGTAAAAGCAAATATTTATTGTACTTCAAACAATTTCCGTTCCTTTTAATTTTTTCATTTACACAAACTGCTGATAATGACAATCATGATGATGATGACGATGATGAACAATGATGTTCAGGAGAGTGTAGCAAAAAAAAAAAAAAGTTTATTTTAACACATGGCAATTACGCCTTGAATTTGAACAGCCAAAAGTAACTTGAAAGGAAAATGGAAGTAAAAAACGGTTTGAATAAAACGATTTCCTACAAAAATCAGCCAGCAGTAGCTTGTTCACTTTCAAATTTTCTTTTCCTAACAATATAAGACAAGGCAAGAAAAACCAAAAAAACAAACAGATGACACGTTGAATGATAAACGGTTTACAACTGTTAATAATTTTATCGGGCCTTTTAGTTCGATTTTTACCATCTCAATGCCTGGCTTCGAAGCAAATTCGGAGGCTGATAAGAGAGATGGTGGACATGAAACAGCCATGGTATGTACCCCAGCCATTAGGGCCGTGTCAGATAAAACTTTTGCTTCGCGTTACGTTACATACACGCTGATAAATAAATGATATTTAAGATAAATGTACATGTTGATATGGCACTTGTCACATAAATATAATTTGACGCAAAGCAAAGCAAAAAGTTGGGGGCATCTTTCATCTTTTTGCGCGCCTTGACAATCAGCAGCTTTCATTTTCTTTCATTTTTTCTTGGAGTCAACAGAAATAAAAAAAAAAAAGAAATGCGGTCGGGGACCCCTGTTAGGCGTTTTCTCTTCATCTTCGAATGTAATACAAGGTGAACTCTGTATGTTTTATTTTGTGTTGTTTTGGAAATTTTGAAATTTTTCAATGTTGGTGTTTTTTGTTTACTTTAGCGACATCTATCAACTGATAGTGTCCGTTTTCACAACTAATTAATATTTATTGGTAGACGTCTTCACTGACAGCAGTGGAGACACCTAAACAATTGTTTGTCGACAGATACACCAATACATATAAACAGCTCACACGCTTTCGTGACGATTTCTACTAATTTGCACTACCAGCAAGCCGCGTTAAGGTATTGATAATATATATTTTGTTGCCTTAAATAAGAAAAACTGGAGGAGAAACTCATCGAAGCAGTAAATATGCACCCATGTCTGTTGGGCAAAAGCTCCTCACTATTTAGGAATAAATACTTCATGCATTAAGAGCAAAATTACAACCAATTCCAATAAATCGTCTAATAATATTTTAAACTTTTATTTTTAAGCCAAATAATTTAATAAAAAAACAACTTCAGTATGTTATTGATAAACAAACAATGCGCGGGACTTGTCAAAGTTTTTACTGAGACATACGCTTTTTGCTTTACGCTTTTCTTTCAAAGTAATAAACGTCACGCAAAGCAACAAAGTTTTATCTGACACGTCACGTTTAGGTCGTCAACTTTACTTTTCTAGTCTTCTTTGAAAAAATATGGATCATTACAATTTTATTCCAAAAAAAAAAATCGTTCTTAATTTGGAGGCAGTAAAAATCGAACTAGAAATCCCCCTGAAATTATCAACAATTGTAGATCAAATAGTTCGCGCATAAAATTAAAATTAATAAATTAAATTTCATTTTAAAACAGCAAACGCCAAACGTGGCTGTACTCCCTTTGTGTTATGATTTAATTGATTTACTTGATTTCATTTTATTGTTCATTTGGCCCTTTGTCTTTGTTATTTGGTATCGAATTGTTTTAATTAACTTATGTAATCCTGAACGATATATTTTGTAGGTCCTTTTGTTTAAGTGGTTGTTTGTTTGGTTTCTTGGAAAAAGAAATCTGAGAACATTAATAAAATAATAACCGATTTTTATGTTGTAGTCAAATATTCGGGGTAACTTTTGTTAAGAGGTTCATTGTCTGCATGTATTTTCGGCAGACTTATTACTATTGTTGTTTGTTTGTTTGTTTGTTGTTATTTGAGGCACAACGAAAAGGTCAATAACTTTATGCGCCCCCCAACCAAACGCTCAAGTATTTCAAGTATTAATGAAAAAATTGTTGTTAAGTAAAAGTTGGGAAAACAAAATATTTATAAAGCTGACCTTTTATATGCCAGCAAATACATAAAAATAGGTTCCCTTTTTCTGAGCTCGTTGCTTGGCATCAGGATGGAAGGCACAATTTCAATACTTTTCCATAATACAGGATTTTCTTTTTATTATTGATTTCAAATTCGATTAGCAATTAAATGGACAGATTTGTTGCAGAAACTTTTTTCTGGTGTTGGAAAGTGATTTACGAAAGTGAGTACGAGTATAAGGCAGATGTGGATCCAGGGGCATATTTTTTTTTGTGCCAAAACTAAAGTACTAAAGTTCTAAAAGTAATGAATTTAATTACTTATTCATTAAAATTACTATCTTATAGCACATTTACACTAGTAATTCCTAAACTAGTTCATAAACTATACCAATTACACTAGCATTTTAGACAGTTTACTTGATTTTGTTTGACAATTTACAATAAATTCAATATCAAAAATAAAATAGTAATATGGAGGCTTTTGAAGAAGAAAAAAAAAAAAAAAGAAATGCGGTCAGGGGACCCCCGTTAGGAACGATGTACCTTACGTTTTTTCTTCATCTTCGAATGTAATACAAGGTGAAATCTGTATGTTTTATTTTGTGTTGTTTTTGAAATTTTTCAATTTTATATGCTTCTTAAAATTTTTGTAACGTTTTATTTTTTAACTTTTGACACATGCAGTGTTTTTTGTTGTTGTCAATCTGCTACAAAACGAAGAAAATCTTTCAATATTGCTGTTTTCTGTTGTGACATACTTTACTTTAGCGACATCTATCAACTGATAGTGTCCGTTTTCACAACTAATTATTGGTATGTGCCTGTGCTGACAGCAGCGGAGACACCTACACAATTGTTTGCCGACAGATACACCAATACATATAAACAGCTCACACGCTCTTGTGACAATTTCTACTAATTTGCACTACCAGCAAGCCGCGTTAAGGAACTTCGTTCCAAAAATATTCATGTGTTTTTCATCCCCATTGAATAAAACTCATTGTAAAATTAATTATTTGTCGCGGAAAAGAAGGAAGCACGCCTCTTATTTTCATCATCCATGCTTAAATTTTATGTATTTTAATCGCTCCAAGAAGTTTTTAAATTATTTAATTTTAAAATATTTTTTTCCATTTTATTTTCCCTTTTTATTGCTTTTCTTTTTCTATGTCAAATTAGCCCGGCCTTACCAGACGAAAGCATTAAAAATAGAGTCGCAGTTGCAAAAACCAACTTATCTCAAAAACTAGTTAAAAACTTGTTTATGATCTGGATGGATAAACAAGTTTCTCAAACTAGTTTATCACGATAAACAACTTATGACCTGTTTAAGGCGTAGATAGATGTAAATGCACTATTAGGTTTAAAATTATTTATTTATTTATTTATTTCATCCACAGAATTGATTACTTAAAGAATTTGTACTTAGTTAAAATACTTGAAAAACATTAGTTTAACATTTTTCCCCTACTTTTTGTTTGTAGATTTTTTCCCAAATTGACGTTCGTATATAAATATTACCTACACGTTCACATCCATAACTCAAAAACTATCGATCGGGCTTAATCGCCAGTAGGCGCGTTGAAAAGGTGAGCTCATTTTGATCACTGAACAAACAAAAAAAAAAAATCTCCAACGGTTCAAAAGTTACGGGCATTTTTGTCCAAATTTTGGAGCATTTTTCAATTTTTTTCATGATTTTGTCCAAGAATATTACTTTCATGGCCATTTTCGATAAATTTGGGCTTAAACTCTTCCTTTTGAATTGTAAATTGAATTAAATAATTGATTGAAAGTAATATTCTTGGACAAAAACATGAAAAAAATGGAAAATTGGTCCAAAATTTGGACAAAAATTCCCGTAACTTTTGAACTTCTTACCAACAAAAAGTAGGGGACTCGATTTTAACGATATAGGTATGGTTCCTTCGGCAAATTTTCATGGAATAACCCATAGAATACGGAAATCATAGGGAAATTGGTAAATTTTTTTTCATTCCCTACAAATCGACCCACCCTAATGTGTAAGCATCTAGCAATTGGCTCGTTTTCCGCATAGTTTGTTTTATGAAAGACTTCAGAAGAAACCATCTATTTCTTCTCCTGAATGTCTAATAGGATTATATAAAGCAAATGAGTTTATAAGCTCCGGACAATCGATTTGACCAGATAAAACATTATAAGCGAGCATAACCGAAAAATATGTTCTGCGGCCTTCAAGAGATTGTAATCCTCACAGTTTTCTTCGCACGTCACACAGTGGGGGATTTTGCAAAAAAATTGAAAATAATTCTGCCGTTCCTAAGCGGATGGCTCGATTGCAATGAAATTTCAGACAAGCATAAAAGAGGTGTATTCAAGCTTAAGTTTCGAGATTGGACTATATAGCGTTTAAGTAAGCATGTCCACGCGCCTCCAAAGTAGGCCACCTGGGGTATGTGAAAAATTAAAAACGATCTAATTTTTTCATTTCCAATTCTTTTGCAAAATTTTTTTTTATTTTTAAATTTTTCTAACCAAAGCCTACAAAAAATGTTGCGACATGTATATATGTATTATCTCTTAAAGTTTTCGAGATATTCAAGTTTTAAAAAGTAAATTTTTCGTGTTTTTACCAACCCTGGTCCAGTATTTTCACGTTTTTGAGCTCAAATCCTAACCGATTTTTCAAAAGCAAAATTAATTAGCTTGCCAGTATTTTTCTAAAAACCTACAAAAAAAAAATTTGAGCAAAAAATCTTTTATAAAGAAAACGTTATATTCAACACAATTTAAAAATTCAAAAAAAGTCAGATTTTAGCTTATTTTTAGGGCAAAAAGTAAGTTTATTGTTTCTTATTTCTGGAAGAACTTTCCCAAGTAAAGTATATATTGTTTGAATTTCTTTAAAAGCTTATTGTTTAAAAAATATTTTAAAGAAAAAAAAAATTTTAAATTATGTCTTGTGTAAGGTAAGGGTAGCATCCTGAAAATAACCCATTTTTTTTATACAAAAACGAATTTAGGCCAAAATTTCTCAAATCGCACGCCTCTAACCTAAATATTTTTACTTGTTTTTTTATAGTTATAAGTATTTTTCAGTTTTATGGAAATGGAATTTGTCCCTCCAGGATATTTGCCGGAATGACAGCGAAAAAAACTAAAAAATCCCATTTTTGGGAATTTTTTAAAGTTTTTTGGGAATTTCGGGATTCGTATTATCTTTTCTCTACATTTTGGAAAAATTTTTTATTTCTTTTAAAAATTCCTATATTTTTGCAAAATTTTGTAAAAAAAAATATAAATAAATGAAAATTTAACAGGCATTTCAAAAAAATTTATTTCTCAAAAACTTTTTTTGTTAAAGGACGCTTTTTCTGTATTTTTGCAAAAATTGTTTTAAAAAGCTTTAAATTTCTATAAAATTGAATAATATATAAACTAGAGGTAATTATCTAACTAATACAGAAAATACAGTAGAAACAAGTTGTGGGCGTTTTCTATGCAGTTTTTTGGTACGGCATATTTGTCAAATTACAAGTTATACGCTAAAATTCTGACAAATCTGCAAATGCAGATCGTTTTGAAATAATTAACAAATCGTACAAGCTTGTCAAAAAGGCTTTTACGCACATACACTTTTTGTCCAGACTATCAAACTTTTTGGACAGACATGTAATTTTTTACAGACCGCAGGACTCCCACTTCATAGTGTATCACGGCCTTTACGAAATCAATTTATTGATTTCGAACACTAGAAAGTATTAACTAAAATCCTCTCCTTTTTCACGGACTTGTTCCCACTTACTTGCTTTTCTCTGCCTTCTCCATAAATAAGTATTTAATTAAATTTTTACCAATTTTTTTTTTCCTTACACAAGATTTTAACTTTCTCTTTGCTGTGATTTTAGTCTTGGATATTTCAATGTTTAGAAGCCTAAGCACAAGGGCAGTTCAATAGGCCAGGGACTTTTCAAACTTCCCTCGTAGTTATATGAAATGTGCCTTACTGTGTCCATTAAGTTTCACCCAATAATAGACTACTATCAAATTTTGAACAGGGGTTATCATTTAATTTTTCGAGGATTTTTCTAAAAATTGACAAAAGTGAATTTCGAGTGCTCATTAAACATTATATTTAGCGAAAAAGAATTGTTAACTAAACCAAGGAAAAGCTCCATAAATACTGTGGGGAGTCTAAACCATGGATTTCAATGTTAAAAAAAGTGATTTACTGAATTTCGTTGTGGCAGCACAAGTACAGGCTGGCCCAACATTAGCGAAGGGATTTGAATTGCCGTGTTTCATTCAAAAAAAAAAAAAAAAAAAAAACACAAGGACTTATTGATCCACAGCCCTTCTCATAATCTATTTATTGTATTTGCCTTTCACTCAACACTGAGAAAATAAAAACAATAACAATACTGATCCCGAAACTTTTTACGATTGTGGTGTTTTTAATAATTCGTTTTTATTTTTCATTTATCACAAATACATTTGAGCAGTTGCCTTTCGTTAAAGGACAATAAATGACCATGGTTTTGCTGCCATACATTTAGGCTATTGAAGTACAAGTATAAGTGAGTGCATGAGAGTGAGTGTGAGTGGGTGCGTGTTTATGTTTAGTTGGCATCATAAAACAAATTTCGTAGTATTTTTTCTGTGTATTAAATATCACTTAAGTAGTACAAAAAAAAAAAAAAAGACAACGCAACATAAAATTTAACAAAAACCCAAACGTAAACTGAGATGATAAAATAAACACAGAAAATACTTGAAAGGATTTGTAAATACTTTTTTTTTTTATTAATAGAAAATTTTCCAAATCCTTGAAGGAAACTGAAAAATAAAATGTTGCAAAAAATAATTATAAAGAAATTTTAAGTAGAACACTTGGCATTTCTCATTCATTTCTCACAGACTTATCGACGGCAAGCAAGCGGGCTTAGCTTCACTAGTTCTTTATTGTCTATCTGTCTGTCTGTCTGTCTGTCTGTCTGTCTGTTTCATGAGTATAACTAAAATAATACAGTTTGAAATTGTAAAGATTTTAATTTGCTTTTTTTTGTGCAACAACCTTGAGGTTTTTGAGCGCTTTTTAAAAACATACAGCTTGATTTAACTTGATTGCAAATAATTTGTCAAAAGTATTGAAAACTATTTAAGGTTTTTAGTTTAATAAAATAAAATTAGAAAAATAAATTTAAAAAACGCACACATACACTCACGCACAAGCGCTCACGCTAATTATTGAAACAATAATTGAAAATATTTGGTGGCAGAAAAGTTTTAAAACTTTCAAAATTTTTGTTGCTACAACTTTTTCAGTTGGAAGTGAGAAAATAGAAATGAAAAGTTTGAGAAAAACTAATTGATGATGGGCAAATAATTGATAATAAGAAATCAAAAAGTATGTGTATATTATGGAAATAGAAATTGGTAGAAAGAAACTCAACTCGAGAAACAGAATACACAAGCCGATATTGAAATAGCAAAGTTTTTATTAATCCGAAAAAATAAATTATTTTTAATAAATTTTAACTAAACAAGACAGGCAAGACATTAAAGATCATTAATTGGGTGGCTAACTGGCTGTTGCGAAGCAGCCACACTTCTCGTCAGCCTCCATTTTTGATGCTCAAGTTTCTAAACTGACTCTTATGCCACTCAACCAGCCAAATTGTTGTAAATTTTCTGTCTACACTGGAATTTCATCAAATACAACAATTGCTTTTTTTTTTGTAATATTAATTTAACTCTATAGTTGAATTTCATGATTTACAATTATTAATTATTTTTTTTGGGTTTTCGGTTTCGATTTTACTTCCTCAGAAAAGAGAATGATTTTTTTTTTTGGGATCAAATTGCCATATTTTCGAACCCAGGCCATGACTGTTTCTAAGCCGCTGGACCCAGCGAAAAGTTTGCAATTGTTGTTATCACTCATACCATGGCAAACAACACAAAAATCAATTGGAAACAAGGCGGACTAAGGCACCAACCAATAGTGGTCACTATTCAATTCGCTTCAATATTTTCTTTTGAGTTGTCTGTCATACCTTTTGTTGTTGTTTGCTATCAGTTTAGTTAACCCAGAAGTTAAAAATCGTGGAAAAATGTTGAAGCGAATTGGGGTGCAGGCATGGATTCGCCTTGATTGAACATAAATTTAATGTTAGTGAGAGAATTTAAAAATATGTATATTCTAATCAACAGAATCAGACAGTGATAATGTGGAAAATTAATCAATTCGATTAAATACAAACAGCCAGTAATGAAGAGCTTAGAGCTGCTTAAAAACAATATACAATTTATCATGGCCTGGGTATGAAGCGAATTTGGTTAATGATGAGCGATGTGGTGGTCGTGAAACAGCCATGGTATGTACTCTAGCCAGTAAGTCTTCAGTTTTACTTTTTTTTGTGTTCTTTAAAAAAAAATTTTGATTATTCCAATTTTATCACAAAAAATCTTTCTCAGTTCGGAGTAAGCAAAAAAAAAAAAAAAAAAAATCCAACTAGGAAGCCCGACAGAATTATTAGCACTTCAGATTTGTTTAATTTGCTCTGATTACGATTTCCCAATAATTTTTCGTTGAACTGTATAATGTTGACCTTTAATATTCATATATTTATTTATAAAGTGGGTTCGGCTGGAGGTCCTTTCAGTAAATAATTTTACACCAAATTTACGCCTACTGTAAACGAGGCAAATTACTTACGTTAACAACTGGTCACACTACTTATATAATGGAATAAAAATTAAAAAGATAACTCCCTGAGGATGACCAACAAATTTGGCCGAAGTATTGGAGATAATAAAATAATTCCTATATCAATTTAAATTTGGTGTAAAATAAACAGCTCACACGCTTTCGTGACGATTTCTACTAATTTCCACTACCAGCAAGCCGCGTTAAGGAACTTCGTTCCAATTACTTACTGAAAGCACCTCAAGCCGAACCCACTTTATAAATAAATATTAACATCGGTATTCATAAAAAATAAAACGTTGCTCATATAAAATTTTAGAAAAAATTTTATATGAAAAATTTGTTGTAAAATGTGTTTGAACAATGTTTTATTTTTTATGAATACTCGTGTAATAATTTTTCAACTAAACTAATTACAATTTTAATAACTGCAACTAAATGTTTAGTTCTATCAACTAAAAAGTTTAATTATTGAACTAATTTTTTTCTGCACACAAAAGAAAAACATTTTGAAGCTGATAACTCGAAAGTGTTTTTTTTTTGATATGTCACTGCTGAAATTTCGTTTCCTCATGTTTCAAGTTAAAGAAAATAATGTCTTCTCACCGTAATGTTGGCTCTTAAAAATTCCCATATTATTTTTTTTTCACGCAGCCCTGAAACTCAGATTAAAAATTTTTCCTTTTCAAGCAATACCTTGATACTATTTTTCATTATCATTTACATAAATTATTCCAAAAAAATTAAAACTAACCATTTGCTTTTAATCCTTATAAGGAAGACAAGGAACAAATTGTCTTATGCCTGCTGCATGCAGTTGAACACTTGAAACAACAAACCTTCGTTCGTTTAGTGCGCCCCAAAAGCTGTTAGTTTGGTAAAGCGGGAGGTGAAAATTTTGCCATAAATTCTGCTTTGACTTAAATCAGTTTAAATGTCAAAACTCCATTGACATAAAACACATACTCAGGCATTTTAATTACCTGTAATTTAGAGTGGTAAAACACATGCAGAAGCTTGATATCACAATATTCGCACACACACACACCCAAGTGCCCAAGTGCACAAGTGTGCGAAAGAGATGAAACATAAGGCAGCATTTAAGTTTGTTTTTTTTCTTTTAATATTATTTTCAGCATGTGCTTGAAGTACATTTTTTTTTTCATTATTAAATGCTAAGCTAATTAAATTATAATTGAGAATACACAATGACAGTGTAACGTCATAAATAATTACGAGTTGAGAGCGAGAAAAAAAAACAATAATTCAGTGCTCATACGAAAAGCAAAATTGAGGCATGTTTGATTTTCGCGAGAGCAGCAAAGTCTGTAAAAGCTTTTCTCTGGCTGTGCCGAGAAAAGTAAAGGATTTATGTCAAGCATTCGAGCGTTAAAGTTTGCTTGCATTCCAAAACATTTTCAACAACGATTATAAGTAATAAGAGAAATTTTAAAGCGCAAAGTACGTTTCGTGAATGCGAGCTTTTTTTTTTTTTGATGGGAACCACTGAACAAAAGGATTCTTAATTTAGCATTATTTGTAGGCAGTAGCTTACCTCGGCTGGCAACAAAACAAAAGAGAGAGAGAGAGAGAAAGAGGAGAGAGCATGTTAATATTTTTTTGTTTTGTTTTTTTATTTAAAAAAGAAAACTTTTTGCCTGTGTCCGCTTGTGCTTTTTTAGGTTTTGGATGCTGAGTGAGCATAGAATTTAATAGCTCTGTATGCTGTACATTGATTTTCAGTCAGGTGGAGACAGTTGACGTGTACGGTTGTTAACAAAACGGTTCTAGTGCTAAAGTCTAATTGTTTGTGCAAAAGAAAAAAAAAAATCCTGAAGTGAAAATATATTTTTTTGTAATTAATATAAAAACAAAAGGTATCCCAAAAGTTCCAAAAAAAACAAAAAAACCATGAGCATTTCAGCAAGTGCTTTGTTCATCTCAATTTTTATTTAAGATAGAAATCATCACACGAAAAGAAAATCTCATTCTTTTCTTAACATCTTTTTGCAAGCAGCCAGAAAAAAGGTAGTATACCTAAGTCAATACAAAAAATAAGAAAACAAAAAAATGTAAAAGCTTTTTTGGTATTTTTGATGGCTTAGGTTTTTTTGTTTCTTGATACAAGTACTCACCACACCCTGATCCTGTTTAGCATAAAAATAACGCCAATACTACGACGAGCAAAAAAAAATAAGTAATAATATCTGTGCAGACTCGCACAAGCCTAAAAATCCTTATAAAATCTCACAAAAACAAAACCAAGAAAAAAATGCGAAAACTAACAATTACAAGCCTTTTGCAAAGAGAGTAAAAAATTGAAGCAAAGAGCGCAAATCGATAAAGAGAGCCGTTTTAAAGAAAGATAAAACTTAAAACGGGCATAAAATTATTAAAAAAAAGGATATAAAAGGAAACGAGTAAAAAATATAAATAAAAAATTTATACAGGAATCACATTCACATAAAACTACAAAAACAAACATGTAACATGAAACAGTGAGTTGGGTCTGAGTGTGTGTGAGTGTTAGTGGTAGTGTGAGTGTTCGCTCTGTCTGTGTGTTTTTAAAGTGCTTGAAAAGTTGTCGTGTTTGCTGCTGCTGTTGTTGTTGTTTCTGCTTTTATGAGTTTTCAGTGAAGCATACTTTACAGAGATTTTATGCCATAAATTCCTCCAGTTGGTTTTCTTTCTGCCCATCGTGGTTGCCATAGTGTACTAGTAGTCCATGTCGTGGTTGTTTTCGTCATCAACTTTGTTACGATTTTTATTGCCTCATTCTTTTTACTGCTGTTTTTGTTTTTGTTTTTGTTTTTGTTTTTGTTGCTTGCAAACTTCACAAGAAAAACAAAAGGGAAACAGTGATGTGAAATTTATAACGTATCTTAAGCTCGTTAAGGCAAGACGTACCGAAAGTTTAAGGGCTAGATACATACATTTGAAAACACGTTTTTGCAGTTGTGTAAATTAATTGGTGTGAAAGAATAAAATGTGAAGAAAAGTGAAAATACTTGCGGAAAGAAAAGTCTTGTGCGCTAATCTACTCATGGACATGTTGAAGTGAAAAAATACCTACACACATACATATTTCTACTCCAATGAACTTGGGCAAAGTGAAGAAAGTTTGTTTCTTCTTTGCAAAGTGCTCTAATAAGGTGAATGTTGTACTGCACACAGGTCAATTTCAGCCTAAAAGGCATTTTTTGTATGTTTTTATTTGTAAAAAATTTGCCAGTTAGCACAATTTTTTTGGAGGGCTCTGTATTCACAGCAAGAAAACGCAATCCTATTACTAAGATTTTGTTGTCCATCTGCCCCTCCGTTGCAAGGGCCATTCTTCGGAAAAACAAAAAAATTTTTTTTTGGAAAAAAAAATGTTCATGGAAAAAAATTTTCTGAGAATATGTAATCAATTAAAGGGCTTCTCCGTACAAGTAACTACGAAAATTAGCCACAAATTTCTAATAGTCCAAACTAAATTAGCGCATTGTTAACAATTTTATTGGGATTTTTAGTTCCATTTTTACGTTCTCAAAATTGAAAAGGATTTTTTTTTTGTAATAAAATTGGAGTGATCAAAATTTGTTCGCCTTACTTTCATCTAAGCCTCCCATTTTGTATGGAAAAGGGTGGTGGCTTAGATAGCAAAATATACGACGCTTGACGACCTAATTTAGGTTGACCTATAACTGTGAGGGATAGAAACTGGGTATTTTCACAGAATGAAAACATTTAACTGGTACTGGGGAAAAAATAGTTGACAACTAAAGGCTGTTCTCACGCAAGAAACTATGAAAATTAACTGCAACTTTCTAACTGTGAGGGACAGAAACCTACAATTTTTTGTAAGAATGTAATAGTCCGGCCTGTATGACAAAAAAAAAAAAAAACAAACACAAAACAGTAGAAAAGCCAAAACTAAAGGGTGTTCCCATACAAGAAACAACGAAAATTAGCTATAAATTTTGAATAGATATAGACTTGTGCTTTTCACAGCTTAGGTATTTATATTTAGTACTGAAAAAGAAAGGGTGGCCCCATTCAAGAAATCGTGAAATTTAGCTGTTACCTTCAAATCGTGATACACCCAATATTCGCAATATTCGCAGAATAATTAGCTGCCTGACTGCTAAGAGAACGATTTTTGAAGACAACAAATACATGCTTTAAAGCCAAAGGGTATCCCCATACAAACAAGTACCAAAATTAACTATAACTTGTGAGATAGATTTAGAAATTTTATAAAATAAGTTTTCACCCTGTACTAAAAAAATTGGCAACCACGGGATGTTCCCATACACGATTACGCAAAATAAAGCTGTTTGTTTCGAGCAGCGAAAAATGGAGACCTGAAATACTCCGAGAATAATTAGCTGTCTGTCTACTAAAACAACAAATACTAACAAATAATACAAAAGGATGAAAACTACAGGGTGTCTCCATACAGCAAAAAAGAATAACGAAAGCTTACTACATCTTTAGAACCAAAGAATTGACTATTTGCGGGATATGCAGGTGACTGGTACTGCAAAAAAAAGGTTAAAGGCTAAAGGGTGTTCTTAGAAGCCGAGATAGATAGATACTCCACATGTTTAGAGAACAGCATGTTGTTGCCTGATTACTAAAACAACAAATACTAAAGGAAAGCAAAGCGCTGAAAGCGAACAAAAAGCTATGAAAAGTAGTTGTACCGTGCGAAACGTGAGTAATCGAGATTTTAAATTATTTTAGGATAACTAGCACTAGAATTACACTGTGGAACAAAAGGACTGCAAAAGTTCAAAGGTCAATTAAAAAAAAAAATTCAAACTAACTTAAACAAACGCCGCGATGCGGGTCTTCTAATTTAACCTCTGTTTTCACCCCTCACTCTCAGAATCGACCTAGGTTAGGTTAGGTTAGGTTGAATGGAGGGGTTCTTCTGCCCATGTCATACGACATACACCTAAGCCAATATAGGCTTATTGTGCGCTCCGTGGGTTTAACCGTGAACCAGTTTGACTCATAGGTCTATAGGAACTCCGTGTCATTCACAAAGTTCCTTAGTTTCCTCCAGCATACGCCCCGTAATTGGGTTATGTCTGGTAAGGTGTCTCTCCCAAAATGTCGGGATCGTATTTGTGAGAAAGCGGAGCACTGACATTTGTGAGAAAGAATCGACCTAACTTTTGCTAACTTGAGAATGTTTCACAGTGTTATTATGAGACGTGGTAACAGTGATTTCAACAAAGCCAATACGTAAGAGATTCTCTGAGCATTATTTTTACTTTTTAGTCCAACTTTTTAGTCTATTGAATTTTGTTTTAATTTTAATTGGTAGAGTGGCTGGACTGGCTGCTGTCGGCCAAGAGACAAAATAATTTATAAATTACTAGTAAATAAAGGAAATTGTCAGGAATATTTCACGCACGAATTTGGGATTAAATAGGCTTTAGAGGCATCGAATCAAGAGCATTAATCATGCTTAAAATTACATCACCGCATTAATACAAATTCAATATTTTTGTACTTAAATCAATCCCAAACGGTGTCAAAAGTGTGGTAAGTACCAAATCAAGAACGGCATTGAATACAAGTGAACTAGCCGTGGCGTAATGAACTGCCCAAGAACGCTGAGTAATTCGTGTCTATGACGAAGTGGATGATTTTTCGACCAAATTAAAACAACAAGCGATGAGGCTCATTTCCATCTCAGCGGCTGGGTACGTGAACAAGCAAAACTAACGCTTCAGGGGCTCCGAAAATCCACAAGTGATGCCCGTGGAGCCATTACACCCACTCAAAGTGACTGCACGGTGAGCTGTTTACGCTGGAGGAGTAATCGGTCTATTTTTCTTCGAGGACGCCGCTGGTCAGACGTTAACGCGCTATGAGGCCATGTTACTCGAGGTTTTTTTTTTCTGCTGCAATTGAACGAATTGCATTTGGAGGACACAACGGAGCAGCGGCACACAGTGCGTGAGCTACAACCAACTGCTTTTGGCCCACCAAAAGTTCGTTAGTTCATGAAGAACATAGAGCGTCCACGAATTCTCTGCATTTCCTTTTGTTTCCAGCAACTGATTTAATTTGGTTCCATGATTTACGAGCTGATTCAAGTTCTTTGTTTTGTGCAGCGCGTACAGCGCCCGAAAGTAAGTAGTGATTATAATTTTGCTTAAAATCGCATGTTTTACAAAAGTGAATTACAAAATAAAACCTGATCTTATGATGATATTTTGTGACTTTTCTAATATTAAGCTGTTTAAAATGTTATCGCAGACTTCATGTCAAATACAGAATTTTATGTTGTTGAAATAACGATCATTTTGAGTTTAGAAATCGAGTGATTTAAAACCACATGAGTATTAATAGCAGTACTCTTTATAAGGCTGTGGCAATAGGTCAAATCTATGGATAGTAAATCTAATTATGTAGCATCAAAAATATGATTTGTCAATTAAATTTGTATAAATTACAGCTTCATTTTAAAATTTTCATTAAAAAGCTTTCCAAAGAAAGGGTACAATATTAAAAGTGAAATTTTGAAGTAAAAGCAAAAACATAAATAAATAATGGCAATAATACAAACTTAATAATGTTTGTTTGCACAAGAAGAAGAAGAAGAAGAAGAAGAGGAAAAAGAAGAAGAGGAAGAAGCAGCAGATAAGAAAAAACGTATGAAATAAAACTAAGCGAAAAAGTCGTAAAAAATTAAGCTCAAAGTTTCTAGGAGAACATTGAGTTGAACAAAAAAAAAAAAAAAAAAAAAAAAATAAAAAATAAAAATAAATAATTCTTGAAAAATTTAATACGTAAATGAAAACGTGATAATGCTGAAAAATAAAAGAGATTCTGTAGAGCATTTCCTCAACATGTTTCCTCTTTTTCCACATTCTTAATGTTTTTGTTGAAACATGTACACACAAACACATACGCAAATATGAAATAAACATCAATAAAAAAGCACGAACATAAAAAAGGAAAAAATGGAAACCGACCACCAAAACACATACATACATACATACGTCATAAGAAACAGATGTAGGCTTGTGATTATGTATACCTATAAAATTATAATTTAAACTTTTGTTGCTGATAAGAAAATTGTTTTGAAAATTTTTTAAAGCAGGCAAAAGAGTATTCACTACTTGAACACTATAGCAAGGAAGCAAAAAAAAAAAAGTTTGTTATTCTAATGGTTTAACACTTGTATGGGTCCTAAAAAAAAACAATTGAAAATCGAAAGCCTTGAAAACGATTTTTTTATATGTCGTGGTGGAACTTTTTTTTCCCCTCAACGCCTCAACGCAACGCGTCCCAATGTTTATACATGGGAAATAAATTTCTTTAACTAGAAATATCCCACTCTGTTTCTTATCTTACTCAATGATCTTCTCTGTCAAATTTCAAACCCTGTCCTGTCATCTGCCAAGAGTTCTAGGTATGAATGTTCAGTGTTTTAGGTATGAAATGCGGCCTCATCTGTGCTTATGGAGGGTATAAATATTGAGGAGCCGTAAGCTCTTAATATTCTAAGTATGAATGCCCAGATGCGTTGATCGCTGAAACGACCATACTTTTCATTGTTGCCAAAAACCGGCATATTTTTACGCAATGCATGCGCATCGTTAAGAACGCCTCCATTTGTAGTCGATTGGCCGATGAATCGTGAAAAATGCATTTCAGAGAGAATTCGGTTTTTAGCCGTATATACCTATTGCCTGCAGATATATTCCCCGGCAGTTGCAATGTAAATATGTTGAAATCAAACCTATACAAACACTACTCCTCCTTTCTCCTCTGCAACAACTATTTTCCTAGTTCCGGTACAAGGCACCGCATAAATAGGGGTCGTGCCCTGAGTAATGGATTTAGTTCGGACAACATCAGGAATCTTGTTGCCGAAACCAGAATTTTATTACGCAAGAAAACATTCATTTTTAGTCGATTTGCCAGTTGGTCGTACTGCGCATTACAGAGAGATTTCGTTTTTGAGCTGTACGATTCGTTTGTGTAATAAATTGCCTCAAGACATATTCCACGCCATTTAAAATGTGACGGTTTTCAATCCAAACATTGTTTGTGTATGTTTGGTTTGAAAACCGTCACATTCAACAAAAACGAACTCTCTCTGTAATGCGCAGTACGAGTCACTGGCAACTCCACTTTTTCCTCTTCCCCCCAAACCTATTTTCATAGTTCCAGCACGATGCTCAATATAAGTAGGGGTCATGCTCTGAGTTGAAAAAAAAAAACAATAAATTTTTTGATGCGATATGGTCGTGCCATGACAATAGTTAAGGTTTGATTGCCTTGATTACCTCAAGTTTCGATTAATGTTAATGGAATAAAGGAAAATCAAATTTTATAGTAAGTTGGAAAACCAGCTGTTTCGAAGTGACTACACATCACACATCAGCCGGCAGCCGTATGAACTTTGGACGTACTAAATTTCAAAATAGTAGCACTGCCGCTTAAAAAAAACTTTTCATTTATGTAGCATTGCTGGTAACGTAGTAACCGTAGATAAGTCAAATGTATGGCGAACCCTCACACACCGACTACCTACCACGCCTCCTTAGGGGCATTCATATGCAAAATACAAACAAAAAGAAGAATGCGTTGCAAACATTTTTATTGGTGTATTGTAGTAGAACTTTTTTTCTCCTCATAACAAAAGCTATCGAAAAATCTATGTCACAATAATGAAAAATCTTAGTACATAGCAAGCCGATCCATCCGCCATTAGGATCAATTGCCACAGACCCAGGTTTCGGAAAGTGTACAACAATTTAATACACTGTATACGAAATCTATTTTCAAATGTCTTGCTTTTTTTTAAGACTTTTAACAAGTACTTGATACTTTACACAATTAACTAAACTGGTCACAAAAGTAATGGTTTGCGAAAGAATAAGTCTCTCCCCCTCTGTTCTCTCACTCTCTCGCTCTCACTCTCTTCAATTAACTCTTTTGCCCCTTTAGTATACATAAAACTTCTCCAAAAAAAGGAGAAACACAAGCAAACAAAATTGAATATGTATAAGTAACAATTTTAAAGAGTCTTTAGATGGAACGCAATAAAAAATATTAACAACCATCATTTAGACAACAGCAACAACAACAACAATAAAAATTCGTCTGGGAAATTCAATTGTTTTATATTTAATCTGGGACACTGTGTCAGTCTATACATTTTGTTTGTAACAAAAAACGGATGTAAAACGAAATGTCCGGAAACTAAAATTTTTATATTTATGATGAAGAAGCAGTAACAGTCTCTTAAGCAGTTGGAAAAATACAAAAAAAAAAAAAAAACACAAACAAGAATAAGTAACACCCATTCACTATACAGATTTCTTTCTAGGACAAATAATAAAGCAACATACATAAAAAAACAACGTAATTTAGGAAAAAAAATTTAACAAAAAATAAAATAAAAAAATAATTTAGCCCTTTTATGTGTCACTGTACAACTACGCCTTCACATTTTGTATTTTTATGATTATGATCATGTTTAAATTTGATACGTAGACGCCACAAGTGGAGACAGTTTAATTACACTGTGCTAGTGGAAAAAAAAAACCGGCAGACGAAGCACCCAGTGGGTAAAACTTATACGAGTGCGCTGAATTTAGCGTTTTTTTTTTTAGGTTAACTCTTGTTTTTGAGTTATACCGTTATTTTAAAAATGGAGGAGGTAGTGCAGCATATATTCCCTTAACTAAAATATGGAAAAAAGTACAAAAACCAAAATTCGGCAACAAAATTACCTTTCAACGACGGTAAACCTTTTTAATTTTTAGCTTCAAAACTTCTTTCATCGATTGTATATGATTTCGTTGATATAAATTCTAAAATATTTCGCATTTTCCCTGCGGCAATAATTCATCAAGTATGAAAAGTATCTGTTTGTTTTGCCATTGCATTTATTTAATCAAATGTATTTTCGAATAATGCAGTTAAAATAACAAGCAGCAGAAGAAACCCCACAACAGCAACAGCAACAACAACAACACATCAATAATTACTACAATTATGTGCCCCCAGACCATACAACAGAGATTACAACTACAACTAATTACAATCAAACAATTCCATTAAAATTGGCTAAACAAATCTCTATTATCATCACAACAGATTGGTGTAATGAAATTGTGTCAAATGCAGGCAAAAAGTGTTTTACAAACGATGTGTAATTAAAAACGACAAAACAAACTATATCAATTAAAGTGGAGCAAAATTTAGTGAACTAAAAAAAAAAAACCAAAAATTTCACACACTAGCAACAAGAAAAAAAAAATTGCTAAAAAATTTTTAATTTATTATTGTCATCAATGTCACCACCACCACCACCGCCACCAACAGCGCCAGCATCAGCATCAGCATCTGCTACAAAGTACACTTCAACCTCAATTCAATGCAGCAACAGTAAACCATCGAATCGGTCAGTGGTTTAAATGCATAAAAATTAAACCAAACGCCAAACAGCGGACAGTGGAGAGTGGAGAAATAAAAGTGCTTAATTAAGGTAAGTTCTGGTCAGTAAAGCCAAACCAGCATTTATTCCCTTTTCAAATGGCAGCAGCTTTATTATTATTATTATTTTTTTTGAGGCCATTGAGGCTGAGACAATAAATATAAATCGTTTATTCATTTCATTTGTGTAAAATGTGCGGTCAAATTTATGTCACCTGAATTTCATTTAAATTTAATAATTGAACATACCGACTTGTTTGTGAATCGTTTTTCTTCTATCATTTTCAAAATAATGTACATCATCGTTTATTTTAAGAGACAACAATCAATAAATTGTTTTAGCTCTTCGTTTGTATTACATTTTATATACAAACATACATTCTATTTAAATGTTTGATTAGAGCCTTTTCAATTTGTATCCAAAAAAAAAAAAAAAAGAAAACCACAATTTTGCAGTTTGTGGTCGAAAATGTTTTGCACGTGTGTAAGTCATTACGTAGAACATCTGTAGGCAAGAAACCCCACAACAGCAACAGCAACAACAACAACACATCAATAATTACTACAATTATGTGCCCCCAGACCATACAACAGAGATTACAACTACAACTAATTACAATCAAACAATTCCATTAAAATTGGCTAAACAAATCTCTATTATCATCACAACAGATTGGTGTAATGAAATTGTGTCAAATGCAGGCAAAAAGTGTTTTACAAACGATGTGTAATTAAAAACGACAAAACAAACTATATCAATTAAAGTGGAGCAAAATTTAGTGAACTAAAAAAAAAAAACCAAAAATTTCACACACTAGCAACAAGAAAAAAAAAATTGCTAAAAAATTTTTAATTTATTATTGTCATCAATGTCACCACCACCACCACCGCCACCAACAGCGCCAGCATCAGCATCAGCATCTGCTACAAAGTACACTTCAACCTCAATTCAATGCAGCAACAGTAAACCATCGAATCGGTCAGTGGTTTAAATGCATAAAAATTAAACCAAACGCCAAACAGCGGACAGTGGAGAGTGGAGAAATAAAAGTGCTTAATTAAGGTAAGTTCTGGTCAGTAAAGCCAAACCAGCATTTATTCCCTTTTCAAATGGCAGCAGCTTTATTATTATTATTATTTTTTTTGAGGCCATTGAGGCTGAGACAATAAATATAAATCGTTTATTCATTTCATTTGTGTAAAATGTGCGGTCAAATTTATGTCACCTGAATTTCATTTAAATTTAATAATTGAACATACCGACTTGTTTGTGAATCGTTTTTCTTCTATCATTTTCAAAATAATGTACATCATCGTTTATTTTAAGAGACAACAATCAATAAATTGTTTTAGCTCTTCGTTTGTATTACATTTTATATACAAACATACATTCTATTTAAATGTTTGATTAGAGCCTTTTCAATTTGTATCCAAAAAAAAAAAAAAAAGAAAACCACAATTTTGCAGTTTGTGGTCGAAAATGTTTTGCACGTGTGTAAGTCATTACGTAGAACATCTGTAGGCCGCAATAATGGCCCCCCCCCCACCCCTGGCATTAAGAAAATTTCGAATTTCTTTAAACACTAAAAAAATGTTGAGCATTTCTTTCATGCTTGTGGTTTCCAGAAAAATTTGTGTAATTTCTTATTTCTTCAGACATGAGTTAAACGAAGGATTTAACTCATGATAAATGCTGCTGTATTAAACAGTTTTAGGTTTGAGTTTCTTAATTGTTAAAGAAATTGCAGCATATTTTAGAGGAAATACAAATTTGTAATGTACGTTAATTTAAATTTTACCTACAACATTTTCTTAGAGTCCTTATCAAATACACTCATAGAAAATGGCAATGTCAACATTTGTTTGTGTTTGTGCGGATTTAAGCAAAATTTTTAGATTTCTTTGTAGACTAAACAGCAAACATGCATAAACGCGGTTACCTGATAGATATGATTAGCATGTTTGTTTTGTTCCGTTGTTTGATGTCAAAGAAAGTTACACGTAGAATTACCAGTGTCATCAATATGATGTTTATGAAAAATTACTGCAGCGGTGGCAAATATACTTCAATATGATGCCATTTATTGCAACCGTTTAGGAATACATTTCAACACAAAAATAATAAATTAAAACATAAGTTTTTTATAAATATAAATATCATTCAAATATGAACTTAATTACTTATTTGCTTTAAGAGCCAATTGAAATGCATTAATTCAGGTCCAAAAATGAACATTTTCAAAAAATATTTGCTGTATTTTTCAGCTGTCTATATGCCGACGACATTTCGTCGGCATAATTCCCATGTTCCCATGAACATGGGAATTATGATATAAGTAGTTAAGTTTCAAACTAACTTTTAAGAATTTTTCAAGTCTACTGATGAGTTGATTAGCACCAATGTAGCTATTTATATGTATTGGTGTATCTGTCGACAAGCAATTGTGTTGGTATCTCTGCTGCTGTCATCGGAGACACCTACCAATAAATATTAATTAGTTGTGAAAACGGACACTAGCAGTTGATAGATGTCGCTAAAGTAAAGCATGTCACAACAAAAAACAGCAATATTGACAAATTTTCTTCGTTTTTTAGCAAATTGACAAAAAAATAGTGCATGTGTTAAAAGTGAAAAATTAAAACGTTCCAAAAATTTTAAGAAGCATATAAAATTGAAAAATTTCAAAAACATACAGATTTCACCTTGTATTACATTTGAAGATGAAAACAAACATGAGGAACTTCGTTCCTAACGGGGGTCCCCCGACCGCATTCCTTTTTTTTTTTTTTTTAAATAGTTAAAATATATATTTTCTGTTTGCCAGTTTAATTGTTCGTAAGTAAGTGGTTTTAAAATCACATGTGTTTTAAAATCAAGCCTGATTTCAAGCAAAAATTTCTGCACAGTGAATACGCTTGAAGCACCACAATCCTTTTTTTTTTTTAATACTTCTCTCCGAGCATTTTGCAACTGCTTGGCTGCAAATACTCTAGGAAAAACTTAAGCTAAAAACGACAAAAGCTTTAAGTAGATATATGGAAGAAATAAAAGTTCAAAGACCTCTCAAATTATACAGAGCACAGTATAAGCATAAATAAAATAATATTTATTCTGTGCTCTTGCCACATTTGATAGACATTAAATTGATTATCATTTTGCATGCCGGGCAGTAACTAAAAATAAAATTGCTTTAAAAATTATGTGCTGGCATGTAAACAAGTTGCATGTAATTTATTTTATACGCACACACACACACACACAACGAGAAAAGCTAAATTATTAAAAAGAAATCTTTTGATAGTTGTTGTTTATTTGCATTATTTGGTTAAATAAATAAAACTGCAGTGAGTGGCAGCAGCGAATTCAAATTGTAGTTGTAAATATCTTTAAATAAAATTATATGATGGCATGTGAACGAAGCCAATCGCAATTTATAATTGTCGAGTATTAATAAATGTAAAAGAAAAATTAGAAAAAAAAAACTATTTTCAAAAATAAATAAATACATTTTTGTTTGCAGAATTATTAACAACAATAATAATAACAATAATAATATATTTCTTCGATTAAAGAGTAAATTATATTTAAAACATTTACAACCTTAAATAAGTGCAGCAAATCAAAATAAATAACAAGCCACAAAAATTAAATATTTATGTTCATATACAGAGAATTTATGTAGTGGCTGTGCAGTGGAACTTTTGTTATACAAATTTTGTATTTTCACAAATTTTACAAAATCTGACTGGCAGACTATTAATAAAACTATTTCATTTTTGTTTTGAAAATTTATTTTTCAAAAAATTTTTTTTTTTATTTAGAGAATAAAAGCGAAATCTTAAGGTGAGAAAAGAGCTGTTTATTTCCAACAAAAATATGACAATACGCATATTTGTGTATTGTTTTACTTTTAAAATAACTATATGCATAAGATTCAAAAAGAAAAAAATGTAAATATGTAAATGATGTAAATTGTCTTTGTAAGACTAAAAATCACTCAAGCAAAAACAAAAAAAATTGTTTGTCAACAGCCATATTTTTAAAATATTATTAATAGAAAAAAAAAACCAAAATAACTAAACGAATATCAGTTTAAGCAAATAAAAAAAATTGTTAATACGAGGAGTGCTTTGTATATAAAAGTTTATCAGGGGCCAAATCATTGCATTCGATGTCGCATGAACTATCGAGTAAAAATAATATAAAACAAAATGAACAACAACCACAAGGCCCAGGCAACAAAATTCGTTCAATTATGTATGCGACGATTTGGTGCCCAGGCTTGAGTTCATATTAATTAAATAAGAAAAATAAAAAATATCAAAAAACTGCAGCTGGGGGACAACTAGTTGTTTCGACGAGACAATGCCTCTCGTCAGCACCCATTAATTAGCGGTAAAAAAAAATGTGTTCCAAATGTCGTTGTTACAGTGTGCGAGGCTTGCCTTTTATATTTCCGGCTTAGAGAACAAAACAAAAATATTAATCATGGAAAATCACTTTATTATTTTTCAAAATATTCCCCATAAAAATCAGTGCAATTTTGCATGCATTTAAAACAACTCTGATCAAGGTATTTCCAAATAATGCATTCTGAATGCAGCAACCATTTTTTCAGCTGCCGAAAAGCCTTGACTTTTCAGTTTGTTGTTTACATACGGGAATAAAAAGAAGTCATGCGGTAACAAGCCAGTATTATACGGCGGATGGCCGCATCATTCCGCATACGGGCATAAAAAGAAGTCATTTGGTGTTAAGTTGGGACTATAAGGCGGATGACTTTTATGTTTTGGGTGCTCAAAAATGCAGTTGTTTGATCCGCTGGTTTTTGGAGATCGTATTGTCGTGCTGAAGAATGCTGCATCTGCGCCGGTTGGTTTTCCTGATTTTTTAAAAAAACCACTGGCAAACAAATCATTGTATATCACTCAGAATTGAGTGTTCTGCGTTTTTCTAATGGCATCGTTGCAACATGTCTAGTTTTACCGAAAACAAAAAAAAAACAGGCAACCATTTGCTTTATGCCCGAACAAATTTCCTTGGAGTTTGCTCATCTTGAAAAACCCATATCATAGACTGCTGCTTAATTTCATGTTCTCAGCTGAAAATCCACGATTCATCAGCTGTAGTAACAAACACGTGCTTCGTAGCATTGCGTTCGCATTTAATGAGCATTTCTTTCGACCAATCATTGCGAGTCTAATCTTGAGCGATTGACAAATTGTGTTGGCTTCACAGGCGAGCAAAGAGTTTTGACATTCAAATTTTTATGCAATATGGAATGTATGCTGGTCCCACTAATGCCTAATGGTGGTGTCTCTATCTCACGATAGATCACATGACGATGCTGCAATATGAATTCGGGCAGAACAACAATCAAATTTTGAAAACACTTATGAAAATATAATCAAACACTCTTCACACTTCATATTCTATTATTTGCAAACAGTTGAAGAGGCTTGCAAAAATGTAAAAACACAATTTCACAGAAAAACCGAATACATCTCCATTGAATTGCTACAGACATACACTTTGCAGCTTTACAGCCATATTCATAAAAACTATTGAAGGTTTATTATTCGTTTATTTCACAAATATTCCGTAGAAATACGTCAAATAAGAACTTAATAAGCATACAATAATTATTATGAATATGGCCTTTAGTTGTTTGTATCCATGGGCTGGGCTTAAACAAGAAAATAGTGGTCCTGTTATTTAACATCTAATATTGGTCAAATTAATTTTGGTTACAAAATCGTATAAAAATTTGCTGTAGAAATCAAAGCAGAAACGGGAGTTATTTTTTATTTGTTTATTATTTTAGCTGATACTGTCACAAATTGCACAATTGCTGGTGAATCTGCATTCACAGAGCGAAAACTTCCTAATAGATTCAGTAAGATTTTCTCTTTGAAATGTTTTTAGGGTGAGGGGTATCCCAGCAGAGAGAAAAGAAGAATTTTCTATGGGTATTTCTTATTATTTCCATGTTGCAAATCTTATTAATTGTCTCAACAAGAAAAACACATAAAACCAAGAAGAAAACTTGTTACTCACGTTTGTTTTTACTCAGTTTCCGATTTGCATGGTACCAAAAAAATTCTATAGAGAAGAACTTATTGATTCTATTAGGGTTTCTTGTAAATTCTATACAATAAGGATTTCTTATTGATTTTATTAGGTTATCCTATTAATTTTTCCCTATTGGTTTTATTAGTTTCCTATATAAACACACGTAAATCATCTTTTTAATTTCATTAATTGTTGCTTTTTCAATAAGGTTTTCCCATTTAAAATAATAAGGAATCCTTCTTGAAAAAAAAACCATAGAGATATCTTATTGATTTTGTTCTACTTTATTAGGTGCTTTTTTCTCTGTGTTTGCTGCACTCAAATTTCATTTGCACTCGGGTAAACTCACGTGCAACATTGTTTGCTGTAAGCAGTGAAAAATACTATTAACACGAAGAGACTACATATGTGTGCGTGTGCTTCTGTGTATAATTTTGAAGGCCTTTGCAATTGCAACTGCAATTACTTTTTGTGTGCGCTTCATTTATGGCTCAGATATTTCTTGTTCTGAAAATGCCTTTTTTTTCGACAGCAACTAAAAACAATTACTTTTTAATTTCAGCTACTATTTAACAGAAAAACAAAATTCTTTCCCTTTACTTATGGCTGGATATTAATTTATGAGTGGATGCTTTTGAGTTTCTGCACAATTTGTAAGCCGAGATACTGAAATGCAATTTCATGCAACACAAGTTTTTAATTAAATTTCGAATGTAGTACGGCTTTTAAAACACTATTATAACAGCCAGGAAAGGTGTGAGTAGAGGGCCAGAAGGGCATGAAGAAAATGTTCGTTTTATGCCAGCGAACATGTACAGGAGGATGAGCACAGGCATCAATTGATTACTGAACACGAGGTGCAAGAAGGGAGCAAATACTACATGAATGGGCTACACTTTTAATTAAAAAAAAAAAATAAAATAAAAAAATCAGGTTTCCAGTTCAGGTATTTATGAAGTCCAATTGTTGCCATCAAAAAAGCCACATCTCTTCAAGGGAAAATACTTATTAAATAAGAGCGAAAGTGAACAAGTGTGTGAATACATGGATATCTGCTATTCAGGTAGCTCTGTATATATGGATGATTCTCATTTTGAGAGTATATTAGGTTGGGTCGAGTGAGCAATTCATATTTCTTTAGCTTATGGCATGAGGAAACAAAAAAGTTCCACACAGAGAAAAAAGCACCTAATAAAGTAGAACAAAATCAATAAGATATCTCTATGGTTTTTTTTCAAGAAGGATTCCTTATTATTTTAAATGGGAAAACCTTATTGAAAAAACAACAATTAATGAAATTAAAAAGATGATTTACGTGTGTTTATATAGGAAACTAATAAAACCAATAGGGAAAAATTAATAGGATAACCTAATAAAATCAATAACAAATCCTTATTGTATACAATTTACAAGAAACCCTAATAGAATCAATAAGTTCTTCTCTATAGAATTTTTTTTTTTTTGGTACCATGCAAATCGGAAACTGAGTAAAAACAAACATGAGTAACAAGTTTTCTTCTTGGTTTTATGTGTTTTTCTTGTTGAGACAATTAATAAGATTTGCAACATGGAAATAATAAGAAATACCCATAGAAAGTTCTTCTTTTCTCTCTGCTGGGATACCCCTCACCCTAAAAACGTTTCAAAGAGAAAATCTTATTGAATCTATTAGGAAGTTTTCGCTCTGTGCACTACAACGACCTTAACGAGCCGTAGCACGGCATCGGTTTGAACGAATATACATTAATAAGGGGGCAGTAATTATTTGACGGCTCTACGTAAATCGATATGCATATTTATACTCATACACTGTATTATTTATTGTTTTTATTCCTGCCTCAATTGAAACTGAATGGAGCAGTTTTGCAATAAACAAAATTGCATTATATATTTATTTATTCTTGGTTACAGTCAGTCAAGCGTAAAATCAATACTCAGAAAATTTGCATAAATAATTTTCTTCTTATTTATTATTATTATTATTATTCCTCAACAGAAATGCTAATAATACTTAATTTAAACACAAAATAGCAATAATGATAAATACCTATGCCATATTATGAGATCAAATGAAATTGAATTAAAACAAATTCATTGCAATAAAGAAAATGTGGGCAAATGAAAATAATAAAATTGCAATCATCTTTCATCCTCCTCCTCATCATCATCACAATAATGAGCAACGGAGCATCACCAGCAGCTCAACAAACGTATTTTTTTAAGAAACACTTAAGTATTTGGCAAACAAATGTGTATCGAAAGTCTTAGAGATGAAAAAAATATGTATGTATGTACGTTTTAATTACCCAGTTGTCAAAATGGTCTTAGAACTCATGGTCTACGTTGCTGAATGCACGTTTAGAGATTTGATATCTCTGGCTAGATCTAAATATCAAATCTAGAGATGTTACTCTAGGGAATAACCCAGAACTCTGATACCTGGTTGAAGTAAATGCAACGCTTTTATAGTCCCATTGGCACTGCATTTGTCCAAAGTATAATGTTTTTTCCTTATACATGCACATACCATGCAACTCTTTTAGATTTGAATGTTCTTTATGTATGTACTGATAAAGTTGGGCTATAAATTTTCCGGCATTTATTTTTGTTCAATTGTTGATTTGGTATCTGAACCTCAAGTTCAAGATATTAGTACTACAATAATTAAATGCAAAATTGCAGTTGAATTTCCTTATCAGTGCAAATTTGGGAGGTCTGGTTGCAGGTAAATATTTCAAAATATACAATCCAGAATTCACTGGATAGCTGAAATATATTTGTTTTCTAAGCCCTTCCAGCAAGCAAATATTAAATTTTAACAACTTACAAAACAACAACTAACAAAATAAATTGCATATGCATAAAAATGCATTATGCATCATGATGTGAATGCATGCGTTTGTTTACTGCAGGCTGCAGCGCGAGCGGCAACGCACTTTTAAAATCAATACCAGGACAGCCGAAAAATGTTAACAGCATTTTTAAACTGTCCAGAACCAAAAGCTGACCAGAATATGCACCAAAATCTTAAGCCACCCGAACACAAAATTGGCCAGCATCGCAGACCGTGAGCGCCTAAAAGTCTTTCAGTACATCTATATATTTTTTTTTTCATATTTTCTTCAATTTTGATTCCAATGATGTGTTTAGTTTTTGTGTTTTTTTTTAAGTCCCCCAGCTTCCCTAAAAAGGAATGATAGGGGCATTTGGCGTGTTCAAAAAAAGTGTTGTAGCTAAAAAAAAAATTGGCGACTGTATGGATATACAGTAGACATGCCTTTAGGCATCCTCGGGCAAATCAGTAGGATGATGGGATAATTTAATTATCGAATTGCCTTGCTGCTGACTAATCGCTCTCAGGCTGCCTTACAAATGCATGTTTAGCGCTCAAAGACGAACACGTCAATCCCCAACCAGGCCCCCTTAATGGGGCTTCCAAGTAAAAATGGAAAACAAAAAGCAGTTTAATAAAACAATTGTGAGGAATGTTTTTGAGGAATTTAAAGATTACGAAATTCTTCTATCCCCAACATGTTTTCGTCGATTTTGTATTCTCTTGTAGCCATTATTTATAACGCTTTTCAAACATGGCCAACTGGGTTATAATGAACTTAGCATTTATACATAGAAATAGCTTTGCATTAAAGCAAATGTTAAGTGAGACGAGGCAATAGAAAAAAATTATATACAAACTAAGACAGAAAAAATGCATCAATTGACTGACAATGGAATCAAGTAAATTTATAAACATCTCAAAGCCAAGAAGTGTGGCAAATGAACAGCGTGAAAACCACACTGCAGGCCACAATTGAGAAGTGTGAGTGCAAAATTGTGTGGGTGTGGCGGCTGTTCGTTCGCTAAACCCTTAACAATTATCGTTACAATAAGGAAAGCAAAAAATCTTTAAGCTTTTTTATAAATAATGTGCAAAAATTATATTAAATTATTTTTAGTATAAAAGATCTTTAGTTAAACAATTTGGCTTTTATGTTTTATATTAGAGATTTTATTAATATGGGTTCAGTAGAAAAAAGGTGGGGTAGCATAGAAAAAAGTTTGAGTTTTCCTACCTGACAGAAGTCTATTGAAAAACATTGTACGTTCTACAATACTATGAGTTTGTTGCGAATATATTAGAATTTTTTTTTCGTTTATTATTATGCAAAATTAGAAAATTTAACAAAAACTACAATAAACAATAGTTAATATTTACAAATACACACAGTCCCTTTTCAGAGCTCTCAAGTATAATATAGAACAATATTAAGTTTTCAATCATAATTTTTTATTTTTTTTTGGATTTTATACTTCAAATGAAGAATATGTTTATTTTTTTGTAACGAAAAATTTTTGTTAAAAACATCACTTTAATATTTCGATTTAAAAAGGTAAATTAAAGGGAAAAAGAAAAGAGTGAAAGCAAGAAAACAGTGCTTATTCACTTAGCCACCAAAATTTATTGATATTTTGTCTTTGAAAAAGTTATCTATCATATTAGGATATAAAGTAGTGTAATTGCTTATCACAAAACTATTGTTGAGTAAGTGTTTATTCCATGGCCCAGCTTAACTCATTTAATGCCCGTTTAAAAACTACATTTCAAATGGGTATCACCCATATATTTTTTGTAATATATTTTCATAGTCTGATTAACTCGCAAGAAATTGCATGCCCAACAAGAACAGTATATTGAGATGCTTTTCAAGCATTTTACTTCAATATTTTTTATATGGATCATGCACTCAATTTTTTATATTTTCTTTTCAAAATGATTTTATTTTCTGCAATTTATTTTATATATTTTTTGCTTTAGTTTTTTGTTTTTTTTTTTGTTTGCTTTCTGTGCTTCTCGATTTTATTTGTTGTTGACAAAGTCAAGAATACTAAGTGGGTCATAAGTAGTATTCTGTCTACTGCCACTACACTCACACACTCACACAGTTTGTTTGTATAGTAAGTGAATTCTACTTTTATTTTGTTTTTATAAACAAATTTGAGAAACTTATTTTGTTGCCGGTGTGAGTGTGTTTGATTGGAAAATAGAATGAATAAAATTGTTATAGCTGAAACTGTAGCAGCTACTTGAACAAGATGGAATATCAACATGAAAACAAAGGCCTCAACAAAAACAATAACAACAAGTACAACAAAATAATAGAATTTATATTTATTTGTATATTATATTTATACAGCTCTTGAGATAAAAACCAAATTTAAGTTTATATGGAAGGGGGGTTTTTTTTTGTTTACAACACTTCTAATAAAATGTTTCTTAAAGAAATGAATAAATAAATAAATAAATAAAAAAAATGGTATCAACGAGAAATGGACTGTGTAACGGTGACGTTGTATACTTGTTGGCGAGCAACAAACAACGAAATACTCATACGCCACTAGTGCGCCCATATTGATACAATAACCAAAAGAAAAGAAAACTGAACTGAATGAATGAGTTATACTTTTCTAGTAGCTAATTGGAATAGTAAATGAAATACAGGAGAATTAAAAAATGTTTTCTTATTGTAATTTATGGACACATTTTTAAGATTTTTTTTAAGCCACAAAATATGATACACGACTTTTATTCTACAAGTATTGCCTTTTATATTTCGGTATTAGAGAACAGATATATTAATCATCAAAATGCATTGTATTATTTTTCAAAATATTCCTCTTGAAGTCCGACATACTTTTTCATGCCTTTGAACTAATTGTCTCAGCCCTTTTGCCACTTTGATGGAGGCATCACCAAAGCAGGCAGTCTGAATGTGAGCAACCGTTTCTTTAGGTGCTGAAAAAGTTCATCTTTCAGTTGGGTTTTTTGCATTGGGAGGATAATTCATCAAATCAAGGTTTTGGCTGCTCAAAAATGTAGTTAGTTGAGCGGATATAAGAGAGCTGGCACAGTGTGACATGGTGCACAGTGCTCCATCTTCTGCGGCTGGTTTACCTGATTTCTTGGTAGTCAACTGGCAAACAAAACGTTTTGTACCACTCAGAATTTACTGTTCTGCATTGTTCTAGTAGTATAGATGCTATATTGCCTTCAGCTCTTCGGCAGTTTCAGCAGTGACGGCCAAATGGATGGACGGACTGACTGTGAGTTCTCTGTAGTAGAGCTCCGTTTTTACTGCTTAAGTCCGATGCCTCAAAAAGGAAACTGTAAATGAAATAATTTAAAACTTATCTTTGCTTTCTAGTCACTGTTTTAACAAATCGATTTGTTTGAGTACCCGTGCCATTTAAAGAACCTTTAATGCCACCACCCAGATTTTGCAGCTCATCATCCCTTCGACTGTACTCACTGCACTCATTTAATTTCAATGCCAATAATACTCATTTCGGTCTTTGAAAAGGTAACAAAACAAATACGTGCTACAAAAACACTTTTAGCAATATTCACATTTCACATTTATGTATTGTCTTGCAAAATGTCACAGCTAAAAATAAATTAATGGAAATGAATAATAAAGTGAACCCAATTTTGCTTTAGTTTGAGTAGCACAATTCAAGGGACAGCAGCAGGACAAACAATGAGCAAGTGAACGAAGTGTGCCGGTGAAGTCTGTAAATTAAATTATTAATTAAATTGCTGAGTTGCAAAATATTTTTGGAAATTTTGCAGATGAGAAGAGGTTGTTGTTTCTCTGTACTAAGCAAAAATATATTTACAAACGTTAAATTTTTTAAATTCGTGCCGTAACTGGTTCCAAGTCAGGGCAAGAGATTATTAAGCAAAGTTTTATTATTATGCATCGGCTATTTGCAGAGTAATTGCCAAAAGTTCCTTCATGGAAATGGTGTAATTTTGTTTTTCGTATTAATTTAGGTCCAAAAATGAACCTTTTTCATTTTTGGACCTAAATTAATACTAAATTAATACATTTCAATTGGCTCTTAAAGCAACTAAAAAAAATAAGGTTCATATTTTTTTTTTTCAGTTTAGAGAAGTTTATAAATTACTGTTTAGTTGTAAAATGCCAAGCAAATACGGTTTAATGGGATTTCTATTTTTTTTGTACAGAATGAAATGAAGGTGTCTAAAAATAGCAGGAGCTAACGTAGATAAACTGATGATATTAAGAGTATTAAATAGAACAAAAAAAAATGGTAGAATTTCAATGAACCTTATTTACAAAATAAATCTAAACAGCTTGCCGGATTCCAATGAAGCCCATAGCATTTCCGACTGCTCTATTATGCCATGTCACTCGTGGATTTTCGAAGCCCCCGAAGCGTTAGTTTTGCTTGTTCACGTACCCAGCCGCTGAGGTGGAAATGAGCCTCATCGCTCATTATGATGATTTTGGTCGAAAAATCTTTCAGTTCGTCATAGACACGATCATGGCTCGACGGGTTGTTTACTTGTATTCTACAGCTGTCTAGTTTGCAAATGTAAATAAAAACTGATTTGACATTGGCCGCCATTCGCCTTAATAAAAGCAACTTGTAGTAGAATCAACCAGGCTTAACCATCTCCTCGGTAGAATGGAGAGGGGTAATTAAGAAAACGTGGTGTTTCACAGGCTGTCAGTTGTAAGGCCAACCTACTTGGGTAGTGAGTGGCCTGATGTGACTTTGGGCGCTATTGGCCGCAATAAGAGCAGTTTCCCATAGGGTGATTTTTTTACCAATCTACATTAGTTTTTCTTGCTTTTTCAGCCCTCTATTCCTTCTCCTGGGCGGTCCTCCCTTACAAAACTGTTTTTATACTAGAGTTCCCTCTACAGAACCTAACTAGACCCAGGAGTACGTCTAGAGAAGTTAAACATATGACAGACCTCTATTACTTTTTTTTTGGTTATAGTCCGTGCCCCTGTCCTGTACATGAAGCTCTAATTATTATTTTTTTTTTTGTTAAGTTTATCAGGCTCAAGTTCTTTTTATATTATTTTTGTGACTGAGATTAATTAAATAAGACAAAGAAATACTTTTTTTTTCTATTATTAATATTGTTTTATTGTTTGAGCAGATATTTCGCTCTGCTTGGTGTAGTTTCTTCAGGGCAAGAATATTGAAAAACTTATTTACAAGAAAAGAGCAAAATATAGGCATAAATAAATAATTAAAAAGCCAGAAGATCTTCTGCGCAACCAAGAGAATAATATTGAAGTAAAAAAGAAAAATGGTGGAATAAATTAAATGACATTTCTTATTAATTTCGAGTTTCTTGACTTAAATACCTCTCAGCTGGTCCCAGTGCAATTCTTGGAATCACGGAAAAGTAACTCTTATTATTTTTCATGTAGAAAAAAATATTGGTTCCGTCTGCCTTTTCCAGGCAGACATTCAGCCATCATAACACATTGCTTTTGTGATTTTCTTGGCGTCAGTCTTCTGCCAATGTCGTATATTTCATGCTGGTTCTCTAATTTCTTTTATAGTCCGATTGCTGCTGTTCAGCACATTTATGAAATCTAAATATATTTTAATCATCAACATTATTCAGTTTCATTTCGAAATTTTGTGATTGTCGCAATTGTGAAAACCATTACAATTCTGTCTATAGGCAGTGAAGAAAAGCAAGAAAGGAAAAAGAAAAAAAGCATTAAAAAATTTTTATGCTTATACTTGTTTTGTATGTCATTTATTTTCTCTTCATTTTTCTTTTTCAATGAGTTCCACAGCGTACAAATGAAGTCCTTGTAAATTGTTGTAGAAAGACATAATTCACGTAGCATTAGAGAAGCTGTTGTGCATCTAAGTTTATATTTATGTGGAAAATTGTTGAAAACAGAAGCGACAAAAAAATATGTTCCAAATTTGCAAAGTGACCTTAACACTTGCTTTTGCATGCTCAGGCAAGAATATGCTTGCTGCTGCAAGCAGTTGCATGCCGTAACGAAATTGTTACAAATTCTAAACAACATCTTTCTCTGAATTTAGAGAGCTGTTCTTTGACATTCTATTGCTTTATTTGATGTGCAAAATGAATAACAGGAATTTGTCGCTTCCAGTTAAACTTGCTGCCATTTTATATCCACACAATTTTGTTTGATTACTAAAAATTCGTTTAGCTACGTAAATAATATGCTGCTTATATATTTTATTAGAAATGATGATTTGTTTATTCAAATCTATGCCCAACAAAACTCCTGTAAAATAACAGAAAACAAATTTTGATTCCAACATGTGTAAGACTATTGAATGAACTGGGGTTTTTTCTTATCATTTGGTTTTATAAGTTGGTATTTATTACACCACTGCAATTATCAAATTGGTTTCCATTTTTTGTTTTGTTTACCTTCAAATGGAACAGCTACATTAATTCTATAAGAAGCTCAAACTGAACAAAAAAAAAAAAAAAACAAAAAAAAAAAAAATAAAAATAAAAACTCATAATTTAATTACATTTGTCATTGACAAAATAAAATTGTATAAATAAGCCGACCTTGTGTAACATTTTGAAACTGAATTAATATTTTTTATGAATACGAAAACAGCAGTAACATTTGCTACCTATTTTCTCATACTTAATACTAATGGAATAGATGTATTATAAAGAGAAGGCCTTCTTTTGGTTTTCGACAACTTAATTCTGATAAAACGCGTGATGCACGAGGGGCCATTATAGCCACTCAAAGTGACTGCTTAGTGCACCGTACACGCTGGGGGAGTCATCGGGCCATTTGGGTGTCGAGGATGCCACTAGTCAAACGACAATGCGCTGTAGGGCCATGCTAAACGAGTATTTCTCTGCCGCAATTGAACGAATTAGGTCTGGAGGACATGTGCTTGCAACAGGATGAAGCAGTGGCAGACACTGCGCGAGCCACCGAATGACTTCTTTCGGCCCTGCTGGCGCCCAGAGAGGAGTGGTGGGGGATAATCTTAAAAAAGATTATATCTGCGCGAGACATCGAATGACTTCTTTCGGCCCTACTGGCAGCCAGAGCGGAGTGGTGGGGGATAATCTTAAAAAAGATTATATCTGCTCGGGAACTACCTGCCAAGGAAGGTAAAAGGGGGAGTTCATATATTCAGAAAAACTGTAAGCGAGAAAGAATTAGTAGCGAACAGCCTTACACTTTCAACTGCAGCAAGGTTTTTCCTTAACCTTTAGCCCTTTATTTTCACATGTTTTCACTATGCTGGTATACCCCTATTATTTTTGGCTCATATGTTTTATCTACGCATCTTAAAAATTGAGAGAATGTGACATTTCTAATGCCGTTTTCTTTACTACAATAATTGCAATATTTTCAATATTGTTTTGCCTGAAAGTGGCGATAAATGTGGTTTGCATAAAATTGTTTTTTTTTATTCATAGCTTTGAGGATCTTTTCTCGTTAATCTATTAAAACTCGTATTTTAAGAAAAAAGTGCAAAAAAAATGCACCTTTTTTTTTCCAGAAAAGCAATTGTCATAAATCCAAAAGTAAAGTCATCTTCAAATTTAAGCCCTCAAATACTCCCCAAATTCAAGGTTATGACAAGTTTAATAATTTTAAGAGGTTATCGCGATTCTTATTTGAGCCCTGAAAATATTTGTTTGACATACTGTATGTTTGATGGTATGTGATTGTCAAGTATGGGTTTCATTTTATAAATTTAAGTGAGTGTGTATACATTTTGAGCGAATAAAATAAAGTCAAGAGTTATTTGTATGCATGTGTGTGTGTGTGTGTGTGTGTGCATGCTTAAGCTTGATTTTTCCAACATGCAAATTTTTGCCATACATGATGGCACATCATACATATTTTTACAGCAATTTTTTTTCTTCATATTACTTTTCTTTGTTTTCTTTATTTTAAGTAAGTAGGTTTTAGTATTCACAACTGTTTTTACATGCAAGATAAATGAAGGGAACAACATGTGATAAGTGAGATTTATTAACGTTTTATGCGATTTACAAAAAATAAGAAAAAACACGATGAACATTTGCGCAATACTAGAGATGTGCAGCTGTTGTGGAAATCATAATAGGATTTTGGAAAAACTCGACAGATGTGCAAGAGAAGAAGAAAAAGAAAAAATCCTAAAGTTTCACGATAAGCGAAAAAGCGCTTTTACACCATAAAGCAGCACCATCAAGTTGGTGGGCCAAACGAAGTCATTGGCTTTCAGAATATCGGTTGTGGCTTACGCTTACGTGTGTGCCGTTGCTCCGTTCCGTTAGAACCACATGTCCTCCAGACCTAATTTGTTTGCTTGCGGCAGAAAAAACTCGGTTAACATGGCGCTATAGCACGTTGTCGTCTGACCAGCGTCGTACTCGAAAAAAAAGAAATGCGGTCGGGGCACCCCCGTTAGAAACGAAGTTCCTTACGTGTTTTCTTCATCTTCGAATGTAATACAAGGTGAAATCTGTATGTTTTATTTTGTGTTGTTTTTGAGATTTTTAAATTTTATTTATTATTTTATTTATTTATTGCTTCTTAAAATTTTTAGAACGTTATATATTTTTACTTTTGACACATGCAGTATTTTTTTTTTTTTTGTCAATCTGCTACGAAACGAAGAAAATTTTTCAATATTGCTATTTTTTGTTGTGACATACTTTACTTTAGTGACATCTGTCAACTGATAGTGTACGTTTTCACAACTAATTAATATTTATTGGTAGGTGTCTCCGCTGACAGCAGCGGAGACAGATACACCAATACATATAAACAGCTCACACGCTTTCGTGACGATTTCTACTAATTTGCACTACCAGCAAGCCGCGTTAAGGAACTTCATTCCAAAAAATTGGCCCAATGACTTATCCTGCAGTCACTTTAAGTGGTTGTAAGAGCTGCTTGTGCATCAAAAGCGTTAGTTTTACTTGTTCATGTACCCGCCGCTGAGGTTAAAATGAGTCTCATTGCTCATTATGATTTTGGTCGAAAAATCGTCCACTTTGTCATTGACAGAATTATTCCGCGTTCTTGGGGAGTACATCGCTCCGTGGCTTGTTCACTCGTATTCTACAGCTGTCTAGTTCACATAGCGTTTAACGAAATTACTACAATAACAGTTGATAGGATCAGGCTCGGCAAGCTCTTAATTGTTTCCCACTTATCATATATTTAATATAATTATTTTCGTGAGCTGAAGGCTTTTTTTATTATAAAAGTATATGTTTAGGGTTTTTTGTATCCTTTTGTCGATATTTCGCTCTTCTTCGGATAGCTTCTTCAGGACAATAATATTGAAAAAAAAACATATACGTATATTTTGATATAAAAAAGACCTTCTGCTCAAGAAAAAAATTATAGTATATATAAAAAAAGCCATCCGAAAAGAATCAAATATTATATTTATCATACACAAATTTAGAAACTCTTCTTCACGACAATATAAAACCATATGCGTATGCTCTTATAATAAAAAAGACCTTCAGCTCAAGAAAATAATTATTATTAAATATAAAAAAATTTATCCATATATTATATTTATCATACACAAATTTTAACTATTTATATTATTTCATACCATTAATTTTTAGTTAGACTAAAACTAAAAATTAAATTCATCTATTGAATATTCTCATAGGAAATAAATAGAATAAAAAGAACAAATTTAATGAAAATTTTTAATAAAACTATAAACAGCATGATTTGCAATTAAGTAAAATAATTCAAAATTGTTGATAATAAAATATGTAAATGAAAAAAAAAAAACACACTGTCATTTCACTCACAAACCAACATTTAACTCCAACAATTAAAGCCAACATTCTAGGCGAAAATTCAAATAAATAAAAATGACTGCAATTTGTGTGACAATTGATCGTTTTGTGCAAAAATGAAAAATTTTTATATTCTTTGCATTTTGTTTTTTTTTTTGCTGAAGGACACATTACAGTTGAAAGCAGAAGCATTCAAAATGCATGGCAAATCGGTAAATAAATCAAATGGTTGTATTTTATTATTGTCAAAGCTTGGAAGATACATATGTAAGTGTGTGCGTGTGTGTGTGTGAGTGTCAGTGTATATGGACATATAAGCGGTCAGCCATAGTAAAAGGTGTTTTTTTTATGGCCAGGTTTAGAGTTCAGTAATTTGCCTTTACAGGAAAATAATATTATAGTAGGTCTAACTTAGCTCTAAGCTAGTAAGTGGATCTTATTCTCTAGACTGTAGCCTCTTGAGTCAGTTCTGCAAGCTCAATTAATGTTGTAAAAAATCACCCGTTATTCTTTAAAATTTAATGTTTTCACTTGCATGTTCAAAGCCAAATAAATTATTTCTGCTTTGCCATAAAACAACATTGATTTAGAGTTCTTTCCCAACCAGTTGTGGTCATTATCTCGTAACGCAAATTCAGAGAAAATCTGCAAAAATATGCAAAATAACCAAGCGGCTTTTATAGTTTCTATCATGTTGGCAAATCAAGCAATTGGCCACTTTTATGTTCTGATGTATATTCAGCATGAAACATTACACGATTTTGCCACCCTGTTCAAGTTATTTGGGTCAAACATTAAAGAAATGTTCACAAATTAAATATTAGGAAATTTATAATTGTAGAAATTGTCTAGCAATGCTCTGAATAGAATGTTGCCACTTGCCACACAACAAAAGAAGCAGGTGTTCTTTAACGCAAGACATTCAATGGCCATGTTACGAGTATTTCACTTCGCAGCGATGTGAATTGGCGGCCACAATTGTGCGATTTGGCACCATTAGACTTCTTTCTATGCAGATGCTTTTTATTCTAGACCTGGGCTACTGGCTCAGGGGATGATTCCTATACAGGCATTGTACTTTAACCAGGGGTTGGTGGATGAAAACAAGAAAAACGGGTAGAGATGTGAACGTTTGATTAAGAAAAAAAAAAAAAAAATTATTTTTGCAAAGCTGAATCAGTCTGGAGTAACTGTTGCTGGTTTGTCTGTTTTGTTCGATACTAACCAGTTAACAGCATTTAACGAAACCTCTTCAGCATTGCAAAACGTTGGCTATATAGAACAAAAAGACGATACAATAACCAGGATAAGACCTATTACGAATGTCTACTTTAAAGAACTTATTTTCGAAAAATATATCATGTTTATTAAGATCTCATTGGGCAAACATATTGGGCGCAATAAATGTTTAAAAAACATGGAGTATTTTCTTAAATAAGCGAAAAAAAGAAAGAAGCAAGCGTTCACCTATTACGGCTACACATCACAAAAACCCCGTCCGCTATATGCTAGGAACACAACTGGGACGAACGACGAATTTCGCCCAACATGACGAATACGACGGTCGTTGTATGAAGTACAATAACGACGAAAAATGAAAACATCTGTTATAATTGATAAAGTTGTTTATTAATTGTTCAAAGATAAAAAAATTAAATGAATCAAAGAATTACAAATTTTGTAAAAATAATTAAAATAATGAACAGATTATATAAACTTTCGTGACGTTTAACATTTTCAATTATAATTTCACTTGTATCCATTTTCTCAGTTTTTTAATTTTATCTTATGATAGTTGATCAGCTGATGGGGTGACCATATGAAACAAATTGCTTGCTAAAATTTTGCATTACCAATAATAAGAAATCAAACACTACAAACATGTTTTATAATCTCATAAATTGGCTTTTTATTTTAAATGCAAAAAGTGTCAAAGCTAAATAAAAACTATTAAAATAAAAACTGTTTTTAAAGTTAATTAATTTCTATTATTTGAACTCTTTCTTATATAATTATTTCTGTATTGAGCCTGATAAACTTAATACAGAAATAAAAACTGTTTTTACTAAAACACTTGAAAACCAAAAACCAAAATGGCCACATGGTACTGATTTGTTCGTCTTTTGCCGGCGAAAGAAATAGAAATAAATCTATTTCAAGTGCGCCGTGTTCATGTGCATGTTCAATGTGTTTTATTTTTGACGGCGAAAAATTCGTCGTTGGTCCCAGTTGTATTCCTGTAATGTGTAGCATTAAGCAAAAGTTCACAAACAACTTGAAAGCCAACGCGTACATCTAAAGCGATTTAAGAGCTAAAGAATGAGGAGCGCCTCGAAGGATGAGTTCATAGAGTGCCCTATTAAGAGCTTGAGAGGTTGCAGGTTCCATTGCTGTCGAATGCTCTGTCTGCTTCTGTACACAAACGAAAACTATAGTTTTATGTTTGTTGAGGAAAATTTTAGATTATCTGGCACTTTGATGACACTGCACCTCAATTAAGTATGTCTCGGAGTTGTTGAAAATATGGTGGGCATTTGTCTGAAAATTTGCTTGACAAGTTATTGTTATAATAAAAAATAGAAATTGAAATCTCTGCAAACTTTTTGTTTTATGCGACTCAACAATCTTCCTCTTTTGGTAGTCCTTTAAAAAACGGCTGTTTCGAATTTAACAGTTGCTTTCTTAAAATTTTTTTTTTAAAATACTAGTACGCCCTAGCAAACAATCTGTTTTCTGATTCATTAAATTTTAATGCTGGGTGAGAAAAAATAATTTTTTGATTGTTAATTAATTTATGGGGTTGCAGTTCGATTTTACTGTCTCAGAGTGAACAAAGACATTTTTTGTGTGGTAAAATTGCATTCTTTTAAAGAATGAAAGACTAGAAAAGTTGAAGACTTATTGGCTGGGGAACATACCTTGACTGTTTCACGCTCGCCACGACAATCATCAGCACCCGGAGCTGCTAATTGCATCCTGTTTATAACCAGCAGCCCACTACCTCAGCTCTTCATTGCTGACTGTCTGTATTTAATCTTATCAATAAAATTTTAATTTTGATTACTGCTTCTTTTTTCTTGAGAAAATTCCGCATGTCATAAAATTGAAGATCTAAATTTGTATGTGCAATAAATTCCGTGTCGGGGTATTTTAATTTCCCTTATCAACAGTGTTATCATACGCTGCATAAAGAACAACAATGTCGACTTAAAAACTGTCACCGAGATCATTGAAAACCCTTTTGAGTCCACTTGCAAGCAAAATTCATTTGTATGTACTCTTAATCTGGTCTGGCAACCGGCAACATGTTCATTCTTAAGCCTCACACATACATACACACATACATATTTGGTAATTTTTCTTTTGAATCGTCATTTATCAGTTTAATTTTGTTGACTTGAAAACTGTTGTTGGTGCTGTTTTTTTTCTTGTTTCTTGCATGAAAATATTTTCATCACCCCCGAGACATTTGCGAGAATGAAAAGACAAAAGCAACAAAACATTCAGTTTAATATAGAACTGTGACATACAAACTGAAAACAAAAGCAAAAACATGTTGCAATAGCCTTCACCTCTTTTTGCAGTGTTGCATGCAAAAATGCATGCAAAAACCACAAAAATATTTTAACTTGTTCGCAAAGCTCTGCCGCAATTTAACCAAAAGCTCTCAACACAACCAACCAACCCAACCAACAGTTTCAAAAGTGGTGCTCATTGTGTGTATTGATAACAAACAGTAACAGTGGTGGCCATATAAAATGAAACTATTTCGTTTTAGCGCCTTGGCCATCTATGACCAAAAAATTATTGCAAATTCATTGCTGAGCTTGCTTTATTAAATGCTTAAGCTACAGAAGCTTGTAAGCAAATTGGAAGCAAAAAATATTGCAAGGCATCAGCTGTTTGGATTTTTTTTTTGCCACGTTGCCAGATTTATATTTCTAAGAGCAATCAATTAAAAATGATTAATTCAACTACTACGGCCAAAATTTGAGAAATATTTTTTTTTTGTGATAAAATGTGTAAAAATCTAAATTTTTAAAGAAGATAAGAAAAGTAAAGTTTAAAACCTGTTGTCTGGGAAAATATACCATTTCAAGGCCCACGCGACGATGACGATCATTAGCACTCAAATGGCTTCGAGTCCACGTCATAACTAATTACATGCTGCTTCAAAAAAAAACCTTACAATCAGAGAAGAACAGGGTCAGTAAAAAGTTGCAAGCAACTGGTTAGAGACCAAAATATATCCCTCTTTCCTCCTCCCCAAAACCTATTTTCCTAGTTCCGGTACGATGCCCATGCATAAATAGGGGTCGTCCTCTGAGTACTGGTCCAAGCTAAAAAAAAAATAAAAAATATTGAAAATAATTTCCGACCACTTGAAACATTTGCCAGAAAAACAACACAGAGCGATAACTTCCTAATAGATTCATTAAGATTTTCTCTTTGAAACGTTTCTTGGCTGAGGGGTATCCCAGCAGAGAGAAAAGAAGATTTTTCTATGGGTATTTCTTATTATTTCCATGTTGCAAATCTTATTAATTGTCTCATCAAGAAAAACACATAAAACCGAGAAGAAAACTTGTTACTCACGTTTGTTTTTACTCAGTTTCCGATTTGCATGGTACCAAAAATAAATTCTATAGAGAAGAATTTATTGATTCTATTAGGTTTTCTTGTAAATTGTATACAAAAAGATTTCTTACTGATTTTATTAGGTTTTCCAATTAATTTTTCCTTATTGGTTTATTAGTTTCCTATATAAACACACGTAAATCATCTTTTTAATTTCATTAATTGCTGTTTTTTCAATAAGGTTTTCCCATTTAAAATAATAAGGAATCCTTCTTGAAAAAAAACCATAGAGATATCTTATTGGTTTTGTTCTATTTTAGTGGGTGCTTTGTTCTCTGTGAACCTTCAAACAACTGCCAAAAATGCGCAGTTATTAAGTGATTAAAAGGACACAATAAATTAGAAAAAACTTATGAAAAATTTAAACGGTACGAAACCAAAAACTCAAGTGTCGAAAAATGTGATGCCGTAATTATTATTTCTTCATGTCCGACATCTGCAACATCGACAGCTGTTAAGAACTGCGCAGGAAAGGTGGTCGAACGAGATCACCTGTCAAATAGCGGAGCTCACATGGCCCAGGTATGAGTATAGGAGGACGGTGGCCTTATTGGACTTTCCGAGGCATAGGCTCCATACCCTTGGGACATTGTCACTTGGGAGTACATGTGAGAAGACTAAATCTTCCATATAATGATTTCTGCAGAGGTTACAGAGATGAGGAACAGGAGGAGAGTGTAGAACACTTTCTCCGTCGATGCCCAGCTCTCTTTAACAAGAGAGCAAATTACTTGGGCAGACCGACACTAAATAGATTACCGGAAGTGTCGGAATACGGATTGGATAGGGTGGACTCCTTCATCCGTTCATAGGGCTGGTACAGGGCGGAACCGGCGGGGCATGTGTAGGGATATCTTCCTGCAGCGGGACCTTTTTAGCACCCAAGTGAGCCGGTCTCATGACTGGCGGCCCGCGTAGCATAACATAACAACATATGTTTCAAATCCACTATACCCACAGCCATTTTCAATTTTATGGCCTATTTTTTATTCCACTTGTATATAGTTAGCAAGCAATTCTTGATCTCGTCTATTTATATTTAAGTACTGTGGGCAATTTTTGTCCGTAAGCTCTTTCGCGTGTGGTCGAATACATTCGTGGTTGTGGTCACACATGTAGAACTGCCTATAAATATATATTTGTATTCTATTACTAATTTCTGGATTAATTTTTTCTTTGCAGCCTACACCGTTAAAAACCCCAAATTCACACTCACATTAAGAACACATCTCAGCTGAGGGTAAAGCACCAAAACACCAGCATTGCAGCCACACTTCCAACTTTAAAAAAAACATGGGAACCGGCCATTATTTTTGGGCGATATTTTATTTTGCCAGCTTATGCAGTGCTTCATTGTAAGTAGTTTTCAAAATGACAAAACTTGAGTTATTTGAATGTACGAGTTTATATGTATATTTTTGTAAGAACTTATTTTTTATGATCAACTAACAAACATTATACAGACGTTGATAATTTTTAAGGAAAAAAAAACACCTGCAGTGCTTTAATATACTTAAAATACATATGCTAAAGAAAAACAAAAATTGTTTTTTTTAACAATAATTTATTTAGCAATCACACAGAAATTAATGCATATATTTTTTTAATTTTTGTCGGATTGGACATTTTGGAATTATTGCATATTTACCTAGAACCAATAAATAAGCATATCTAAAATGTTTGCACAATCAGTCAATTTAAAGCATATTGTACACTTCAATACGAGGGCAATGGCTTAAGTGTTTCCAAATTATTGCTTATCGCACCAAATTTGTTTTCAACTCACTTGGCTAAATGATTATTATAATTATAAACCATTACATGAACAATAAAAGATATGCTTAATTTTTTATGATAAGTGCGGCAGTATAATATTTCCCCAAAAAATTAAAACAATCACAAGAAACGCAAACTCACATTTTAATCTTTTTTTTTAAGTTTGTTTTTATTCAAGCGATTTTCTTTTGATTTGCTAAATTTTTAATTGGACTAAGCAAAAAAAAAAAAATTGGTTAAATTTTTGCGAGCTCAGGAGGTTTGTACACGATGATGTTTAGGGAAGTGTTTATTGCTTATATGCCATCAAAGTTTTGCACTTTTTGTGCTTATAAACGAGAAAAGATTTTTTTTTTTCAAGACTAGATTCTATGCCTGGGCATCGTTTGTAGGGAAAACTTGGTAATATGCATCAGCGCTTCGTATATAAAACACTACATTGGGTAAACGAGATAAATATTTTAGGTTTCAAGGCTTTGAAAATGGAAATATTTAGAGAAGAAGATCAAAAGCCGACCTGCCATTGCAGATTTGCCAAAATGTTCGTCTGAAATTTGACAAATATTGCATACCATAGAACTGCGTTGGAATTTTCTGCTCTTCAGCTTTTTAAGGTTTTAGTAAACACATTTCAGTACATTTTATCAAAAACATTTTGACAAGTTTCCATGAACTTTCGTGGCGAGTTTACGAAGCTCTTGGCTTTTTATGTTTTTTGTACCGGTTTGAAGGTTTTATTATCTAGTGTAAATCTATCTTCTTTTATGCTAGCCTTTAGAAAAATTCCTGCTTTTTTCGCTTATTGAAGTTTTTAAGAATTTTTTTTTAAGCTGTCAGGAATTTCCGTCATTTATACAATTTAAAGGAATTCGAGAGGTAAAAAGTTATTAATTTTCTCCGGAAACTTGCAGGCAGCGAAAATGTATTTAAAATTGTTTATAAAATTTTAAGTATCCACAAAAAAAACCAACATATACGCAAAAAATTTCACATTAAATTTCTTTTTTCCTTAAACCATCGTAAATTATTTCATGGCGGCAAAAACCTAAAAAGTTTTAATAAATTATTTAAAGTCTCTTTTTGCAGCGATTTTTGAAAAAAAATTTCTTGATTTCCATACCAAACTGACCGGTAGAATAAAATGTTGACTTCAAACATGTATACAATACCGTCCAACCAACTCCAACTGCAAATCTAAGGCAACTCACAGAATTGGTTTCAAAATTTTCAGACTAACTTTGCTTGATTTCATTTAAGCGAAATGCCTTTGTTTCTCTCAAGCTTTTAAAAATATAAAAAAAAAAAAATTTCAGGATATATTACTTTAGTTTATGCACTCATTTTGTGTTCTCTTTACTCATTATTAATTAAGCGTTTTCTTTTGTTTGTTACTAAACACTTTACGTTTTACTCAATTCACAAAAACAAACCATAAAATCAACTAATGTGACAAGAGCAGAGAAAAAAACACTTATTATACGTTCGTGCCTATCATAATTTCAGAGCTAATAATGCCAAAATAAATTTCCGAGAAAAGGAGAAAAAAGTCTTAGATCAAATTTTAGGTGCAGGCAAATATGATGCCAGAATACGGCCATCCGGTATCAATGGAACAGGTAAGAATTTTCCAACTTGATTTTTTATGTAAGAATTGTACATTAATATGTAGGCAAAATATATGCTGAAAGCATATTTTTATTTCAAAACTTGTTTTAAGTTAAAACTAAGTTACAAAAAAATGTTTTGCAATTAAATGAAAATTAAAGACGTTGGAAATTTTTTATGCCAGTTTTTAGTTTAGTTATTTGTTTTATGTTTGGCTATACTCAATTTTAGTTGTAATTATTGGTCTTGAGAAACAAAATTTTAAGTATACAAATTTTGGTTGAAAAAAACAAAACTCAAAAACTAATATATTTCGGATTTACGTATATGAACAAAATTTTGGAATTTGCTTCAAAACAAACAGGTTTACAATAAGAAGCACGCTCATTTCTTGAATAAATTATTTATTTTGAACAAAATTAAGTTTTTAGGAAGCAGCATATTTCAGCGGTAGCTTTTATATGTAATTTATTATAAATTTTAAAAATAATAATGTATTTTTATAATTCAAAAAAAAAAAAAAAACTAAATTAACCTAGTTTATATTTTATGATTTAAAAAAAAAAAAATTTTTTTACACACAAACCACAAAAACGTGCGCATCCAAGTGATAGAAAAAATTCAATTTTTTTTGATAAAGTCGATGTATAAAATCTTCTCACCTATTTATTTATCTAAGCTAGTAGTTGAACATTGAGAGTTCTATCTCAAATGCAAGCTTTCGTATGAATTCATATTGTTTATATCCGGCCAACCAGCGTATGATTGTTGTTGCCATGGCATAAGACAGACATTTTATTACTCATACGCAGGGTGTAATTTTTGTTTATGTGATAATTGGAATTTTCATAAATGTAACGACTTGTGTCGTGATTATTTATATATCTTTATATTGAATATTTCTCTTAACCATTTCACTTGGCCGTTAAATGCTGAAGTTTCAGTGCAGGCATATAAATTTGTAAATACAGCAGCTAAATTTATTACTGTAGATACTTATTGGGAATATAAAATATTTTTCGAATATAACAAAAACTATTAAGTTCCAAGACAATACATTATACATGTAAGGACAAACTTTTACAACAGTTTCTTACTACATCAGCTGACAGCTGTGAAACAAAATTAAGCTACAAAATGCTTCGCCTTCAGCGCTCTCTATTTGAAAGAAAACATAAATGATTTATTCAGATCGCAAACTTATTTAAGATATAATATTGGTCGTCCAAAATACACAGAAATCTTCTAAAGATTTTAAGATGCTTCGCCTTCAGCGCTCTCTATTTGAAAGAAAGCATAAATGATTTATTCAGATCTTAAACTTATTTAATATATAACATTGATCGTCCAAAATATACACAAATCTTGTAAAGATTTTGTGGCAGACCCACGATTGTTTGTACAAAAACACTGAAAGCGGCAACAAAGTATTGAACTTTGTTATTGAATTGTACGTAATTAAGCGAGAAGACAATGTCGAGTAAACTACTGGGCCAGGCAGTTTACTAACTTATATTTCGTAACGTTAAAGTACAGTGGGCAAACCGAATTGGTGTACGTAATCATGAAAGAATGAAACATACTCTATTTGCTGTTTTAATCATCAAACCAAAAAAGAATTGTGAATATCGGGCTAGCTAATGTCGCTCTCAAAGCAATTCAAATCCAGCTCTTATTTTTTTTTCTACATGTGTAAATCTTAACCTTATCACTTTGATGTGCAAGTTTTGTTTTAAGTATTTAAACCTACACATTTCTGTACATACACACATATTTCAAATATTTTATTGTATATTACTATACATAAGCCCTATGTATATTTTATACATACACATAGTTGTATACAACAAAAAAAAAATAAAAAAATCAAAATCAAAAAATATAAATACCAACTTACATACATACAGATGGTCCCGCTATAGTCAGAATCAATCTTTTTGTACGAAGTATTATGACGATTAGTGACATTAAAATGGTAAGTTTCTCAGCAAACATTACAAACCAAACAAAAACTAAAAAAAAAGAAAATAAAACAAATTAATTTAACAAAAAAATCTAAAAAGTAAAAAAAAAAACAGTTGTCACAATCAAAACAATTTCTTTCTTATATATATTTTTTCAAATTAAGGGTCAGTTTCTTATGGGACAGTTTAAACGTAGTTTTTGTTAAAGTTTAAGTAAACTTTAAAGAAATTCAATAATTGTCACCACGGCATAATTTCACCACACTTTCGTTTTGTTGTTTTAATTTTGAGGACGACTTAACGTTGGCAATACTAAGCGGTTGTTCACATTGGCTCCTTTCTAAATGATGGTTACACACATTGTATAAGCTTTTGCTAAGGCAAGACATTAAATTTCTGGTATTAGCTCTCGTGTAGTTTTGCTGAGGATTTTATTTGAATATGGGCAGTAGAAGCAGTCGTCTTTGCTAAAGAAGTTTATGGCATGGCAGCAAGTCAATTAAAATAAGTATTTTAACTAAAAATCTGTTAAGACAGGGGTCTGGTTACCACTTACGTGGCGGATTAAAAAACATGGTATAAATAAATTTAAGTTTCAGGATGCCAGGGCCAAACGATACGTTTCGAACATGTATTTCTATTCCATGTTAAAAATTGAAAAAAGCACCTGGTAAGCCCTAGTTAATTATTTATGTTTAGTAGTCTGCGAAGTAATTAAGTATTTTCATAATGTCTTTGCTTGATTGCCAAAATTTCTTGTGGCTCCAAACAAATTCTTGTTTTTTGTGTTTAAAAACTCTGCACAGAATGGAGTTTCTTTCCCTTCATTTTGTACTTTTAAAACTCTTCAAAACCCTTTCATATATTTCTATGCACTACAGCTTATTGTTGGCAGGTTTATAAGAATTATCATCAGTTGTGGTCTTTGTAGCCCTTTGAAACTGTTTCTATTTGTTCTTTCCTGAATTTTCAGTCTTCAGATTTACTTTTCTTGTCGTCTTTTAAAATGTCAATCACCCCAGTTTTAACACAAAATATCTCCCTCAATTTTAAGGAAATGAAATCGAACTCAAGCCCGATAAAACTATTAACAATTTGTGAACTATCTTAAATATATTTTCACTTTTTCTACAATTTTTGTGAACTGAGGAGCTCTTTTCTTCAGCGATTTTTCTTTGCAGCTCATTGGAAATCTTTATGAACCGTTTGAAGTTTTGTTGTCCTTAGCTAAATTGTGTTGTTTAAAGTGGTCGTAAGTTTTTAAAACCTACTTTGGGCTCAAACCATATTTTGTTGTGTTCTCGCAAGATGTGTTCTTTCAGCTGCTTTTGTGCCTGACTAATTAATGGCGAGTTTGTATCTTTTTCTTCTCAGTTCACAAAACCTTCAAGTGTGTCAAGATTTTTTATATAGTTCATAATATTTTCATGTGGACAACAGTCCATAGTCTTTTTATATATTATTGTAAAAAATTCGAATAAATTTTTAACACTGTCGGCTTAAAAGTTAACTAAAGGCCATCTCGAAAGCTATAATAATATTTGTGAGAAAGAAAACGAGTATTTTAAAAGTGAGAGTTCTAGAGCACATACATATGTATGTAGGAAACAATCTGCCCTGGCTGGAGTTCTGTCGTTTAGCATACTAATTTAATTGCCCAACTGTAGCGAAGCTATAGGCATAAAGTGTCTTAGAACACGCCCTTTTCTCGGGCATAATGTTTAAATAAAATATTAAATCGCCCCTCGTCTACGGCAGGAAGCATACATGTTTTTCTACAGTATTTTTCCAAGGGTTATAAGTAACATTTTATCTGTTGTGATTTTTCACTTTATATTAATTTGATATCGAGTTTCTTTGGTACCATAATAAATGTAATGTTTAGTATTTTATATTAAATTTTGCCATATCTCAACAAAGAGGCAAGTAAGAATAGTAGTCTATGTATTTTTTCCGGTGAAGATCGTATATTTTTAATAGCTTCCTTTCAATGTAACCCTTACAAAGTATTTCGAAACCTGTTCTGATTTTGAAGAATTTCTTGTCGTTGGATGACTTGAATTTTTTTCTATTTAAAGTTTGCCTGTCCCATTTATCTCACAAAATTTGTTTAAGCATGATGTACTCTTAAAAATTATATAAGTTTTTTTGTATAGAACATCTTTCAGTTGGATGGTGACAACTGATTCAAACAACATCCTAACCTTGCTATTTTTTTTTTTTTAATATCATTTCACTCAATTGACTTGACATTATGGCATTGTAACTGACGACATGGTGTATGTCTTGGCTAAGTAAAAGCTTCATGTTAAATCAAAAATTTAAAAGAACAAAAAAAATTAAAACTCAGAAAACAACAGCCGAATTCATAATGAAAATTTTGCCACTAAAATTAAAGAAAAGAAAACAAAGAATAATAAGATATAATCATTGACTTAGGGCTCTATCATTCATTATCAATGCAAATCGGAATATGAATTAAAAAAAAAAACTCCAAATCTTGGCTCACTCTTGACTAAATTCTGACATGTTACCAACTAAACTTGAAGAAAACAAGCAGAAGAAGAAGAAGAAAAACAAAAATGCAAACGAGGATCAACTTAAGCATAAGTTTTCATTCGTTCATTAAAACAATCATAAAGGATCACAATTAGAGTTGATTTTAACTATAACCGGGATGTTTTTAGTCAATAGACAGTCAATATTTGAATAAACTGTTGGCTAACGAGTGGCTAAGTCTAAAATCTAAAATGGAATGCAAAAAAAAATGCCTAGAAAAAAGTAAAATGATTCAGAAACAAAGACAAATTTTAGCTAGCCACTCCCAAAGGACTATTATACGCTGATTTCAAGGCTATAAGGAGAGGCTAACTTTTTATTATGAATATGGCTGCAATAAATGTTGAATGGGCAACACAATTCAACAGCTAAAGAAATTAAATATATATATACATATGTATAGCTAAAATAATTAATTGAACTAAATAAGAAATTAATTATTTTAAATAAGCCTTATAAAAAAAGACAAATAAAAATATTATACAAGTATAAATTTACAGATTAAAAAAAAAAGAAACAATATTTATATCAATTGCCAATTTGTAGAAGTTGTAGTGAAATTTTAATTGTAGTAACAATTTTATTTAAACTCACACTAAACTTTGGATTAACTAAAGTTTAGCCGATACCCACCATTTGAATTATTTAACTGAATTCCTTAATATTATTGCTATTATTACTAATACTATTACTACTGCTACTACTACTACCACTACTATTATAAATATAAATATTATAATCAATTATCAATCAAATAAAAAACTGACCCTTAAAAGAAACTCCAAACAAGTCAATCAATCTATTTATTTACTCTCCCACCTTTGAACTGAAAATATGAAACGAACAAAAACTTTCAATCCATTCCTTCTTAAATTTATTAAGAAAACAAAATACCCAAATAAAACTCCAAACATTCATTAACAAAAATGAACAAAATTCTATTCAAAAATATGCCATTAAAACAATACCTGCAGTTTCGAAATTCAAAACTCAATTCATGTCAAAAATTCAATCGAATTCAGTTCCTTAGATACTCAGCTATTTATATTAAATTATCTATTCATTTATAAAATTGTAGTAATTTTCTTTCATTTCATAGAGCAGTTGTTTTGCATTGAAAATCTCAAATACTCGCAACAACCATCCTCATGCATTTTCTCCACTAGAATTTCAATTTAAATCACTTTGCTACAAAACCGCAAAATGAATAAAACAAATCAAGATGTTCTTTAAATAATCACTACGTTTTGTCTGGCACTTCCCCCAGCCCCACTGTTTTATGTATTAATTAAAATTCCTTGTGACGTTGCCATTTGACAATTAAGATAATAATACTAGTAATAATTCAAAAACTCATTCTAAGATATGTATATGAATGTTTGAAAAATTTCATGATTTCTTGCCAATCATCCAACCATCCATCCATCTGTCTGCTGCACTTGAGTATCCTGGCCTGAAGTCTTGAACGTGTTCGCTGGCTTGGAAACGGCATGTGTACATTGCACATTGCATGTAATATTAATATCGAGAATAGGTATAAGAAAGGCATGTTAGTTTTAGAAATTAACTATTTGTTAAATGTGTCTGACTTAAAATCAGCGAAAAATATATAAAAAAAAAAAAATAAAATTTTTTATGATTTAAAATTTTTCGGAAATGTTTTCAAAAACTCACTTTATATGAGTTCGAAAAATGCCATACTCCTCAGTTTGTTTAAAAGCTTTTTCTATAAACGGCAAAAAATTGTCTTAACTCTTATGTGCGTATATATTGAACCCTACCTGCGAAAAAACGTAAACGGCAAAATGTAAACTTAATATCAAATTTTCTGGTCTTTTTGAGATCAGCATAATTATATTTTAATTAAAATTATTTCTACAGATACGCAAAAAAAAAAAGAATGTGACCGCTAATTTCCCGTTCAGCTTTATTATACGCACAAAGAAAGAAAAAAAAAATGGGTAAAATCATTCAGCTTTGCAATATCATATTTTAAGGTTATGTTCGCTCAACTAGCAACATATGTAGCTTAAGGAACAAATATTACCAAATTATTTCACCGCGCGGTCTATGCAACATGGTGATTAACAGCTTTGTGCAACATTTTCCGCAGCCAGGGATGGTCAACCCTTATAGCCGCCAAATGTAAGTTTCTTGTTTACCGCTGCAGCCATACGATGTTCAAGTTTTGTTTTTCAATTTGCAATGTGCTCACATTTTTGCTCTAACACATTCTGTCTGTTCGAATTGATCATTACACTGAGTTCAATTTTTCCCTTCCATTTATATGGCAATACCACACCCAATTCAAACAGCTGATCTCAAATTACTTGGCATTCTTTTTGTAATTTTGAGCTCTTTCTTTGCCGCAGACATTATTCAAATAAATTAGTTCATAAATTCGAGTACAGTCTAAGCCCCAGCTGTCAATTTAACTGAGTTTGAGCAGCAATTTGTGTTATCAATTTGAATCAAGATACTTGACCATGTAGTTACCGAGCAAAATTAAAGGATTTGCCTATATATAATTCTTAATCGGGATCAATTTCGGAGCTATTAGACGATTCCTTGTGATTCTCTAATATTAAAAAAATACCCATCTGTTTTGAAGCCGCTACACTTTTTAGCTGCATACACCGGCGCTTTGTACATGATAAGTTGCACAGTTTTGGGCACTGCTGCTTGAACCACTCGGTTACAAACCTCACGCAGTTTGTCTTGCCTTTTACATACTTAATCAACATTAACGAAAGCCCAGGCATTTAACTTTTTTTCGATAACTTTTAGTCATCTCAGAAGTCTATCCCTCTTTTGTTATATGTTCGTGGGTATCGAATTGCTCAATACATTAAAACAGCCTGTACACTTGCTGGATGTGTTATTACTTCTTTGTCCATATTCTTATTTTTTAAAAACTTTGTTTTAAAATTTCTTAAAAAACTGCAAAGAATATTACTGCTTCTACAAAAATTGATTTTTGTAGGTTAGACTACTTTTGTGGTTAAGGCTCGATATTTTTTTTTTATAAAATTTGACTTTAAAAGTCTTAAGAAAATCCAAGATTTACAAAATTATAAACAATTACACAATTAAGTTAACCTAAACAAATGTTGCTAAGCACATGTTGCTGAAACATAAAAGCAATATAGAGGCAAGTGACTAAAAGTTCTGGTGTTGAACCAACAAGAGACTTTAGATGGATAAATAGCACTGCGAAGCAATGAAATTTGTCATCATATAGGCTAGACGAATAAATAATTAAATATGTTAAACTGTAGCCTTAGCAACAAATGTTGCTAAGTATATGCTGCTTGAACAATAGAGACAATATAAAGGCAAGTGATTAAATGGTCTGATATAGTGCGAACAACAGACTTTAGATGGATAAATATCACTGTGAGGCAATGCAATTTTTACAAACTGCTTTACAAAACCAAAAACAAATACAGAATTAAATTTGTTAACCTGTAGTCTTAGCAACAAATGCTGCTAGCTACATGCTGCTGAAACATAAAGGCAATACAAAAAAAAAAACGAATAAATGTTCTGGTATTGTACGATTAAAAGACTTTCGTTGAATAAATAGCACTGTGAGGCAATACAAATTGACAGCTTTTAAGCTTAGCAACATAAGTATGTTGTTCGGCACATGTTGCAGAAATAGAGAATCAACACAACGACAAACAAATGAATGGTTTGGTATGGAACTTGCAAATGATATTAGATGGATAAATACCAGTGTGACACAATAAAACGACTGAAGTAGCAGACAGTTTCGTAGTTCCCAAAAACCAGTTTTTTACTCCCTTAAAATCAAGAAAACGAAATTCTTTTCTAGAACCCTGTTGACAGCAACAAAATTTGTTTATAAAAGAAAAATTAATTGAACAAATATTAATTCAATACGATTTTTCTGCTTTCCGTTAAAGACTAACGAACGATTATTTAAAGAACTGAAATTTCCAATTCTACACATTGACTAATCGGCGCATCATCTCTCTTTACACTCTTAGCAACAAACAGTTACACACAAAATTAGCTACACACTACAAAAGAAAAAAAAACCAAAGATTATTTTAATGTTCAAGTTTCTTAACTGTTAATGTTATTTATTAAAAAAAAAAAATCTATGCAAAAAATTGTAATGAATTTTTAACTATTCTCTTTTATTGAAAACCATAGACTAAATGTTAAAAAAGTTTTCCCAAAAAAAAAAAAAAAAAAATCCAATGCCTTTTTTTTAGCTTTTTATTTTGTGTTAAACTGTTTACGTTTTACTACAAATCACTGCCAAAGTAAACCCCAGTCTTAACATATTATTTATAATTAAAATTTGCTTTATTTAAGAATATTTTCTTTACGTCTAACTTTGTTGCAATTATTTATTAGATTTATTTAATTTTAATTAAAACATTTTGCATAAAAATATACATGAGCTCTCAATAAATTAGATGATACATTTGAGACTTTAATTAAAACGTACGTTCCCCAGTATGCAAAACAAAAACTCAACTAGAAAATTAAGTTTGGATTCCCTTATTTTGCTAATATCTCAGTAAAGAAAAAGTTAAAAATATAAAAATATTTACTACATATACCTAAAAAAAAAAAAAAAAAATTAATAAACAAAAAGGAATAAAGCATGTTTTTTTTTTTAGTAAATTTAAATTTATTTTTAAGAATTTTTGTTTGGTTTTTTGTTTTTCTTAATTTTCTTTTTATATGAGTTGTGCTGAAGTCAGGGTTTTTTGTTGGTAATTTTTAATTTTGTTTGAAAAGCTTTTAATTTTTTGTTGATTTTTAATATTTCATAACATTTATTAAAGTGTATCGTAAAATTATGAACTTCTAAAAAACATACATATGTACGTATATACTCTCTAGTCAGTGAGAATTTAAGTGTTAAGAACTGTTAACTTGTGTGGCAGTTGCTGTTAACTGTTTAAAGTCTCTTGTAAGGTTGGATGGAGTCTTTGCTATTGTTTTCATTGCTGCCACCCCCCACTTTTCATTTTTTTTTTATACCAGCATACATTCATCTAATAGTGGACAAAACTATAGCACATTTTAATATAAGTATTTGTATATGATTTAGTTTAGTCATTTAATATTTAGTGTTAATTTATGTATGTTTTTAGCATGGAGGAGGCACAATTTAAAACTAAGTATTGCAATCATAATGATGGTCAGCATAAAGTGATTTTTTATTCTTTTTTTTTAAGTCAATACTCCGAGAGCAGGAGCTCAGTTTCGTTTTTCATTATCGTTTACAACTTTCCTTTAAACTACTTTTCTTATCTTCCATAAAAATGTGAATTATCACAATTATATCACAAACAATTATTTCTGCATGCTGTGAAAGCAAAATCGATCTCAAACTTAATAAAATAATTAACAACTATAAATCATATAGTTCCAATATAAAGCTGAATTAATAATGTAGAAGTATTTTGTGGGCTTTCACGCTCATGTTCCATTGTGGTTTTAATCACATACGTTATCATTTTAGGCCAACGAGCCGAGCCGCTGGCGATAATTATTATAGGCGGGATATAAGTCCTGAACTGATTTGTGCTTTTTTTTTTTTCTTTGTATACTTCTATATAAATTTTTGTTTATATAAGTAGTGATGATCAACGAGCTTAAGGTCATATTTTATTTTCATTTAGATATTTATTAAATTTTCTAAATGAAAATAAAATATGACCTCAAGCTCGTTGATCATCACTGCTTATATTAGTCAAAAAAGGTAGGAAAAATAAATAACTCACCATAATTTTAATTTATATTCATCTATTATTAAGCCAAACCACCAATCCTTTATTATTTTGTGCTATAATTTTGTTCGCTGTTTTTTGAATGTATGTATGTATATATAATTTAGATTTTAGCTGTAAACACAAATCGTTATTTAACAATATGTGCTTTAAGTTTATTTAAAGTTCTTCTTGCAGCATACTTTTCTTTTACATAAAAGTTTGTAAGGTTGATGAGCTGAGAGAATAATCTACTATACTATTATAATTCTTCCACTCTACATAGTTAATTATTCTACATGATAAATAAAATAATTACAGAATAACAAGACAACAGCGAAAAACGACCAGTTAATATACTTGAATCTTTTTTTGTTTATGTTTCTACGTCTTGAACTTTGTAAAATTTGCCTACCTACATTATCAATCACATTGTCTTAATAATTACTTGTATACATACAGATGGTCCAGCCGTTGTGAGCGTCAACATTTTCGTAAGAAGTATTTCTAAAATCGATGATGTTACCATGGTAAGTGCGCGTTGGAGATTGTATGGTCATTTAAACCAAAAAAAAAAAAAAAAAAAAGCAAAAACAAAAAAAACTTTCTTAAGGATGAACACGAAAACTATAATTTTGTGGCCTTCCACCACCCAATAGCTCTCAAGTTTTGTTTGTTTTTTTTTTCACCGTATAACCTTCACAAAACTGTCGTTGCATTTATGCCCTCCCCCCACCCCAAACTTTCAGAAGACGTAGAACCATTAAATAAAACAAGATACATTATCAGTTTGTTGGCCTAAACGCCAGGCTTTTGTGGCTTAAAAGCTTTTCCAGTTTCTAGAAAAAATAGGTAACAGAATTTAAAAGAAATAAGCAACAACTTACGTGAAGAAATAATAATACAAAAACAAAAAAATCACGCGTGATGGATTCTTATTCCTGGTTTTTAACTCTTTTGTCAAATATTTTCAAGCAATTAACTTGTAAATAATAATGATTTTACTAAAATTTTTCTTATAAAATACTAATTTAAAATAGTTACAATTTTATTATTAAATAGAAATTGTAAATTTAAAACAAAGAAATATACATATTTGCAGTAATAAGGTGAACAGCTTTGCTAACGCCGTTTTGTCTAAAGTCTAGGAAAAAAAAAAGAAATGCGGGCGGGGGACCCCCGTTAGGAACGAAGTTCCTTACGTTTTTTTTTTCATCTTTGAATGTAATACAAGGTGAAATCTGTATGTTTTTTTTTAAATTTTATGATTCTTTAAATTTTTGGAACGTTCTATTTTTTACTTTTGACACATGCAGTATTTTTTTGTCAATCTGCTACAAAACGAAAAAAAGCAACTGTTGGCCAATTTTTTAATATTGCTGTTTTTTGTTAGGACATACTTTACTTCAGCGACATCTAGCAGCTAATAGTGTCCGTTTTCACAGCTAATTAATATTATTGGCATGTGTCTCCGCTGACAGCAGCGGAGACACCTACACAATTGTTTGTCGACAGAACACCAATATAACATATAAACAGCTCACACGCTTTCGTGACGACTTCTACTAATTTGCACTATCAGCAAGCCGCGTTAAGGAACTTCGTTCCAAAAAAAACTCGCTTAAACGGGGCTGTTATTTGTACCAGCACCTAAACACAAGGGTGGCATGAATGCCCGCGGTAAGAAGTGGCGCTATGCCACGGCTCTAAAGTAGCTGCCTAACTACTCAGGTTGCAAGTTTCCGGTGGTCTCATGTAGAAAGGTTCCAGCTCGCATTTTTTCAGCGATAGATTTTTTAGGCAAATTTTTTTTTAGATGAATTAAATCATTTTGTCTGAAAATATATACAAGATCTACTTTTACTGAAAATGTGAGTTAGGAGACCAAAGATACAGTGATTCTAGCATAGATATCCCAGACTTTGCGTTCCCGGTGAAATATGGGGAAACTCAGGAAGCCTGCCCGTTGGCCCAAACTATTCGTATGGCAACGCAAGCTTTCATTCCATTGAATCTGAATGCTTTCTGCAAAGTAATCACTTGTTGCTGGGCAACACCGTCTTCGCACATATCTTCTCCTTGCGGGCACTACGTTGTAGCAAACTGAAGGAACCATACCACAGAAGCTATTGATGTCCTTGTTCCAAAGAGCTGCTTGTCCCTGGCCAAGTTTTAGGCAATATTGCTGTAGAGGAATTTTTAATTGGCAGCCCATTTGGGAGTTCAAATCTTAAAGTTTTACCACATCATATGAAAATGAGCTCAGCATTTCTGGACAAGATTGCATAAGATGCAAGCTGCAGCCAAAGGTTTTATAGTAGCTGGACTGTCTCTTATGATCTATTAAATCTATTTATAGCTGCCACTTTTCCCCGTAAGCTGACACGATCCAGGGGTCTTTCAATGTCGCTCTTCCAACAACTACTCTGCTATTATGGATCTATCTAAGTATAAGATGGATTAGGTTGATTGGAAGGGTATGTTTTTCAATGTCGTGCAACATAGACTTAAGCCAAAATAGGTATATTGTGCGCTCCTTGTATTTAAACACAGCAAAATTCACGCATAGGTCTACAGAAACTCAGTGTCATGCACAAAGTTCTTTAATTTCCTCCAGCATATGCCTGCCAAAAGTGTCTCTCCCAAGATATTGGAACCGTATTTGTAAGAAGGCGCAGCACTGGCATAAATAGTGCTCTAATATCTGGCTCCCCCTCCCCACCTGCTCTATATTCATTACTTTCCGCTATTCTTATGCGGTTAAGATGTGCCAGTGATACATATATGCTATTCAAAAAACGATTATGAAATCAAACTGCATGACCAGCATCAAACCAATCCAGCCATCCAGTTGAAACCAAAATCTCAGTGTGGAGGAAGTTGGCAAGCAGCGAAATGTTGATAAAACCAAAGTGGACTGAATAAATAGATAAGGCCTAAATTTCAACCTTTAAAGCCCGGAACCGCCCATTGCCAGATATTTCACTCCTACAAAAGTAAATATATTAAAGTCCATAGATTTTTTAATCTTCTAAGTTTGAATAGGTTGTTTATCAATGTTTCTTTTTAACACCCAAAAATTTAGAATCCAAAATTTTTGGGTCTTCTTTTGATACGAAAGCATTTGGAACTAAATAAGTATCTGTTGTTATTTGCTATTTATCTATAAACCAAGGGATTTTTTTTATGCAAACTGGCGTTAGCAAGGTTCACCGTCACCACCACCTTATCTGTACTTCGTTATAGAATGCGCAGTGATGATCGTTTATTTCATTTTACACTTCAGAACTTCTTTAATCTTTTGCTACTTTTTCCATCTCTAAAATACTCGTTTAGATTAAAACGAAATCAAAACATAATATTTCTCTTTCGTTTTATATCTCTCTCATTTTATTTCTTTGTCTATCTACCTATTTTATATAGTAACTAAATATCAAATATAACTATTATTATTCAACAAATTAAAAGAAGAAGAAGAAGAAGAAGAAGAAGAAGAAGAAAGAAAAAAACAAGAATTATAAATCATTATGTTTATTATGGAACACAATGAATTTTACTATGCGAAATTTATATGTGTCCAGTAATATTATATTTCTGACATTTAACTTACATTAAATAGTTGTTATTTTATTTTAAAGACAAGTCAAAACAATTCAATTTACTTTAATGAAAAACCAAGAAAAAAAAAAAAATAGTGTTAAAGAAACAAAGAACATGAGAGAAAATTTACAACTTTTCACTAAACATACAGAGACTGAAATACAAATAAAAATAAGGACAACAAAATAATAAATTTTCAATTAATCTACAACAATTATCTTTTCTCAACTACTTATAATAAAGTTTTAAATATATTGATGTGGTTAATTCTTTTTTATTTGTATCTCTTATCAACGTTTAACCATGACTAAAATACAATTTTTCTGTTTGAAGTAATTTCATTTTTATGTTTTTTTTATTTTCAATTAATTTAAATTGGAAAAGTGTTTTTGAAACACATTGCATATGACAGTTCAATGAAAGGTCAAAGTCGTGGCTGATAGATACCAGAGAGCTGCAACGAGCAGCTGTGGCTGATGACTGTAAGTTTGTTTGTATTAATATGGGTCAAGGTGTCTCAATACAAGAGATGCATGCTCTTAATAAATGTCTGCCCATTTTTTTTTCCTAGAAAAACGTGACCAACAACATTTTCGTTAACCTCAGTTTCGGCAAATATATTGAAAAATTCTAGTAAAAGTGTGTAATTGACCTGATTTTTTTTTTCTCCACACTTATAAAAGTATATGCATGGGCTCAACAAATATTTTCCCATTTTTTGCCCAGAAAAACGGCACCACTAGTTTTTTGTTAACCTCAGTTTTAGCAAATATAATGAAAACTGCTTAAGTGCAGTTTTCATTGCTTAGTGCAACAATTGGAAAGCATAGAAAAACAAGCATTAAAAAACATTTAATTTTACTAGAGCACATTTTAAGGTTATGCTTGCTCAAAAATCAAATAGTTCTTTTCGATACAACTTGAGCTAAAATTCCTTTTACTATACATATACAAGTTACATCTATTTGTAGTTGGTTGCCCAAAAACTTACAAGCAGGATACATTCCTCAACCCTACGATTCACCTGCAAAGGTTGCCCCTGCTATTTATAGTGCGTTCAAATCAAATGTACACAAGCACATATCGCCCGCTTCTCTTTCTTTCTCCCTCTAATAATTTTTTCTAGTTCAGGCACAATGTGTTGCATATGGTGCGGGTAGACCCCTGAGTATCGGTTCAAATAAAAAATAAAATCCGTGCTCAATACACAAACTTTAAAGTAAAACTGGTCCTAAAGTTGGCTTGGAACATTTACGGGCTTCTAGAAATTTTTAATAATTTAGAGGCTCGGGAATGTTTCGAACATTTCTCTACAAGATATTTTAGAATTTAGTCGGATCAGTAATTGTCATGTAACAAAGCCTAGTGGATGGTATAATTTATGAAAGTTTTATTTAGTATCAGCTGATCATCACACTGGGGTTTGTGGCTCTAGTAAAAGCTTAACAACAATTTTGGTCGCTTCTGTGCTTTTACCAGTTTCTTTGCAACATTAATTAGCTGCCTAACGTTTTCCAATGTGTTGGAGGTCAAAGAGCATTTCTTTAACCCCTCACATTGGTGAGTTGCAATACATTGCTCTGAAAACCGCTTTGTTTAAAATCACATGATTTGCAACAACAAATTGCAGAAAAAACCTGACTTTATGCAGATTTTTTATGGTTTTTTTTTCTAAGATAAGTCCCATGAAATGTTATTCCAGACTTGACTGCCGTGATTCACTATCCTACTGAATCGTACGATCTGTTAAAAATGACATGTGTGTACAAAAAGTGTATGTGTGTGAAAGACTTTTTGACAAGTCTGTCCGATTTGTTAATCTTTTGAAAATTTTCAAAAACCATCTTTTTCTATGCGATCAGAGTTGCCTTTTCGAAGTTGTTAACAAAAGTATAGCAGTGTGGCCGTTTTGATGCGACTTTTTAAACTCTGTCCTAATTCTATCAGATTTAGCTATCAATTTTCTGTGAATGAATTGTACGATTGAGTAGGATAGTGTAACATGGCCTTAACTTAGAATTTTACCTTACAAAAGTAATGCTTATTTCGAGCTTCAAACTCACGTGAATTTAAAGCACGTGATTTGCAGAACAGGCCTGTGTATGAATTGCTCTCAGTCGGTTTTCTGAGGCTTCAGATGCTGGCGAACTTTAACGAAGATGGAAGCAATTTTCTTCTTCCTAACCTTCACCTACGAGTATTAGATTATTAGGTTATATAACCTGAAAAATGTCAAGTCTTTTTGAAGGCAATGACTTGTTTCAGCTCTGAACAGACTTATTTCAGCTCTGAACCTCAAAAATGTCATACAGGTCTTTTTGAAGTCAATGACTTGTTTCAGCTCTGAACAGACAAGTGTTACAATAAGAACTGAATCTTATTCGCTTTTGTTTTCTTTTAGTCAAGCGTATAGTTATAGGCAGGCTCTAGAGATGCCTATTAAGGAGTTGGGTTTCTCAAGGGTTCTGCCCTAAAGTAGAGTTTGGATGTGGAATTTTTAATAACATATATATTGTTACATGACATGTATTACATCTCCACGACTTGGTACTCTTGAGAGCTATCATATCATATATTTTTTATTTACTGCTGTCATTTTGTTCTTGTTTTTTCTTAATGTATTAAAAATCAATTAGTACCAGTATTGGCATTGTAATTTATAGTTTTAAAAATTTGATTTAGAAAACAAAAATACTTATTTATCTTAAAATGCGAATGAAACTGTAAAATATATTTTTAATTTTTACTGTATACTTTTTTCTTTTTAAAAGAATTTAAAATGTCGTTTGGATCTCTATATTTCTTCTTTATTTTTCTTCATTCTAAACTATTTCAGTCCTTTGCTAAATCTGTGTTATTATGTCTAAATTAATAATATATAAATAAATTTAATAAAAATTATATACATATATATTTCTCTAATTTTACTTAAAAGAAATAGAGTATGCAAGTAACAATAATAATAATAATATTTCAAAAAAAAAAAAAAAAAAAATTAATAAATAAATTAATTCAGGTCCAAAAATGAACCTTTTCAAAAAATATTTGTTGTATTTTTCAGCTGTCTAGATGCCGACATTTCGTTGGTGCTAATCAACTCATCAGTAGACTTGAAAAATTCTTAAAAGTTTGTTTGAAACTTTACTACTTATTCCACAATTCTCATGAACAAAATGAGAATCAGAAATGTTCAAACAAACTTTTAATACAACAAACATTTCTATTTTCGTCTTGCAACTCTTTTACTTTTCTTTGCAAGACGAAAATAGAAATGTTTGTTGTATTAAAAGTTTGTTTGAACATTTCTGATTCTCATTTTGTTCATGAGAATTGTGGAATAAGTAGTAAAGTTTCAAACAAACTTTTAAGAATTTTTCAAGTCTACTGATGAGTTGATTAGCACCAACGAAATGTCGGCATCTAGACAGCTGAAAAATACAACAAATATTTTTTGAAAAGGTTCATTTTTGGACCTGAATTAATACATTTCAATTGGCTCTTAAAGCAAATAAACAATTTAGTTAATAAATAAATAAAAACCAAAAGACTGTGATTTGATGTTTAACACCATAAGATTTTTTTTTTCAAATTATTAATTGTTAATATAAAAATTTAATCATTTTATTCTTCTTAAATTAGTTTTATCAGCAACATATATTTACTAAAGGTCTTATTTATCAAAAAGTGTTTGATGTTTTGTTAAAATGGTACTTGACAAATTTCTAGGGAACATTTGTCAAGTAAGCGTTTCACAAACTTGAAATATTCTTTGCACAAATAAGCCACTAAAATATAAAAATTAATAAACAACTAAAATAAATAAATGTGCTTTAGCCGTGGTTTTAGTTACAGAAATTACAATTAACAAAATTTTTTTTATTTTCTTCTGATTTATCTCGTAACTTTTATGTTGTGTTTCAAATTCTAAACGAAATTCTCTTCTGAAGGACAGATCAATGTGCAAGAAACAAGTTTGTGGCAAAGAACAGAAGCTGCAAATTGAAAATGTGTGGCATGCATTTTTCAATTTTAGTACTAAAAATGTTTGATAAAATTTTAATATTTAATTTCGTTTTAAGTTGATTATTAGTTGTTTTTTTTTTAATTTAATGAGATCCATACAGACATTTTTCTATACCTTTTCATTTTAAATTTCATTCACTTAAGGAGGCAGTAGAATTATGCGACTTGAAATACAGAGAAAATTAAAATGTTAATCGATTACATTGTTTACACTGGTATAATTAGCACTTTAATCATTTCAATTAAGCAATTAATTGACTGCGTTTAGAAGCACGAATTCAAGCGAAATTTTTTTAATATGGCACTTGTTTTAATTTTTTTTTGTTTCAGTTGCCCTCAGCCGAATTCAAACTAATTTAGGTTTTGCAGCTCAAGTTAAATGTTTTGCAAATAAAACCAATTTTTTTGAGGCCTTCAAAAATTAAAGCAATTTGAACTGTTTAAAAATCAAATTGAATTCTTTACAAATTTAATTAAACACTCTACAAACCAAATTGAACACTTGACCCAAGCGCCCAACTTTTTGTGTATGTCACAGGATCTGGGCAACAGTAAACCTCCAATCAGCCTAACCTAGTCTAAATTGAGCCCCTTAAAAATAAAATTGAGTCTGAACGTGAGTTAAACGAATGAGTCAAATCAACAGCGGCAGCTTAGCGTTGAAACTGCATTCCTCGCAGAATTGTGTAGTTAACGTTTGATCAGAGAGCACATGTTTGTTTTGCTGATCCTTTGTACAACAGGTGGGCCACCGGAAGTCACCCTGTTAGAGAATGCCATTATTTTTGCAAATGGCTGACAATGTCAAATCTGTGTTTACGCTTGTAAGTTAGACAGCTATAGAATGCTAGTGAATAAGCCCTGGAGCGATCTACTCCCCAAGAACACCGAATAATAGTGTCTATGACGAAGTGGAAGATTTTTCCACCAAAACCATAATGAGCAATGAGGCTCATTTCCACCTCAGCGGGTGGGTACTTGAACAAGCAAAACGATCACTTCTGGGGAGCCGAAAATCCACGAGTGATACCAGTACACTTGCTCAAGGTGACTGCATGGTGTGCTGTTCACGCTGGAGGGGTTATCGGGCCATTATTTCAAAGATGAGCTGCATCAATGTCAAATGACAACGCGCTACACGGTCATATTAAACGCGTTTATTCCGCCGCAATCGAACGAATTAGGTCTGCTGGATATGTGGTTTCAACAGGGTGGAGCAAGGGCACACACTGCTTGAGCCACAACCGATATTCTGAAAGCCAAACAACATCGGATAACTTCGTTTGGCCTACCTGTTGTAGGTTAATAACTCGTAATAGGTGAACACATGGTTGCTTTTTGGCTTCTCTAAAAAATAGAGCATTTTCACTAGGCACTTTCTTGACCAATCATATACAGATATTTGCCATACTAATAAGTTCTCAATAAACAAGCAATAGTTTTAAAACTAAGACTGTAAAAGTGTATACATTCGTAATAGGTCACTATTGAAGAGGTTGCGTTAAATATTGCTGACTGGATGGTTAGTGTCGAAGGTAAAAAAATCCAGTTTTATCTAACATTACAAACCATTCATATTGCAGTTCTCTAAACAGCCAAGAACGCAGTTTCTTTCTAGTAGGCCATATTCCTCTATAAATGCTTTTGATCAGACCCGATGACTGCCGTTATCGTTATGTGTAGTTCAGTTCAGTACAGTACAGCGTCTGTGGCTTCGTAACAGCACACTAATATATTTATATTTTTCCAATTTCATTTGAGAAAAATTTCACAATTCTGGAACTAATTAGCCTCTTTTCTACTTATCACACCCTCTTGGCTCAGGATGCCCGCAGGGGAGTTCAATGTATGACCAACCTCAAATAGTTCCCCCCCAAAGTCACAGATTTAACTTCGGTGTGGTGACACTGGGACTGATTAAGTCCTGGGGGGCCCTTGCTTTGGCCGCACGAAAATGAAATTTCCACCCCATTACACTAACTGGAACCACTGTGAGGAATACTAGAAGGGTTAAATGGGCGTTAAAGCCACAATTTTTTTTTCACTCCAATATTTTTTTTTAAAACAAACAGACCCTATACCTCGGGTCCTTAGCGAATTCCCGTATAAAAACACACAAAAAATGAAATTTTTGATTGCAAGTTAAACTTATAGTTTATTTATATGACGTAGTGGAACTTTCTTTCTTCATATTAAAAGCTATCGAAAATGCACATGTTTCAGGCAGAGCAGTTCAAAAAAGTTACACTAGCACTGCGGATCCTTGTAGCCCTCATAGGCTTGCTATAGAGCGCGCACATTACCGCTGATGTTTAAAGCAGTAGAGACACAGAATAAAGTTTGTGGTCAGCAAGGTGAATAAGGCGTCTTGAACAGAGCGTCTTGCTGGTAAGGTCATTGGCCTGGGAAGAGAGCATGTTGAAATAAATATAAGCGAAAGTTTCTTCCAGGTATACAGAGGCATGCTATTAAAAGTACATAAAAATCGGTTCTGCCGTTCAGCGGCCTATATCCCTCAAACAAATCTACCTCCAGTTTTATTTATAATATTTCTGATTAACTAAGACTCCAATCAGTTTTTAAAATATTCAATTTGACCTGCAAAACCTTTATCACCAATAAATATCAAATTAGACTACTAAACATATCGTTGTACAGCCGTGCAAATTAACAATCTGGACACAAGTAAATTTAAAAGTGACTTTTCTTTTAATAATTTTTCGATAATAATAACGATTCTAATTGCAAAAATAACGTAACCAATAAAATATTGAAAATTTTTACAAAAAAAAATATTTAACTAATTTAAGTTTAATATAATTTAATTTCTCCAGCCATATAACAATTAGTACATTATTGCCCTGAAGAAGCTATACGAAAGAGAGCAAAATATCAGGAAATCAAATGTATAAAAAGAGGGGAACTACAGCTTTTTATTTATTTGATAAATAAAAATATAGTAAATTTAAACTAAAATAAAGTAATATTAAACAAAAAAAAAAAAAGAGTCAAATAAGTTTACTAAGTTTAACTAATTTTTTTCATTGCCTGCTCGTTTTAAAAATTTAAATTTAATAAATAAAATTTTCCTTATGTGGGTTACGCTATTTTCGTGGTCAGGGATCGATATAAACTCCAGCGAATTTATAAACCTTTCGCAAACTTAAATCAGGTCGCATACTTTTAGAGCTGCTTTCGCATAACAATATGAATCTTATATTTTAATTTCCATTGCGTTCATTTCTCATCACAAAAGAAAAAAATATGGAAAAAAACAAATTCGTACAAATTTAAGTTCACCATAACCTAACAAATATTTTATATTTCTTATTATTAGCTTCAAGTTAGTTTTATAGAAATCAATGTACGTCTTAATTCTATAAATATAATTAAACTATTATTCAAATAGTTATATAGTTAAGTATTAACAACAAATTTCTAATCTATATAAAATCCAGACAACCAAAATCTTAACCATATAACATCTTCGTTTGGATCTTGTAGCATTTCTTTGGCTCTTTTTAAAATAATGTATAAAAAAAATGTTTTATTTTAAACCCCCTGATTTTTGTAGAAAATTTACCCACGTATGTCTATGTCAACATGTTCCTACGCTCAATTTCAAAAATCGATGATTACAAAATGGTGAGTGAATTCGCAAACAAAAACTATAAAAATTATTAAAAAAAATAAAAAAAAATTTTTTTTCTATGAAATTAACTGCAATTGAATAATGAGAAAGTAAAAGCGTTTACTGATCACCCACCACAGCACCAACAAGCGCCAAATTGAAAGCTTTTTTTCCACTTTCAGTGAAACTTTCAAGTCTCACAAAAGCACTTCAAGCTTCTCTAACTATAAAAGCTGTTTGAGTTAACAGTGTTGCTTGTTTTTTTTTTTTACTAATAAAATTTCACAAATCGTTGCGAATTCATTTGACAAAAAGAACATTAATAAAACTAACAACAAATCACAGTGTAAATTACGCTCCAGCGTGCTTTTCCTTTTTTGTAACTGTCACCTTGTCTTATTCTTTGGTTTGTAAATTCTTTCAACTGTGATAATTGGGTTTATTATGGTGATTGTCCATATTGTGACATCTTCCATAATAATTCCTTAGATTGCCTATTCTACATCATATATTGATAGTGTAAAGTAAAGTTTTTTGGGTAAAAACGCTGCCTATAAAAACGGTGGTCACATCTGACAATGTTGAAAGAAACTGGGAATGGAAAATTGTCAGCAATAGAAAAGTAGTTGTTAGCTCAGGCGATTGTTAGAAAACCTTTAAGTTTCATTGACCTACAAGTGTTTGATATCAAATGAATCTACATATGAACAAAAATTGTCAGTTTACACGCTTGTAAAGATTGTCGAAATCAATTCACATGCAATTTGAATTTGTAGAAGCTGTTTTTCATGAAAAATAATCTGAGAAAATCAAGTGCTGATGTTCGTTGTGGCCGAGGTGAAACAGTCACAGCATGTTCCCCAGCTAGGTGGATTTGTCGCTTGTCATACATTGAGGCCACAATGAGGGGACTACGAGCCCAGCTAATAATTCTTCAATTTCACTTTTCTTGTCCTCTTTAAAACTGCAAATCACTGCAACTTTTCACCTTAAAACATTTTTTTTTCAATTTTGAGGAAGTGAAAACCGATCTAATGTCCAGTACTACTAAATTGTTACAAATAATTTCTGCAAGAGTTCTTGTGAAAGAAGAATCTAATGAGGAAGTGTAAAATTGACTAAAATTTTCCAGGCTTCTAAGTAACTTCACACCTTACAAGCAGTTCCAGTACCACAAGCTTGCAATACAATCCTTAAATTTTAACAACGCCAGCAGAGGCCATGGCTTTCCGAGTCATTTATTTGCCCCACTACAGCCATGGCCACTGTTGGCGTCGTTAAAATTTAAGTATTGTATTGCAAGCTTGTGGTAAAAAAACGGTTTAAAATATTGAAAAAATTATAAAAACCGAAATTCGGCAACAACTGTAAAAGTGGGCTGTAAAACATGGGCTTTGTAATGTAGCAAATAAAAATTTTTTTCGATGAAGAAAATTAAATTTTTGGAAAAGTTTGAAATTTTTTTGTTCTTTAAAACATAAAAAAAAAATTCCTAAAAATAAAGTTATGCTAATGCATTTTCATACATTTAAAACAAATAAAGTTTCAAACAAAAAAAGCCATAAATGACTAAAATGGGTGCACAATTTTGGAATTTATTCACAAAAAATCAAAAATTGCAGCTTCAACCGGTCACCAGACGAAGCCTCAAAAATTAAAAAAAAAAAAAAAAATGTATTTTAATAAATGAAAGTTGGGTGGAAGGAACATTTTGTTTGCTTGTCAAAGTAAAGCAATTTTAACTGAGGGAAGTAAAAAACAACTGACCCAAAAGGCAAAATTCCGGAATTTTCGAGGCTTCGTCTGGTGACCGGTTGATACTACAATTTTTGATTTTTTGTGCATAACTTCCAAAGTTGTGCACCGAAAACTATCGCTTAGGAGTCTGCTTACTGCACGTAAATAAGTTTTCCATCAATTCGTTGAACCTGTAATATATGATGTGGAGTCGGCGATGCAGCAGCAATTAATTAATTTGTTTATTGTTGTTATCGTTTATTCGTAATCCAGTCCAACAGAACGTGTTCTAACATCTATCTCTGTCTATGCCTCTGTGTGTCTGTCTGAACGTCTGTCTATTAACGTTTTATTGAAAATAAATATTGTTAACATTTAATGTGAATAATTTTCAAATTGTTTAATTTTATATAAATAACTACATACGTTCTATTGAATAAACTATAGCTATATTATTTTATGCATATAAACTTAAATAAATAACAAAAATAACGCTTTATTGCTATTAAATATAAATTGAAATTAAACATTGATTTATTTATTGAAATCTTATATGTAAATGTATTTATTTGTATGTAGTATGTATGTATATAAAAAAAAAAGAAATAACATAAAAACAGACGATGGCGATGGCAAAGAAGCCGATAATGATGACATTTGTTATTAAAAATGTGTTTGTAAAAAAAAGGAAATAACATCGAAATATGTAATATTAAAAAAAATTAATAATATAAATTTTTTTGATGTACATTTGCCCGACAAAAATTATATATACTATACATACTTATATATATATATATATACAAACAGCAAGAAATATTTATGTATGTATTTTAAATGAATATACAATTAACTATTTAGTTTACTCGAGCCTTTTGTTCTTCTTTAATATTATTTTATGATTTGGGCTTAAGGTGCTGTCTGTTTTGATATGATTTGTTACTTAAAAAATTAACAATTTTGAGACAAATTGTCAGTCACAATTTCTTAAATATTATTGGCAATTTGGTAACTTTTAAAGTTAATCGTGCAATCGTTAAACTAAACATATTCGCATTTGCTGTTTGCACTAACGATTCAGTGATTCAAAAACCATCATATTGAACATAATTTTAAATCCAGAATCAGGTGGCATCTTTGCCCAATCAAATTCACCACTAATAATTTTGAATTCAGTAGTCAAGCCACCACAGTAGTGAGGTCACATCAATTGGCTTGTAGCTACACTAGACTATTTTAACATTTTATAGTTAAAATAAATCGCAATCAAATTCTAGTTGTTAAATAGGCACCAGTACCTGTGGACGTCCATATATCACTAACAGATATTTTATAATTAATTGCCTGTTCCTCTTCGATGTCGCAAGAAAATGTAAGCGATCGAAATGTAGTCGCAAGATTTCAAATCAATTTGGGTTCCTCTATATCGACAGCTTGCGTTCGCATGGGCTTACGTCCTAAAATTTCCGGCATTTACTTCCCAGAGATGCCAGATCGTTAAGTTAAAATTTTGGTTGTATTTTTATTGCAGTATTGCAAAAAACTACTAAATTGTTCTTGTGTAAATACAACCCTACTTATAACTGGTTTTATACTAGATAAGTGCAAAATAAAAAAGCAAATATTTTGCAAGTGAGGAAAGTAGTTTTTGTGGTGTTTTACAATTGGAAAGTATTTTTTTTTCATAGATATTTATTTACTAAGTACTTTGATTTACTAATCATTGGAATAGATCTAAAAAACTCAGGATTTTCTTCCAGCCAGCGAACAAGCGAACTGTTTTGGAAAACTACATACATACAAACGATAATTGTTTAATATTTTTACTAAATAAAATAAAAATTAAAAATATATGCGGATTTTCTGGTTTTATTTTCCAGTTTTTTATTAAATAAATATACAATTTTTTCTATAAAAACACCCACTTGATAGCAAAACAGCAAGCAAGCAATTGATTTTGACGTTTGTGTTCGCAGTGCTGACGACATGATCGACATAGAGGAATCGTATATTCTATTAAAACACTTACGTCTTTTTGGCTTGTCGATCGAGTCATTGTTCGAATAAAAAAAAAACGTCATACAGGAACCCAAAACAATTTTCTTTCGCTTAGAAAGCCACAAATCGTACAACTTCGATTGACATTGAGCAGCAGGCAGTAAATATTTTTAACGCTGAATTCAACGTTAAAATAAGTTAGTGAATTGCACTACTGAAGCAGAGCTAAATGTGGGCCAATGTAGGGCTTAAAGAAAGAAAAGAACCCTAAGCTCAATTTGAAAAAATAAAATAATATTAAATATAAAATTTATTTTCAAATTACTCAACCTATTTTAAAATATTACGAATTAAATTTATAAGTGTCTGCTAAATTTGAAAAATATTATAATTGTTTAGTTGAAAACCACATTTTTTTCCAAAAAAAAAAAACCAAATTTTTTACTTTTTCTCACAAATTTTTTTTTTTTGTGTTTATTTTATGTTTTTGAGTCCCGAGTAAAATTTAAATATTTTCAACTCAACTGTATAGCAAAACGTCCTGTCCTCATAAATGTTTATATGGCTTATCATACTGTTTGTTAATACTATCTTTTGTTTCCTTTGAAAGTCATTCCTGTTATTCTCCACCTTGTTTTCCTTTAACATTTTGTACAAATTTAATTAATTAATTTTTAATTCTATACAAAATTGAATTGGCTTTGTTTTTTTTTTCTTTCTAAATAATTTTATTTTTTCTATTCTCACTTTCCAATTGGCAACTTAAGATTAAGTTTTTTTTATTATATAATATTTCTGAAAATTGTAAAAAACCAAAATTCCGGGTAAGCAGTTTAAGAAAAATTTATTTTAGTAGCAGTAGCAGTTACTCTGTATTATCAGTTTAAGCCAGGCTTAAGCTGGCAATGATGTGAAACCGTAAACACTTGGAACACCATTCAGCTCTAAAGCTCTAATTATAACTAACTACATGCGAGATCATTGTTTAGACCCTAGTCTAAGTCATAAAAACGAAAATAACGGGTTATCAATTTTGCGGTTTCAAAAGTAAACGTAAATAAAAGAATTATAAAATATTTTTTCTTTTCATAATATTTCTTTTTACTATAAAATTTAAACGTTGACATTATGTGTGACATACTACATCATTTAAATGACCACCACGCGAAGTGTTTGATTTTTTTGAGGTAATTTTCTACTTGTTTTTTACACATATCGGGTGGTACCTCAGCCATAAATTGACGAATGTTGCTCAAGAGTTAAAGATTTATCTGCATAATCACGGTCTTTCGCGTAGCCCCACAAAAAAAAAAATGCCTAATTGTGTCAAACCGCTTGATCTTGATGGCCAGTTGATATCGCCACGACGAGAAATTATGCGGTCAGAAAATGCCTCTTGCAATAAAGCCATATGCGCTCGAGTTGTGTGGCATGTGGCACCGTCTTCTTAAAACCACATATTCTCCCAGTCATAATCTTCAAGAGCAGGCAAAAAAAAAAAAAAATTCGCTTATCATATGACCATAACGCTGCGAATTGACGGTGACAGTCGTTCCATTGTCGTTTTCGCAGAAGTAAGGTCCAATCACACCTGCGGACCAAAGAGCGCACCAAACAGTGACTTTTTCTGGATGTAATGCGCTCTCTTCAAATTACTTGAGGATTCTCAGAACCCCAAATAAGACAATTTTGTTTATTAACACACCCACCGAGTAAGAAATGTGCTTCATCGCTGAAGAAAATTTTGTGCGAAAAATCGCCATCCACCGCCTGTTGTTCAAGCACCCACACATTCCACGTTTCTACGGCTTCAGTTGTTGTGTGAACTGAACTTTATATGAATGTAAATGCAAAATACGTCATAATGTGCCGTAAGACAGTCCTTACTCCTGAGAACGACGAGGAATCGACACCTTCGGGTCTTCGGCAACACTTTCACTTACAGCAGCGATATTTTCAGCGGCATGAGTGAAACGATGATGCATGCACAGGCCTTACAATATTTACAACCGCTCCAGTCTGTTCAAATTTCTTCACAATTTTGCCGATTGCTTGCGTAGTTGAACGATTGTGTTACCCATAATCTCCTCTTCCAGCAGGATATGTGGCTGTGGTAGAATCACCATTTTTGTATGTTTTGATCATCGTTATGCGTTGTGCGACAGTTAAACGCCTCAATGGATGAATTGGTAGAGTGTCCTACTAAGAGTCCCCGAGGTCGCAAGTTCGATTCCTGCCGCAGGCTTTGAGTGTTTCTGCAGAAAAGCCAAAAGCTTAGCAATTTTATGTTTGTTTATTAAGAAAAAAAAGCGATCCATTTCGCCTTTCAACTGAGATGAAAAAAATTGGTTTGACATCGTAGTTTGACAGATGTCAAATTCCAGTCCTATACTTTTGAAACCACGAAATGGATAACCCATTATATTTGAAATGAGTTTTTGTTAAATACGCAGTTTTTGAGATAAAATTGATTTTAAATTTATTTTTATATTAGTTGATCTTGTGATTATTTAATTAATTATTCAAGCTTTAGATCTTTGTTTTTATAAAAAATTATTTAAAACAATGATAGTTTTTTTATTTTCAATATTTCGCCAACAACTTGTTAGCATCTTCAGGAAAATATAGTAATAATAAATTAAATTTTTAAGGCTTAAGCTGTTTTTATAAAAATGTTTGTAACAAAACAAATATATTTTTTATTTATTTATTTCAATATTTCAATATCAGGAATATTCCTGAAGAGGCCAACAAATTGTGGGCGAAATATTGAAATAAATAAATAAAAAATATATTTGTTTTCTTACAAACATTTTTATAAAAAGATCTTAAGCCTTAAAAATTTAATTTATTTATTTAATATTTAGTTACTTTGACCCCTTTTCTTTCTTAAGCTCAAATAAATATATAAAATTTTATTTATTATTAAAATAAAAGAAAATATCAAATAAACTATACGTTAAAAAAAAATAATAGTATTTTATCTAAAGCTTGAATAATTAATTAAATTATTTTAAATTTATTTCAAATTTTGTGAATATGCCCCTTAATTTAGAAAGAATAAAAAAAATATACTTAAAAGCTCAAACAAAAAAAAAAATTTTATGAAGTTGCTAGAATTTTCTACCCACACCTTTGGCACGCCCAGCCAGTACTCCAACCCTGAGCATTACCGCCAAATACAAACCATAGTTGTGGCACAGGAGTAGCACTGCTATGGTCTAACATATTCTTCAATAAGAATTAGTAGTGACTGGTAATACTGACAAGTAATTCCAAAGGCTCTGGGTGTTTATGTAGGCAGGGAGGAATATTGGACAGCTTTTGGCATAAAGAAAAAGTTCCACTACAAAATTAAAAAAACAGAAAAAAAAAATTTTTTTTTGAGATGTCCGATTTAAATTTTTTGTGTTTGTATGGGAGCCTCCATAAGAAGATGTGCTACGGGTTACGTAAATAATGTTGGTAAGAAAAAAAGATTTGAAGCTGATCATACATTAGACTATTCCAATGACATCTTTATATATGTATATATATTTCAAAAAAAAAAAAAAAAAAATAAATATCGCATGGTGGAAATTTTTTTTATTATGCCAAAAGCTTTCGAAAACCCCTGAGAACAATATCGCCCTCAACGTGACAATGTGTTTGTAACCAGTGTGGCCTTAATATTGACACCCTGCAATCTTTTTACAATAGTTTTAGTACTTTGCAGGTAACATTAATGTATTTATAGGTATAATATGAGTATGTATGTATTTACTATCCTCATTCTCAATATGTATAGTGCTAAGTATTTTTTTTTCCTTTTTGTATAAAATATGATCTCAAAAACCGTAAATTTTAAGCATCGTTACGTCAATCATCCCTCCACAATTCAAATCAATCAAAATGTGAATAAAATACTTTTAATTTTTTTTTATATGTTAATAATTTTTTAATAATCATTTTAATTTATTAATATAAATATATTTGAAAAAAAAAATGTTAAATTTATGTACAAAAGAAATGATTAAAAATGCTTACCACACAGGCGACTTATTGAAGCGGATGTGAAAAATCCAATTGCTTATACACTGCAAGAAATCAACTGTACAAATAAGCCCCAGGATACAGCACACTAATATAAATCTTTTTTCTCTTTATATTTTCAATCAAACAATTAAACGCTTGTTCTTTGAATATTTTTAACTGACAATAATATACCTGATGCTCACATTTTCTTTGAATTGTAAAAAAAAAACGAAACAATCCCTACACTAAGTTTAAGAAATGTAAGTAAGTTCTTGTTTATTGAAATCAAGACTCAGAATTATGTATTTTAGTATATCTAAAGAAAAAAACCAGTTTAGGAGCACCTGAATCATCCAGTTTTCAGTTAATTTTTTATTTTTAATTTTTTTTGTATTGATTAAGTTGGTTTCAATATAATTTCTTAAAATGTATTTATCAATAAAACAACAAACCGAAGCGTATTAAAAACATGCCACTCAGTAAATGAGAAAAAATCATACTAAATAGATAAACAGATTTCCATTAAAATGTTTCTGTTCGCAGAGTTTTTAATAATAAAACAATTTTCCAGCTTTACAAAAATTAAAAGGAAATTAAAAAAAATTAAAAGAATTTTCCTTCATAAAAATGAACAGAAACTGTAACAAACAGGTATTGAATTCTTATCTTTTAAGTTAATATTAATTTATTTAAATAATATATGTGCGTCTTGAAATGATAAGGTCAAAATGTAATTCACTTTAATACTAAAATAAATGAACACGGCGGTTTCAATTTGTAATAATTCAACTGCAGCCGAAAAAGCTCAATCAACATGGCCCTACAGCATGTTGTCGTTTGACCAGTGGTTTCCTCGCAAAAAAAAAAAAATAGCCCATGCAGTCACTTTGAGCAAGTGTAATGGATCCTCATGCATCACTCGTGCATCTTTGGCGCTCCAGAAGCGATAGTTTTGATGCTTTGAACACTTTCTTGAGCTGCAGTAATGTTTTCAGCCAATCTTGCAGTACGTTGTGTGTCTAGTTTTTACAAATGTAAAAACAAATTTGACATTGGCCGCTAATTGCAAAAATAAGAGCAACTTCAACTTTGTCATGGCCATTTTTCGAATTCTGTTTAATTTCTTTTCACTATCAGACTAAAAATGGACTGACTCATTTAAATTTTACAGGAAGTGGAATTTATTGGAGTTGGCAAAATACCAAGTTTTGGTGGCGGATAAAAAGAATTAAAACAGTTTTGTGGTCAAGTTGCTAATTTCGTTTAGTGTATTTGTTTCCCCCATCAGCCTAAAAATATGCAACATTAGTTAGATTTCGAGGACAAAGAGAAGCCAAGTTTTGGTCTTTGGTGGGGGGTGAAAAATATAACGATGCTCTTTAACTTTAATACATGGTAAACTGATGGCCGAATTGAGAGACCTGTCAAACCATAATTCGTATGTGAGTGACCATTTGAGCTCCTTTTATGCTTGGAATATGTGCTCTGTCATGGGCTCGTACACAATCTATCCAGCACCAGATGATTCTAAGGACTGGTGTACGGAAATCGATTGTCTCGCTTACTTTTGCATGATGCTCTCATGATAAAGAAAATAAAAATTTTTAAAATTCTGTAAAAGATGTACACAAAATATATATTTTCTGCTGGAATCACTGTGAAGCTGATTAAAATATCGAACAATTGCTATCGAAATATTATTGAAACTGTATTTGATGTACATAATTATTTTAAAATATTTGGGTACGTATTCACAATGTTGCATCAAATTTGCTTAGACAACCAGCCGAATGGATTTAACGAATTCACTATAATAGGGAATTTTTATATGGCCTTATCATTTCGAGGCGCACCTTAGTGATTTCGTAACATTTTTTTTATTTATAAGTTGAGCAATTAAGTTGTTGATTTCTTTGGAAATATTTTTAACTCAGCTTTTTTTTTTTTGTTTGGAATCTCTTTTGGGTTATTTAATTTTATTTTTATTTATTTATTTTTTTTAATACTTCTTTAAAGAAAAAGTTTTTTTTCATTTTCAGCATGAATCTCTGCTTGCATTGTCTTTGTTAAATATTTTATGCATGCGAACTCTTAGCAATAACTAATCAATTAAATTTTAAGTTAAAGTTTATTTTTGGCTTAAAGTGAGGCTTATTTTTGTATGAAATTCACTTTAAGGGAATATGGAAATAGAGGATTCCAAGAAGACAAATCAATTCTGTCATGGCAAACATGAAGTATCTTATGATACAAATAAAAAAGCCATTTAAGTAGTTCTAATTTTATCAAGAAACTAAAAAAAGTATTATTCTGCGTCTAAATAGAGCTTATAATATAATTTAATTGGATCTTGTAGGAAATAAGAATCAAATTAACTTTTGAAAATAAAAAATAAAAATAGTAATCTCTAGAGCAAACAATGATCGTCAATCCGACGAAGCTTTTTAACCAAGATTTCTGGAAAGGTGGAAATCGAAATGCAAGATAAATTTTATTACTTCAGGTTTCCATTATTTTAGGTCTAAAAATAGACCTTATTAGCTTTTTCAGCCGTCTATATGCCGCCTAAATTTTGTTGCTGCTAAGCAACTCATCAGTAGACTCGAAAAATCTAAAAAGAATATTTGAGAAACAACTACTTATTCCAAAATTCTCATGAACAAAATTAGCATCAGAAACGTTCAAATAAACTTTTAAAACAGAAAACATTTTACTTCTTTCAACAGCAGCTTCTGGAAGAAACTGCTTTGCCAACTGAATCTCCAAAGGAAACAAATACAAATCTTGGTGCAAAATTGTGCCCACACTTGTTCTTTGAAGACCAGGTTACGGCATCGAATTGAGGTTGATGCATTGCTTTGAACACTTTCTTGAGTTGCAGTAATGTTTTCAGTCGATCTGGCAGTATATTGTGGCCTATGATTGGGCCTATCAGTGACAGTCCCTTTTTCTTCAAAATCATTTACTATACCATAAATAGTGCGTCTTGTTGGCACTTTGTTTCTCCCAAAAATTTCACGTAACAATTAATTAAATCTCTACTTCACGACTTCACCTATCGACGACATGGACCTATCAGCTACAGGCCCTCTTTCTTCGAAGTCATTCGCTTCAAGTGAAGGAGTAGTGCGTCTTATTGTTTCTCTCAAAAATTTCATCTAACTTTCCCATCATCACAGTACTCTATGAATGATTTTGATAAAATATTTAACGATTGAATCACAATGGTTAATTAATTCCTTAATTAAAACTAATTAATTCCTTAATTAACATATTAACAATTAATTGAGTCTCCCAAATATGCAGTGTCAAGACTAATGTTTACTGAAATGGCGGCCAAACAATTTAATATACCTTTCCGCCGGACACCCTGTGCAACTTAACCAAGCTGCTGAAATTTTTTTACTGATAACTTTGAAAAGATTCAATCTTTCTGCTGACCTGCAGTGTGAAGACAACACATTAATAAATTAGTATTTTCTAAAAAAAATTCTGCTATAAATTTCAGAAGTTTCGAGACAGCGAAATCATTTTTGAAGTTTTATTATTATAAGAGATTTCAACTAATTAATTAATTTTTTAAAATTTTATTTGCTTAAAAAATATACATTTTTACTCCAAAATACATATACATAAATAAATAATATAAATATTTTCAATAATTACATACATTAGGGTGTATCGATTTGCCAACAATTTTGAAGAGCAGCCTGAACGACTCAGCCTGATTTATAAGCGCAAAAATTTTGCGATATTTTGCCAGGGAGTTTTCGATAGCTTTTGGTCTGAGGAAAAGCAAGTTCCACTGCGATGTAAAAGAAATCATTTTTGAGACTCCCATGTTTTAATTCTTTCTTATTTTTTTTTCGCACACACCGGCCCGTTTCCATGTCTCCTTAGGAAAAACTGTAAGACACAAATATTAAAAATATAAAAAATGTCCTGCTTTGCCCAGCTGCTGTTAAGTTTATTAATTTTTATTATTCGAACTTTTCCTTACATAATTATTTTGCATTGAGTTTATCCGGCTCCAGTTCATTCTATATTATTTTTGTGATAGGTAGTAACTAAATAAGGCAAAGAAAATATCAAAGATTTTTAGCAGGGTAGAAAACTAGCTGTTTCGAAGCCGCTACACTTTTCGTCAGCACCCGTCCTTGAACTCATATTTCTAAAGTTGGGTGGCTGAGTGACTTGAGTGTCGCTTTAGAAACATGAGCCCCGAGCTCAAGGAAGGGTGCTGATGAGAAGTGTGGCAGCTTCGAAACAGCTAGTTGCCCATCCTGCTAAATATACTTGATGTTTGTTGTCTTATTTAATGATTATCAATCACTTGAACTCGATAAAGTTAATACAAATTAATTATGTCACAAAAAGTGAATAATAAATATTAATAAACTTAATAGTGGTTGGGCAAAGCAGAACTTTTTTTATATTTGTGTCTTAGAGTTCCCTAAGGAGACACGGAAAGGGGCCGGTGTGTTCAAAAAAAAAAAAAATATAAGAGAGATAAAATATTCTTGATGCTAATTTTTCGACCTCTACACCCATATTCATAAAAACTATTGAAGGTTTATTACACGTTTATTTGACAAATACTCCGTAGAAATACATCAAATACGGGCTTAATAAACTTAGAATAATTATTATTATTGTATAGTATTTTAATGGTTTAGTATTTTAATGGTTCAAGCCTTAAGGTCACCTGTTTTTTTTTTATAAATATTTATTTAATTCGATATTTCGACATCACAATGGATATCTTCTTCAGGAATGGTTTGATATGTTTTTTCAGGATATCTACCTGAAAAAGATATCGAAATATGGAACTAAATAAATATTTATAAAAAAACAAGTGACCTTAAGGCTCGAACAATTAAAATATTAGAGAGATAACTAAAATTGTTGAGGGTTGTTTATACTCTTCTTTGAGGCTTCAATGGGTCCGCAGGAATTGATTAGAGTGATGTGGGGGAAAATGTACTCTCTATTATGCCAAGTAGTCTCAAGGCATTCGTAGAGTAGTCAAATGTTTAAGTGGTGCCAATGGGTTTTTCTTTCTAATAATATTTTTGAACACATCGATCCCCTACCACGCCTTCTTAAGCAGACTCCCATATAAACTATAAGCGCATAAAGCCTGATGAAATTACTAACAATTGTAAATTATATAGTTCGACTATAAAGTTAAATTAATGCTTAGTTTTTCTTTGATATAATGTAGGGGAACTTTTTTGTCCTCTTGCCAAAAGCTATTGAAACAACCGCTGGCACAACATCGATTGCCAAATCGACCCACCCTAATACATATACATAACCAATACACATTTTTGATATATAACATTATTTTTTTAATTTTTGCTTTGAATGCTTGGCTCTTTAAAAGGAAAACTCAACCTTAAGCCCTAAAAGTAGGCAGCGCTTTTGCCACTCAAGAAAATATTAAACGGATATGAAGAAAAAAACACACACATTTATGCGCTTGTCATGAAAGGCTTTTGCATGTAGTTTATTATATTAAAACTTTTGTTATGCTGACTTTCTGTTTATATCTGATAAGTATGTACAAAAAAAAACCTGTATATAAGAATTGTGTATTTTTGTGTGATCATGTCTTTTATGCTGTCAATAAGTGAATGCTTTAAAATATTATTAATAACTATGGAATGTTCAGATTGTTTGCTTGTCCTATTAGTGCTTTTCAATTTTTATTTGCCTTTTATTTATTCATGGAATGACTTTTTGTTATTTTAAGCTGAATGAAGAAAACTTTAGTTGCTTAATGAATCTTGAAATGCTTTTTTATTCAATCTTATTGATTTTTATTAAAGTTGTTGCAATGCGCTCTTTTACTTTGGAATGCTTTTTAAACAAACCAAACCAAACCAACTAACCAACCAACCATCAACCCAATAACAATACTAAAAAAAAAAACATTTTCTCAGTGAAAACTAAAATAAAAGCGACATTTTTTCAAATTAAATCAATTTTTTTCTATCACGAAAATTAATCAGTTAAACAATCAATCAGACCAAAAAACCCCTCCATGCTTTAAAATATATAAATTAAATAAATGCTTTAGAACGCCAAAATTTTTCTCAGCCTCATTTATCAGAAACTACAACGAACACAAAAACTTTTCATATGTATTTCTATATGGAACCCAAGAAAAAAAAAAACTTGAAATCGGTCACGAAATCGCAACATCAGTTGCAAAAAAAAAAAAAAAAAAAAATTATATAAAAAGACAAACTAAATTCTTATCTTTAATAACAAGCTAAAACGAAACACCATTTACGAATCAAATCGGAAAATCACTTCTCAAATTCTTTCTAAAAATCCCTTTTTCTCAAAAAAAAAAAAAAAAAATATCAAACGCTACAACTCAAATTCGATCAAATTTTTCACTTAAAACTCCCATTAAAAAAATAGAAAATTTAATCATTTCCTAAATAAACAATACTTTTGAAAGCCTTTAAGAACGGCATATAACTTATTATTTCATTTCTCTTTAACTCTGACTCAACATCAAAAATTGCACAAAAATTCTCAACAACAACCGCCATCATAAACACAGGAATACAGTGTGCAGCTGACATTCCGTGAGCAGTGGACGGATGAACGTTTAAAGTTCGATGATATACAAGGTGAGTCAATTAATATAAAATACAAGAAAATACTTAAGAAAACAAAAACCGAAACAAAACCAATAACAACTCTCTGATGTCAGTTGAAAATGTCTCAAGTCATAAACTACAACTTTGAGGCATTTCAAAATAACAACTTTTTTTATTTCAAGGTGGGATCACACAATTGCCCTGTGCTCCAATTCAGCCCAATAAAAATTTTGTAAAATTGGTGCATTGCAGCAATTGTATGATCCCACCTTTAGTCGTATTTTTAAAGGGCAGTTTAGACTATTACGTTATACAATTTCGACATCCCATACGACTTCATGGTTTTACGATAATACTTTTCATTGGATCTGAGTTGTTTTTGTTTTTGATAAAATTACGTACAAACTAAGTTCACCAAATCGATAATTTTGCCGCCGCTAACCAGCCGTCAGTTGGTATTGCTTTTCCTCATACAATGTGATCACGCCATCTGTTCTACAGACAATAGGACTTTGTTATAGTTAATATATATACAGCTGTACGATAGAAAGTGCAACTAAAATATGGTCACCAAATGCAAACAAACTTTGTGTAGTTTGCCGGGCAAAAATCCTTGAATGGGGCTACGAATCACTCCCCCATTTGCGATATTCAAGTGAATGCTAAAGAAACCGCTTTGTAGAAAGCGATGAAATCATCTCTGTAAGAAATACGCATTTTGATGACCTCTACAAGTCATATTTTTTTGACAAAATTTAAGAAATGCTGGAAAAATAAAATAACTTTTATTTAATTTAAAAAAGTCACGAACTTATTGAACTGCCCTCGTAGATTAGATTGCATTAATGAGAGTGATTTATTAACTTGGGCAAAGAAAGCTTATAAGGAGCCTGCTAACGAAATGAAATCATGCGCCAGGTATTATTATTTGCTTTTTTTTTATTTCATCAAAATCAATGCAGATGGGCATTTGAGGGTTAAGGCCTCAAATTACAATAACCAATTGATGGGCTTATTTAAATTACATTTAAATGATGATTATATAAAATCATAGCTACTTCCAAGAACTTTGAACAAACAGATGTAATAAGCAGCCACTAAATGAAAAAATTATATATACAGGGTCTGCCATCTAACGTTTTTTTTTTGCAACTATGGCTTATTTCGTGAATGGTGATACTTAGCTCATGCGTGATTTGCCAGATAATTAGTTTTATTCTTCCGCTGAACGAATATGGTTGTGTATACGCTTGAACAACGCTGGGAAATATTGCGACATTACTTTGAAAATCATGATAATGCTGCAGAATGTAAGCGAAAATTGCGTACAGATTTTGGAAGAAGAGAAGCACCGTCAGCTCCGTATGTTCGTTATCTTGTGAAACAAGAGAAAGAAAGTGGCATCCTCATCCATAAACGAAAGCGTGAAATGCCAAAAACAGTGCGTGCACCCGAAAATATTGCTGCTGTGGCAGAAAGTGTGCGTGAAGCGTCATCAACATCAACTCACCATCGTTCTCAACAATTGAACATTTCGCAGACATCTTTGAGACGAATTTTGCATAAATAAAATCAAAAAAAGAAATTTGAGAAAATATTCAGTAGTTTTGTTTTGTAGCATTCAAAAAAAAAAAAAAATTATTTGGCGGATCCTTTATAATAATTAAATTAATTAATTTCTATTAGTCAAACTTTTTCTGATAGTTTTATTTTGTCTTACATTTATCAGGCTCAAGTTGGTTCTATATAATTTTTGTAATTGCTATTATTTAAACAAGGCAAAGAAAATATCAAAGACTTTAAGCTAGATGGGCTGTTTCGAAGCCGCTACACTTCTTGTCAGCAGCCGTCCATGAACTTAGAGGCGGCCCAAGTTTCAAAAGCGACATTAATGCCTCTAAGCCACCCAAGTTGTTGTAGATTTTCTATCAAAATTTTTTTTTATATTAATTACATCCATTATTACTTTTTTAATTACAAGGAAGTATGAGGACGAAAAGGGTGGCGGCTTCGAAACAGCCACTTTAGACAATCTAGCTAAAGATCTTTGATCCATCAAGAATATATAATACATACAAAATACAAATATAAAAATTTGATATTTAGTCATTGATTCTATAAAATATCTGTTTTTTTTTTTAAGGTCGCCTAAAATATTTAACACTGACAGAGGCCAATCGAGTTTATATAAAAATATGAAATAAAATATAAAATATAAAAATTTGATATTTAGTCATTTATTGTATAAAACATCTGGTTTTTTAAGGTCGCTTAAAATATTTAACACTGACAGAGGCCAATCGTGTTTGGATGCCTGATTTGTTTTTCTCCAACGAAAAGGAGGGTCATTTCCACAACATCATTATGCCCAACGTTTACATACGTATTTTCCCAAATGGTTCAGTTTTGTACAGTATTCGTATTTCATTGACGTTGGCGTGTCCCATGAACTTGAAATTGTATCCTTTGGATCGACAAGTTTGTTCACTACGCATGGCCAGTTGTAAGTACCACACGTTCGTTTATTATTTTGTGCTAAAAGCATGAGGCATGAAACATATTTTTTGTTTGTTTTGAAATTCTTGCAGATGGCTGGACTACAAATGATCTTGTGTTCCTGTGGAAAGAAGGCGATCCAGTGCAAGTGGTAAAGAATTTACACCTACCTCGCTTTACACTCGAAAAATTTTTGACTGATTATTGCAACAGTAAAACCAATACGGGTATGTTTATTTTATTCTTTTCTTTGCTCTTCACCATCTGCTCCGTTCAGTTGTGAAGAATAATGTCTCTGTTGAATTTTGTTTCAAATCAATTTTGCGTTTTTGTCGATTATTTGTTCACGTTTTGTTCGTTTGGAAGTTTTTCCGAATACTTTGTTCAATGTTATTATTAGTATTATTATTTATTCTTCTATAACTTGACTATTTAAAATGCTAATTTAATATCAAATTTCTTAAGATAAATGCTTTTTTTAATTCCTCTTTTCTTAATTTTTTACACGCATACATGCGCAGTAATACAGTGGGGTGGCAGTCGATTTGGCAATCGGTTTTCGACAGCCATATCGAAGAAATCATTTGCGAGGCGTCCGTTTAAAAAGTTTTTTTTTGTATTTTTGTATGCGAGTTGTCTAAGGAACAGGGGTTAGGGGGACGGTGTGTTTGAAAAAAATATTGGGTGGAAAAAAACTATTGCGAGTTGGTGATACAGTTGACTCCGCTACAGCAATCAGTCCCAGCGATCACTATTTGTGTGCCTCGAAATGGAAATTTTTCCCCCATCACACTAACTTGCCCCGAGGCGCATGTAGAGGGGTCAAATGTATGACCAACCGCTAATAATTTTTTTCGCAATTTTTTTTTTTTTTTTTTTTTTTTTTTTTGAACACATCGATTGCGTACCACTGCTGCTTAGACGTGCTCCCATACAGAAATGCAAATAAAAATTGAAAATCAGACGTCTTGAAAATGATATTTCAGATATGTTGCAGGGGAACTGTTTTTCCGCCCTATTCGCCAAAATTTTGCTAATAAGTGCCCAGGACATGTGCAATAAACTCTTCATTTATTTGATTTTGTACGTGCGGTCGGCTCTGCTTGAAGCAAAAATCAAAAATGTTTGATATTTTTGTTGAAGCCTTTTTTTTTGCATGTCTCTACTATTAAGCGGCAGAAAAAACCTTAACATATTTAGTTTAAAATTTCGTGGTGGATACATACATAAATGTACGGATGAAAAACAGAAGCAAAATGGATAATTTTTGCTTCTTTTTGTTTCTTTATGCGCTTCTATGAAGTTTGTTTGTACCCTGCCGCAAATGTGTTTGCAATAATTTATGTTTGAGACAGTTGTAGTACTCCTGACAATTCCAGAAAACACTATTTGCTATGGAAACTTTAAATGAATATTAACTATTGACGTTGTAATAAAAATGTAGATTCATTGTTTCCTGGACAATTCATTACAATATTCCTGTTGCCTTGTAGATGACTTTCTTCAGTTTACTACTTCGGGGAACTTAATTTTTCTAAAAGTATGCAATCAATCGAGAACTTTCTTTTCCCTGGCTTTGATTGAAGCAAAATCAAAAATGTTTAGGTTTGTATGTGTACTTGAAGTCTTCAGTATTTAGTGAGCAATTTCACTTGGTGCGCAATTGTCGAAGTGATGGAAAAGTGAGCGGATGAAAAAGAGATAATTTCAAGGTTTATTGAAAACTATTGTTGTGCTAGAAAAAACAGCACAAGACAAAAAAAAAGCTCACCAACCGACGGCCTAATAGAAACAAAAGCTAGAAACGCCTAAAAATTATGATGTTTGCGTCTTTTATTGCATGTCTGCAGCAAACTATTAAAATAAACGATACACACACTCACACAATTAAACGTGCGTGACGACTTTATTGCACATGTCCTGTACACTATACAAATCTACTTGGCCTAATACACATTATTATGTATGTATGCGTGCGTTTTTTTTTTCAGTTAAATCCCCCAGTTCTTTATGGGAGAAATATTTGCTTGCCTTAAGTTTTAATATTATAATTACTTTATTTATATTATTTAATTTTAATTAGACTAGAAAATATATTTAGAAATTAGCAAAATTTGAATTAATTTTATTTAAACGAAGAAAAAGTTGTTTGTTCTTTTCTCGCAGTTATTTCTACATCATCTACAGTAGAAACTCGATAAGCGAAAAATGTTCAACTTAAAATTTTTTAATCAAAAATATAAACACTTGGTGTTTTTAAGCAATTGGTATTTCAATTTGATTTGTATGAGTTTTTGTCGAAATTCTACTGTAACCCGAAATGCTCATTCTTCATACCATCAAAAACCTACATGCCTTACCAAAATCTGTGGCCTTCTTATCTTAGACGTTTTAGTGAAAATTCAAATATGTTCTACTGTTTTTAGTTGTTACCTTTAATTTAGATAGAAGTATTTGCATGATGACAATTTAATAGATTATATACAAGAGAATTGAAATCAACCGCGCTACATTTTGTAAGATCCTTAATCGGCTCTGGTTCCACAGACTGATACATATAGACACATATAGAGATTACTTCAATTTTAAACTACAAAAAAACGCGTCGTGCATTTATTTTAATTTCATTATTTTATTGCACAATTTCTTTTGAAAATTTTAAATTTATAAAAAATAAATATGTTTTTAAGAAAAGATGTTGTTTTAGATCTAATGCGAATTATTTAATTACGAATGTCTACACCGGTGTTCAAGAAAAATAAAATATGGCTCAAATACCTTTTAAACAAAAAATTTTCATTTTCAAAATTTTTTTTGAAATATATTTGAACAACCTTTTAAATTTTAATGAATACCGCCTAAAAATTCATATAAAGAAAAAATATCTTTATTTTTTTTTTTGATAAATAAATTATTTTTTTGTAAACGAAAGGACACAAATTTCTACACTATCCAGAATATTATACAATAGAATAAAAAGAATAGAATATAATACTAAAAATTAAAAGGACTTCTTCGGTCTCTTAGGGAACAACTGGCTGAAGAAGAGTGCTTTAGCATTTACACATTCTCACCGGTATTCACAAATAATGAAACATTCGTCAAATCTATTTTAGAACAAATTTTGTATGAAAATTTGCTCTAAAATTCATTTCAATGGAATTTCATTTTTTTTGAATAGCGATGACTATCTGCCGATTTTTCCAAGGCACACACAAAATTTTCATACTTGAGCTTTTCGGGGTTTTTCAATAAAAATGACATGATTTCTTTAAAAAAAAAAAAAAAAAAAAAAAAAAAAAAAAAAACAACTTTTACCCTTATGTGTTTGAGACATTCAAAAGCTTTTGATTTAAAAATGAACTAAATTATTTATTTGCTTTTAGAGCCAATTGAAATATACTATTTTAAGTCCAAAAATAGACCTCATGGTTTTCTGTCTTTTTCAGCCCTCTACATGCCGCCGATATTTCGTTGATGCTAAGCAACTCACCAGTAGAGTTGATTAACATCAACGAAATGTCTGCTGAAAAAGACAGAAAATATTAATAAAGGTCTGTTTTTCAATTAATGTAGAGTACAATTAAGTTCTAAATAAAACCTCATTCAAATGGGCACGAACTCAATGCAAACCATTTTCAAGCACTCTTTCCTCTATATCTAGTCTTATGTCTTAAATGGAACGTCCAATATTGAATTGTAAAGCTTAAAGATAGTCTAGGTTATTTCAAAATAGCAATAATTTCAAATAACACCACAAGAATTAGTGTAGTGGGTTTTAAATTATAACTTCTTGGTAATCACAACTTCAATGCCGCAATTTCTTGAAATAATCGAATTTTGAAATTTCTTTTGTCGCAATAATTCGATTGTTGCCTTTGCTGTGTGGCACTTGGCGCCATGTTGATGGAACTAAATGTTGCCAATTTCGGCCATAAGAAGTTGATTATCGTTGATTCATGCTGCTCTTCAAAGACAGTAACGGTGTTACCAGCTTCGATTCACAAGAAGTACCGACCAATGATTCCAACAGACCAATTATCACATCAAACTGTCAATTTGAGTGAGTGTAATATTATGTTTCCATGACTTGCGCTTCGCTCTCTGTTTGTGCTTGACACCCTAATCAGGAGCGATTCAGGAGCGAAGCAACGTACTTCGCCATACAAAATTTTGAGAGCGAATAAAGTAGCTTCACATTGAAGCAGCTGATACATGCGCAGCACGAAAAATTCCCGTCTTCTCTGCACTATCTGTTAAAATCATATATTGTAAACAAAAAAAAAAAAAACAACAACAAAATTTAATTGTAAAATAAAAGTTAACATCTGGGTTGTATTTAATGCCAATTCCCAAGACATTTCCATATGAATGTGATTTTTTGCAAACACACTTTCTTGTCGATTTAGAAACATTTGCTTGAAGAAATTAATTGAAGATCTATGTTGGCTTAAAAAAAAACAAAAGTCAAATGGAAGCACATAGACGAGTCGTGTAAACAGAGTGATTCATAAATATAATTGAGAGAGCGAAGCGGGTGATTGCACTCGCAATGGAAACATACTTTAAGGCGTTTTCCTGAATAATTTGTGGATTTTCAAAGCACCAGAATTCACAGGTTTTTCTTTTGATTTACCTCACCACTCAGATACAAATAATCCTCAGAGAAAACATGGAAGGTGGCAATTGGAGAATAATTATTTTGATAATAAAACTGAAGAAATTTTGAGCGTTATTCTGGCATATATCCCTCCATGATGAGATACTAAGTACAGCTGATTACAATGAAAAACAAATGACAGCTCATGACACATTAGAAAAGGCCGAAACGTCACTTCAAAGTCACATCATTCCTATGGGAAACCCTGTTATATTCAAAACAATACCAAAATATGAAAATTTGTTTTATACACCAATTCTAATTTACGTACGTTTTTGAAAAACTCGCAGTATATCTCTAATTACAGCAATAATATGTTCACATATGCCTTTTTAATTGAAACAAAATTCAGTTAATTGACAATATCTTTTTTGTGTTCATACATACTCAATATTGCTACGACAATTAGCATTTGACCAGGTGAAGAATTTATTGTTTAGATTTTCTCTGTAAAAAGTTGGTTTTTTTGTTTGTTTCTTTATTTTGTTGACGTTCAACTTTTGAACAAGGTGTGTTCAATAAGTACTGTTGTTGTAAAAGCTTATTCATTTAGTACTGTTAATACAAATCTAACAGTGTTTCATTATATATGTTATTCATTATTAAAACAATTATCTCTTAATTGCCAATGAGTTAATTGTAATTTTTATATGAAAATTTAGTCTCAACAATGGGCTTAATTGTTATAATTTGAATATTGCTGCATGTATGAACAGAGTGTACGTTACACTCCATCCTTTGACGGGAGTGCAAAAGTTTTTCAAAACTCTTTAGAGCAACACCTGCATACAACGCTTAAATATTTAATTAGTGGACATTCGTATTGACTTGCAATCTCTTCCAGACTAATGATTCATTTGTAGCCTTTAAATGTGTCACCTAAATTGCATGCATAAGCTTAAATTTTGTATTACATTTTTATTTTATCTTATAGTCTAGGCTTTTAATGACCATTTCTTTTCTTTTATATTTCATTACTTAAAATACTATAAAATGCAAAAATTATAGAGCATCAACTGCTGTGTAAATGGGTGTAATAAAAGTTTTTTTTTTGACACATACGCCGACATCCATTAACATTATCATCCTCAATTCGTTCAGCATCATATGTTCATATACTACCAGCCACTTAAATAGGTCCTTACAACACACAAAATTTACTTAGTTAGAGTATCTAACCAATGATTGTGATATATGAAAGAAAAAACACTTGCTACATAAATCACTAATGGCAACAAAAGCGACATATTTCAGAAATCTGCAAACATTTTGACACAGAGTGAACATATACATAATTTATGGGAACAGAATTCAGTGCCTTAATCCTATACCCAGATTTCAGTTGCTGCTTTGAGTCCCGAAAATAAAGACAATATGATTTCAAGATTGTTTATGTCTGGATGTTAAGTACGTTATATGGAGAAACCATGATACAATTAACAAGGTAGCCTCGTCAGCTAAACCGTTAATCATCTGACTACTTTAGGTTGTCAAGAGATTGCAGAGATGAAAGGCAGACAAAATGAGATAGCAAATCCGCATAAGCTCAGTGCATCTCCCTTCTGTAAATGTAGAAGTGGCGTCTTTTTGACAGTTTACATAAGTTGTACAAAAACGAATTGCATGTTATTTTTATTGAAGTTGTTCTTATTGTAGCGAAAAGGTTACCTTTTTAGTTGTATCATGGGAGAAACTATAAGGTTTGCGATATCAATTATTCGATTGTTCAAACTTCTTCTACAGCAGGTTTTATGTTGTTAATTTCAGACGCAACTTCAAATGAGGGCTGATGAAAAGCATAGCGGCTTAAAACAGCTCGATGTACCCCAGCTTAAACTGTATTGCCCCCACCCCGTTCTGTTTAATTTAAACAGCTATTTTAACTAACTTTTTATTGTGCGAATAGTTCTTATAAACATTTGGTAGATATTATAATATTCAAAGAAAATTAATAAAACTATTTTTTAAAGCTTTAGGTCTTTTATTTTTCTTTATTAATTTAGGAAAAATTAATAAAGAAAAATAAAAGACCTAAAGCCTTGAGGCCATATTAATAATAATTATTGTAAGCTTATTAAGCTCTTATTTGACGTATTTCTATGGAATATTTGTCAAATAAACGTGTAATAAACCTTAAATAGTATGTATGAATATGGGTGTTAAAAAATAGTTTTATTAATTTTAACAATAAAGGTCAAAAATTATATATAAAATAATATGCAAAGAAAAGTAAAAAGAGTTGCAAAACGAAAAAATGTTTTTTGTGTTAAAGGTTTGTTTGAACATTTCTGGAATTATGGAATAAGTAGTTAAGTTTCAAACATTCTTTTAAGAATTTTCAGAGACTACTGATGAGACAAGTTGATTAGCATCAACGAAATGTCGGCGGCATGTATATGTATATGATTGAAAAAGGCAGAAAACATTTGTAAGAAGGTCTATTTTTGGACCTGAATTAATATATGTTGTTGCCATATTGTTACATAAACGAAGGTAGTTGTCCCCTTTAGCTAGGGGACAACTAGTTTTGCGGAAGCCGCCGCTAAGTTCAAAGACCAAAAACAAAAAAAATTTTTTTTGTTGCGTTTTGCTGAATATGTAAATAAAAGTTTTATTATTTAAATTTTTTTGAAAATTTTTTATATATGAAATGAAAGCTTTTTTGAAAAAAAAAAACTTTTTTTTTGTATTCCCTATTTTCACTTAATCAACTGCAAAAGAAATATATGGGCGCTGCCAGCACAGCAAATAAAATGCTCATAATTTTAATTATCTGCTCTTAATCCTGTATGAATTCAAAGTATTTGAATATTTGATCATTTAGCTTATAATGTTGTTTAACTAAACGATTGGTAATCAATTGAAAAAATTTTTGCAGGTGTTATACGGCTAAAATATCATACGTGTGTAAAGATAAATTTTGACACAGGTATTCATAAAAAATAAAACATTGTTGAAACACATTTTACAACAAATTTTTCATAAAAAACTTGTTCTAAAATGTATTTGAGCAACGTTTTATTTTTTATGAATACCGGTGTAAAATTTTTTAAACACGTTAAAAAACTGTAAAGCAAAAGCTGTGGAATTTTGAAACAAAACAAAAAAGGGAATTAAACTGTGATATTAGTTAGAAGTGTACACGTTTTGTATTAAATGTATTTTCCATATGGTAACGTTTAATTTTTCAATATTGTATTTTCAATGTTTTAATTAATTTTTGCTGCCATAAAATATACAGCCCAATCATGAATATTTTCAAGAAATTTTATTCCTAATGAAAATACGTCTCTCGAGAAAAAATTCCTCCAATCACAAATTACCTGAGAAACAAAAAAAAAATAAAAGTTGATAACAACGAAATTTTTTATAGGAAAAAACCAAAAACATGTTTTTAAGATATGAACCTATTTTTGCCTCCGCCGACTATTTTTCTCCTTCGATGTGGCTAAAACAGGGAAGGTTAAAAAAAAAAAATTTCCTAAGGAATTTATCAACATAATAAGAGGAATGGGAAAAGAGAAAAAACTCTCACGGAATTATCATTCATGATTGGGCTGATAAAAACCCTTGAAAAAGTCGACAAAAAAAATCGACGAAACATCGGGTACAACAGTAACTAAAACTTTGTTTTAATCATAAAAGATATTTGGCCTTATAAACTAAACCAGAAATGGAAAAAACACCTAAAATAAGAAATTGGCCAATATATACTAGAACACAATTTTTATTAAAGGAATTTACTTCGGTTGAAAGCTCGAATTAATTTTACCTGTACATATTCTCATCAAAATTTTCTCCGTATTGTTGTGCTTTGATTTTATTACCAGTGAAAAACAAAAAAAGAAAGAAAAAGTAATTACGGAATTTTTGGTTTGCTTGTTTTTGATTTCTTTTTTCATTTGTTTTGCCTGTTGTCTTGTGTTTTAGCAGTAAATGAAGTGATTGTCAGCGTATTTATGATAGCAGTAGCTTAAGGAATTCGTTGTCCCCCTGCCTCTCCCCTTAAACCTTAAAATGGGCCTATTTATGTGGTGAACAGTGTACTATATTAGATGTCTGGTCGTGGATATCGAACATTATCATATGCCAGAGAGCATAAGCCATCGATATCCACGAGCAGGCACTACGGAAAAAAAAATTATTCCCAAAGACAACAAAACAAAACATTTCCCCGTCTCTTAAGGCAATCAGTCAGTTACACTGTGTATCTGCTCTCTCCTCCTCCTCCTCTTCTCTACATATTTCATTTTTGTGGTTGGAATTATTTGCCCAGATGCATTGATGAGATAATAAATAATGAAAGAATGAAAATGATAAAAGTCATGTTTAATGAATTTTTTTTTTTTTTGTATTGTATTGTTTTCAATAGATTATTTTGCCATTTAATAATAATGTTAATGATAATAATATGTATTCAAATATTTATTGTGTAATTTTTTGGATCATTTAAACGTATATACATACATATTTGATTTGTAAATAATGAGCCTGCTTTTAAAGAGAACAAAGAACGAATGAAAGAAAGAAAGAACGAAAGAACGAAAGCATTGGTGAATACAAAAATAAAAATATGAGAATATTAAAACGAAAATAATTGAATTTACGTTAAACAAAATGCAAGAAAACACCAGAACCAAATCAAATTGAAATAATAAATTGCTACAAGCTACAACAATAACAGCAACAACAACAACAACTTTGTCTTGAAGAGTATGGAACGCAGTGCCAACAAATTAACGGAAATGAAATGTTATAACGAATTTTTTTTTTTTTTTTGTTCATTCCTACGTGTCGCTGTGCAATTTTGCAATTTTAATTTCATTTCCGTTAAATATTGTTGCAGCAAATAAATAAATGCAATATTGTGTTGATTCTACTTGCCTATGAAGCATTTAATTTTAGTTTATTTATGATGTTGTTTTTTTTCGTGTTCTGTTCTTTGAGTTTTTAATTACAATAATTTCCGCATTTTCAAATTATCCAACACTTTCATTTTATTTTTCCATCATTATTATTATTATAAGAGTGTGCTTATTAATTTCCTGGTTTTAATTTGAGTTTAAAAAGTTTTGAATAATTTTATGTTTTTTTTTTTTTTTTGTATTGATGTCTACTTTTTATTTTTGAATACCCATGTGTAAACACCACTGTCCTGCATTTTTAAGTTTTATTTGTTTTTGTATATGTTTTATACCTTGTATACTCATAGGTGAATACAGTTGCCTCAAAGTCGATCTACTATTCAAGCGAGAATTCTCATATTACTTAATTCAAATTTATATCCCATGCTGTATGCTGGTGATTGTCTCATGGGTGTCATTCTGGCTTGATCAAGGTGCAGTACCAGCTCGTGTATCACTGGGTAAGTTTAGAAACCGGCACACCAATTCTGCTCCGACACGACCGACTACGTTTAGGGTTTGCCTTTTGTGACCCCCCCCCCCACCCCCTACGCCTGACCCCTCTCTCTCTGTCTCTCGCTCCAATAAGAACAAAAAAAAAAATACAAAACTTCACAACACTGAAAACATCCTTCATTCATTTTTTCCACCACTGTTTTTGTTTTACTTGTGCTCTCTGTTGTGCTCTGTTGTCATATAATTAAAATTGTCAAAGAGTTTGTAAAGAATAAAACTATGAAATTATATGTGCCTTTAGAAAAAGGTGTGTAAGTAGAAGACCCGGTCAGGTTCTTTATTGCAGAAAGTTTTTCCTTCCTAAAGGTCAAAGCACATAACACGCGTTTAACGCCACGCCGCAAAGCGTTACAGACTTTTGTCAAGACAGCGCTTTAACTTCCAAAATTAACAAGCTATATAATATGTCCGCCGATAGAGGCAACATTACAGATGTCTGAAATGAAATGGAGTACAATAAAAATGAAGCTGAATAGAACTTGCACAAACTTGCACAAATATTTGATTTTTTGAAATTAACGATGATACTGGGCTAAAACTGGACCTATGGACCTTATCATTTTGAAATTAAAAACGCCACAAAAACCTACAATTATTTTGCTTTTTTTTTTGTTGTTCGATTTTTACTTCCTCAAAATTGGGAAAGATTTTTTTGTGCTGCAATTGTGATGAACATTTTTGAAGGAGACCGGAAAAGTAAAGTTGAAGACATAACATGGCTCTTTCACTACATCATGATGACATGCTCATCAGCACCCAAATTTGGTGACTTTGGATTCGTGACTTCTCTAAAAAAAAATGTTGAGCCGTCCAATTTTATCAGCAAAAGAATTTTTCTCAAAGCTGAGAAAAATTCTTTTTTGGAAGGAAAAATGGAACTAGAACGCCTGATAAAATTATTAACAATTATAAATCATATAGTATTCGACTATAAAATTAAAATTTATATTTTGCTTTTTATCTAAAAGCTGTTAATACAATTGATGCTAAAGAAAAAGAAAAAATTCACATTTCCAAACAGCTGCTTAATAAAAGAAAAGTCACAGAACAAATAAAAAAAAAATAATAAATAAAATTCAAAAAATATATTCTGGGCCGCAAGAAGCCTCTTTAATTGTTTGCGGTCACAGAACGAATAAAAGAAAAATTAATAAGTAAAATTTAAAAAAATATATTCTGAGTCTCTTTAATTGTTTGCGGTCTTTTTCAGGCGTCCATATGCCGCCAACATATTTTTGATGCTGCTCAACTCGTCCATGGGCCTGAAGAAACTTAAGAGATTGTTCAGAACTTTAGCATACATGCCATTATTTCCATGAACACAATGAGAACCACAAACGTTTAAACAAACTTTTAAACCAGCAAACAATTCGAATCGTTTTACAACACTTGTACTTTTCTTCACAACTTTCATACAATGAGTTACCGCTGCTTACTACAATTTGTATTCTTGAAAATTGCAAAATCGATTAAAACTGATTTCTGTATTAAAGATTTATTTGAACTTATAAGATTTTGAGCCTGAGGTTCTTGTTCATTAAGCAAGAACCGCAAGCTTGAAAGCTCAGAAATATTATAATTAAAAATAAAAAAGGTAATACAAACAGATTTGTTTCAACATTTGTGGTCTCATTAAGTTCCTGGAAATAACAGAATACATGGTAAAGTATCAAAAAATTTTTTTTCAGGTTTTTTCGAGTCTACTGACGAGTTGAGTGAGTACATTCACAGAAAAGTCGGCTGAATAAATGCTAAAGTTTCAAACAATCTTTTAAGTTTTTTCAAGTCTATCGATAATTTGAGTAGCAGAATAGTAGGGCTGAAAAAGACAGCCAGCAATTAATCAGATCTAGGATATTACATTTAAATTGGCTCTTACGGCAAATAAAAATTTAATGAATTTCAAAAAATGAAAAGAAAATTGTATAGAAAAGAAATAAAAAAATTGCAAAAATATTACTACAATATCAGCTGATATTGATAAGCAAAAAAAAGCGTTCAGCATAATCCAAAGCGTTTAGTTTGTAACGCTGGGGCAACGCGTGCTATGTTTTGCCACCTCAAGGAAGCAAACACTTCTTCTAATGCGTGCTTTTTTTCCCTAAAAATTAATACAAATTTTGTTTTCTCTTTTTGTTTGCATTGTTCGTTGCAAGGTGTCACCACTCTCCTTACAATGGCTACACAAACATCGGGTATTAATGCTTCACTGCCGCCCGTGTCATACACAAAGGCCATTGACGTTTGGACTGGCGTGTGTTTGACGTTCGTATTTGGTGCTCTGCTCGAATTCGCTCTAGTGAATTATGCGTCCCGCTCAGGTTTGAATAAAGCTAGTAATTGAGATTTTATATGCTTCTTATTAACTGTATTAATTAATATGTGTTTTTTTTATTATTATTGTTGTTTACTTTAACCATATACTATACTTTTTTTAATATGTATGTCTTACTAAAACACAATTACTGTACATGTATTTGTAATACGACAATACTCTATTGTTTTTTTTTTTTTTTTTTTTTTTTTTGGAAACCAGTTAACAAAGTGTTTGACAAATAAAACGGTTTTGTTTTTTTGTTTGTTTAGTTCAGCAAATCTCGTAATGTTTGCCCCAGCTTTAAACGATTAATCATAAATAATTTGCTCGATTTGAAATGATAGAGGAAAACGAAAAAAAAAAATTAAGGACATTTTAAAATTAAATTATATGGAAATTTTTTAAATTTTTTTTTTTTTTTTTATTTTTTTTTTTAAGACATGACAGATTATGATGACAAATTACATTTGACTTTGAATTCAATTAGTCTGGCTAAATCGAATTTCGGATTTAATCGTTGTCTTACATGCTTAAAGCTGAAATTACAGAATAAACGTTTTTGCTTGTTTTCGTTTCGGGACATTCAACAAGGGATTTTATTTAACATTTGCATATAACTAAAGAATTTATATATATGTGTGTGTGTGTGTGTATTTAGCAATATTGTAATACGTAATTAAAAAAAAAAACTACAAAATTTGTGTGTTAATACGTTTAAAATCAATGTACATATGTACATATCACATACACCTACATACATATCATATTTATGTACAATTTGCACATTGAGTTTAAGATCAGAGCTGGGAAAATGTAATCAAACAAACTAATAGAAGCAAAGTTGGAACTCATTTAAAGATCGAACCAATTGCAATAACGTTGTGCGGTAGACTTCTATCAAACTCGTTCGTTTGTTCATTTTAGCCACAAACCAACGATCAAACCTGTGCTATTTAAATGGGTTCGATTATTGGTTCGTGGTAAAAACGACCAAACAAACAAGTTCGACCCAAGTCCAGTTAGTAGACTTGTATCGAACTTGTTCTTTTGTTCGTTTTTGCCACGTGGCAATAATCTAACACATTTCAGTAACATGGATTTGATTGCTGTATTGTGGCAATAACGAACAAGAGCAAATGCCACGCAAGTCTAGTTATTTAAGCAATGTCGAACGTGTTTGATCGTTTGTGCGTATCAATGCATTTATAAATTTGTTTCCATTTCAATTTAATAATAAGTTTAGTGAAATTCCAAGATTGGGTTGTACTCTCTTCAATGTCTTAAATACCTACTCAGCGGAGAATTTTACAAAATTCCACACGCCTTTACCTTTTTTTGACTTACAGCTGCTCTCGATATATCTACACTTTTTATTTTATGTGTCATGGTATCGCAATTTGGAAAAACTTTTACACATGAGAGATCAGTTGCTCACATACATAATGCGCAGTAATTTATATTGCTTCGAATTCAGTGCGGAGTTCCTTCGAGGAGCTGGATTGACTTCAGTTTATAAGACTTACAATTTGAAGTTCTCGGGTAGAGAAAGAATGTCATGTTCATATGACCAAAACATGGCCTTATGGCTCAGAAGTCTAAGGTCAGAAGTATTAAGTGCAGCCTCCAGAGCCGATCATTAATCGGCTCTGGAGCAGCTCTTGGGGGTTACTCGGTCTGGTTGTGAGTTGAGGCCTAAATTGTAGTGGCTACTGGTTGCTATCAAAAATATCGCTTGGTAGACAAAATTACGCTTTGCTGCTCTATTCTTGTTAGAACAGAAATTTTGAAATATTTCAGCTTTCTTTCCTTTAAAAATTATATTTAATATTTCAAAATAAATGAAGTAAATGACAATGGAAATTTGTCACTGTGGGTATTGAAGACCCGCCCAATGTTTATTTTATTTTCAGCTTTTTAGCTGTCTATGTTCCACCAACATTTTGTTGACTCTACCCATCTCGTCAAGGGACTCGAAAAACTTTGAGAAACTTTTTAATGATGCACTTCATATTTTATTGTTTTAAGGAAAACCAAGAAATGCTTGGTTTTTTTAGAGTGATGCATTGGTAAATATGTAAATCGTATAAAGAACAAATTGAGATTGAATTATATAGAACTTAACTCAACTATAATTCATATTAGAGTGCTACATGTACAATAGTCTACACTAAGAGAAGCAAAATATGCCGCAATTCAGCTCAATTTTTCTCTGCTTTGAAAGTCTAATCGAACAGTTTTTGAATTCACGATATTTGCTTTAAAAAAAATCTATTATAAAGTGAAATTGTCAGCAGTTTTTCAAAGTTTCAGAAAAGGGTGAAGTATTGGAACGACAAAGCAAACCTTTAGACTCAAAGTTTTTTCTTTACACCACTGTCATTTCGACAAAATCGATTTATTAATTGCCTTCACTTAAAAGTTATTCAGGCATTTTAAGTTGCTGTTAGCTTAACCCAAATTCAAGTGATATATGATCACAGTTACTGGTGCTAGAATTTGATTGTGATATATTTTAAGGATAAAATGTTAAAATCTTCTAGTGTAATAACAAGCCAATATTCGACAGTTTAGTCTAATCATAAGCCAATTGTTGTAACTGGACTATGGGGCGACTAGTTAATTCAAAATGATTCTTTTCGGCAATATGGAATATAGTAGTTGGTTATGAATCACCGAATTGTTAGTGCAGATGTTTAGTTTAGCGATTCCACTATCTTTAAAAGTTACTGACTTACGCTACTGGTTGTAAGAGCTTTTTTCAAGTTTCGAGATACAGATGTCATTAAGCATCTCCAGGAAGCTTTACCACAACACGGCCAATAAAGTTTACAACTATAGTGCAGACAACAACCTTGGGGCAGTAAAGCTTAGAGAACTAATAAGATTAATTTATTTTACGCTTGCAATTACACTGCTTTTGTAGCCAGTCTAGTAATTTCATTGATTACATCGTTTTCTTTTTAACATTAATGCGTTTTAAATTGCAATTTTTTTTTTTTGAGCAACAATATTAAAGAGAATTTTATTAAACTTGATTATGTGCGTTTCCCAACTCTGATCAATTAAATTGATATTATCATTTCTATTTTACTAATGATTTCAACATCAACAAATAGCCTTTGAATTTTTGTGAACTTTAACTAATACAGGTTTTTATTTTCCTTCTTCTTGTTTTGCGACGTTCTTCAAACGAAATGTTTGTAAATACAACAACATGTTTTGCAACTTTAACAACTTCAACTGCAACAATCATCACTATGACATGATAACTGCAACTTTGTTGAATAAATAAAAACATTTTATTAAACGAATGAATATGAAACCCAACAACAACATCAACAACAACAATTAATGTGACCACACTTTTGCACACCACTGTATAAAAAAAAAAAAATTAAATAAAAAAAAACTCCCATAACATTTCATACTCACTATTCGATCAATCACTTTAACATTTTTTATTTTTATTTCAATAATAATTTACTCTAACCATTGAAATGTGATCAATTTGATTTCATTATTTTTTTATTTGCAAAAACTGTAAATTTTTTATTATTTCGTAACATGTTGGATGTTCAATGTTTATTGATTTTTCATTATGCCTGTACATGTTGCTGCAAAAACAAACTGCTAACAAAATTATTTAAAAAAATATTTCATTTTTAATTTTTTGCATCCTGCATTCTGATTTCAAATAAATTAAAACTCCAACTCCCATCAATTTGATGGGGCGTGTGTGTGTGTACTAAATTTTTAAATTGTGTGTGCGTGCGTGTATGTGTGTGTGTGTGTGTGCAAAAATGAATAATAAAAAAAAACAACCTCAAATAAATTCTACGCCAATAATAAAAAATCTTGTATTTGCTGTTTTTAATTGTTACCAATGCCAATCAATTAAAACACACTACTCTTCTCCCACTACAACTGCTGCAACAAATTTGCAACTACTTCTGCCACTCTACTGTCTATATTACAACTTTATTTGTTTGTTTTTTGTGTTGTGCAAAATTCTGTAAATCAATCAATCAATCAATCAAACAATCCAACTATCAAACCAAATACAAACTCAACTTGTTGTGGAACAAATAAATTCTTGTCAAACATTTTCTACCACATGCAACATATACGGATCGGGCCGCAGACATGCACAAGGAGAACATGAAAAAGAAACGACGCGATTTGGAGCAGGCCAGCATAGATGCTGCTTCAGATCTATTGGACACAGATAGCAATGCAACATTTGCAATGGTATATATTGATGAAATGACTCTTAACTTTTACACATGTTTATGTATCTATTGAAAATTATGTCTGAAAATATTCCCGCCTGCCAAAACTATTTAAAACAAGACGTATTTATTTGCTCTTTTCTTATATTTTCTCTATAAATTTGTTTCAATAACGAAATTGTTCAACCATCTTCATGTCATTCATCTCGTTCGCTTATCATAATCAACTGACAATCAACTGCAATAACAACAACAAATTAATAATGGCAACTGCAACAACAACAAACACTCAAATCACAACTCAAAATGAATGATACCTCAACACAAACACAACAACAACAATACATCGACATCAACATCAACATCACACCCATACAAACTTAGAAACCGTTGGTGCGTCATCCGGGTGATCCATTGGCATTGGAAAAGTTGAGACAGTGTGAAGTTCATATGCAGCCACCGAAACGTGAAAACTGTTGTAAGACCTGGCTGTCAAAGTTTCCCACAAGGTAACCAAACAATTCCAAATATTATATAAAACAAAAAAAAAATAGAAGCATGTCCAGCATACAAACAAACACCTGCACTACCAGTCAGCATACAATTACGCTTCCTGTTTATTGTATGGGAGCGTGTGTGGGGTTGAGAGTAGGTGTGAGTTTGAGTGAAAGCTGGAGAGTATATTATTTTTGCTGTTTGCTTTTCTATTTCCTAATCTTTTATCTTTTTGGATTTCCTTTTTGATGTTGTGATTTGTGCATTGCTTTTGACATTTATTTCGTTTTCTTCTTGGCTTTAATGTTAAACAACTTTTATTCTCCTAGAATTTGTTACTTTAATCGTTCGTTCTATCGTTGATAATGACTCCAAACTCCAAAGCTCACAAAATAGCTGAGTTAGTGGACTTTATTGGTATCTGCATAATTTCCCTTAATAATATAACGAATTTTGTGATGAACATAAATAAAAAAAAAATTATTTAATTCTATTGTTAATTGCCTGCTAATAAGTATTTTCTGTTAAATAAAATTATTTTAAATTTGTTTGTTTTAAATTTGTATACAGTTAAACTTGTTTTTGTTGGTTTTTTTTTTTTTTTTGGTAGAAAAAATAATATTATTTTTAAAAGCTGTGTTCAGTCATTTGCACCGAACGAATTATTGTTTATACATATTTTTTTTTGAATGCAATTTCTCTTTTTTTTTAAAGAGAAACAACTGCCAACTGCAAAGGTACGATCACGTGTGAATAAATATTAAAAAAAAAAAAAAAAAAAAACCTGACCACTACTTTATGTTAACTTTTATTTTGAACAAATACATGCTAAAAATGCAGCTACATTGATATGGACGTACCAACGCAAAGAAAAACTATTGGAGAAACGTAAAAATGTTAAATTTCGTGACTGCATACTTTAAGATCGTAAGATCGCTCCACGATTAAAAACGAAATTTAGAGCAAATTTGTATATCCTCTGGCAAAGTTTTTGTGAGAGCAAAAAAAAAAAAAGATTGCATAAGAACAAAATTTAAAAAAAACGTGACCACTATTTTATGCCAGCTTTTATTTTGGGCATATACATATATGCATGCATGTATCAATTTACATTAATATGGTACATACATGGTAAACTAAGGATAAAATCATATATGAACAAACATTGTCAAAAACCGTGACCACTACCTTGTGCTAATTTTGTTTTGGACAAATACACGCTTGCAAACAACCCAAATGCAACTTCAGGCATATGGGTATACCAACGAAGAAAAAAAATTAAAGGGAGGAACGTAAAAATATTAAACTTCACAGCAATATGGTGTAAGGTTATGTACGCTCCACCATTAAAAACAAAATTTAGAGCAAATATGTATTCGTTCGCTCTTGCAAAGCTTCTGTGAACGCAAAAGAGACAGGACTATAAACTAAAGGTTAAATCATATATGAACAAACATTGTCAAAAAAAAAACGTGACCACTACTTTATGCTAACTTTTATTTTGGGCCAGTATATGCATGCCAACAACTAAAATTGTGTGTCTATATACATCCACATGATTTATCTATATGATAGAAAGCAAAAACAATGAAAAAATATTAAAATGTTAAACTTTACAAAAGCATATTTTAAGGTTATGTGGGCGCCACGATTGAAAACGAAATCTAGAGCAAATTGGTATTTACTATTGTAAAATTTTTGCAAGTCTCAAGCTGTAAAATTTTGTATTTGTTCGTGGAGCATAAACATAATCTTAAAACATGCACTTGTGAAACTTTATATTTGCAAGTATTTTTCCTGATTTTTCGTTTCGTTAATGCCAATAACGAAAAGAAAAGTGAGTGAGTAAGCATTGTGGAAGCCCTTATTTGGCAGACATGAGGCCTTACCACTCCATTGCCTACTCATGTATTTTTTACGCGCGATATCTTAATGCCTTCCTAAAGCTGGCCTTCTAGAGGATCTGTTTAAAGAAGAAGAAGAAGCAGAAGAAGGCGTATTGCTTGGCTTATTGCTCTTCTGAGCATGGTTTGTTGTCGCACAGTTCATTGTGCGACATACACAGAAAAGCTTTCATAAAACTGAGCAAATAACTTTTTATAGGCCTTCCTTCTGGAAGGCCTATAAAAGAAGATCTCTAAAAGTTCGCTCCTCTGCTGATATTTCAGTTGTTGGTATACATAAGCTTGATAAAAACAAACACAAACAAAACACTGGTGGTCGCATTACTTGTGGCCTGATATTTGTCATCGTAATCGTACCTTAAGGCCCCAATTCTATAATTTACAGCGCAATGCTAGATTTGAAGTCACAAGCAATAGAAAATTTGGAATTTAAAAAAAAAATTATGCTTTGAACATACAATTTTATATTCTACATCTCAACGCTACAAACAACAAGACATTCATGGTGGAATTTGAGTTTTACATTTGTGTGCCAGCCAACATCAGTTTTGTAACATACATATATATTCAAATTGGTGCTTGTTTTCTACTTAGATTTTGGCCTTGCGTTGTGATTTACGAAATTAGGGCTTATGTATATTAAACAAATTGCATTTGCATGACAATTTTGTTCAGTGCACATGACCAGCTGCAGCTAGTAAAATATTTTTAAATATTTGCTATTCGTTTCTGGTAGGTTATGAAATGTTTTTATGTTGCTTTAAAAAAAATTTTTTTTAATATTAAATTATTAAATCAATCAATCGGTATGCACCCAAAGAAATATAAAGGGCCAGGCCCGCAATGTCACTCGACATTGTTCGCTTACTAAAAAGCAGAGAAAAACAACAACAAAGCTTTTAATTTTGTTATTGTTTGGCATGAAAACAAGCGAGCGAGCGATGTCCAGTAACATCGTGGGCCTGGTGGTAATACAATCGGAATGGAAAAGGAAACAATTTCAATTGCAGTTGATTTAAAATTTTAAGAAAGTTGCCAGACTTATATAATTTACTTTTGTTTAAATTTTAATATGAAGGTCTCCTGAGTAAATAAAGTAAGGGGATAATAATTCAATAGTTTTCTCTATAATAATTCCTGAACTTATATGTATGTAATGAATTTATTGTTTTAAGATTTTCTTCAATCCCAACAAGTTTTGAAATTTTTTTATTTTATATCATTGTCTGTCTTTTTAAACGCTGTCTATATGCCGCCGACATTTCGTTGATGCCAATCAACTCATCAGTAGATTCGAAAAATCTTATAAGAATGTTGGAAACTTAAGTACTTCTTCCATAATTGCCATGAACCAAATGAGAATTAGAATTGTTCAAACAAACCTTTAATACAAAAAAAAAATTTTCGTCTTGCAACTCTTCTGTACAACCTTCTCGTTATAAGAGTAGCAAGGCGAACAACTTTTTGCTATATTGAAGGTTTGTTTGAATATTTCTGATTCTCATTTTGTTTATGGGGAATTATGGAATAAGTAGTTAAATTTCAAACATTCTTTTAAGAGTTGATTGGCATCAACGAAATTTTCGCTTGAAAAGACCGACAACATTAATAAGTGGTAATTTTTCGTCCTAAAATAATACATTTCAATTGGCTCTTATATCAAATAAATAATTGGGTGCAGTTTTGAAATTTTTATAAAATTTTTCCGAGAAATATTTTATAATAATAAAATTTTATTATAAAATATTTGCGAGAAAAATTTAATAATAAAATTTATTAGTTTCTACAGTTTAATTTTTACTATTGACTTATAGTAAAATTAATATACATATTTATTTATTTTTGGGTGCATTAAACTATTTGATTGCTTGAAATTTTAATTTCTGTTCTTTGCGGCATTTGTAGAAAGAAAAAAATATTTTTTTTTCCCGACTTAAAACAAACAAATTGAGATATTTTTTGAATACTGTTACTACTATTATTGCCTTTTACTAAATAAATATTCATATTTTACCAGATTTTCTTAAATTTTAAGCTTTACCAAAAAACAAAAAAAGTATTTTTTCTATCCACAAACAATTAAATCAAAAAGACAATCTCAAAAATGGTAATTAATCTTTTTATGCCTTAAATATTTATTCAAGACAATGTTCTAGATCGAAGCGTATCGATGTTATTTCACGAATAACATTTCCCCTGGTCTTCGCCTTATTCAATCTGGTCTACTGGAGCACCTACCTGTTCCGTGAAGAGGAGGATGAGTAAATGCCAAAATAAAATATATTCTAATTTTAAGAACAAACCTAAAGATTTTACTAATCAATTAACAAATTTTCTTCTTTTTTTATTATTGTTTTTTTCTGCGACTTTCTTTTACATATTTTAACTACTTTTACATTACTACGTTATCGTTTACGTTTCCGTTTCCGTTCTCACTTTCACCTCTCTTGATGATGTTTGTGTTTTTATACGTTTTATATAAAACGAAATATATAATAAAAAAAAAAATTTATATATATGCGAAATCAACTGAAAAAAAAAACATTTTTCTACGTCAAATTATTGATAAACCAAACAAAACAATTGAACGAAAAACAGGGCTTTCTAAACGCTCGCGAAAGTGAAAGATGATGGGGAACTTGACCATAATGGCAATGGCTATGTAGAATTCTATCGAACTCAGAAAACGAATACGAAATTGAATGAGTTCGAAAATAAGACAAGAAAAACAAAAGTCGACCTCAAACCCTGCCCCTCTAACAAACGAAATTCCAATTAAAGAAAACAGCAAATAAGTGTGATTTGTTATATAGAACATTAATTCGTTATTCCCGATAAATGTGAGCCAAGGATGATGTTATACATACATTTAATGTGTACGATTCATAAGTTATAGCTGACAAGGAAAGAAGAAGAAGAAGCAAGAAAAAACTATGCCGTAGTTAACAATTTTAAGGAATAGCTAATAATTTTTTAAGATTATTAAACGGACAGACAGACAAACATACACACACACACACACTCACAAAAATTCGTACATACCTACACAATTACACATCTATTGTGCGTACACTTTCAGAAATATTTACACGCGAGTACATATTTTTAATTGTAAGTCAATTTAGGTACACAACTACATATTATGTATATTTAAGCCACTTTCAACACACCCATATATTTATGCAAATGTGTGTTCAGCCGAATAGACAGAGTTAAAGAATTTACTGAAACCAAATTCCAAATTCGAATTTTTGTTTTCTTTTTTTTTTTGTATTTCCATTCTGATGCTAGAAACACAACTGGGACGAACGACGAATTTTTCGCCGCGAATATTCGCCGTCAAAAATAAAACACATTGGTGTATATGAAAATGCACACAGTCACAGCGTCGGTCGAAATTCGTTGTGCGCGGCGAACTTGATATAAATTTATTTCTATTTCTTACGCCGGCGCGACCGACGACGAACAAATCAGTACTATGTGTCCATTTTGGTTTTAGTTTTCAAGTGTTCTAGTAAAAACAGTCAGTTTTTACTTTAATAGTTTTTATTTTAAGAGCTAAGCTTTGACATTTTTTGCATTTAAAATAAAAAGCCAACATATTAGATTATAAAACATGTTTGTAGTGTTTAATTTTTTGTTTTTGGCAATGCAAAATTTTTTAGGTGACCAATTTTTTTCATATGGTCACCCCATCAGCTGTTCAACTATAATAAGATAAAATTAAAAAACTGATAAAATGAAATTACAATTGAAAATGTTAACCTTCATGAATGTTTATATAATCAGGGATCAAAATGAACACAATGAACATTATGTTCATTATTTAAATTATTTTTACAATATTTGAAATTCTTTGATTCATTTAATTATTTTTTTATTTTATTTATAAAGTAAGTTCACCTCAAGCCGAACTTACTTTATAAATAAAATATTAATTGTTTGTTTTTTATCTTTGAACAAACAATAAACAACTTTATCAATTATATTAGATGTTTTTGTTTTTCGTCGTTATTGTGCTTCATACGATGAATTTACACAGCGAATTTTAACCGGTGTATTCGTCGTGTTGGGCGTAATTCGTCTCTTGCCCCAATTGTGTTCCAAGCATTACTCAAATCTCATGATAAAAGTTTCAGTAATATTGTGGGGTTTGAAAATGCTTGCACAAATCAATTTATCAAAAAAAAAACTTTACTCAGACGTATTCACGATTTTCAGCAGTTCAATAACAACGAATTCATTTTAAAACACTCTCTCACCACAAAGTTGAAAAAGCAACTGCTTCAGCTGGTGGCTGAAAGGCTTCTCATAGGGCTCTAGAGTTTTATTTCGGGCATACATACTTCACGGCAGATAGCCCTGCAGTATTTAAAAAAAGTTAAGCCACAGAGTTTTGCCATCATTTAAAATCTCAGTCCGGCAACATTTAAAAGGTGTTTAAATTTTAAGGGCCGATGTTGATTTTGAATAAAACCCAAACCCAGCCAGAGGCACTCGTGTAGTATGGTCTTTGATAAAATCCATTATAAGTCAAGAGAAGAGGCTCACTGACACTGAAAGTGAACTTTATGTGAATTCAAAACGGATGGTGGTCAACTATCTCATCAAATATTTGCCTAATGTGACTAGAATATACATATTTATTTTTACTAAAAATTCTAAAATATATGAGAGAGTTTCCGTTAACAAGTCTTAACTATATTTCATGATATTCTTAAGCAGTTATTTCTATAAGAGTTACCAGACTTATGAGAAAATCATAACGCTTACGTTCAATACCGTATTCTTTTACTTTGCTATTCAGCTGGCCACTGCTGGATGTTTATATGTATAAAATACATACATACATACATACGTAGCTAATTAAGTAATTTATTTAAATTTAGTTTTAAATTAACAGTAAAATGCATAAATAAGTAAATTTGAATCATCGTAAAACAAACAAAAAAAAAATGTATTCATAAGGCATGTTTAACATAACAAAGCAAAATATGTTTTTAACATTGAAAAAAAAAAAAATATATATATATATATATAGAAACAAATAATTACTATATGTTTATTTGAGTACTAAGTACTAAAAACTAAATCAATTGATGTTTTTTATCCGGTGTTGTTATTAATTTCTTTGTGTTACTGTCTCCTTTTTAAGTGTGTACTTAACATTAAAAATAAAAGTTGAGCATTAAAATGAAAAGGATCAATGTGAGAATATTGCAATACATTTTTGTATTTTGTATTGGCACAAAAATAATGTAAGCAGCAAACAACAAATTTTATGGAAGCAGTTTTCTTTATCTGTTTTTTTATTGCTTAAATTAAATTATATTTTTATTTCTCTATCCTAAATAAATACAAAAAAAAAATCATTTTTACTGAAATTTTTTTATAAATGTGGAAAAAAAAACGATTAGTGAGAATATGCTCCCATAAAATTTTATTTTTATTGTTTACATTATTTTTGCGGTCACCGCTCGTTGTGTGCTATAACATACGCTTCTCCAAAATTTCCCCCTCAAATTATCTTATCCTTGTCAATTTTAAAGCTCTGCCAGATAATTTTTCCAACAAGCGATTGTATTCATAATAAACGAGTTTTTGAATTTTGTTGCAAATTATATTTGTATATAATTTTAGTTAAGACTTGACTTATAAAAATTTTATTATTTATTGTGAGTGAACTTTTTCTTTTATTTGTTGTTTTATGTTCAAATTATCATTTATGTTTATGTGTTGATTTAATTCTTGTTTTTTGTGACATTAAAAATGATGTATTAAAATAAATCAGAAAACTGTTTTTTAAAACAACAAATTAAAAACAACTGAAGTTTTGTCATTATTTATTCTTTAAAGATTGTACTGCTTCTTCTTACGTTAACACAAAAATTTAACAAAATATAACAAAAGAATATGCATTAACAAATAATTAAGAAACACTGGTGGGTATTTTGAAATTTTACTAAAAGAATTTTACTTTCTTTTTACTAAATGTGTACATAAATATTTACTTAACTTTTAATTTTTCCTAAAACTTGTTTCAAGTCTCAAGAAATCGTTTTGTATTTTTGAGAAAATTTTTGTGAATGTTTATTTTGTGAATTTTTTGTATTAAATCGCAATATTTTTTTTTAAATATTTCTGCATTATTGTGATTGGCTTAACATGGCTTTTATTTGGATTTTAATATCATTACTAATTATGTATTTATATGAGTGTACTATATGTATATAATATAATTTTTTTATATTAAAAATTTTTATATTTAGTGGCTTCTATATCGTATTTATTATATATTTTGAAATGTTAAAGCTGTTGAATTCATAAGCAATGCAATAAAATATTTTGTATGAGTAGAACGGCAATGTATGTTCTGGACCACAAATTTTTCATATAAATTGATTTTTTTTACAAACAAATGCATTTTTCATACAATTAATAATCGAACTTTGTAAATCACTCAGAAAATGATGAAAATATGCGGTGTATTGAAACGGTATGGGGAAAATAGACTTCGCAGGGGTTAGAGAATAATGTTTGTGGCAGTTTTAAGCAAATTGAAAGTGCCCGGAAATACCTGTACAGAGAAAAAAATTTATTGCATCTGCTATATACTGTAACAGGCACGGTCTAAAGGATCATGAATTTAAAATCCCTGGCCGATATACGAGTACATGCATGTATTCCACAAAGACATGTGAGTTTCGGGAAAAAGTAATTGATTTCGTCAAAACAATAAAATAATCAAGTAAACCCCACTTCCACAGTGGAACACTTTCATTGTATACTCTATTGTGACCGATAAGCTTTTTTGTTGCTTTTGCACAAGCCCAGTTAGTCCTGAAATATGCCTATTTTTAGCCGGTTAAAGGTGGTGTAAATACTAAAATGATTTGATGATGTGAAGTCTATCCCACTAGTCAGTCGATCTTGCATAAATATGTATGTCTTTGAGTCCGGCGAACAGCAAATAGAATCTTCATATCAATAACATTAACAGCTATTATTGTAGTTATAATTATCTGAATCTAGAAATTACAATTATCTAAATTGTATTTTTCGAAATTATGATTATCTAAATTACGATTTTCTAAATTCTAATTATAGAAATTATAATTATCTAAATCTAAAAAAAGTTTTTTAAAAAAAAAAATGGATTTTTGCAAAATGAGGAAGCTTTTTTCGTGTTTGCAGAAACAACCAGAGCCTTTAATATGAGTCCAACGTAGGGGGGCTCTCAGTAGGGTCCTGTACCAACTCATCCCTCCAGGCTCTTATTTGCCAAAAAAAAAAGTCAATTGAAATTTATTATTTCAGATCTGAACATAGATAGACCTTATGAATTGTGCACCGGCGAGTTGAGTAGCATCAACGAATATCGGTGGCATATAAGCGGCTGAAAAAGGCAAAACATAGATCTTTAGACCTAAACCAAATATACGCAGCATTTCTAAACGTAGCTTTTGAATTCAACAACGATTTTTTTTGTTAAAACGTATGTATATTAAAGTAGCTAGAGATTTTAAGTGAATTATATATTTTAGAAAATATTATATTAATTAAAAGTTTGTTGAGTATTTTAGTTAAAAATTCATTATCTTATTTATTAAGTTATTTGTAATGATGACTTTAGTAATTGCGTAGCATATTTCAATTTTTTTTCTGTGTGTGTAGTTTGAGAAATAGTTTTGAAATATATCTAGTGGACAGACTAAAAAGGGTTTTAAACAGCATAGTGGTTGCAAAGCAGCTATAAAACTACAAAAATCGTAATCGTAACCGTAATTATACAAATTGGAGGGAGTATTATTGCTGCACTTAAAAACTGTTCTCAGCTGCGAAACAATAACACGTGGTTTCCTGTTGTTCCAAAATAATGCTGCAGATTTATTTATATACATCACTCAAATTCTTACACGGCCCATTTTTTACGACGGTCACTTCTCTTTTTTGTATCTGATTTAAATGCCATGAGCCAATATTCAATCAATCAAAGTTTTTATCCACCTAGTGGCTAGTGAGCAACTTTTATATTTAATTATGTGGTTCCAGGACTTTCTAGCGATTTTAAGGTTATTTAGTAATAGATTTCCTTACAGGTTTCTAGCAACTTGTGCTACACTACAACGCCTGTTTTGAAGTCAAGTCACGACAGTTACCATTTTGCTACTTATGCCCAAAAAGTCAGTTGGATTTTGTAATTAATTCTGCGTATTAATTACAGTTTAAACTTGGCTGTAATAAATCGCTAAACCATGTATTACTAAGTGTTGGCGGCAATAGAAATTCGGCAACGTTGCAAAAAAAACATTTCAAACAGCTGATGTTTTGCATTGTTTGACGGCTAAAGCTTCAACTTAAGCTTAAGGCGCAATTAGTCTTCACTGAATCATAGCAACCGAAAATAGGGGTTTCAAACAAGCTTAGGGGCAACGCTGTAATCACACTATGCTGGATTTACAATAATTCTGAACAGCAGACAGTGGTTATGGTGTTGGACGGCTCAAAGTGTACATAGATGAAAACGAGATGGCAAAAAGCGCAAACTCTGTGCATCCCGTTTCTGGAAAAGCTCCAAAATTTATAGCAAAACAAAAAAATATATGTATATTCTTACAATTCTTTTTATGCGGTAAGAAAGATCATAATATCCATAGTATATCCAAGCATTTTTAACAGGCCTTCAATCAGCTGACTGGGATGATATTCAAAAGACACTTTTCCCGCCTCTGTGTACTCCGGGTTTGACGATTACAATCAGACTAATTACTCGCTTAGGGCTAGACTTGTATCGTACTTGTTCTTTTGTTCTTTCTTGGCAAGAATCAATGATCGTGCTCATTTAAATAGCACATGTTTGATTGTTGCTTCGTGGCATAAACGAACAAAAGAACCAGTTCGAGGCAAGTCTATTTGGAGCTTCGCACAAACCAAATGAGAATTTAACTGCTAGTCCCACGATTTCAACCGGCATTGCTTGTTCGCAAAACAATAACAACATTTAAAGCTTTGTTTTTGTTTTCAGGGTGTAAGCGAACAATGTTGAGTGGCAACGTGAGCCTGACCCCAAATAGAACCTTTATGTACAATATGTAACACATCTTACACTCACAAACAAAATTTATATATAACAAATAATCCAAAATCAATGAATTGGTTTCAAGCACTACTACCTACACACTCCAAGAAGATGACGCTTGCAAAAAGAGGAGGAAAAAAATAGATAAATAAATTATAGCAATTAGAAAAAATCTAACAAATTTCTACCCACATTTCAATTATTCTTTTACCCAGTAATAAAAACAAAACGCTCGCTCGCTCATATGGAAAAACAAATTTCACCATTTTAGACCAAATAAGCAGCAACTTTTTGTATACAATTCTACATAGCACAGTTATTTATTAATAAAAAAAAAACTAAATACTTTTATTTATTTAAAATTTAGTTTTTACCACTTCTTTTTAAATTCATTTTGCTTCATTCTATTCCTTTTGAGACTGATTTCTCATTGCTTTGCTTTCATTTTCAATTTTTATAAAATAAAACTCCTTGAAAATTTCAAAAAAGAAAAATACTCAAGGTTTAAATGGATTAAAGTAAAAAAAAAACTTAAAAACTAAATAAATAAATGTAAGTGATAAAACAAAATCGTAAAGAAAACGCACGTTGCCAGATGAATGTTGAGAAAAAAGAAAACATAAAATAGATTCATGTAGTTACAGTGTGCTAATTAAATTGTAATTAAAAATAATACAGGGTTTTTAAATAAAATGGAAAAATAAAATCAAAGAAATTTAAGAGTTACAAGCGCTGAAGTACATACATGTGTCTGTAGTTTAGTAAGTCTGTGTATTTGTCTAGTTAAGAAACATTTGGCAAAATAATAATAATAATAATGAATTTTCACTGTATTTGCACCAAATAGAAACTATCAAGCTCAACCGTACAATAAACAACTATCGACATTCAAGGAGAAGATCAAAAATTTCATGGCTTAGTTACACACACACACACACACAGCTATTTTAAATTATCAAAATATATTTTTTTCATTTGAATAGTTTACAAACAAAAGTCAAACCCTCGAGCAGTGCTACTACCTTTTAGTTAGACTTGTATCGAACTCGAGCTTTTGTTGGCATTTGCCACGAACCAGCAATCAAACCGACTCAAATAGCCTGGGTTCGATCGTTTGGTACAAGGCAAAATGGAACAAGTTCGACACAACTCTATAATTGAGTGGGACTCGACCTTTTGTTTGTTTTTGCAACACAAACCAGCTGTCGAACTCATTTAAATAATCTGGTTTAGATTGTTAATTCGTGGTAAAAATAATAGACTTGGTGTCGAACTTGTTCTTTTGTTCGTTTTTGACACGAGCCCATGTGTTTGATCGTTGGTTCGTGGCAAAAATGAACAAAAGAACAAGCACAAGAACGAAGTTGACACTAGTCTAGTTTTATTACAATATAGAGTTACCAGTAGACTTGTGTCGAGCTCGTTCTTTTGTGCGTTTTTGCCTCGAACCAACAATCAAACCCATGTTGTTTAAATGGGTTCGATCATTGGTTCAGGGTAAAAACGAATAAAAGTACAAGTTCAACACAGGTCTACTTTTTTTTTGTCGATTTTTGCCTCGAACCAACGATCAAAGCCGTTTATTTAATATGAGCATGGGTTCGTGGCAAACACAAATAAAAGAAGAGTTCGACACAACCCTAGTTAGTAGATACTAAAACTGATAAGGCAGTCGAATGTTATAGTAATACAGGCAACAAAGTGATGGTAATGCTGAAAGAAATTGTAGTTGCTGCCTGCTTGATAACGGAACTTTCTGTAAAAAAGCCCTTACATCGAACTTCAAGAGTGATACACAACGCAACAAAATCAACTTAAAGGCAATAGGAGCAACAAAAGAGCAAATGTTTATTCATGTAAACGAAACCGCAATAAATACTACGCTTTACAGCACAAGTGCTTTTACATTGAGCATTGCCTGTCACAACAATTCCAGTCTTGTGGACAAAAAGAGAAATGAGAGAATAATAGCTACAGCGGTATTTGAGAGAAAGTTTTAGCCAAAATTATTAACTGAATTTGGTAGCCGAAAGTTTGAGTTTCAAATTTGAGTTGTGAGAAAAAGTTTAAGGACAGATTTCAGTATAGTGATTTTGCTTAGCACAGACACTTCTCTGTTGCCGTTTAACAACTTGGTTTATTCATCAATGTTGGTGCAACAAATTCTAACAGTCCAAATTAGAGCGTCAAACATATTTTTGCTGCCTACACATTCGTCGCATTCGTTATCGAATGAACTATCGAACAAAAATAATGTAAAACAAAAGCAAAGTAAACAACAAATACACAGCGTAAATGTCGGAATTCGTTCGATATCGAATGCTACGATTTTGCCCCAGGCTTGAGACGCCAACGTAGTTTGGACTGTACCCAACTTAGTGCTCACTATACCTTTTCATTGCTGCTACACATTTAAGTTACAGTTTTACTAGAATTTTATCTAGCAGAGACAGTAATCATAAAATGATATTGATTAATGACAAAAGCTTTGAGCCATTTTTTTTTTAAATTTCATTTGCGACTGCTGTTTTAGCCATATAATCTTTTGGGAGACAAGAAACAAATTATATACATATATTGTGATAAGCCTAAACGTTTGTTTGTTGATATAAAAATATTCTGGGATTTGCCCAAAATGTTTAAGTGATTGATACAAGCTTTGTAACTAATAGTAGACTTGTGTCGAACTCGACCGTTTTTGCCGCGAACCAACTATCAAACCCATTCAAATAACATGGGTTTGATAGTTGGTCACGAACAAGAGAACGAGTACGACACAAGTCTATGGTATATCACACTACAGGGTGTGTACAACACCATTAGGAATCATTTACAGCTGCATATGTAAATAACTTCCTTCGTCTATTTCTGTTTCAAATAAATAATTTCTTCTTATTTATCACTACTCACAAGAATTGCTAGACTCCAAGACAAATGCACGAGATATGGCACAGAATATATTATATCTAAAATTGGTTAAGGATAAGAAAAATCTGATAGATTTTAATAATATTTCCAAGAAACAAAATCTATGCTCTTCTGGTTTTCATTTGATTGACGCTTCATTCCTAAACTTGCAGTCTTTAAATATATTTAAACTAATTGAAAAAATTCTTGCTAATTCTTGGCATTCCATTGTACTGACACTAGGCAAATGGGAAATAAGGAAAACTAGGGAGTATTTATGGACGTTTGATTGAGCAAAAAAAAAAAAAAAAAGATTAGAATACTATTTTTGCAAAGTTGAGTATTTTAGAACTATCTGCCGCTTGCCAGTTTTCAAATAAAAATTCAATCAGCTAAGCATGCAAAAGATTTAAACGCAAATTGTTAACAGCTTCTAATGCCAGAGATGGCAAATTTTAGCTTTTGTCGTTACATTTGACTCGTGCTTTTAAAACTGCTCAAAGCTACTTTGCAATATTATCTATCTTTAGTTTTAATGTATTTCAAGCAATCAAATCCATAAATATTAACACGACAAAGAAACGACAATTCAACGTAAATGGCAGTGATTTATGCATTCTGAAATTCTGTAAAAATTTCCAGATACAGATGGCACTCATACCCTCGATAAAGCTTTACAACAAACAACATGACTGTTGTTTAACATGAAGGGGAGCTTAAAAGCTTTCAATCGTTTGGTTTTTATTTGTCAGCAGAGGTGTTTGACTCAAATTTCAATTATGCTTATTAAGATATGAGCGAAATTATAGACATCTCTCAGTCTCTCTCTCTCTCCCTTGTTCTCTCTGCTAAAAATGTTTAAACAATTTTAGCAAAACTTGTGCTTAGAATATTCATTTTACTTAAAGAGAAAAACAGTACCAAAGAATTTGTTTCATCTTCATTTAAAATTTAAGTGGGTTGTATAATAAATTAGTTAACATGAAAAAATTTTTCAAATTTTAATTTGAATTGTTTTATTTTCTTTATTTTTTCTTTTTAAACTAATATTAAAATTTTCTACAAAACTACAAAAACATATCTGTTAAAAAAAAAAGAAAGTTATTAATTTCTTTGCGAAAATATATTTTAAAAATTAACCAAGAAAAAAAAAACCAAACAAAAAAATAGCTGAGAATATTTAATAATAGATAAGAATAAATAAAATAAATTAAAACAAAAGCTCTTGAAAAGCCCCCAACTTGTAGACAAACTTTTCAAAAGCCTATTTCAACAAAAATATCTTAGACAAAACAAACTTGGACAGATAGAAGATGTAGTATATTAGAGAAACGATGCCAACGACTGCTAAAGCCATTTTTAGCAGAGGTGAGCGATAAATTTTAGAGTAAAAGTTTTCCATTATCAATTGTGATAAGATAAAGTTGATTTTCCTAAATGTTGGAAGTCTGGCTAAATAGTATATAAATGCATTATAATATGTACTTTTTCAAAGCCTACTTATCCCAGCAATCAACCATTTCGATTTGCTGCAGCAAAGACACACGAAAATGTGATAAATGCAAAAGACTGAGTTCTCTTTTCATGCAAAACTATGGTAAATGCAAGAGCTAAACTTTCTGTTAAGCTAAAGACCGGGATTTCTACCCGCTCACTTTACACAAGTGTGATCTCTTGTTCATTTTTGCCACAAACCAACGATCAACCCCATTTAAAGATTATGGGTTCGATCGTTGGTTGGTGGCAAAAGCAAACAAACAAACAAGTCTAGCTCACTTTCAAGGCCCAAATTCACTATCCTACCTAAACGTATGATCTGCTAAAAATGCCGCATGTGCTCATAAAGTGGGATGAAGTGAACTAAAATTGTATAAGTGTTAGAGATTTTTTGACAAGTTTTTTTAAATTTTCAAAACCTATATTTTCCATGCAATCAGAGCTGCCTTTTCAAAGTTGTAGGCAGATCCTTTTGATGCGACTTCCATCAGATTTATCTGGCAATATCCGGTGAATGAATCGTACAATTGTGTAAAAGAGTGAATCACGGTATTTCTGTTAAAAGGATATTGTGATAATTTTTAGCTTGTAGCTAGTTGGTCCTAAATTAAAGTACGGTAACACTTAAGGTTTTGTTTGAGTATTTTTTGCTTAAAAAAAAACGCGACCACAATTTTCTAGTTTACCGTCATTGTGGGGAACTGCAATGAATAAAAATGTATAGACATACATACATACACATGGATATATCAAATATACTCAATCAAAAGAAATAGAAAACGGGGAACACCCCAATAAGCACAAAATGTCACAATAAATACAAATAAAATTTTGAGAAAAATCGTTTTTGTTCTAGCAAAGTTTTTGCGGGATCAAGTAATTGTTCACTCAAAATTTTATTTTTATTCTTGGATCGAACAAACCCTTTTCCCCGATTTTCGCTTTTCGTTGGTGTTTGTTGAGGTGTCTGCATAATGTATATGCATAGTGGTCCTGTTATTTGCCGGCTAATAAAGATAATCTGAGGATACCTGCAAAACACTTTTGGCGTTTGCAAAAGCATCTATCTGTTAACTGATTGTGGGCATGATTTGCAGTGTTTTTAACATCCAGCACTCGTATTCTTATTGGTAACACTGGTCAGGGGCAGCATAATACCATCTATGTAAACCCCAAAACCAATACGAACTACAATGAGTTGGTAACGCTGGTCAGTGGCAGCATAATACCATTTTTGCATTTTGCAGAGCATGTAGGCTGGCCAATTAAAGAATCTCTTCTATATCCGAGCCATTTAAAGATCTTCAAGCAGTTTAAATTTCAAATAAAATTCGGGCTTTTCTCAAGGGGCTTCTGTTTAGACTACAGTGAATACAAATACAATAAATACTAATTAAACTGAATTTGTATATAGTAAACACAACTTAGAATATTTATCACTTTGAATGTAAAAACAACTAAATGTTAAGAAAAATGTAAAACCCATAGAAGAAACTTTATAACGGGCCTGTAGTAAAAGCTAAAAACTAAAATATGAAACTTAAATTCAATGTCAATGATAAAGTTTTTAAAACTTCACTTTATACTAAAAGTAACAAAAAAAAAAAAAAAAACATAAAACCGAAGAAGAAATCAATTGACCATTAGAAAAATAATATTAAAATTAACATACAATTACAATTTTAAAATTAAAAGAAATGAACAACTTAATAGTAATAAAAATTTAAACGAAACCCAAATACACAACAATCAAGGATTGATTCTTGATTGAGGCATAACAAAAAACCTAAAAGGAAACAATTCTTCAAACAACAATTTCCATCACAGTTTTTATGCCGAAAGCATTCCATATTTTTCACTTAAACGAAGGAAACTGGCCAAATGTGTTAAATTAACATTAATGTAAAAAGTAATACGAGATAAACAACAAAATTTTATAAATTCATCACTCACTTACCCACTCACTCACTCACTATTCACTGCAAATTCACTCGTGTCGATTTTATTCACCCGCTTTCCTGAAATGGGAAATGGAAATTTTTAACAAATGTTACATTAATTTGCAGATAAGTTAAGAAAAATATTTAACAAAAAAAAAGAAAGAAAAACAAACTTATAATAATGTTTATATTGTTAACAAAAAAAATAAAAATTAGTAACAAGTGAGAATAAAGATCAAATCAATGCGTTGAATAATAAAAACAAATGGTAAAACAAAAGAAATAAATGTTTATTGAAAATTGTGAGGAAAAAATCTAGTAAGAAAAAAATAAATATATTGTATATAAAATATAGATATAAAAATTGTTTTTTAATTTCAACATAGAAATGGTGAACAAAATTATGGTGGGTATTTCTTGGAACTCTTAAGTTCACTGTGACCAGGGCTGGGCAGTATTTGAAATACATGTATTTGAAATACGTATTTAAAATACAAATACGTATTTTGTATTTGTATTTTAAATACGTCTAATGAATATGTTTGTATTTTTTTTAACTAAAATTCACTCTTAAATTCACTGTGACCAGGGCTGGGCAGTATTTGAAATACATGTATTTGAAACACGTATTTAAAATACAAATACGTATTTTGTATTTCTATTTTAAATACATCTCATGAATGAGTTTGTATTTTTTACTTAAATTCACTCTTAAATTCAGTGTGACCAGGGCTGGGCAGTATTTGAAATACATGTATTTGAAATACGTATTTAAAATACAAATACGTATTTTGTATTTGTATTTTAAATACGTCTAATGAATGTGTTTGTATTTTTTTTACTTAAATTCACTCTTAAATTCACTGTGACCAGGGCTGGGCAGCATTTGAAATACATGTATTTGAAATACGTATTTAAAATACAAATACGTATTTTGTATTTGTATTATAAATACGTCTCATGAATGTGTTTGTATTTTCTTACTTAAATTCACTGTGACCAGGGCTGGGCAGTATTTGAAATACATGTATTTGAAATACGTATTTGAAATACAAATACGAATTTTGTATTTGTATTTTAAATACGTCTCATAAATGTATTTGTATTTTGTATTTTAAATGCAAGTATTTTATATTGAGTATTTTGTATTTTGTATTTCAAATACTTGTGCTCTCAAAATACATTTTTCAAAATACATTTTCAATTTATGTTAAAAAATATGCGCTAAAAATTATTCCATTCATACATCAACTAAAATCCGAAAATTTTGCTACTGCTTTATTTCCAAAAAATAGCAATACCACAATTTAATTACCAAAGTATCTGTGTAAAGTAAACGCAACTGAACGTGCACATACATTGAGAAAGTCGCCAAGCTGTCAGAAAGTTAAATAATGAAAAAATAAAATACAAGGAAAAACAGCGTTCCACATTTTAATCCAAAAAACAAGAGAAAAAAATATGCAGGGAAAAGTACAATGATTGCTAAAACTAAAAATTTAATTATTCATTCCCCAAATTTGCTGGAAAAAATAAATAATTCTGTATCAAACTTCCAAATCAATTAAGGCAGTGGTGGAGTGCACTTCTCTGGTCTCGGCTATAAAAAGCATTTGTGGTTAATTTCAAGCATTCAAAAAGCTGTATAATAAACAGACCCAAAAACAGCCAAACCATCTTTGTAAATCTGTACAGCCACAGCCCAGCTGCAGCCTTATGATTTTGTTTTGAAGCTTTAGGTGTTGCTGGGACTGGCTAAATTTCACAGCTGCAGCTCAGCTTCAGCCTTTAATAAAAGCTGCAGCTTTTTTTTGAACCCTGAGCAATGCCCACTTTACTTAAAATGTGCCATATTGAGCAGGTTCTTTGACAGGCTAAAACCTCTTACGGAATGGCATGCGAAAAGGCGTGCCTACACAATGGCATACATCAAAGACACTCACACGGATAACCAAATTCAGCTACGCGCCATCTACACGCCTGTAGATGAGTTTTCTTTCAAACTTCACGATAGCACAGTGGTGTCAGAAATTTATAATAGAAATTTCCCTTAGGCATATTTTGTTGTATCTTTGGTTTTTTAGGGACTGAAAATTGCAAAATTTTTGGGTTTTCAAACCGGCAAAGAAGCAAAACGATCAATGAGACCCTTTAGCTGAATACTAACTTTTTGAAGTAATAAATTCGTTGATTTATTTCCGCATAATTGTGGCTTTTGGGAAAAATTAAACACCTTCAATTTTGAAGAAAGCGCACAGGGCGCTCTTTCTCAAAACTTACAAATGTGTATTAGAGGGAAAACATGCACTCACAAAAAATTTTTTTATAACCTTTTGTATAGTAAATTTTTATAAGTGCATATTTTACCGGTTACACAGCAATTGTATAATTAGTTAAGGCCATGATTCACTATCCTACTGAATCGTACGATCTGTTAAAAACGACATGTGTGTACAAAAAGTGTGATAGTCTGGACTAAAAGTGTATGTGTGTGAAAGACTTTTTGACAAGTCTGTCCGATTTGTTAATCTTTTCAAAAATTTTCAAAAACTTATCATATTCTATGCGATCAGGGTTGCCTTTTTGAAGTTGTTTAGAAAAGTATAATAGTGTGGCCATTTTGATGCGACTTTTTAAAGTAGGACAGAATTCTATCAGATTTAGCTACCAATTTTCAGTGAATGAATCGTACGATTGAGTAGGATAGTGAATCACAACCTTTAAGAATAAACATTTTGTACAATTATGAGACAGTAACTTCTACTTCATAGTTAAAGCACTATTTCATCAGTAATTATTAAACAGCATAATTTTAAATATTACAACAACAAAAGTTTCTTGTGGTCAAAATAAAGTTTGGATAATTAAGCGAGGGCAATATAAGAAAGAGCAGCGTTATTTAATCTAGACACAAGCAATGGAAAAGACATTTTACAATATGGTTGCGGCAACAATATATTATGTTGTCTATAACGATGCGAAAGATTGTGGCAAACAAGATATTTTGATTTAAAATGCCGCAAACAATTTTTTGTCACCATAAACATAGTTTTTGTTACTAGCCATGAAAATTTAAATATGTTTATATACATTTGAATAGAATAATATCTACAAGCATTTTATGATGAATATTTGAACAAGCTTTATTTGTGACAAACATAGTATTTTCGATCAATCAAAGGGTAATCAAATAAAAAATTAAATATTGTTGTTTTTAACATATAGTTAAGTTAATGTTGTGGCCGTTGACAGCTAATTTTTCTGCAATTTTTGTGTTGTGACTGAAAAATTGTGTATGTTGAACATTTGTCTTTTATTGGAGAGAAAGAAAAAAATAAATTATATAAAACACTCTAAATAAAAATGATGGAACACATGAAGTGCTGCATTTATTGTGTGGGAAAGTACAAGCTTTTAATGGCATATAGATATTTGTTTGCATTCTGTAAATATTCTAATCGATTAGGCTATTGTGGCCAGTAGCTATGTTATTGTTATATTCAATCATAATGTTGACATGTCTGTCAACTTTATGTTGTCATTTTCAACTATAATATTGTTGCTACCAACCGTGCCATTGCCATGCCATATTATTACAAAAAAGATTTAAAAATGAACTTAATTATTTATTCGCTATAAGAAGCCAATTGAAACGTATTATTTTAGATCTATGTACGTATTATATTGGGGCGACATTTCATTGATGCTAATCAATTCATTAGTAGACTCGAAACAAACATTTTACTGTCTACTGATGAGTTTATTAGCAGCAATGAAATGTCGACGGCTGAAGAAGATTTTTTAAGGTCCATATGTTAGGCCTAAAAAAAAAGATTACTGTCAAATTCAATCATAACATCAATGAAATGTCGGTGGCATATAGACGGCTGAGGAGGAGAGAAAACATTAAGGTCCATTGTTAGACCTAAAAAAAGGATTTTAGCGCAAGTATATTACTGTCAAATTCAATCGTAACATTGTCGTGAGAAGCCATGTTTTTGTTGAATACAGCCAAAATTATTATGTGCCACCAGCAATACGAAAATGATTGGATTGGATTAGATTGGACAATAGAGTGGTTGGAAATCACAAAATCAGGGTTACAATTGACAATTAAATGTGTGGATGGGACAATAGTAATGCAGGAAATGACAATAGTATTGTGGGATGCGACAACAATATGTTTAAAAATTACAATAGTATGGTGGGATTTGAAGATATAATGTTCGAATATATTATGGTTAATAATAACCAAATGGTTAATAATAAGTCACTGATATATGTTTTATTTAAAAAATAATGTTTTTACCCCCTAATTCATAAAAATTACTACAGGCTTATAAGACTGTTATTTGACATATTTGTATGGAAAATCTGTCAAATAAGAGCTTTATAAACCTGCCTTATATTCCTATGGCCTCTAGCCATATATTTCAACCATAATATGTTTCTCTTCAAACATGGTTAAATCAACCATATTTTTGCTCTATGTGCAAAAAACATACAACAAGTAGATATCTGACTGGCTGGAGTAGCACTGCAAAAGCAAGAGCCTCAAAGAGGGGGGCTGACGAGAAGCGTGGCGGCCTCGAAACAGCCAGTTAAAGATCATTGCTATTTTTGGAAAAGAATAATGCCTAAATTTTACAACAATTTTAATAACATCAATAATACAATTCATTTAAATTTCTTCCTGGAAAACAATTAAGTACATTTCGATTCCATGTCATCTGCATAATTCAAATTAATGCATAAATCAACAACACAATTCAAGCCTGAATTGCAATTCATTAAAAATGTCCAAAATATTTGTGGTCAAGTTTCTCCACCTAAAGTGTGTGTGTGTGTGTGTGTGAGTAAAAGGAAATTGTAAATTAAGAAATCGAACACTGAGTTAAAGATCAATTAAGCGCAAATACAAATGAGTCCCCACAACGTGTTCAATATGACCAAAATGTGACCGCCTAAACACTGTCATAAATGTAATTGATAAGTATGAAGTGGGAGGATTGATAATTAACGCAAACTTTGCTCAAAATAGCATGCACGTCCAAACAAACCATTTTTATGGCAATCCATTTTATTTATTTATTTTTTTTTTTTTTTGCTCTTCCGCCTTTAGAAAAGTATTACAATTTCTTTTGCAACAGCCAATAATTTGTGGGATATTTTTTTTTCTCGTTTTGCCTGCCAGCAAAATTGAAATTTACACTACAACACAACAACAGGTGTTTTGATTTCATGTAAAGATTAAATACGAAATTAACCATTTGACTATTTAAATTAAAATCATTTGAAAATTTAATAGAAACATAAATAAATGTATTGGCAACAAACATCAATGGTGGGGGGGCAACAGTGAACGAGGGGGGGAACAGTCTTTGGCTAAACGTGATATTTAAATGGAAATGCGTGTTAAAAATTCATAAACTAAATTTCGACAAAATGTCGTTGAGTATTTTTTTCTTCTATTTTTTTTTAACGTGAAATGCAGTTTCACAAGACTACCATCATCCAAGCCGTGGTGTGGACAAGAAAATTTATAAAATCACCTTGATATTGAATATAAAACTGATAAATGTGTTTTGTCTTTCTTTATTAAAGTAGCAACAAGATCATGGTAACATCAAAATACTGCTGCAGCCACTACATTTTCAGCTTCTGTATGGGTGTGTATTTCGTGGCTTGCGAACTCTTCAAACATGTTCCTGTGTAAAATGCAAACTTAGACATTGAAAAATTTAATTCAACTAATTTTTTCACAATTTCACAAACAATTTTGCAAATTGAAATTGAAGCGTGTGTACCTCATGAAATTTTGTCTCTGGCTTTTTTAAGTCGGTTTGCAGACACTGATGGAAAACTGTTAGTCATTTAAGTATGTGAAATGGAGCTGCAAAAAAAAGTTTACTCATTTAAAAGCTCAGTAGGACGCTGCGAAGTATGGGGGCTGAGTTCGTAGCGCCCTATTGAAATAATTCCCCAAAAACGAATTGAGCAAAATGCTTATGGGAAATTGGGAATCTGGTTCATTTCGCATGAAACCTCAAAAAGCTCTACAAAATCTGACCAAAGCTGCAATAGCAGATTTGAACGAGAGCTCATACTAAAACTCTGATTCCAAAAGAAAGGAATTGAAAGCCCAAACAGAAATGAAGAGACTACTTAGTTATTTTAAAAACTATCGCAACCCAAACCATAAAGTTAGAAACTGAAAACCAATCTGTCAAAAAATTCCCAAAATCTTCGTATTTTGGTGATAATTTCCGATTTTTTTTAAATAAATTAAGCTTTCACCACTAAGGGCCATTATTACAACTTGGCTTTAGCTAAAGGTAAAATTTTATCGGCCGGACAAATCGTTTTTAATTATTACAACTTCCTTTTAAACAAAAAGTGAGGGATAACTTATTTCGGAAGATCATCTTGCTGGTAACTTTTAGAAAGTAACTTTTGTGTTTGAAGCTTCACTTTTCTTACATTACCACACTTTCTACTCTATCAAATTGTATGGCAAAATGGATTGAATAATGGTATTATTACGACTTGACAATAAGGTTGATTTTAGCTAAAGGTACCTTTAATAGAAGTGAACTATAAACTGGGGAGGCAAACAATTTTCATTTTTACAACTCACTATTAAGAAAAATCTATTTATTTTTTTTTTTATTAAATTGTGGCAGTACTTTTCAAAGGTTCAAGTCTGGAGGCAGAGTAAATGCATGAAAAATTATTTCTTTCTTCAACTTTTCCATTTCAATTTGATATGGAAAAGGGATCGTCGTTAAATGGACATACGTAGGCTGATCCTCTATATGTTTAAGCCACTGGCAGACTAATACCATAACCTAATCAGGCTGGGGGACAATTAGCTGTTTTGCAGCCACCATAACACTCATTAGGGCTAAATCAATTTCGAACTCAGTCTCATGTTAAACATGCGTTCTTTTTGGAACACTCAACCAACTGAGGCTTTAATTTACTTTCTGTCTCTAGTTTTCATTTCAGCCATAGACGAATGACTTAATTTTTGTATGGGTGTAAAACTATTGAAATTAATTAGTGATGAGCACCACTCACGTGATCAGCATGAACACAAAATTTTTATGTAAAAACGTGAAAAAATGGTTAAGGTTCTAGAGTTTTTCAGCATTTCATTGCTTAAAACAGTAAACTTATGGAAGAAAGAAGGTTTTAGCATAATTTCTTCATACTCCACAAATAAATAACAGACCAATTATGATCATCAACTTTCTCAGGCCCGTTTTCTCAATTTACTATGCTATGATTTTAAGATAGTGAAACTGGTAACTTAAAGGGAGGCTCAGCTCTTACATTTACCGCAGTTAGTATTATCTTTGCTGTATGACATTGAAATGGTGTAATTACCGAACAAGTTTGTGTGGAAGTCCGATCTGTGCAAGGCCAAGTTACTGGCGACAATAATTGAGTTTATAGAGCAAACAAGAGAAGGAAACAAAATTTGATACACACTTGCCCAAAGTTAGCAATTCGTATTTGAAAATTTATTTTGTCTTGCCATACACAATGTTGAAAAACGATACATTTTTCTGAGATCTCTTCGCTGGCCTGAACACATTTTTCATGTTGCCAAAGAAATACTTGAATGGCTGGATAATTTTGATGGGCTCCATGCCATGCGATTCCCTTACTTTGTATACTATCCACATGCGATCAAAAATGGAATATATCTTTAATGTTTCGGCCAATACCTCAAATTACAATTTGGGCTTATTCAGCCCTGGATAGGAGGGAGAGAGCAAAAAAGCTGGTTGATGAGATATTCTATTAACTCACTGGAATATTATAGCAGTATAGATTGTGTTAAATGGTTTTATGGCTGCTATAATGGAAACTGCCTTAACACCAGTAGGGGCCGTGTTCTCCAACCCCGCATATTTTACCGTTTTCCCGACTTTCCGATAAAGTTGATCTTAGCTATGGGCGACTTTAGCAAATCTAAGCTGTAAACTGTTTACAGAACTAACCGATAAGAGAAAGTGTTTTTTTCTCAATGTGTTGGAATACTTTAGACAGCTTTTTTCAGTCTCAAAAACGAGTAAATACATTGAAAATGAATGTCTTCAAAGAAACTTATCCAATACTTTAACCATTTAAGGGCCATTATTACAACTTGCAGGTTTTTATGGAGCAGCTAAATCACTTTTCATTATTACGACTCCGCTTTAACAAAAAGTGAGCGTTAAATTATCGGAACAATAATTTAGGCGGTAAATTAACGGGAGGTTTAGCTTTAGCATTTACCATATTTGGTTGTGTCCTTGCTATATCCAACTGAAATGTTTAACTCATTGGAAAAATTCGTTTTTCATGCATTTACTTTTCCTCCAGACTTGAACCTCTCAAACGTATTGTCATAGTTTAACAAAAAATACATTTTAATTGCACAACGTGATACGGAGAGAATTTTTGCTCCTCAGCAGAGAGGTTCATCTGTGAAATAGGCTGCCTGCAGATTTACAAATTTTCTGTCACTCGCAAAGTATCCAAATAAATTTATACCAACGCTTTATCCCTGCTTTTCTCCTCTTCATTACCTTTTCTTTCATTTCCGAAACAGTGCACTTCATAAGCAGAGCAGTATTGTTGCCTGAGTACCAAAACAAGTTAAGTAAAAAGTAAGGCATTATTTGTTTTAGCCAAGACTGCAACCTTTTGCTATTTTGTCATTTACGAGGTGGGCTGAAAGCTGTATTTTTTTTCAATGCCATCCCTGGGCCCACATGAGCTCACACACACACACACACACACACGCTCACGTCTCAATCTCCCATACAACATATGCATGTATGTATAATTAAATAGACAACTCAGTAGTGTGCAAGAAGTCGTAAAATGGATCATATTGTAGTGAAAAGTGTTGTTGCGTTTTTTGGTGGGGACATGTGTTGGATACCAGCTTTTGGTGGTAACATGTTTATGGATGATAAGATTCATCCTGATACCACACATCCCGTTTTATACAGTTTATCTAATGCAACCAAATGTACAGGCTCACATAAAGCGGCTTCTTCGGCTGTTTTGCATCTCTTTTCGAATTTTCAGAAGGTGATTTTATTTTGGGTGCGGTATTTAAATATTATTTTGAAAAAGATCTTGGAGAGAGATACCTGTATTGGTGCTTGTTGTTCTTGTTGTGCTCATTTGGCCGTCTATATTATTTGGGTTAACATGTGTTGGCTGTCGCTTAATAACAAGTTATTTTCACTGATTAACTCTGATTAATTGGATCAAATTGTATGGTTTAGATGTTTACATCTCTTCTTCTTCTTTTTCTTCTTGTTATTTTTATTTTTCTAGACTTGATTTATTTCTTTTGCAAACGATGTCTAGCTTAAGCTGCAGCAGCTTGATTTAGTCTGGTATCCATATCAAAATATTACTGGTATTATTATTGCATTTATTAGCTATTATTAAGATTATTATAAATATTTTTATGTGAATTGTTTTCGTTTAGTTTTTTTTTCTTCTTCTTCTGCTTCTTTACAGCAACACTTAATTTGTCGTCACGTTAAAATTATTGATACCGTAAAATAAAAGCAAATCTCAAATTGAAATTCATTGCCATTGAATGTGGTATTTGGTTTTCAAAATTCAAGTTGGATAAATATCATGGAAAAAAAGAGTGATGAGCTGATATAATAAAATTTCTCTGGTGTGTTGCAAAGCAAAAAAAAAAAAAAAGGTTAATTTAATATAAAGACTTAATAATATACGATTAAATAGTTAACGCCTTATTGGATAACGCCAGATCGATGTGTTGGAAACACAATTTCAAAATTCTTGTTTACAAAATGCTTTCTCATTTACAAAAAGCTTAAGTTTGTCTAAAAGAAGAGACTTATAATTTTAATAAGGAAACACATGTACACGTTTTATTTGACATTTAGAATTTTGTGGCAAATAGATAATCTTTCGTTGTGGCAAAATATTTTCGAAAACATTTTGATATTGAAAGCTTAAGAGCTTAAGCTGATAACACAAGCCAGAAATATTGTAGGAATGAAAATTGTACGATTTGCCAAGATTCACATGGTCCATGCGATCAGTCGAAATAATGACTTTTTCGTCATAAATAGTGATGGCTTGAATATTGACTTTTGAAGCCTGAAGGCTGATTTTTATAATCAATTTGACATTAGCTAAAGATAAGCTTTAGGCGAGCTGAGCTTTAAACTATCCGGTAACAATGTTTCCTCTTCACAAGAGGAAATATATTCTCCTCAACATGTGGCAATGCTATTGAAGGATTTGGGTCTCACGAAAGAGGAAAAGAGTGAAAAAGTTAATGGACCATAGCTTTAAGCAATTTTAAGTCACTGCTACATAATAGTAAGCTTGTTGTCTACTATAGACGAGAAAAAGCCCACTTTACCAGCAAAAGTCTAGTCTGCTCTAAACTTAAAACCAGCAGAAGTTGTTTTTAATCTATTTAGCAACAGCTTCATCAAACAATTATTACTCTTTTGGCCATTATTACAACTTGGCGGTAAAGTTGACGTTAGCTAAAGGTACCTCTAAGGGAACTGAACGTTAAACTGGTTGGTAAACAATTTTCATTATTACAACTTACTAAACTTTTGAACAGGGCGCAAAACAAAAATATTTTTGTTTTTATCAATTTGTTGCGATATTTTCCAGTTATAAAGGGTCCGCCAAATATCTTTTTTTTTTGAACAGGGCGCAAAACATTGAGTGCAGTCTCGGCTGTGTGGCACGTAGCGTCGTCCTGTTGAAACAAAATGTTGCCAATATCCTCCTTTTCAATTTTTGTGAATAAAGCATCGTTCAACATGGCCCGATAACGATCGCCATTGACGGTAACGGCCACTGCTTGCTCATTTTCGAAGCAACATGACCCAATTATCCCAATTATTCATTATTACAACTTACTAAAGTGTCCGCCAAATAACTTTTTTTTTTGAACAGGGCGCAAAACAAATTTTTTTTTTGTTTTTATCAATTCGTTGCGATATTTTCCAGTTACAAAGGGTCCGCCAAATATCTTTTTTTTTTTTTAAACGGCGCAAAACATTGAGTGTAGCTTCGGCTGTGTGGCACGTAGCGTCGTCCTGTTGAATATCCTCCTCTGTTGCCAATATCCTCCTCTTCAATTTTTGTGAATAAAGCATCGTTCAACATGGCCCGATAACGATCGCCATTGACGGTAACGGCCACTGCTTGCTCATTTTCGAAGAAAAATGGCCCAATTATGACTCTGGACCAAAATGCGCACCAAACAGTGACTCATTTTGGGTGCGCCGGCTTTTCAATGTATGCGTGGGGGTTTTCTGTAACCCAAATGCGACAATTTTGCCCGCCAAGATCGGAATGAGCTTCATCTCGAAAGATGGTATTTTTTTTTTTGCAAAATCGGCATCTTCTATAAGTCGATCGCAGGCCCACTTAGCGAAGCGTATACACAATCATATTCGTTCAGCGAAAGGATACAACTAATTATCTGCCAAATCAGACATGAGCCATTCACGAAATAAGCACTAGTTGAAAAAAAACGCTAGATGGCAGACCCTATAGTAAGGGCCATTATTACAACTTGCCATTAGTTAAAAGTAGGATTTTATCGAGCAGATAAACCATTTTTTCTTTATTACAACTTCCTGATATATTCATGATGTCATATTTGCTGTGTTTTAATTTTCAACAAACAATAATAAACAATTTTCAAGCATGTTTTGCTAAAATAATTGTCTTATCAAATTATTTATTTAGATAAAGTTTAAAAACCATACTACACAACATTTTACTAGCACATACATACATACATATGTATCTCTGATCGTGTTGTGACGCTGGCAAGAGAGTAACAATTCAGTAGTGGTTTGCGATTAAAAATGTGTTTATCAATTAGTACTCTCTCGCGTTATAATAAAATTATTGATAACTATTTGTTATTAAATTATAATTTAGTTGCTAGAAACCACCGTGAAAAAAGTCAAGAAATACACAATCGGCATTTTTTTGTTTCTCCAATGGAATTTGATAAATACACAAAAACATGGAGTGGACCTAAAGCCATAAATTTCTTTGATGCCGACTGTTCGATCGGTAGAATATTGTTTGCATTTATGAAAAATAATCCCAAAAATATTTGTCAGGTAAAAATGGAAACTCTATTTAAAAATATTTTTATCTTATAAAAATAATTTTTCAGATCTCTGATACCGAGGGCACTGTTTTAACAAATGGCGAAGCCATCTCATTTGCCATACGCATTGGTCAGCATTTCAAATCTATGGGTCTAAAGCAGGATGATGTTGTGGGCATTGTGGCGGCAAATGCAACATATGTTATGCCTTTAGTGGTGGGCTGCTTGCTAAACTGTACTCCCTTTCATGCCATCAATTATCAAAATGATGAAGGTACAGTACATTTTTCCATAAAGTTTTATGGATTATAATGTATGTGGTTTCCTTTAGCGTGTATTAAACAATTATTTCAGAGCTCGCGGCCCAAGATAATTTTTTGTGATGGCAGCGTGTATGTAAATGTGGCCACCATTGCCAAAATTTTGAAATCAAAGGTGTATACAATAAAAAATCATCGTTTGGATTTGCCTAAAATTGAAGATCTTCTGGAGCCCACAAATGCCGAATTGTTTTATGTGTAAGTATGCGTGGGGCCAGTGTTGAATGTTAAACATTTATTTTAATCATGAGCTGCTTAGCAATTGAGGATATTTGCTAATAGTATTGGGACTCGCAGCTACACTCCGCCCCTCCAAGGGCGACTAAAGAGGAATGTGTGAAAACGATTTACGTAAGTACCTGAACTGGGGCCTTACCTTACGGTGATATAATCACTGAATGAATACAATGCCCACAACTGACAAGTCAGCCATGACTACCGGTTCGATCACATGCTATTCGGAACATGATCTCTCTCTCTCTCTCTCTCGGTTTGGGATCGTAGTTTATCTTACGATTGGTTGCAGTGCAACTCCACACCGACTTCCAATTGAACTCTCCCCAAGGAATTAAGAACATAACACTTTTTCCTTCAACTTTGTTCGCTACAATTTGGTTGCCAGTTGTCTGCCAATAAATCAGGAAGATGGATCACCGCCAAAGATGGATCACTCTTCACCATGAAAATGCGTGAGAGCTTGAATCGGCTCAAACAACTGCATTTTTGAGCATCCAAAACATTGATGTGATGAATCGTCCGAAAGACTTGTTACCGAAAGACTTCTTTTTATTCGCGTAAGTAAAAAACAAACTGAGAGGTCAATGTTTTTCCACACCTGTAGTGCAATTCACTAACTTATTTTACCGATTAATTCAGCGTTAAAAATATTTAACCGCAAAAAATTTGGCTTTCTGATTCATTAGTGATATTTGACCACAGTTACTGGTGCTAACTTAACAACTAGAAATTGATTGTGGTTTATTTTAACCACAAAATGTTAAAGTATTCTAGTATAGTTACAAGCCAATGTTCTATAGCTTAGTAGAGTCATAAGCTAATTAATGTGACTTGACTTTGGGTCGACTACTTAATTCAAAATTATTAGTGGTGAGTTTGGTTGGTCATTCTTTTAAGTAAGGACGCCAGTTGATTCTGAATTTAATAATATTTTGAATATAATAGTTTATAAATCATTGAATCGTTAGTGCAAACACCAAATGCGGGTGTTTAGTTAAACGATTGGATAGTCTTTAAAAGTTCCTGAATCGTACTACTGAAGAAGTGGTTGCTGCATTCAGAGTGCCTGCTTTCGAGATACCCCGAAAAGAGAGGCAAAAGGGCTGCGACAATTGGTTCATGCAAAAGTATGCAGATCTTTGTGGGGAATATTTTGAAAACCAATAAAGTGATTTTCATAGACTAATATTCGTTTTTGCTCTCTTATCCCAAAATATTAAAGGCAATCCTCGTAATCAGTATAATAAAGTTATAATTGTAGCTTTAATTGAGCTTATTAAAATTCTCTAGAGAATGTCTATCTACTGATCTTTTATTTTAGCCCTGAAACGCTTAAGCTTGGCGGCGATCAAACTGTGGCTATACTTTGCACATCTGGAACAACTGGCGCCCCGAGGAATGTATGCATATCCAATTATTCTTGTTTATTTGATTTTGGGTGAGTTTTTATTTTTATGCCTCAAATTCTAAAAAAAAACAAAATTTCTTAAAACAAAATTCTTTCTTTTGCAGATTCGTTACCAGCCAGGATATTTTATTGTCTTTAAATACCATTGACATTTCGTCGGGCATGTTTAATATGCTGTTTTCGTGTGGCCATGGCTCAACACGTGTCATAACAGATAAGCCTTATACGGCCGAATATTTACTGGAGTTAATCGAAAAATACCAGGTGACCTTGCTGGCACTAACTCCCAGCTGTCTCAACACTTTGGCTAAATGTGGTGAATTGAAAAAAGACAAGTTAGCCAGCGTTAGATATATAAATATAACAGGTGGTGATTGTGCTGTCACAACTTTGCTTAAAATTCAAGATCAGCTGACAAATGGTTACCTCTCATATGGTTATGCCCTGACTGAATGCGGTAGTGTGGCCGCCAATATGGGTGTGGGTCATCCACGAAGTGCTGGCCGCATTGTGCCGGGTGCCAAGGTTAGAATTTCCGATCAACATGAACGCAACTTGGGTCACGGCGAATTGGGTGAAATATTAGTGTACACGGGAAAGGCTTGGAATGGTTACTATGGCAATCCTTCGGAAAGCAAACGCATGCAAGATTACCAGGGCTGGTTTCACACAGGCGATATGGGCTATTTCGATAAGGATAATTATTTGTTTATTGTGGATCGTAAATGTGATGAACTTAAATTCCATGGCATGCAGTATTGGCCACATGAAATTGAGCAGTGTGTGGCAGAGCTGCAGGATGTGATAGAAGTTTGTGTTTTTGGCCTGTGGAATGAAGTGGATGGGGATGCAGCCGCAGCAGCTGTAGTTAAAATAGCAGGTAGTAAATTAAGTGAACAAGAGATTGTGGAATATGTGGCGCAACAATTGGTGGTTTCACATAAACAACTACACTGTGGTGTATTCTTTTTGGATGAGTTGCCAAAGACTGGCAGTGGCAAAATTTTAAGAGGAAAAACCCGCGATAAAGCATTGGGAAAACAATGGAAACCATCAAAGCCGTATTTCAATAACAGTAGATATGCTTAAACCTTAATACAATCCATAATGCAACTTCATTAGCCGAACCATTAATCACCTGACTTGGTAAAATTGTCAGCGAGCACAGAGATGAAAGACGGCTAAAGCGAGGTAGCAATTAAGCTGCCTGGTTGACAATAATCTAAGGTATGATACAACTAATAAGGTAGCCTCATCAATCATCTGACTACTGTTTTTTTTTTATAGAACAAACACAAAACTGTGAAGCTTCTTGCTTGTCTGCAGACACACCCAGAGCCTTCGGCAGGAATCGAACCTGCAACCTCGCGGACGACTCTTAGCAGGCCACTCTACCAATTCATCCCTGTCAAGGGAAAACAGAGACGAAAGACAGCCAAAACGAGATGGCAAATCAGCATAAACTCTGCTCATCTCCCTTCCGTAATCGCTGTACAACTGTACAGGCCATGGGGTTATTTTCACAGTTTGCAGAAGTTGCGCAACAACAAAATGCATGTTATTTTTCTGGACGTTATTCTTATTGTAGCGAAAGGGTTACCTACCTTATTAGTTGTATCATGCTCTAAAGTTTGTAGCAGAGCTGTCTTTTTGACAATTTTTTGAAGTTGTACAATAAACGATTATTTATATTATTTCTCTTAAGATTATTCTTATTGTCGCAAAAAGGTTGCTTTATTAGTTGTATCATTGTTTATACCTTAAGTTGTTTTTAAAGCGAAAATTTTTTTAAAAAGCTTTGAAAAAATGTAAGTAGATTATAATGTAGACTTAAAAACAAGTTAAAAACTTGGAAACCAGAGTTAATTTATCGTTTTTCGGCAGAAATTTTGCTTGATTAGATTTTGATTTCAATTTAATTTGTTATAGTATTAAATTGACAATTGTTCTTTTTATTATTAAAACTAATTTGATTCCTATTGATTTCAGATGCGGATGCATCAAGAGTAAAACAAAAATTGGCTTTTTTCATTTATTTTATAGTTTTTTTTTTTTTTTTTTTGGAAGCAAATAATTTATTAAAAAGAAAGCCATTTCTAGGGCAGCAAGCTTTGAAAAAATGTAAGTAGATTATATGATAGACTAAAAAAAAAAGCTAAACACGTGGAAACCAGAGTTGATTTATCCTTGTTGGGTAGCAATTTTGCTGTATTCAACTGAAATAATTTTACCGATACCAACAAATGTAACGAACTAAGTGTAAGTTAACTTTGATAAAAACTTCTGTGTTATTATAATTGTCTGAATGTAATATTGATGTTGTTGTTTTCTCTCTTTGGTATTAATAAATAGACATATCCCCTGAAGAAGTGAACATAAAATTCGCGAAACGTCGGCACAAAATATGTAATAAAAATCAAATGCATTTTTATTGACATAAAAAGAATTTAGGCCTCACCAGCTAAAGAAGAAGCTTTAAAATACTTATACAACTTACGTCTGGCCAATAAAAATTTTTTTTAAAAGAGCAACAGTGAAATAAATTTGTTTTCCTCTATTTTATATTTTTTTCTATGCATTTCTTTATTTTTTTCTTTTTTGTATTTCGTTTATATTATTTTTCTACTGCCAAGACTTTTGTTCACCTCCAACGGGATTCTACCGGAAGACCTACAAGACTGTTAGTCAGCCGCCACTACCACTCAGCCATCGCATTGCTTAAAACGAATGGAAGAATAAGCGGTTTAGGCACAAAGTAAATTTTTAATCAGTGAACTATTTTGTGTAAATTTTGCCAGATTTTGAATCAACTTTTATTCATGTTAACTTTTCATTGCCAATTTCCCCCCCCTCCATACCAGTTACTTTCGTTAGATGTGCTTAAATATCGATATAAAATCAAAATACTAAGTTTTAAACCGAATGGATACATGGAGGAAAAGCGTAGCGACTTCGAAACAACTAGTTGTACCCCAGCTAAAGTAATATTTTTTTCTTTTATCATTTCCTGTAAGTGATTGTAGTCCTAGCAATCACTTGAAGCGCATGAAAAGTTAATACATTGAAACTTCTAAAAAAAAAACCAAGAACTGATTTGCCCTTCACTGTATTCACTTCAATTGCTTTATTTTCCATAATAACCAGCTTCTTTAAAGTACTCGTTAGAAGCTTCTTTATTATTATTACATAACAAAACCACAACTGAAAAATGAAAACTAAACTTGGAACATAAACAATTATTAAACTCGCAACCACAAGGGCAACAAAAATGAAAGAGAAAATTAAATAACAGAATCTCTTTATCTGGTGATGAATCAGTGACAATATCTGCAAACGCCATCTAAATAACTTAAGTGACTAAATCGCCTTCAACTGAAGGAAACAAACGAAAGCGCACCACATAAAGGGTCGACTGAGTAATTGGAAATGTAGAGATGCCAGCCAAAGTAGAGATGCAGAAACCAAAGTAGAGTTTGTGAGAAGTAGGAAGGAATACATTAAAAAAAAAAAAAAAAAAACAGCAAAGCCTGTACGAGATGATAACTTCTGCTAACACTGCAATGATTTTGATTTCTTTAAGCAGCTTGTTTAAAGAATGAAATTCAAAAATTATCTCAATCTCTCTGTTAAAAAATAAGAAGAAAACAAAATCTCTTTTAAATCTCTTTGGCAAATATCTGGTTTAAAAATTAACAACTCCTTTCCGCAGTCGCCATTAGTCCTAATGCGATTAATATAGATTTAGTTCATTCATAAAGATAAAGTTATAAATTCAAATTACATTCTTAAGAATGATTGATTAAACCGACAAACGATTTCAAATGCAACAATTTTTCATCAACATTCTTAGTTATTTGCCACAAGTGTGATCAGAGCAAAACTTACATATTTGTCTGCCAGCACATAAATAAAAGAAAAACAAAGGAGAAAAAACCTAAAAATAAAATTTTTTAAATTTCTCTTTTACGTGTTTTTGATCTGATAACAAATGAAATGGAGAATAGAAAATTTCTAAAATAAAATCAACATTTTGCTTTTTTGTGCATCCTTCTGCTGGAATATTTCTTGAATGTACATACACACACATACATACACACTCTCATATCTGTCTGTATGTCTTTAATGAAAAAGAATTTGATATTTGTATATCTTATTCTAATGGCAATTACTTTGCCAAATTGATTGCAAATTACGAGCACGCACGTGAACTAAAGTGAAGTGATACAAAACCTGTGTTGTCTGCAAACACAAAGTCTTCATGTATGCAACAGCTTACGTTCAACGAAAAGCCAATGACAACAACAACAACACCACCACCCAAAAGAAATGCTTCCAATTTGGTTTTTCTTGTGGTTTCTGGCAGTCTTGGGAAGTTTGAATGTGACTTAAAGATCGTTCAGTCATTTAGAGATAAAAACAAAAATTGTCATTGCAAAATTTGTTCAGAAATTATATAACCTTTGCAAAAGGAGAAGGGAAGTATGCTTATAAAGAGAGGAGAACTGTTTTAATACATATCCAAAAAAAAAAAAACAATGAGATTCTTCTATACATGTATAAGCCTACTGATCAATTTTCACTTTCGGTCATTCACTAATAAAGAGCTTAGTCAGTAGCGTGGCTAAATGCTGCTGCTCATAAACAGTATGCAATTAGTTATGACCTTGGTTCGAAGCCACTCAGCTGGCAGATGATCGTCGTGCTGGACATAAACGCAATAACCACCGGCCAATTGAGAAAAAAAATCCGTCTACACTTTAGTTGCCAAAATTTCAAAGAGCTGTCTTATATAAAAACAGTAAACCCCGAAAAGGACTGGAAAGCTATGACATCTTTAGTTGCCATAGTGGTGCAGTTTTGCTCCTTAAAGTATGCTAAGGTCTGTAAAATTTCGTTTTTTACAGTGTTGTAATTTAATTTTACTCAACATTTGCAACAGTTTTGTATTAATTGAACAATAATTTGTTGAGTTTTTTTTTTCTGTAAGGAAATATTGAACTCAATAATGACCTTAATAAAGGGGTCTGTCTAAACACGGCGTAACGGCACAAATGCACTCGTTTATTTAGTTGGCTCTGTGCAAACCACAGAATACAACCAGAAGGCTCACCAGCTCTGCCGGACTACAAAAATTAACAATTTTCTGTCAAGTTTCATTAATGCGGTGCTCGAGCATCCAGTGAAGGACAGCAAACATGAAAATATTTATATAGCTATCTCTGTTGCTAGACTCTGCATTTGTTTACATTTGATTTTTGGTTAGAAAAATTCACTGCAAATTTAGATTTGCTTTACAAGCACACACAAATAATAATTATTAGTAGTTAATATTTTCTTTGCATTGAGTTTATCACTAGCTGTATGTACATGGAATATGTTTAAAACTTAGTTTTCAAAGCTTTTCATTCATGTTTTCTACTTTTTTTCGTAAAAATTACAACAACATTTTTTCATTGTTTATGTTTGTTTTTGTGTACAAAAACATAGTTGGTCTCATACACTCATGTTGCTACGATTTCCTGTATGGCTCACTTCTGACTGGCCCCCAAAACAAATGATATGGCCACTTAACAAAAGTCACTTTTGGAATATCTGTTTAGTGTGTGCTGCAAACGATGATTGTTGGATCCGTCATAGTATAGGAATCAGCGCAATTTTCCGTCCCTGGCACCCTTAAAATAAATAAAGTTTTCCGTCTATTTTTTAAGTTTTTCGTCTATTTTTTTGTAGACCTAAAGTAATAGATTTCAATTGGCTCTTATAACGAATAAATAATTAAGTTCATTGTTGAGTTTTCCGCTTATATTAAAAAAAAAAAAAATTAATATATATTTCATATATAAATTAAAAAAAGTTTTATATTTACATTTTCAAATAAAACACATACATATAATAAAGACTTTAATTTTTTTTTAACGCGGCTTGCTGGTAGTGCAAATCGTAGAAGTCGTCACGAAAGCGTGTGAGCTGTTTATATGCATTGGTGTATCTGTCGACAAGCAATTGAGTATGATGGACAGTGTCTCCGCTGCTGTCAGCGGCGACACCTACCAATAAATATTAATTAGTTACGAAAACTGCCACTACCAGTTGCTAGATGTCGCTAAAGTAAAGTATGTCACAACAAAAAACAGCAATATTAAAAAATTGGCCAACAGTTGCTTTTCTTCGTTTTGTAGCAGATTGACAAAAAAAAAATACTGCATGTGTCAAAAGTAAAAAATAAAACGTTCCAAAAATTTTGAAGAATCATAAAATTTAAAAATTTCAAAAACAACACAAAATAAAACATACAGATTTCAGCTTGTATTACATTCAAAGATGAAACAAAAACGTAAGGAACTTCGTTCCTAACGGGGGTCCCCCGACCGCATTTTTTTTTTTTTTTTTGAATACAAGCATTTATCTTCAAACATAATTACCTTAAAGTTTGAAAAAAAATTTAAAATTAATTTGAATTAATTTGAAAATTAAGGTCTTTTTGAAATAAAACTTTGTGCAAACTTGTAGAAAAAGTGGGACAGGTGTTGTTCTTTAAAATTTATTATTGCAAGTAAACTCCGCTTAAAGTGAGTTCATGAATAAATCTTGAGTTGGAGGAAACTGAAAAGTTTGTAAGAAGCAACATTTTGCTTAACTAACTGTGCGAAAAAGGTGCAAATAAACACGAAAGAATAAATCATATGCACATAAAAGTATGTTTAAAGCTTTTCAAAAAGTAAAACGAAACTCATTTCAGTCCCCTGATGCTCAGCATCACTTCCCAAAACATACAAAACCGTTACATAAATGGAAAATTTTGCCACTATAACACAAATAGCACTAAAAATAAATTCTCTGATAGAAAACAAGCATTTTACGGCGATAACTGACAAAGCAAACATGAAAAACTAATTTATTTCATTTTCTTTACCTCGTCCAAACATTTTCCAATTCATGCAATTCACCTTGCCGCTGTCTAAGGTCTCTAAGTCTGGAAACAAAAAAGCGACAGAAAAAAAAACGCATGCGACAAACTGTGCCGTTGTCTGCGACATGCAGAAAGCAACAAGAAAACAAAAAATAAGAATAAGAACTGATTGCAGTCACAATTAAACAGGAAGTTACAGCTAAAACAAAAACAAATATTTAGAACGAGCAACTACTCTCCGGTTGGTGGAAGACAACACTGGCATACCAAATGAAAGTGCTGATGATGCAACTAACCTTTAGTGTGCAAAAATGCTTGCACAGAAAAACATATTTCTACACACACGAGTACAATACTTGTATGCCTCAATGTGTAACAGGCAGGCGCATACATACGTTTTAATGAAAAATAGAATGAAAAGCAAGAAATGTGAAAAACTTGACTTCACCTTATGATTTTCAACTGCAACATATGAGGCGACACTTTGATAAGTACATACATATGTGCATATTCAGTAGTAAATCAAAGGTATTCAATTCATAAATAAATTTCCATTTTAGGGGAATTAGATACTCAAAGAGAGGATGATCAGCCAGGTGATAGTAGATCTAATGTATTAGAATCAAAATCTGAAACTGCTCGACTAACAACTTTATTTTGTCCTCCTGTATTCTTAAGAGATGAAAATATCGCAAATTAAGCGGAACAATTAAACGCAAATAAAATATTAACTTAAGATTAAATTATTTTTGACGGATTATCAAGTACACGAAGAAATGAAATGCAACTTTTAAGAAGGAATAATATCGATTCCCGATAGAGAAAAAACCCAGCAGTATAATCATTCACGGCTTATATTTTAAAACTAAACTGCTCTCTATTAAAAATGAGTTGGATTTAATTGTTCCCCAACTCATAGATTCTATTTCAAAATTTACAACTGCATTGTCAAAAAAGAATAATAATATTGACACAGATTTATTCTATCTATATAGATAAAATTCTTTGTAGGTATGTATGTATGTATGTATGTATGTATGTATGTATGTATGTATGTATGTATGTATGTATGTAACGTATAGACTCCAAAACGGCTGGGCCGATTTTGATGAAATTTTCAAGGAGTCTTCAGAATATTCTGTCGGGTGACACTGTGAAGTCTGAATTTCGATTTTCGGTCTGAGGGCGGAAGGGCGTGGCAAAATGCAAAGGAACCCCTGTACATTAAAAAGTAAAAAAATATAGCTGTAACTTTTGAACGATAAGAGCTAGAGAGCTAAACTCTGCACAGGATATTTCCTTACACATGCTTTACAACAACAAACACTAAAAGCAACAAAAACCCGACGCTAAAGAAAACACCCTGTACATTGAAAAGTAAAACTTAGCTGTAACTTTTGAACGATAAGAGCTAGAGAGCTGAAATTTGCACAGGATATGTTTTTACACATGCTCTACAATAACAAATACCTAAAACAACAAAAAAAGTTAAAATTAAAGGGTGCCCCATACAATAGTGAAAATCAGCTGAAACTTTTTAACGATATGAAATAGAGAGTGGCAGTTTGAATAGAATATGTTGTTGAATATATAGTTGCCTTACTCTCTACACAACAACAACAAATATGTTTAAGTGTGAACAAAACTATATTTTTTGTCATCACTGTATCATACCTTTCAGCCTCTCTTGTGATTTTTATTGCTTTGTAGTTTCGTTCAATCATGAGTTTGATAAATAAGAAATTACAACATAGTTTTTAGTATCAGTTAAGCATTGATTAACAACATAAGGTAATTATACCTTTGCACAATAAAATACGTTGAACCCCCAAATTTAAACCCCGTTTTTATCTTTATCCACGATTATATTGTGGCAAAATATTTGCGTTTCCACTCCATCAAAATATGTACCAAAAATCTCAAAACTTTTGTATTAAAGGGTATCCAGTGTATTAGCGCACACTATACTCGTAGTCTATATATATAAAATTCTTTGTGTGTATACATATGTATGGCAAAATCCAATTTTCGCCGTAAATTTCATAAAAAGCTTTCTTAGGGCCAGCAACGCGGACCGCGTCAGCTAGTTTCTAATAAAATTAAAACTTGCTAGAAATATTAGAGAATCGATCAACATTCGGTACATTTTAAAATAGAGAATTTTTTTGGGAGCCTCCAAAGAGCAAATAATATCGTTGCCAACAATGCGATCACATGTCAAAATATTGTAATAGACCATACAAGTGGGTACAAGGCGATCTTGAGAGCAATTGACCTCGAGCCTGCTGTTTACTTAACCAGTTATTGCAAAAATAAATTTCAAAATTTGGCTTTTGTTTTTTTTAGTAGTAAATGAATTTGGGCAAATGAAGGAACAAGTTCGATATCGATTAACTCTCTCTCACTCTCTCTCCCCCCTCTTAAAACTGCTTTAAAACCAATATTAAAATTTTAATTATCATTGAAATTTGTTTGCTTAATTTGAGCAAAGTTTGTTTTTGAGCAAAAAAGAAAAAAAAAATTTAAACATTTTCGGTAAAATCTGAAAACATTGATTAGCCCTGAGCGCTGGTGATAACGAAATAAAGTAAAAGAAGCTGCGCTTCATTTTTCACACATCACCATCGACACTCTGGGACGTCAGCGTCAAAGGCACAAAAACAAAATGCACCAGAGTATGGAAATTTATACAGAAACGATGCGATCGATAAACTATGTGTTGCACATACCGCCAATGTGTCCAAATCAATGATGCATGATGATGATACATGAGTTGTTGCCAGAGTTTTTTTTTCTGGCACACTTTTTTTCTTTATTAACCATCATAAACAATTTTGGCATAACATCTATCAAGGCATCTAATGGAGAAGTGTGAACGATCACCTAAAAGTCTGACTGCTAAACGTACTTTAGTTTTGAGAGAAAAAAAAAAAAAAAGATTCATACCACATGCAACAGCCTGCCTGCCTGCACACACACACACACACTTGCGAGTACTTGGGCAAACACTTTGTCTGTCCTGCCAAAGCATATGGTGCAATAACAATTTTGTTTTTGTGGGTGTGTGTGTGATTATTTCAAAGAATTGCAATATTTACCTTTTGGCTTGTTAAAAAACATATTGTTTGTTGAAAGCCAAACAACAAAGAAAACACAACTCCTTAATAAATATAAGCAGCAATATGCGGCTGGCTGCAACACGAAAACAAACTGAAGAAATTAAGCGCCTTCGTCTAACACTCAACTGCATCCATCTTCAATGCAGTCGACAAGACGACTCCTTCTGCAAATTGCGGGCTCATAAATAATAAATAAATAAGAAAAAGCCAGGCGATTTGTTTTTGGCGATTATTTTCACTTGTTTGTTGTAGACACATTAATTTTTTTTTTTATTCAGTTTCTTAATATTTTTACATACATATTTATTACCTTCCAGGTCGCTTTTGTGGCTGCTCAAGTGCTAAACGCAACATTATTAACTGGTTCAACCAGCCAGCCCTTTGCCAACATTCTTATTTAGTTATATATATATTTTTTTTTTATTTGCTGGCTTCAACCATTATAAAGTTGTTACAATTTCTTTTGCCCAATCTTTAAATCTTCTTTTAGATTTATGCGCATGCGCTCCAAATGTTCTTCTTCTAATTTTATTATTTTTATTGCAGAGAAGCAAAACAAAAAAAAAACGAACGAATAAGGATGTAATCATGCAACACTTTTCCTTGCACTGGGTAACGTAATCTGTGTGCTTTATTATTTCTTTAACATGAGATAATTATGTAAATTTTCTCTTTTACCTGTAATGAACGTTTAGGAGTGTTTTTCTATTTTCGTAATACGCAAAAACTATTCGAAGATTTTTATCTTTGCCGCTTCATTTGAAAGTGAAAAATGTGAAACCATTTTTTTCGTTGCTTTGTATAAAAATCGAAGATGTATGAGTTTTATTATTGATGGGCAAAAAAAAAACAGCATTAAGGCCGCTAACAGTTTATGGTTTAGGAATGGCAAAGAAATAGTGCTGGTTTTAGTGGCTTCACATCCGGCCGCCAAGGCGGAAGCAGACATTCTTGTTTATTTATTTATATTATGTTTTATTGGTTGTAATATTTAATGAAGAAAACATGACCAAACACTAGAGAAAATTGTATGAAATGGCTTTAGAAGAAACAAAATAATTAACTAAAAAGTCTGTTGTTACATATGACCGTAAAGTGCAAGTGGTTTACTCCAACTTTGTCTAGAATTTTGCAAAGTTAGTAAATAGAAAATCATTGAAGAACATTACACTACTATTGCTGAAAAACTAAATAAGCAACAAACAGAGAGACTCTGAAGTGCTGCTACACAAGGCGAATCCAATTCGCTTCAGCATTTTTCCCACGATTTTATCTTCTGAGTTGTCAAAGCCGATAGAAAACCACAACAAAACTTGTGACGTCTCGAGAGAAAATGTTGAAGCGAACTGAATTGCGACCACCTATACTTGATTCGCCTTGCTACCACACCAACCATATCGCACAATATTAATTGTCAGTCACCGCGTAACGTTAATATTTTTAGGTCCAAAAAAATGTTTTCTGTCTTTTTTTCAGCCGTCTATATGCCGCCAGCATTTCGTTGCTGCTAAACAACTCATCAGTAGACTTGAAAACTCTAAAAAGAATGTTTGAAGCCCAACTACTTATTCCAAAATTTTGATTCTCATTTTGTTCATGAGAATTTTGGAATAAGTAGTTGGGCTTCAAACGTTCTTTTTAGAGTTTTCAAGTCTACTGATGAGTTGTTTAGCAGCAACGAAATGCTGGCGGCATATAGACGGCTGCAAAAAAAGACAGAAAGCATTAAGGTATATTTTTTTTACACCTAAAGTAATAAATTTCAATTGGCTCTTATAGCGAATAAATAATAAAGTTCATTGTTAATATTTTTACTCAACATAATTTGATAGTTTTTTGTTTTCATTCATTTAGATTGAGCAGCGCATTTAGATTGTTGAGGTCTTTCACATCAAAATGAATGTCGAGCAGCAGCATCCTCAGCGATGCGGCTGAAGGTGTTGCTGAAGTAAAAATGTGACTGGTTAACAAGCAGCATTGCTGCCTTTGGACAAAAGTGAATCTAGGAGTGGCTGTGCATCCACGACGAGTGGTTGTTTGAAGGGGTTTATAAGCTGGTGAAATCATCGGGCTGTACTTCTGCCAATGCTGCGTGATGATCATGCTTTTGCTGCATGATCACAAACTTCTGGTGGCTAGAAACTGAAGATATGGACCTAAATGATGTGTGGTCGGTCCAAACAGGATAATGTTTCTTACCACACAGCTAACAAAAAAAATTCTGCGATGTCATATTGTGCCGATGTTGGGATTTGACACAATTGGACTTCTTCCTTTGGCGATATTTACAAGAAGTGTTCTTCAATAATCATAATATAATTTAACAGCTACAGCAGAAGATAACTATCTTAGGCCCACTATGGCACAACGGGACCTTTCTAGGACCCGTTGTGAGCCGGCCTCAAGACCAGCGGCCCGCGTAACATAACATATAACATAGGCCCACTAACGAACTTCGGTTAGGTTAGGTCGATTGGAGGGGTTTGTTTTCCCATGTCTTGCGACATACATCTAAGCCAGTATAGGCTTGTTGTACGCTCTGAAACAGTTTGAGTCGTAGGTCTATAGGAACTCCGTCTCATTCGCAAAGTTCCTTAATTTCCTCCAACACATGCCCTACAATTGGATTATGTCTGGTAAGGTGTCTCTGCCAAGATGTCGGGATCATATTTGTCAGAAGGCGGGACACTGGCGTAAATAGTGCTCTAGTGTCTCGCTTTCCTTCCCACATGCTCTACATTCATCTCCTGCCGCTATTCCTATGCGGTTAAGATGTGCCAGTGAGAGTTGAAAGTGGTCTGTCAGAACTCTCATCGAACTTAATTATAACTGAGAGTGATTGCAAATATGGACCATCAAATAGCAGTATGCTAACGAAACAGTTGCTAGCATTTGTCTGATATATTGTCCAGAGATTCTTATGTCTTTTACTAAACTGAACTACAGCTTTCACTTCAACTAAATAATTTCTATCCTACCGAAAAAGAAAAGAACCTCAAAATATGCCCCTTTATGTTATAAATCTTTTGAATTGTTAATTAAATCCTAATTCTTTATTTATGCTCAACTCAACTGAAACCCTCAAATTATTTTCTTTCTACACGCAAGTATTTATTCTTCTTAACACTTATAATTCTGAAAGACTTCGTTGACCTTTTCATATTCCAACTCCGTTAAATCTGGCACAAATTTGATACTACATTTCCAGTGAAAGCAACACGCACGCATCCGCTACTCCACGTAAATATTTTTGTTTATAAATATCAATATCAATAATTAGTGTTTAACTGAAATTAACAAGAGAATACACATTTAATTACATAAGCTCGTGCACTTATCCACCAATACTTTAAGTACAGGGATTAAGGCATACGAAACCCTTCTTTCGCAACCAACAACTGTTCAGCATACTCGTTTGCTGAACATGTTGAACAACAGAGAGAGACACACGTTTGAAGTTGATCTTGCGGCGTTTGTATCAGACAAATAAAACATTATTTATGATTTGAAAAATTCACATTTCTACAACAAAACAGTTTGTGCACGAAGAAAATTTTTGATGGAAACAAATACACTCAGAAAACTTCAGTCAGTAAAATTAACTGAAAATACTCTTTAAAATAAATGAAACTTCATTTAAAAACCGTCCTACTTATAAATTTCATTTAAATTTACTAATTACTTCATTTGAATTTAAATGTTAAAAAATCTACGGAACTCAATCGGTGGTAAAAATAATGATATTTCCTTTATTCTGTCAAATAATTGTAAAATTTGTTTTTATTTTTTCTTAGGTGGCCTCTTTATTTAATTATAGTTTTCTATCTGTATTATCTCCTTTTTCAATTCGCTAATTTCATTTTAATACTGCAAAGCTTCTGCTGAGATTCGAGCATGCAACATCTCGACTTGAAAGCAGCTGCCATACCCACTCAGCCATCAGAAAATACAACAACAGTCAATTTAAGTAAAGAGTATGTATGCTACATTTGTATGTATGTATGTAGATACCAAATTATAGATATGTATATATGTACGCAATAATAGTTTGGCTCCTTCATGTATGTGTAACACAAGTTACTACTGTCATTATTAACTGTGACCGAAAATCCGTATTTATCTGTAGTTTGGTTTTTAAGCAACTATATAAATCAGTTAAGATTTAAATTTCATTTATTTTCGAACGTTTTGTCATTTAAAAATAACTGCACTGTTTACTTCTGGAATAAACCATATTCAGTTACTGTAAAAATATTCTGAGTGTATGAGTGCAGCAATTTGTCTTTAGCCCTTTTTTAAATTTTCCGGCCACATCTCTTGAAAAGAAGAATTGTGCGCCGTGCAGTGCAGGTTCATCATTTTACTGAATTTACAGAGTTAAATAAATAACTTCTTTTTTTTTTTTTTTTAACGGAGCAAAGCATCGAGTATAGCTTCGTCTGTGTGGCACGTAGCGCCGACCTGTTGAATCCAAATGTTGCCAATATCTTCCCCTTCAATCTTTGTGCACAAAAATTCGTTCAACATGACCCGATAACGATCGCCATGGACTGTAACGACCACTCCTTGCTCATTTTCGAAGGAAAATGGTCCAATTAGGCCTCTGGACTTAAAATCCGCTCCAAACAGTGACTCGTTTTGGATGCGTCGGCTTTTCAATGTAAGCGTGCGGGTTTTTTGTGCCCCAGATACGACAATTTTGCTTGTTCACACTCCCGCCAAGATCAAATTAAGCTTCTGCTGCAAAGATGATTTTTTTTTTTTTTTTTTTTGCAAAATCGACATCTTCTGCAAGTCGATCGCAGACCCACTTAGCGAAGATAAAACTAATTATTTCTCAAATCAATTCACGAAATAAGCACTAGTTGAAACAAAAAACGTTAGATGGCGCACCCTATATACTGTTCACTTAAAAAGAGAAAATCTCCCTAAAATTTTTGAACGATTTAGTTGGTTTTTTAAGTTTCCAACAAACTTATTTAAAAAAAAAAAATGTTCACCAGAAAACCACAGGTTTGCATTAAAACTTCGCTGTGTTCAGGCTCTAGCTGGCGGCATATTTTGTTAAGTGAATTCATGTTTAAATCGTAAACACAAGTTGTCACATTGTTTCACATTGAAACGTAGTAGAAAAGTAGAAATGATATTCAATGTTTACGCCAACGGCAGACACCCTTTTCGTCAGGCCTTGTTCGTTCCTATAGACTGGGGTTTTCTTCAATTTTCAAATGTTTAGGATGACTTGCACTGAAAACCTCATCATTATGTCATTAGCAGTGGATGGCAGTGGCGCAAAAGAGGCTCAGCTCAGCTACACATGCAGCATTGCAACAAGCAGAAGACAGACAACCGATAGGCAGGCAGGCAGGCTGTCAGGCAGTCAGGCAATAGTTACGCATACTTCAATTCTGTAGCAATTGAGCAATTGAGTTGAAAATGATTGGGTTCATGTTTGCAGGACGTCGTCGTCGTATTCCTTTGAATTGATAAACACCAACTAATACAAAATATAAACATACCTTTGACTTTAACTGAGACTTTAAGAAAACTCTTCTAAAAACACACAATTCACACAGTAAACATACACACACTAGTGTAAAGGGTCCGCCAAATAACTTTTTTTTTTTTTGAAAATGCTGCAACTCCTGCACCAATTGGAGTTTGTATGGCATCATGCAAAATTCGTCTCAATGATGTCTCCGAAATGTTCAATTGTTGAGAAGGACGGTGAATTGATATTGATGCAGCTTCACGCACACTCTCTGCCACAGCAGCAATATTCTCGGGTGTATGCACTGTTTTTGGCTTTTCACACCTTGGTTTATCGATAACAAGATAACGAACATACGCAGCTAAAGGTGCTTCTCTTCTTCCAAAATCTGTACGCAATTTTCGCTTACATTCTGCAACATTATCATGATTTTCAAAGTAATGTCGCAATATTTCCCAGCGTTCTTCAAGCGTATACGCGGCAGAATAAAACTAATTATCTGTCAAATCAGACATTAGCTAAATGTTGGCATGCACGAAATAAGCACTAGTTCAAACAAAACAAAACAAAAAAACGTTAGAGGGTGGACCCTATATTTGAGATGCAACCTTTGAGGCACCAACATATGCTTCATATGTTCTCCAGCTGAAGATGGATGTTGGTGCTGTTGCCGTTGCCGATGCCGTTGCAGCATTTTAGACAATTTTTCCCATAAATTTCAAATGTTAAATTCTAAGTAATCGACAGGGCATGAAATGTTATTGCCTCATACGAGTATTATTGGAAAGGCGCGCGTGTGTGCGAGTTGTTTTGACACTTAACATCCGCATCTAGTATTCGAGTGAATTTATTTCCATTTTGCCTCATTCATACCAGCAAACATTCATTCAATTACGTTTGCTTGTCTGTCTGCAGTCTTCAACGTATTATTGTTGCATTAAGCGGTATTTATTAAATAGAATTGAGAAGAAGTAATACGAGAGCAACAATTTATATACATACATATATTTTAATATTTTCTTAAGGATGGAAAAGTGTTACAATCGCTGTGTTCTAGACAATAATAAACATGTATTATTTGAAAGAAAAATAAATAAAAAAAAAACACAGGAAAATAAACAAACATATCGTGCATGATGAATGAAATATTAAAGTGGCAATTTTAGTTGAACTCCTTTAGGCGGAGAGTGGGAGAAAAGAAAATGGGGGCTAATTTTAGCTTTGTATGATTAGAAATGTGTGTAGTTCTGGCCTGGAAATGAACGTGGGGCAGCAATTCACATTGAGACGGTGCCAGTGAAATATAGTGTATTAGAATACCAACAACTGAGTATTTGTACTTTTCAGAGCTGCACTTTTTACCATATTTAATGCAAATTTCAAAAGCATACAGTGTAAACGATGCTGTCGGTTGCTCATATCTAAATCAAGGTGAGTGCATAACAGGTGATCGCATCTTAATTCGATTTGATTGATCTGTCAAAGCTGGTAGCAAACGACAACAGAACTTGTGACAGCTCCCAGAATATTGCAGTGATTTCGAAGACGGCCAACTGTATTGATACCCTTTGGTTGGGCTGTCGAGGGAGGCGTCTTTGCCGCACAACATTAAAAAATAACACTGTCAAAATCTAAATTCGGCTGTTTAGCCGAATCATATTTGATCTTGTAGGCGGGATTCTTAAATTGAATTAATAAAAGAACAATTTTTTTAGTTAAATTCTTCATAACAAATAAAATCTATTTGAAATATTGATATTTTACATTAATAACCAATTCAAACATAAATTTTAATTGAGTCATTCATTGAGTCTTTAAATTGCGTTCACACATCACAATTATTTTACTCAATTAGCAGTTTTAATGCGTCTTTATAAAAATAAATGGCATTCCAAAAAAGAAAAAAAAAGATAAATACATATAGACTTGCAAAGTAAGCAATTATAAGTCACTGCTAAATAAAAGTAAACTTTAGGTCTGCTATAGACAAGAAAAAACCGATGAAACAAGAGAAAATGAACGCTTATTGTATATATTTAGCACATTCTCTCTCACTCTCTTGTTTTCGTGCAATGAAGTATATTCAGTGAATTGTACTCAATTAATGGAGCAATTTGTACTAATTGTTCAATTAAATAATTGTATTTATTTATGGTATATTGAGCACAATTAAGGCATAAACCTCTTCAACTGGGTATGTCTGAACGAGGTAAAAGGTTTATGTAGAAAAAATTTTTTTTTAAATGTAGCCACTTGTAATAGGCTCAATGGTGATTTTTTTAGAATAAGCCCCGATTTCGAAGTTTCTTTTTTTTTTGTGTGCAGACACGCGCTGGTGGGAAGGGTGGGAACCGCCTGGGAAAAAAGTGTGCAGGAGCTAGTTGGAAACCCCGCCAGTCAACCGATCTGTAATATAAATTATTTTTAATAAGAGCGTTATTTATATTTTAATCATGTCACTCCAAATTAGATGAGAAGTTTGTCGTAATTTCACCCCCGTTCCCTAAATTAGCCAGACTTTTTTCATCAATTCAAAGTCATATAATATTTTTAGCTCTAAAATAATTCATGAATGAATGAACCAATATTTTTAGCACATGTATGTATGTATGTGCAGACTTCAATATGAATGAATGTTGGTTGTAGTGTGTTTCTTTTCATCAGCATGAACTTGAACTCATTTGTCTCGTCATAATCATCATCTTCACCATAATCATTTTAATAGGATTGGCTTACGAACTTAGAGTTTTGTGCAACATGATCTCTGCCACTTAAGAGATGTCAGATTTTTTTTTTGTTGCTGTCAAAGATTTGAGTTGAGATTGAAATTGATTTTGAAATTTGTTAACTGCTACCAAATACTTAAGCCAGACGCAATATTGTGTCGCTCTTTAAAGACATTTTAGGGGTAAATTTCTGTGTGTGCCTGGATTTATGTATTTGCTTCTGGAATGTGTGTTTGCCTCAAGTTATTTGCAGTATTTTCACTTTTCATTAACTATCAGTGATTTTTAAGTTATTTTTACCCTTTCAGTATGCATGATGCCTGTCAAACATAATTGATCTCACTGTCAAATTGAATTCTTGCCATCACAATGAACATAAAGTTCAATATAAGAACGGGATATACATATGTATTTTAAAATAAATGTATTTTAAAACTTAATTTCTAGTCTTTAAATAACATTTTATGGAGTGTTAGAATGAAGTGAAACATAATTAAATTACAAATTTGGAAGATCATTGGTGGGGGGATAAACTTTATACCGGGTTTGAGTGTATTGTTGTTAAATAATAATGATTGTAAAATGAGAAAATGCTACAACTTTGTTAACATTATTTATTCAAACATTCTTTTTAGATTTTTCGAGTCTACTGGTGAGTTGTTTAGCAACAACGAAATGTCGGCGGCATATAGACGGCTGAAAAAATGACAGAAAACATTAAGGTCGATTTTTAGACCTAAAATAGGAATGTATATATATGAAAAATTTTGCTTTTGATTGGAGCAGTCACTATTAAACATAAATCTCGGCATTCGCTCAAAGTCACATCTTGAACGATTACTACATTGTTAGTTAGTAAGCCGATCTTAAATCAAAATAATATCTTCACTTGCACTTAAGGCAGCCTTTTAATTTGTTTAATGGCAAAGCGTTTAAACTAAATTTGAATAACTGCATAACATGTGTGATAATGACTTTGTTTCTCAATGCCAAACAGCTGACGGAGTGTTTCGTTGGAAGGTGTCATTTCAGGATCCGAGATAAAGATAAACATTTCAGCTTCTCCAGTGGTTGCTATCGCACTATTTAGACAGTATTAATTAACCTTGATTAGCATATCGAGTACTCTAATTTAAATGGCGCCCACTCTAAATGAATTGTTGTTTAATTTTAATACGATAATTATTCATTGATTAAGCGATTAATTTCAAAAAATAAAACTAAAAAGTAACACATGCACACACATGCCACGAAGCACCAGTGTGAGAGTGTGTGTGTGTGTGTGCAATCGATTGTTTGGAGGTGTTGGTAGAAGGTGGAAATTTGCAATAAATTGTGACAACTTGTAGACAGAATGTAATAAATTACCAATTAATGCCAGTGCTAAACATCGATAAATCATTTATTTGATATTAAAAACTCGTTAAAACTTGTACACAAATAAGTAAATTTACATATATATGAGTGTGTGTGTGTGTTTGTGTGTGTGCAACTCTGTTTTAAGACCCTTATTAATGGTATCTCCATTTGCAAACATAAATATTTCCATAACCACAAAACGTTATTGCCGTCATTGTGTAGACGGCATGTCAGTTAGTTTTCTTTAGTGAAACAGCGACTAAGTACTCGATTGGGAATTGTATTTGTTTTTCCACATTAAACGCATGCATTAACTAAACAAATTAGCATCAATATTAATTAGAAACTAATCATAATTTCTAATAAGTGACAGCCAACAATTTATGCAAATCCAGCACGCAACACACGTTCAGTTGTTTTGCAGTTTCTCTTTTTTTTTTTTTTTTTTTTTATTCCGCACACTTCAGCGCAAACGTTTACTAAGTGCTACTTGGCACAATTACCTCCATTAATCTCTTTAAACTTTTAATAATTAATTATATGAGAAGGTACGAGACAAATATTTATTAAAGTATTTTAAATAAAACATTACCCGAGGAATTTACACGTGCAGAAAATATTTGGGGCCTGTTCATAATTGCTTTCATTTATACGAAACTTTTGAAAATACAGTAGAATCTTAAAAAAGTTAACCAAAATGTTCCAAGGGGTATTAACTTTTCTGAACTTTAAACTTTTGTAAGCGAGTTTTTTTTTTGGTCGAAAAAATTAATAAATAAAGTATGTAATAAATTTTAAAAGTAATACACAACTTTTTTAGATACAAAATGTTATATATTATTATTATTTATTATTAAAAGGCTTAAGTGGTTTTTATAAGAATAAGAAACTTAGGTTTAATTTGTACTGGGTATTAAATTTCACAGTTGTGCTCAGCGTAAAAAAATGTTTTAAAAAAATGTACACGCTCTAAAAAGTTAACCGAAAAGTTAACTTTTTAGAGCTGCTCGTTGATAATGAAAAAGGTTAACTTATCCGCGTGTTTAACTTTTACGCGAGTAAACTTTTCTAAGATTCTACTGTATTACTGTTAAGGAATTTGCTTTGAAAACCACGGTGGGCTCAGCAAATTCAAATTTTCTTGTGCAAACTCTGAAATTTTCTAGTCTAAGTACTAGTCTAAGAGAAGCTGGCTCTCTTTTTCTAGTGTTTTTCTAGGCAAAGAGAGACAAGAACAGAATTCGTACGCTGCTGCTTAAAATTAAAGTAGTTATGGCGTGGGTGTGAAGCAAGTGTGGGTGCTGATGAGCGACGACATGGTGTTCGCGAAATAGCCATGGTATGTACCCCAGCCAGCAAGTCTTCAACTTTACTTTTCTTGTCTTCTTTAAAAATGTTGATAGCTAAAATTTTATCACAAAAAAAATCTTTCTCAATTTTGAGGAAGTAAAAATCGAACTCAAGCCCCATAAAAATTATTAAAAATATTTTTTGAATCAAAATTTTTCAATAATTTTTTTTATAGAATTTTATAATTATTTTCCTGAAGATGCCAACAAATTGTTATAATTGTTTCAAATTATTTTTATAAAAAACAATGATCTAAAGCTTGAATAATTAATTTAATTAACAATATTCAGAAGATCAAATGGAAAAAAGTTCCACCTGGGTGGGTAACTTTTTTATCAAGTAAAGAAATTTAAAATTTTATAGCTCGGTGGACAACCGATTTGCAGATTTGTCGGCACTTTCCCGTATAAGTTGTAATTTGACAAATATTCGAAACCAAAAAACTGTATAGAAAACCCCTTCCCACGGAGGGGTAGTTTATGAAACGTTTCTTTGGCAAATTATGTATAGATATTTGCCAAATAAGATCTTAACAAACATGATACATAAATTTTTTAAAAGTAAGTCCGCCAAAGTAAACATTCGTAATAGGTATTTTCGTGGTTATTTTTTTAACGTTTCTCTTTTTGTTTTTTTTTTTAGACTATACAAGTCTAACGGTTTGCAATACTGAAGAGGTTTCGTTGAAAATTGTTAACTGGATAGTGTCAAAGGTATATACACTGGACACTAAACAGACAAATTAGCAACATTTAATCCTGACTTATTTAGATTTGCAAAAATAAATGATCTGTTTTTATGTTATTATTTTTGTGCTTAATCAAACGTTCACAAACACTCCCCACTTTCGTTTTTCCACCCACCAATCCCTTTTTCCTATTTTCCCAGTTCGAGCACAATGCAATGCATATATAGGGATCATCCCCTGAGTACTGGTCCCAATCTAAAAAAGAAAAAAAGCCAACACCCTTCATCAGTTAATCAGCTTTCGCCGGTTTGAGCGGCGTGGTTGTTAGTTGTTACCAGCACGGAAGAAAGCGTTAGTAACTCTTGACTGTGCAGTCGCTGGACCCATGTCAATATTTCACAACAGAACCTTCTTCGCCAGCAACTGCAGTTTTGGGGAATCATTAGGGCGATTAAAGTGGCGATCTCATGAACCCTCCTGATGAATCGGTGAATCGCTACTATAAGCTCCAGGGTGATTATTCGCCATTTGCTGCTGACTGCTCTCAGGTTGAGCAGCCTTCTTCGGTTAAAACGTAGAGATTGTTGTTTGATACCATAAGTTACCTGGAAGGTAACCTTGGTACTACTTGATTATAAGCCTTCGCCTTCATGGCCAGTAATGTAAATGTGTCTCAGCATACCTTTTCTCTCACATCAAAACTTTCTTTGTAAAAAGCCGCCCTTTTGGGAAGTCATTGCAGCTGCTTAAAGCAGTGTCTTTAGAAAGCATTCTCCATGAAATCGTTTAGTTGGTACAATGAAATGTATCAGTTAGGTTAGGTTAGGTTGAATGGAGAGGTTCGTCTGCCCATGTCTTACGACATGTACCTAAGCCAATATAGGCTTGTTGTGCGCTCCGTGGGCTCAACCGTGAACCAGTTTGACTTATAGGTCTATAGGAACTCCTTGTCATTCACAAAGTTCCTTAGTTTCCTCCAGCATACGCCCCGTAATTGGGTTATGTCTGGTAAGGTGTCTCTCCCAAGATGTCGGGATCGTATTTGTGAGAAGGCGGGGCACTGGCATAAATAGTGCTCCAATGTTTCGCTTTCCTCCCCACAAGCTCTACATTCATCTCCTCCCGCTATTCCTGTGCGGTTAAGATGTGCCAGTGAGAGTTGAGAGTGGCCTGTCAGAACTCCCATTAATCTACTTAATTCGGGATTGCTGTATCCCCCCCATAGGATTCTTGTATTTCAGTTAGTTGGTACAGTGAAACTTGACTGCTGGCCTGTCTGACTGTTTATATAGAAGGTTTATATAATTTTATTGTGAAGCCTTCGAACAGGTATTCAGGCATCAAAGTGTTCTTGCTTAGGGGTGCTGTTGTCTCACAACAGATTCTGTTTTACATGAAACCAAATTTTGAACAGTCATTAAGGCCAGTTAAAGGTCCGATAATGTTTATAGAGATCGGACAATGGGTTTTTAATTCCCAGTGATTTGAGGAACAACAGCGCATTAAAACTCAGACAATTTCCCCATCAAGGGAGCTATTGCAGAATCAAGACAAATGAAGAAAACAAATTGCCAGAAATATTCAAATAACAGCTCAATTTTATTCATATAAAGTCTACTTCACGTCACGTGCAATTCAGTCACTGTTCTCTTATTCAAACTTAAAAGTATATGGACTGTACGCAAGCAACTATTTTAGGAAAAAGACCATAATTTTATCAGTGTAATGGATTAACACCATAATGGCAGTGCTGTTGGTGAGATATTGCTCTTAATATTAATAGTGACACTTAATTGAGTAGAAAAAACAAAACCCTGACATAGACACGGTTCCAAATGTCGAACATGAAACGAACAATAAGCATAACAATGACATTGGCGACAAAGTCAACGTTTAACCTTAACACCGACGCCAATTGCAACCACAGCAAATGACATTTTGACACAAAAGTGAACAAAAAAAAAAAAAACAAAAAACAAAAAAAAACAGTTCCGTTGGCAAATTGTTACGAGTTGGTTATTTGTTAAAAAATAAAAAATAAAAATAAAATAAAATGTCTTAAATGTGAATAGTGGTTGAGTGAATGTGTTTCGAAATCGAATCATACCAAACATGGCAAGTGCAAATTTATTCACTTGAACGCTGAGCAGCAGCTTTTGTTGAATTCGGATTATGAATCTGCGCTGTTTGAATTGAATTGGTGGTACTCTAATGAAAATCTCTTTCTACTGTTGGCAAATGTCATTTGTATTTAATTTCAACAAGTCACTCAGCCTGCTGGTGGAAATTTGTTGCGGCTGGCGCCAATTCAAATTGTTGATCTTGTTCGTTTGCTCGCTCGCTCTCTCGCTCGTTCGTTAGTTTGTTTGTCTCTCTGTCTGTCTGTTTGTTTATTTGTTGACTGGCACCGGTGAAAACAATTGTTACGTGAGTGAAACGCTCGCATAGTGCGCCGTATTTTTCTTCCTACTTGAATCGAATTTGTGTGCGAATAATTCATTTAATTTAATTTAATTATAAACGGAGTATTTGTTAATATTTCTCGGTTTGTGTTGATACATTCTGTTTTGCAGTTATTCGCTTTGGAATACGCTAATTTGGATCGGAGTAATTAATAACCGACGACTTAATGTAATCTTATTAGAATTTGCATTCATATAAAAGGAATTTAAATATTTTGCAAAATGAAGACAGGTGAAATTAACAAAGATTAATCACAACCATATGTTGGTTGTTGTTGTGTATTATAGTAACAACTGATTGGCAAAATATTAGTCATATGAAAAAAAAAAACAAATTCTTTTCCAATTGACCACTTCTTGTGTAAAACAAATAATTTTTGTTGGAAAAGAGGAAGAAGAATTTGATGCGCATTTTCCATCGTTCTAAAAACGCATTATTTTTCAACATTATTACATCGACTGTCTCGGTTGTCCACCTGGATTATAAAAATTTTACTTTTCTGTACTTAATTGATATTGATTAAGAAGTGAGAAACCAAGAGTGGAACTTGAGCCTGAAAAAGTAATTTAATGTAAAAAATTATTACATATTGCTGATTGCGATTTTTTAACACTTGCTCTCAAAAATTATCATGGGCTAAATGCTGATAAGAAATTGTGCTTAAAGGGTATGATACGCGGGTCGCCAGTCATGAACCGGCCCACTTGGGTCCTAGAAAGGTATCGTTGTGATCAAAAAAAGGTTTGGGGTAGGTTGATGTGAGGCTTATGAAAGCCCATAGCGAAGGTTTGTTGTTGGCTACCTGGATTTATTCACAATAGTTTTGACTCATAGGTCTATAGGAATTCAGTGTCGTATGCAAAGCTCATTCGTTTTCTCCAGCATATAAACCATACTTGAGTTGCGTCCGGTAGCGCGTCGCTCCCTAGATAACGGGACCGTATTTGTGTGAAGGCGGGGCATTGGCATAAAAAGTGCTTCAATGTCTCACTATCCTGACCCACATTCTGTGCAATCATCTCCTCCCGCTATTCCTATGCGAGTAGTCATCAGCCTGGGTTCGAAGCCAATTGGGGTACTGATGAGCGACGTGGTGGTCCTGAAACAGCCATGGTATGTACCCCAGCCAGTAAGTTTTCAACTTTACTTTTCTCATGTTCTTTTATCTAGGTCGTCACTGTATTTTTTGCGACACAACTTTGAGACTACTTTGGAAATGCATAGCAAATGAGCTGGCCAGCGTGGAGTCTGCTTTAAGCATCCTGCACTCGAAATCAGTGATAGTTCCATTTGTCAAATAGCAAATATGCTATTTCACAAATGTGTCAGCTTGCAACACACGGTGCAGCTTGAAATTAATACCAATATATACTAACAAATGTTTAAGTATGACTCGTTGATCACGTGTCTCTTGGGTAACTAAAATATAAAGGTGGGATCACACGATTGCCGTAATGCACCAATTTTTTTTAATATTTTGTATGCCAACAATTTATTGGCTCAGTGGCAACCTTCGCTATGGTTGTCGTTCCTATTTGTCCCAATCAAATACAAACCTGATGCGACAACCCTGTGAACACTTGACATACAACTATTTACCAATAAAAATTCTAAAAATGCAATAAAAATTCTAAAAGAAGAGAATACGCGCCAATAATATACATGTTTCAAAATTGTTTAAACGCGTCTTCCAAACATAATTTTTGTTTTTCAGTCAATAAAATTCAATTGTTGTTACTATCATAACAATTGTAAAATTCTGGCAGTTTCAAGACCTGAGAAAGTCTGGTCAGGGGACAGAAAACGGCCAGCCCGCACAACATTATAATAATAGCCGAAGCAATTTTATTCCTTTATAAGCAACAAACCATATTTTTAACTCCTTTTCTTTTATTTTTGCAAAACAAAGTTTGTCATCAGCTGCAACAGCTGATTCTCAGAGTTGCCGTATAAAATCGTACACAATCGTGTTACCATAATGCGGCAATTATTGTTACTAAATTGTTTTGCGCCAATTTGCGACAATAAAATTTCTTCAGTAAAATGCGACAATCATGTCATGGCAGAGAATTTGATTGGGACACATTTTTTATTGTGCTCCATCTCAGCCCAATATAAATTGTGTAAAATTGATGCATTGCCGCAATCGTATGATCCCACCTTTAGTCTTGTGTATGGGACATCGAAAATAAATAAATAAAAACAATATTTTTCACTTTTAGCTCCCTTTTTTATTTTTGCTAAACAAAGTTTGTCATCAGCTACAGCAGCTGTTTCTCAGAGTTGCCGTATAATATATCAATCGTGTGACCATAATGCGGCAATTATTGGTACTAAATTGTTTTGCGCCAATTTGCGACAATAAAATTTCTTCAGTAAAATGCGACAATTATGTGATGGCAGAGAATTTGATTGGGACACATTTTTTATTGCGCTCCATCTCAGCCCAATATAAATTGTGTAAAATTGATGCATTGCGGCAATCGTGTAAACCCACCTTAGAATGCTTAAGGTGCTTAAGAGCTTCAAAATATTGCAAGTTAGGGCCTCTCCACATGACCATGACCAAACCTCTTATTCTAGTTTGTAAGCGTCATATTATTAATTATGAATGATACTTTTTTGCAGCAGCAGCATAAATACTTTTCTAAATACATACATGCATTTATTTATTGGTAAGGAAAAAACTAACAAAATCAACAAGAAAATTCAATTAAATCTTGGCCAGAAAACTGCCGGACCACACCGTCCGTCACATGTCTAGTGAAAAGTATTAAAAGGATTGATCCAGTTTATAAGTCGACATTTTCTTAATAACATCATCAATTAAAAAAAAGAAGAATAAAAAAGAATAAATATGCTGCTAAAAGAATTTGTTACCAAATACTCTGCTGCCTTCAAACGTCCGTTTGATAACTAAGTAAAAATGTATGCATGTTCGTACGTAAATGCATACTTGTGTTCCTTTTATGCAAATGAGTACAAATAAGTTTTTAGTTCAGTGTATGAAAAGAAGAAAAGCAAATCTGTTCAAAAATAAAATTCTAAGGATTAATTTTGACAACACTCCTCTGTTGTAATTGTCAAATGCAACATGTAGGCTGGAGTTAAACTATGAATGCATTTTGTTAAATTGAAAAAGAGTTCAAATAGAAACGCGAGGGTATGATGCTGATTTTTTTTTTTTTTAAGACGATAATGAAATAGAGCAACAAAAAAAAAAACAAATAACATGTTGCACTCACTCTGTACTAAAAGTTTGGGGCAGATACTGCGCTGAAGCAACACATGCGAACAAAACACTTTAAGCACTCACTGGCATTAGTTTGACATTTTATAATCTGGTGTATTTGAGTCGTTTATTACAAACAGCAGAAAATCAAAAAAAAAAAAAAAAAGCTTGTGTTAAGTACAGATATTTAAATTTAAGACATGCATCATCTTTCTTATCGTCTACATCATCGGTATCATCAATATCGCTACAAAAAATAAAAGCACTTGAAAAAATTTGTGGCAGCAAGTAGTTCTTCTATTAAAGACTATTTTTTTTTTCTTTTTCAAAGGAAAAGTAAGTAATTAATTACGTTACAAAATTAAAAGATTATGTGACGTTTTGTTATCACATAACGAACGGCACTTTACTCCAAGATCTTAGCATATCAGCTGTTTCTTTCATCAGAGATGGGACTATGACACTATTTTTTAAGTTTATGGACATACTACTACACACATACTTCATGTATGTGTGCAGAAGGAAGCAGCCATGCTGGCTATCAACATCTATGGAAGGGAGGGACTGAAAGAAGGTAATCTTATTGGTCATCTAGCGATCCTGAGGGGATTCAGAGACGTTTTGCATATGTCTCGGTCGAGTGATCACATGGATTCCATACTCTGCTTCGGTAGAAAGTAAAGGGTCTTCTTTCCTACAAGGGGAGAGGGGTACTCAAACCCAATATGGCTACGAGATGACTCACAAAAATGGTACACTGAAGGATCCAAGTCGATCCAGGAAGTGGGAACGGGAATAGTGGGACCTAGGGCAGGCAGTGCAGTAACACTTGGCAGGGACACCACAATTTTCCAGGCGGAACTATATTATATACTGGAAGCTGTAGGGGTCCTATCCGAAAGGGAATACAAAGGAGTCAGAATCAAGATACTCGCCGACAGTCAGTCGCTACTCAAAGCCCTGAATAGCTATACGTTCACATCCAGGACAATACTGGAATGTCACGACAAGCTAAATGAACTGGCCACTCACAATCAGGTTACTCTGATATGAGTGCCAGGTCATGAGGGGCACAAGGGTAAAGAGTTGGCTGATACCTACGCAAAAAGGGGAGCCAATGGGGCTTTCATTGGAACCACTCCATCCTTTGGCTTTAATAAGCTCCTTCTCAAGGGGGAGATCAGAAAATGGACAACACCCATCACAGGAAAACTGTGGAACGACACTAGGGGTCTGGATCTCGCTCTAAAACTAAAAAGAAAGAATCTAAGGACACTGTGTGGGGCGCTAACAGGTCACTATACCTGCAGGAAGCAACTGCACAGAATGGGACTATCCAGTACGGCAACCTGCAGATTTTGCGGAGAAAAAGAGGAGACAATGGAACACTTGATTATTGAATGTGTGGCACTAGGCCACAGAAGATACAGGCTGTTGCAGGCCTATACATTGGGTTCACAGGACTTGCAAGGGCTTCCACAGAAGGAGCTAATACTGTTGCTTGATGTATTAAACTCGTGAGGGAAAAGGGTTGCACAATAGATCATTCTTGGTCGCAGTGCAAAGGGCCATCCTGGACACTTCAAATAACAACACATACATACAATGAAGAAAAGCCTCTACCAGCTCCCAGGAGATCTCCACTTGGAAATATCCGAGAATAAAATGAACCCGGTCAGATATTTCCTCAGTGCCAAGTAGTGCTGCTTTGTTCCTTAACTTTGATTTCAGAAGCCAGAAATTATATTTTGCCTGAAAGTGTGATTTAAAATTTTATATACGAAAACGATTTTTTTCTCTCAGTGCTCAACTAATCTAGCAGAAAGAAATAAAACTTGAACCAACTTCAAGTGTATGAATCCAGTCATTGGAGTTGCTCTCTTCCTCCAGCAATGCGTGCGTACATTTGTGTGATTTCTTGGCAGCCAAGACTATTTTTAATACTTTACTGGCTGCTGATGACTGATTGACGACAAGATATTTGACAGCCGCTCTAATCATGGTTGTCACATCTGTTGTTTTGGATGAGTATTCAAAAGTCTGTCCGTCTGCACCGGCTTGTGAATTTTGCATGATGTCTCGTGTTGAATGGATGGATATGCGTGCAGACTTTTAGACTTTTTATTAGATGCCACATTTTTCTAACTGTATATTGCAGAGTAGAAATGAAAAAGAAAATATTAATTTGTTGCTGTTGCATCTATTTTGTTAATGGCACGTTGCCTGCCGTCATCAGTTGAATGAATTTTCCGTACAAGTTTTTATTTTATTTAAAACTACAAAAGTTCAGTATCTCCATCCAATGCAACTCCAATGCAATAAAATTGAAATGTATCATTCGTTCAGGCGTTGCAGCATTCGTTCCCCATGCGACACTGTTCGAACATACAAATGTGTTAAGCGCCCCTTACGTCTAAGTTTTTCTCCTGCCTAAAATTGTTGTTCACTCATAAATATGTTTTTTTTTATTAAAATGTTTTGTGCTTCAATTGTTGTCATTGTTATATCTTATTGTTGTCTTTTATCTTACATCAATCTAAGAACTAAGAACACAAACGAAAGCAGTGTTCTGAGACACATTTAGTGTCGAAATAATTAAAAACGATTTGTTGCACTAAAATTTCTAATGAAAAGCATCACAATTAAATCGTTTCGCATGAAATACAAATGAATTGAGACAGATGGATAAAATTTTGTTTTTGGGAAATCTGCCTTTGGAAAAGTTTTCGTTAAACGAACAACAACAACAACAACAAAGCAATCCAAGTTCTGAATTGATATTGAGGTCATGCATCCATCATAATTTTAATTTTTATGACACACATCCATCTGCTCACAAACACAAACACAAACACACACCACATATTACATTTTAGCTGGTGTCATTTGAAATGAAAATTTGACAGTTAAGCATTAAAAACTTTTACTTTACTCCGCCTGACTGTGAAGAAGTTTTAAACACCAACTCACCATAAATGCTGAAAATTTGTTAGATGTTCCTTAATTTCTGGAATTTTGCAAGACACTCTTCAAGATCTCTGGATTTTTATTAAGAATGGCAGATAGCTTGTTTAATGTGACAGTTTGCTATAGATTTAATTATATTCAGATTCCTCCTAAGCAAAGGTGCAGCTTTGCATATTGCAAATGGCACTTGAAGCATATGAGCCATTTTAATTTTAGAGTGATTGATGTCTGTTCAACTCCTTCCTGCTAGTAATACGGTATGTTTTAGAAGCAAATAGCTTAATTTGAGAAAGTCATTGCAACATCAAACGTATCAAAATAGATTTATTGCGGTCATATTTGAGCAAATACTTATCCCAATTAAAAAAACGTGACCCCTACTTTTTTCTTAAACTTTATTATAGATAAATAATATGCATTTAAACAACTAAAAATGCATATACACTCCCAATGTAAAGAAAAACTCCGGAAAAAAACATAAAAGCTCTAAATTTCACTGGATCATATTCTCAGGTTATGTTTGCTCAACTGCCCAAAATGAAATATTCAGTGAAAAATTATTTGATTTTATACAGACCTGTGTGCCAAAGCAAGTGCAAATATCTCATAATTGTGACATTTGCTCGTTGAGCAAACATAACCTCAAAATATGCTCTTGTAAAATTTAATGATTTTATGTTTTTTTCCGCTGTTTTTCTTTTAGTTTACGTCTGTTATTGTATTCGTGTGCATTTTTAGTTGCTGCTATGCATAGATTTATCCAAAATCAAGGCTACCAAGAAAGTAGTGGTCACGTTTTTCTTTGGCAAAATTTGATAAATATATGTTCATAGCTAACTATACCAATAGAAGATTACAAAATCAAAAAAATTTCTAAATCAGAAAAATTTCAAAATAAGAATATTATAAAATCAGTAAATTATTCTAAAAATTCGAAAGGCACCATAGTAATGAAATTATTGATTTTTTCATCGAATGAATAAATGTTTTTAACTAAAACTCTTACTTTTGCAGTTTGCAATGTGAACTCCAGAGTTTACAGGAAAGGATAAATTTGAAAACATTTCACAAAATTGTTGTTGTGGGTTTGCACAAGAACTAAAAAATTAAACGTCATACAAGAACGCCTCGTTTTCTCAGACGCTGAAAGTTTATTTGAAAAAATTTTGTACCGAAAACCAAAAAATGGTTGAAAAAGTTGTTGTGTTTTTCATATAGATTTTTGTCTTGTGTTGCGAACTAGAAAATTAGAGCAACCGTTGTTCAAAATTTTAAAGTTTTTATCTGAAAAACGCTGCATTTAATTTGACCCCATGACTTAATGATCTATTTTTAAATTGCTGTTGATCAGTTACACATTTTAAGCAGCCCAATTTAACAACATTTGCTTTAGCATTAGTACTATAATATTCTCAATGAAATTATTTAATTCAACCCCACCTTCTTTTTGATTGCATTGGAAGCAGTAAAATTTAACTTGTTTTCACTGCTGTTTAATTGATGTCCGCAATTTGTTCGATATGTCTTCTGGATTAATATAATGCTTTAGCAGCAATTACTCCATATCAAATTATTAATTATGAATATGGTAGCTCAAGTGACTTGCCTTTCAATAGCAATAATCATTTGATTTGAATAAACAATTCATAAATTAAGTCAGGAAAACAGAACTTACTGCCGTTTTTTTTTTAATACAATTACCATACAAATACTGACAAATGATTTAGCATAAAATTTTAATTTTTCAAAAATTTAATTAAGCAATAGTAAATCAAAAGCATGCTACACAACGCAATAGGAGACTCTAGAGCCAGTCTAGAGCAAAGCAGAAATTGTTAGAAAAATCTAAGAAAATAGTAGGCTCAAGACAGATGCATCTAACGGGAACTGTACAGGACAATTTACACTATTATAATCTACATTCTATACTTTATTGCTGGTGCTACTGCTTTAAACCCTAACTTAGCCGATTATAGGGCTATTTCTTGTAGAAACGCCCAACTCTTGCGCCTGCAATTGTAAATAATTAATTACAGATTTACATAAATTTCCTCTAATGGGACAATCAATCTAGTTTGGGAGACAAACAAGAACAGTGCGGAAAGATACATAATATTAAGATAAGACAATAATTTATGGCCACTGTTTAAGAGTAACAAGTAACACCTCAAACACTCGTACTGATACATCAACCAGAGGTAGTAAATCTTAGTAAAAAGTAAAGAAATTTGATACATGTATTTAGCTGTTTGTAAGTAATTTGTAAGCAGTAATAAACAAACTTAAACTTAATTATTATTCTCTTTTTTAAAAAAAAGGAATTCAATATTTATTTCTATTTTCTACATCATGCATTATAATCATGTTAAGAACGTGATTAACAAATTATTGCCAATTCGACACGATATTTATGGCCATAAACAATGACCATTTCGATTATGTCTTTAACTCTGAAATTTATTCATAATTTAATAAACCCATAATTATTCATTTCACTTCATTTTGTATGTGTATTTTTAAATGTGATTTTCTTTGCTCCCACATTTAATGCAGATATGACAAATGTTTGTCATAATTTAATGTTAGTGCTCCTGCTGCACCACAAGAACATGACTCTGGAACAAAGTTGGAATGCAATAGTCATTACCACCGATATTTAACGTTTTATGCATATTAATTGCAAACATAAAAATAAATAAACAATTATTTAAATATTCATTGACTATTGTGCAAAAAAGACTTCTTCACCATGAAGCTTGTCAATTTTTCTCAGTGTGCTCAATGGTCAAAAATGTTTTTCTTAATTTCACACACTTTAAAATTGTGCAATTATTTATTTAAACTCTTTGTTTGCTTAACAGTTATTATATAATAACTCATTCAAAAAATGTCATGCCTCTGGTGAGAAGGTGTCAAAATTATTTATAAAACTGTTGGCTGATATTGATGCAAACTACGCGCCAGCACTGTCTTAGAATTTTAAGTATATGTATGCACATTTCAGAAAAGCTTATGATTTTCACTGCATATTTTTATGCCCTTCGCCATAGGCGTTTGCAATTTCCGCAATTTTAATTTTTGACCCCATAAAGTAGAATGAACTAATATATGTACATATGTGCATTTTTGTAAAAACAAAAAAAAAACGTGACCACAATTTCTTGTTTAACTTTTTTTCCATCCATATCAACAACTAAAAATATATATATGTATATTCAGTTGAATGCAACAACACTTAGCAACGAAAAGAAAAACAATAGGAAAAGGCGTAGAAATATTAAATTTCACTATAGCATATTTTGAGGTTATGTTTGCTCATGGAACAAGTAAAACATTTCGACCGGATTTGTAGTTACTCTTGCAGAGTTTTCATCAGATCAAATAATTTTTCGTTGTAAATTTTGTATTTGCTCGTTGAGCAAACATAACCTTAAAATACGCTCTTGTGAAATTTAACTTTTTAATATTTTTCTTCTTTTCGTTGTTATTTGTTCTATGCTGGGTCGGTTTGTTGGCACAGAAACTTGTCCATATTGTGTCATCGATTTTTCGATAGTTTTTTGCTTGAGGAAAGAAAGTTCAACTACGACTTATCAAAAAAGTAGTTCTCAAGCCGCCCGATCTAATTTTTTTTTTATATTTTTTTTGCATGGGATCTCCTTCAGAAGGCATTTTAAAGGGTAGGTTTATAAAAAAAAGAGTATTGGTGAGAAAAATTATTGGGAATCGGTCATACATTTGACTGCTCTACGGCCACTTTGGGGTAAATTGTTGAGGCGTCCTCAATAATTTTTTCTACTAAAAATTTTTCCGAACACATGGTCTCCATAACACGCCACCTTACGGGGGGTTTCCAATACAGAAAAGGAAATTACAAATCGATGCCTCGAAAAAGAAACTCTTTTTCCTTCTACCAAAGGTTGCAAGAAATCGATGACACAATATCGATTGCTGAGTTGACCCATCCTTAGTTATTTGTAGCCATGTACAACAAAAGTCAGCAACAAAATAGTGGTGCTGTTATTTTGATCATAGTTGCCAATGTGGCCGTAACTTTAGAAATTTCTTTTAGGAGCTTTATTACAACTTGCCGTTTGCTGAAAGTAGGATTTTATCGAGCAAATAACCCATTCTTCATTATTAAAACTTCCCTTTAACCAAAAGTGAGTGTTAACTTTACCAGAACAACGTTACCGTTTGGTGGGTGGAACACGAAAATGTGCATGGGTGTACGTCTGGCGATGAAAATTTGCCACTTAGAACATACATGCCCGATAGTGTTATATACCCACTGAAAGGTCAAAGCTGGTCCATTGCACATTTTAATGTTCCATCCAACTTCCACCCACTATAAATCCACCCCTGAGTAACAACTGAATATAAACTTGTTTCTACTGTATTTTCTAAAATATTTCTTCTTTATTTATACGCCAAAATTCTGACAAATCAGCAAATGCAGGTCGCTTTGTAGACTTCTTCTCTAAATATTTCCGTTTTCAAATTTTGTGCACACTCAATATTTTAGAAAATACAGTAGAAACAAGTCATACACCGCCGGGGTTTTCCACGCAGCAAGACAACTAAGACAAGTAAAAAAATCTAACAAAAATAAAACATTTTCATATTTTTTTTAATATTTATTATGTTCTTTCATATATTTAAAAAAAGAGTTAATTATTTTTATTTATTAATTATTAATTTTAATTAATTAATTATTTTTATTAAATTTTTATTATATTTATTTTTATTATATTTTTATCAAATTTTTATTAAAAAACAAAGAAAATTAAAATAAATATATTTTTTAACTGTGCTCAACATTACTGTGGAACTCAGTTAACAGAGGTGTGGGACGTATTTAACTCACGAGTTTATCTTCACACCCTTACCCCCAATTTTTGATTTGGATTTTAAATGCCATTTCAATTTAAATTTGATTTAAATACAAAATTGAGTCAAACAGTTGCTATTTAAATCAAACTTAAACGGCCTGCCGTGCCCATATAAAATCGATTTAAGTTTTTCGTACTGCCATATGATTTTGACAGTTTGGTTTTGTTCTGCAAATTAAGAAAAGTGCACGTTTTTTTAATTTTGTTTCATAATTTGATTTTTTATTATTTCCAGAAGGTAATCAAGTTGTGTGGCAGTGAAATTGGGAGTCCTTTTATCACTTTTGCTACTCATTTCAATAATTTTTACAAAACAATTTATTATTTTTTAAACTTTTCACAAATTTATTTGCTTCCAAATTTGTTTAAACAGCTGTTTTTTTTATTGAGTTATCGATAATCTTTTGACACTTACATTGTGCTGCCGTACTTTTATTACAATTAATTACCAAAAATAATTTTAGACTGTAAAACAGAAAGCTATTTTAAATCCAACTTAAATTTTGAGTTAAATTTACTGATTTTGTATTTAAATTCCAAGTCAAAAATCGGGGGTTAAACTATCTGTCACAATCACCTATGTATATACATATGTATGCTTTTTTCACTTTGGGTCAATAAACGATAATTTGTTAAAATTATTTTCTACACAACTGAAGAAATTTTTTAAGAAATCGACCAAAAAAGAAAACTAAACCAATAAAAATATTTAAAAATGAAAAAAACTGAACGCCACTTCATTTATCATGTGTTCATTATTATTGATTTATTTATAAACTTTTTTTTAAATCTTTTGAAATGATCAATATCAGTGATCAATGAGAATGTGAGCAAATAAAAATAAATCACAGAATATCATCAATTGAGATCGTCACCATCATCATCAGCCGCAGCAGCAGCAGCAGCTCCAACACCATTCTGATCATTATTATTGCCGAATGGTACCTAAAATTCCATTGAGTGCGATTTTCAGAAAATATATTTATAAAAAAAAAAAAACAAACAAAAAACGCACTTGACTTTATTTCTGCAGTGGCTTTAGATTTAAAACGCCGTTTAAAAGTTTAAAAAGAAAGCACGAGGTGTGTGTGGAGAGTGTTCACACACCCAGCTCAAAAGTGACTCAATTCAGAATTTAAATCTTGGGCCTATATCCTTAAGTACAATACACTTTATTATGAAAATTAAAAATAAATATAGTGTGGCTCATAATCTGTATGGTATCTTTTCGTTCTGAAGTCTTTTTGGTTTTCAAGTGCTGAAAAATTTAAATTTTTATAATGAGTCACTTTTGAGCTGGATATGCAATATAGTTAAAAGAATCTAGAGGAAATCTCAATATAAAAGCAAAATTCCTGTTCCTAATGTATTATGCTCAAACTTGTTGTCTATTATATATATCTATTTCAGTACAACAAAAAATTTAGAAAAAATATTTTTACATAGAAGAATTAGAAAGGTTCTTAAGCACGAATTTACTTTTATAGTGAACTACATGATTTACAATCGTTAATAATTCTATTGGGTTTTCTAGTTAAATTTTTACTTCCTAAAAATTGAGAAATACTTCTTGTGATAAAATCCTGAAGTCCTGAATATTTTTACAAGAAGACAAGAAAAATAAAGTTACAGGTTGTTTCACTAACACCATGTCGCTCATCAGCATGCAAATTCGCTTGCATGGTATGTACCCCAGCCAGGTAGCCTTCAACTTCACTTTTCTTGTCTTCTTTAAAAACATTGATCACTTCAATTTCAATCAACAAAAAATCTTTCTCAACTTTGAGGAAGTAACAATTGAATTAAAAAGCCCAATAAAATTAGCCAGATCAAGAACTATCATGCAAATGCATGTCTCTGTTCGCAAACTGCAAAACAAAATCTAATCGGACTCGAAAATCTTGCAAAAAATTACATACACGTATTAATAGATATTTTTATATAAAGTTAATTAATTTCTATTATTTGAACTTTTTCTGATATAATTATTTCTGTATTAATTTTATCAGGCTCAAGTTCTTTCTATATTATCTTTGTCTAATTTAATTAATATCAATCACAAAGATAATATAGAAAGAACTTGAGCCTGATAAAATTAATACAGAAATATTTTTATATAATTTATAAACCAGAATTTCCACAAATTCTGGGCTCTAAATGACTGGGGCTGGGGTCCAACAGCAAACTCTTTAGACCCTTATATTTAGTTTTGTTCAATTTATCTCTCAAAATTCCATTGTCAATGTTTAAAATCTGATGAACAGAACGTTCGTTACAAAACTCAGAACTTTTTTACGAACTTAAACTTCCCACTGCAGTCTCGCTTGTTTGAAAGCTTGTTTTTTTTTTCTTTATAAGCAATCTTTCACGTTATTGTTATTAAAATGTTGACTCTTTTCGTTTTTATAGAACCAACACCTACACACAACACACACACACACATATTTTTTTAATGCACTGTGGAAAAATTTCTTCACATCGCTTGTTATTTCGGCGATTGTTGTGGCCTTTTGTATTGTTTTATTTAATTTCTTTAAATAAGGAACTTTTAATAAATATTTCTTTATTCGTTTGAGAGATGACTATCTAATAAATCTCGAGCTCAATTGTTTTTATCATTTCGATCGTTTTATCAGATTTTCAGTCAGATTTGTATTGTATTGTGTGCGCACTGTGATTTCTGTCTGCTCTTTTTTTTCTTTAATTCCTTGATCATTGATCATTCCGAGTACTTTTGGTTTTTATGGGCTGTCTACGGAAGAGATTTACATATAACATGCATTATGTATGCATGTGTGTGTGTGTATGCATTTTGTAGGTGTCTTTTTATCCGATATTTGTAATGTAGTATTCTGAGAAATATTTTGGTGCATTTTATGATCATGTTTTGTGATGTCAATTAAATTGTGTTCAGGTTCACTGACCTACATCAGGTATTAGATACTGAATTTGGGGTATGTATTGTTTTAAGTTTTCAAGTGTGTGGTCCTCAAACACCAGAAAAAAGATATAAAAAATAATATATTTTATTTGAGATTGAGAGCAGTAGTGGCATATTTTAATTGAAGCTGTATAAAATTTCAATTAAGATAGTTTTTAGATGCCGGAGTCTTTAATTCGTTCATCTTGCTTGGTTCAGGGCAGAGCCCGCGGATGGTGTGTAGAGCTTTTTGCCCACCGCCTCCTGGGATGGCACACAAGGGTGGGGTGGCCGGTCTCACGACTTTCAGCCCCTAAAACACATCATAACATAACATAACATAACATAACATAACATAACATAACATAACATAACATAACATAACATAACATAACATAACATAACATAACATAACATAACATAACATAACATAACATAACATAACATAACATAACATAACATAACATAACATAACATAACATAACATAACATAACATAACATAACATAACATAACATAACATAACATAACATAACATAACATAACATAACATAACATAACATAACATAACATAACATAACATAACATAACATAACATAACATAACATAACATAACATAACATAACATAACATAACATAACATAACATAACATAACATAACATAACATAACATAACATAACATAACATAACATAACATAACATAACATAACATAACATAACATAACATAACATAACATAACATAACATAACATAACATAACATAACATAACATAACATAACATAACATAACATAACATAACATAACATAACATAACATAACATAACATAACATAACATAACATAACATAACATAACATAACATAACATAACATAACATAACATAACATAACATAACATAACATAACATAACATAACATAACATAACATAAACGATTCAGTATCAAGCCTCCCTAGAGGCACTATCATACATAAACAAATATAATTGAAATTTTTAGCGCTTCGGAAATGATAACTTTAATAATCGTAGTGGAACTTTTTTTCTTTCTCATGGCAAGCACTATCGGAAGATTTATGGCACAACCTTGACAAAACGACCCTACCTATTATACTTTAAATATAAATTTAAAAAAAAACGAAATTTTTTAACGTATTAATTCAGGTCCAAAAATGAACTTTTTCAAAAACGTTCATTTTGAAAAGGTTCATTTTTGGACCTGAATTAATACATTTTAAATGGCTCTTAAAGCAAATAAATAATTAAGTTCATATTTGAAATTGTTTAACACAATAATATTTTCTAAGCCTCTTTTGAGGTTTTGGACAGTAAAAAAAATAAAAAATTATATTGTAAAGCAAATTTTCAGGTATAATGGGTCCGCCATCTAACTTCTTTTACAACTAGTGCTTATTTCGTGAATGGTAACACTTAGCACATGTCTGATTTGACAGATAATTAGTTTTATCCTTCCGCTGGACGCAAAAAAAAAATCATCTTTGCAGCTGAAGCTCATTTTGATCTTGGCGGGTATGTAAACAAGCAAAATTGTCGCATTTGGGGCATAGAAAACCCCCGCACGCACACATTGAAAAACCGACGCATCCAAAACGAGTCACTGTTTGGTGCGGATTTTGGTCCAGAGTCATAATTGGGCAATTTTTCTTCGAAAATGAGCAAGAAGTGGCCGTTACAGTCTATGGCGATCGTTATCGGGCCATGTTGAACAAATTCTTGTTCACAAAAACTGAAGAGAATGATATGGGCAACCTTTGGCGCTACGTGCTACACAGCCGAAGCTACAATCGATATTTTGCACCGTTTTCAAAAAAAAAAAAAAGTTATTTGGTGGATTCTTTAGATAACTTTTCTTCAAATTTCTTTGATTACACAGTGTGAGAGTGAAGAAATTTATAAAATAAAAAACATATGTATGGACATCAAAAATCTAATTTGACTCACATTACAAATGAAATTAAAATTCAATTATTAAATGAATAAATTATAATGCATCTCAATCAAGTTTATTTTAACGCGCTCATATTTTTTTGTTCTGTTCAGCAATATATTTACAAGCAAAATATGACAACTAAGAGAATGTTGCAATCATAACAAAACAACATCAAGTTGCTCAGTTGAAAATAATTGTCCAGACAATAGAGCTGACATGAAATCACATCTCGCAAAGTAAAGTGTCTTAAATCTAATGGAGTTGTTGTTACATCAGTCGTCATGTAATGCAGGCATTTCGTTCGCTGAATATAGAAACGGCGTATTTTGAGTGTTAAACACTTACCCCCTAATTCATAAAAATAATAACAGGCTTATAAGACTGTTATTTGACATATTTGTATAGAAAATCTGTCAAATAAGAGCTTTATAAAGCTGTCATAATTTTTATGAATTAAACGGTTAGAGATTTTATTGTCTGGTATAGAATATTTTTCTAAGTGCGAATTTATGATGCACCAGCCAAGTCGTGTAAAGACATCGATATGAACAATTGGAAATAAAATTATTTGCGTTTCGCAAACTCTTCCATCAAACTTGTATGATAGTTTTTTTTTTTATAAATTGAGTAAATATAATAATAATTGATTTTGACACTACATCAAATTAAAAAGAGCGCAAAGCCTCATCACACTTTGTTAGTTAGAAAAAAAATGGATTCGCCAGGTTATAAAAACAACAATGAAACAATATTTAGACAAATCTGCAAATGCAGATTTGTCTCTCTAGTCTTCTCCTCTAAATATTTCCGCTTTCAAATTTTTTACACAAAAAATATTTTAGAAAATACAGTAAAAGAAACAAGTTATGCCTTTCGAGGGGTGTTCTATGTAGTTATAAGAATTACCCCCGATTTTTGACTTGAGATTTAAATACAAAATTAGTAAATTTTGATTTAAAATAGCTTTCTGTTTTACAGTCTAAAATTATTTTTGGTAATTAATTGTAATAAAAGTACGGCGGCACAATGTAAGTGTCAAAAAATTATCGATAACTCAACAAAAACACAGCTGTTTAAACAAATTTGCAAGCAAGAGAAATTGTGAAAAGTTTAGAAAATAATAAATTGTGTTGCAAAAATTATTAAAATGAGTAGCAAAAGTGATAAAAGGACTCCCAATTTCACTGCCACAGAAGTTGATTATCTTCTGGAAATAATAAAAAATCAACTTATGAAACAAAAAATAAATTTTCTTAATTTGCACAACAAAACCAAACTGTCAAAATCATATGGCAGTACGAAAAACTTAATTCGATTTTAAATGGGCACGGTAGGCCGTTTAAGTTTGATTTAAATAGCAACTGTTTGACTCAATTTTGTATTTAAATCAAATTTAATGGCATTTAAAATCCAAGTCAAAAATTGGTGGTCGGTCCCATTATAAAATGTCGATTTTAAAATATAATATAAATTGTTTCCGCCCGGGTTCGAACCGGGGACCTTGTGCGTGTGAAGCACACTTGATAACCACTACACTACGAAAACTTGTGATGGCCGATTGATTATTTTGTCATACAGCTCCTCATTATTTATAACAGGTTTTCTATACATATTCACTTTCTTGTAGTACACATTATTATACGCCACTATTTTTATTTAGTTTAGTTTTAATTTTCTATTCAACATCCATAAATGTATACCCATATTCATAAAAACTATTGCAGGTTTATTACACTTTTATTTGACAAATATTCCGTAGAAATACGTCAAATAAGAGCTTAATAAACTTACAATAATTATTATGAATATGGAATGTAGTGTTTAACGGGCTTCAAAGTATTATCACCGCCTGCAATTCAATTCAATTTTCTTTTTTTTTTTTTTGGAATTGGCTCTGCAAAAGCTTTTAATATTTCGATAACATCTTTAAAAGTTGCAAATCAACATTTGTTCCGCCCAAGTGTACACACTAAATATGTTTTTGTAAATGTTGTTTTAAAAATTCAATTTGTTTGCCGTTACAAATAAATTTTATAGAGACAAAATTTTGTTTGTGAGCCCACAACTTGCAGAAGTATGATGGTATTAGTAAAAAAAAAATGTCAATGTATTCAGTTACTTGCACTTGCACTTGCCTGTGTAAATGGGGGGTAAAACATTCCAATGAGAAGTGTGTGCATCCTCAAGTGAGGTAACGAATGACAAACATATTAGGCGATGCAATAAAAAAGAAAGTAATGTTTTTTTTCGTAGGAAATGGATGAGTTTTTTAAAATACTAAAATTCATATTAATGTGTTTCATCTTAAATGAATATTGACCTAAAATATAAACAAGTTTGTTCTCTAGATTTGTAAGCAATTTGCCATGGAAAGTTTCTATGAATAATATTGGACTATGGGCTTGAAATTTTATTGCGTGCCAAAGAAATATGTATGTGAAAAACTGTAATTCATGACTTATTTATTTATTTCGCTTAATTTGTTGTTCTCGTTATAGGTCTGGGTTTCAATTAAAATCATTACCTAACAAGCCAGAGTTGGAGGCCAAAAACGTTTGAGAGATAAATTAAAACTGGACAAAAACAGCATGCAAATTCACACAAAGATGTATAAAAGAAAAGAAATCACATTCAAAGCAACTTATTTATCTTTTGATAAATAAGTGCATTCTGCACGCGGTAAAATGCCTTTCCAAATGCTCTAAACTGGGGTAACGAATGACAAAAATACGAGATGAACTATTGAAATATATGAGATTTAATTATGAGACTGTTTGTTATACATATTTCAAAATCCATAGAAAACTGTCTACTCTTTACCTATTTGAAAATATTAAAGTAGCAAAATTAATAACTAAATTTCCTCCCTTTTCGTTAAATGGTATAAACGAAACAAATTTTTTCTTCAAATTTATGTTATTGTAAATTTTGCTGAAGACCATTAACAAACTTAATAATAGATCCAATTGTGTGTAAATTGAGCATAGACTAATAATAATAATAGATCCAATGATAATTTCCAACAAAAGCAATTGTCATACGTACTTGTTTATGTGACTGCTGGAAACACTCCACACAAAATTTCTAATTACGTCTGCGATGCTTCCTCCGTGAATACAGATCTTGTCATAATAAAATGACACATATTTTAGATGATTTTTATTGGGCACAATTATTAAATTTAAAATCAAGTTCAAGTTCAAGAAAACTTTACTTGTTACTATTTCAAGTGGCTGGGCATTGAAGCCTCAACTGAAAATATTTATTTGTATATATGATTTTTTTTTATGATTTAATGGCGGTATTTTTTAGGTGTAGGTGGGTATTTTTTTATATATATTTTTTTTTTCTTTCAGTAATTTTTTCTTGTCACTGCTTGTTGACTGAACAAAAACAAATCCTCAATGTTGATACTTTATTTTTTTTTTCGTGGATTGAAATGAAAATAACAATACAACGCCGCCCATTATTTAATGGCTCGCTCATAAAAATATTTGTATCTTAAAAATACTTTAATTTACAATAAAAACAATGCATTACTGTGAGTAGCTACTGTGTCAATGGCTTTAATACTCATATTATTGCATATTTTGTCGTTTCCACAATGTTTAAGTCATTAAAAATTTATTGTTTATTCATTGCCAAATTACATACTTGTAATTGTTTAATGCCCATAATAAATTTTTTGCTTTCTCTTTTATTGCTAAGAAATAAATATATGCGGAATATTTTTTCGCCACTGTAACTTTATTTTGTTTGTTTTTGTTCTCTAAAGGTTTGTTTATTAAAATACTTATTTTTATAAGCAGAAAAGCTTTTTTTATTTTAGGCACTAAAGCTTTGTGTAGGGCAAGAAAGAAACCACCAGTTAGAGCTGAAACATTCGTTAGTTTTCGTAGTGTAGTGGTTATCACGTGTGCTTCACACGCACAAGGTCCCCGGTTCGAACCCGGGCGGAAACAAGCGCTAATATATTTTTTCATTTTTTTTTGTAAAATTTAACAATTTAATAGTTTTTTTCATGCGTGCGCGCCTACTAACAAAAAAAATCTTCAATAATAAGTTTTGCGCCTCTTTGTATGGCCCTTTTGGGGTTGTTTTTCTTCACACCCTCTTATCAAGATACATATGTATGTACATTATTTTTTTCACAAAAAACACACGAAAACCAAACAAATTTAACTTGCATGCATAAGGTTATAGAAGAACGTATAAAGTTGTCTGTCATAAATATTCATTCAAAAAGCTTTATAAATAAACTGAAAACAAAGCAGTGAGCTTTTAAGATCTTGCTTTATTTATATGCGCTTATGGCGGCTAGTGGTTTTTGTTATGGTTTTGGTTTATGAATTGCCGACTGGAAGGTTGGCATCTTCTGTAATCACGCTTCTGTGAAGTCGGATTGTGGGATGGTCTGAGGCTGGGGGTTCTGTGTAGTGGATTTCTCCATGTTGACGGAACGTCCGCACTAAGCTCGCCGTCAATATGGGTGCCACGGAGGAGTCCGAGGTATTCAGGTTGTCTAACGAAGGGTGTACCGGGCCAGGGGTGAAAACCAGCAGCCAAGAGTCCTCGCGGTAAGCAGTAGTGGGATAGCGTACCGGAGTGGAGAGCCACAACCAGCCCAGCCAACATGATTGGACCACATTCTTTTTAGTAGATAAGAAGATTTTTTTTTTATTTTTTATGACAAGTTTATTTCTGAATAAAAAACAGAAAATCAATTAAAGTTGTTGAGCACATTAACAAATTATTTTGTTTTTGCTTCGAAAATAATAAACAAGAGAGAGCATGAAAAAAAACAAAAATCTTCTTTTGACTTGTGTAAAACAAAAACAGAAAAAAATTCAGTTCAGCTAGAATTGTTAAACAAGTAACATGGACAGAAAACTTGATGTCATCATATTTGGAGCCAACGGATTTACGGGCAAAATTGTGGTTCAAGATGCAGTGAAAGTGTTGAAAGATTTTAAATGGGGAATAGCGGGACGAAATGAGGTATGGATGGATGCACATAACAATATTAAATTATTAATTATTTACTTAAACAATAATTTTCTTAATGCCGTAGGAAAAGTTAAGAAAAGTCTTGGCAGAAGTGGGACAAAAGGTGGACAGCGATTTATCTCTTGTGCCCATAATCGTTGCTGATGTAAGCAATGAGACTTCTCTAAATAATATGGCTAAAAAGTGCAAGGTAATTTAATTTGTTAATTCATAGTTGAATATAAATCAAGTTTACAATGAGCTTTAGCTTTAAAAGTACAAAGTTTAGTCGCACTAAAAAGTTGTTAATTAATTACATTGGAGATGGGCACTGCTCATGCGTAGAACGGGTGACATAAGCGTTTGTAAATAAACAATTTTTGTTTTAAGCATGTGAGAGTAGTTTGTAATTTATTGCTTCATCCTGTGTGAGCAGAAATACAAGAAATTAATTCACTATTGCAACCCATTTATTTAAGGAATTCCACTCTGTTAGAGTTATAATAATAATTCTTGATTCTTAATTTGAATTAATTAAAGTGGCAAAATCATTTAGAGAAGATCGGCACCATTTGTTTTTTTTTTTTTTTTTGTTGTCCAATACAAAACATATTTGGCAAAATATACGCCCAGCTATTTTTTTTTTTTTTTTTTATTTAAGACACATATCATGTGGAACGGCCCTAATTCATGTCTCTAGTTTTTCCTGTATTTCGCTATAAGATTCTTCAATTAGTAGAAATATGCCATAAACTCCATATTGCAAAAAAAAAAATGTAAGTTAGGACCTTTTGGCATGAGACCAACGATATATGGCTTATGACTAAAACAAGTATCTTTCATGCCAATACCTGAGGGGAGGGAAGCTCTCAAGAACATGTTTGCTGATCGTTTGGATTGTAGCATAATATGATTTAATTCTTTTAAACCATAACAAATGAAAGATTTAATTATTTCAAATGCATTTATTAATCAGGCAAAACAATATCATGTATCACTAAAAATCTTATCAACAAAGGCCGGCAAGCACATGTGAATTATATAAAAATAATGCCGCCTTTGCACCTCTTGAAGTGACCATGAAATGTTTATGACTCGTGTGTGTGTGTGTCACACTTAAGCCTGCCGTGAGAAAATTTATGCATAGATTAAATAACAGTTTTGTTTATTCCCACAAAATCAGAAATAGTCACTGCCCTTATTCAATGCAGTTATGCATTTAATAATTTGCCGTAATAACGGCACTTGCAATGCTATGCACATTTGGAGCAAACTAAAACATTCACCACTGTGGGAACAAATAAATATTTTTAAGGAAAATCAAATTTCATCAAGAATTTCCAACAACACTTCCACAGCGCCAATGCATTCACGTTTATAAAAATAGTCTAGGATATTCTCATAAGTAGTATATAAGCTGAACTAATTTTAAGTTAAAATCAATCTTAATTCAAAAGCAATTGACAGAGCACTTGTTGCTTGATTGCTGAAATAAAGATTCAATTTTTTAAATAATACAAAACAAAATTTAATTTTTTAATTATTTTACATCATGGCGATCCTGCCAGATTCTTTATAAGGAAGATAAAGCATACTCTGCTTATCCTTATATTGAAAAAAGGACAATAGGATCCAACAGATAGAGCTCAAGCTTAGTTGGATCTCTATTTATAATTTTTTTTTTATTATTAAAATAAATAGAACCCCTCCTAATCAAAAAATCCTTCATGGAAGAAAGCTTGGAGGAAATTCTTAAAAATCTTGAAGAGGCAGAAGCCAGATGGAAGGCAATTTTATAAGAAGGTGCAGACAAAGCAACTAAACCATCCATTCTTTCCGTAGGACCGAAGCCGAAAAAAAATCAAAAGGACACCAATAAACGAAGAACACAGAAGAAGATAGAATAGAGTATAGAATATACAAATTACAAAAATTACATTATTTTAAATGATAGATTTTAATATAGAAAACATATTAGACATGGGTATAGCCGACGCAAAGGTCGAAGGACAGTCGAACGCATACGCCGTCAATAATAATAAAATAGAAATTAGTCAGGAAATTGTAATAGTTTTATTAATTATTTTTGTAATAATAATTTTATTTAAATTTTTGCAACACTATATAAAAAAACAGGTTGTACGAAATAATGTCCAAAATATATAACAAACATTTCAAATACATATGTATAAATAAGAATAAAAATGAAAAAAAAAAAAAAAAAAAAAAAAAAAAATTATAAATACATATATTGTATAAATAAATAATATTCATGGAACAATTATTTGAAGAACTAGAGAAAATAATATAAAACGCTAAAAAAAATCCATAACAAAAAATACACAAAAGAAACAGTACAAGAAAAATTAAATGCAATAGAACAATTAAGTGAAAAATTTGTTAAAGTAGTAGAACATCTGGCAAATCCATTAAGAGATGAAAATATAATTCAGTTTAGAAATTTTAAAGAAACAGCAATACAGATATTAACACTACATAAAGGAGAAGATTTACAAAAAGAGCAGCAAGAAGAAATTCCAAAAATCATGTCGAACTTTGACAGTAAAAAGGCTTCGGATGTAATTCCAGTTTTCGACGGAACACCAAAACACATTTTCCTTTCAATGATAGAAATGGTTCATTCTGAACTGAATGAGCAAGGAAAAAAAAACCTAATAAAATACGTACTGGCGATAAAATTAGTAGACAGAGTCAGGGACATACTGATTATAGGAAACACACCTGAAACACTCGAAGAACTTAAAACAGTTCTAACAAAACATTTCAAATCCACAAGAACGGCAAGCAACATACATTTTGACCTAAGAAACACTAAACAAAAGGGAAACGTACTCAATTTCAAGGAACGGATTAACACTTTAATAGCGGACTTGACATTGGTACAGATTTCAGAACTAGAAGACAGATTTCACAAAAGAATTTTGCATAACAACGGACGCAAGTAAATTCGCTTGTGGAGCAGTATTATCACAAGAATATGATGGCAAACATTTACCCATTGCATACGCCTCAAAAACATTCACTAAAGGCGAAAGCAACAAGTCAACAATTGAACAGGAACTAACTGCCATACATTGGGCCATAACACATTTCAGACCATACATATATGGAAAACATTTCCTTGTCCGCACTGACCACAGACCACTATCTTACCTATTTTCAATGAAAAACCCAAGCTCAAAATTAACAAGAATGAGACTTGATCTGGAAGAATACAATTTTACAGTTGAGTATCTTAGGGGAAAAGAAAACTATGTTGCCGATGCACTTTCAAGAATAAGCATAAATGACCTAAAAGACATGAATACCAAAATTTGTTCTATACTTAGAGTCACGACTAGATCGATGACCGATGAAAAAACAAAAATAAATAATAATATAAATAATCAGCATAATAATATTAAGAAAAATAATGAGCCCAGTATATATGTACCACTAAACAACACTGACGTCAGAAAATATTATAAACTTAAGATTTCCCCCGGAAGATGTTACATCAAACGAGGAAAATCTATAGTAACATATATACAAATTAATGATTTGTTTACTAAAGGGAACTTTGACTTAGGACAATTTCTCCCTAGGCTCGAATATGTGGCCGGTAAACATAATATAAATAAATTACAAGTGGCACCTAGTGAGAAAATTTTCGAATTTATCTCAATTAATGAATTTAAAAATATGGGCAATAAAATATTAAAGAATATTAAAGTAGCGCTACTAAATGAGGTGACCCAAATTGATAGTAAGAATGCCAAGGCAATTCTCGAAATAATGCTGAAATATCACGATGATCCCATAGAAGGAGGACATTGCGGAATTTATAGAACAATACAAAAAATAAAAAGATATTATTACTGGAAGAATATGTCCAAAGACATATCAAATTATGTAAAATCATGTCATAAGTGTCAAACATCAAAAACAACAACACATTTGAAAAGTCCAATGACACTTACAGAAACACCAGATAAACCATTTAACACGGTGTATGTAGATACAATAGGTCCATTTCCAAAATCAAATTACGGAAATGAATATGCTATCACACTAATATGTGACTTAACTAAATATTTAGTTACAATACCAATACAAGACAAAAGCGCTAAAACAGTCGCTAAAGCAATTTTTGAAAACTTTATACTTACCTATGGTCCAATGAAGACGTTCATTTCGGACATGGGCACTGAATATACAAATGAAACATTACAAGAAATTTGTAAATTTTTAAAAATTGAAAAAATAACTTCCACTGCATATCACCACCAAACGTTAGGAACAATAGAAAGAAGCCACAGAACTTTTAACGAGTACGTACGTTCTTATATTAACAATGACAAGACAGATTGGGACGAATGGTTAAAATATTTTACATATTGTTTTAATACAACTCCATCAACAGTTCACAATTACTGTCCATATGAGCTAGTCTTTTCAAAACTTCCTAACCAGTCTGAACAATTTAATAAAATTGATAAAATCAACCCTTTGTATAATATAGATAGTTATGCCAAAGAGGCAAAATTTAGATTAGAAGTAGCATATAAGAGAGCTCAACAATTATTAGATAGGAATAAAATTAAGCAAAAACAAAATTACGATAGAAATGTTTTAGACTACAATTTAAAAATAGGAGATTTAGTTTTACTTAAATATGAAGCAGGTCACAAAGTAGAACCAAACTACAAAGGACCATTTGAAATTAAGAACATAGACATAAGAAATAATGTAACTATAGTTGATAAGAAAACCAATAAAGAACAAATAGTACATAAGAATAGACTTAAGTTATATCATAACAAGTAAAACATAGTAAAAGGCCCTTTACTAAGTAATCGCGATTGTAAAATAAGAATATATATATATATATATATATATATCAATTTAATAATTAATTTTTTTTAATAAAAAACTTTCCCTACAATTGTTAATAAATAAATACAAATAGAAGAAAACAAAATAATAAATTAATTTTAATTGTCTTACATTTTAAAATAAAACAATCTTTGTAAGAGAATGTCCATAAAACTATCGTTATATGAACATTCTTGCGAAAAGTGGAGGTGTAGCATAATATGATTTAATTCTTTTAAACCATAACAAATGAAAGATTTAATTATTTCAAATGCATTTATTAATCAGGCAAAACAATATCATGTATCACTAAAAATCTTATCAACAAAGGCCGGCAAGCACATGTGAATTATATAAAAATAATGCCGCCTTTGCACCTCTTGAAGTGACCATGAAATGTTTATGACTCGTGTGTGTGTGTGTCACACTTAAGCCTGCCGTGAGAAAATTTATGCATAGATTAAATAACAGTTTTGTTTATTCCCACAAAATCAGAAATAGTCACTGCCCTTATTCAATGCAGTTATGCATTTAATAATTTGCCGTAATAACGGCACTTGCAATGCTATGCACATTTGGAGCAAACTAAAACATTCACCACTGTGGGAACAAATAAATATTTTTAAGGAAAATCAAATTTCATCAAGAATTTCCAACAACACTTCCACAGCGCCAATGCATTCACGTTTATAAAAATAGTCTAGGATATTCTCATAAGTAGTATATAAGCTGAACTAATTTTAAGTTAAAATCAATCTTAATTCAAAAGCAATTGACAGAGCACTTGTTGCTTGATTGCTGAAATAAAGATTCAATTTTTTAAATAATACAAAACAAAATTTAATTTTTTAATTATTTTACATCAGGATTGTGAATGAAAACTTACTCACTCTACCATCTCTTGTTTACATTCAAACTTGTCCAAGTTGTGTTTGCTGAGAAATTTTGTTAAAAAAAAAACCTAAAATAAAAAAACTTTTGTAAGTGCGTATTTTATTTGGGAAACAGGGCCCCCTGATCACAAAGTAAAACATTTGATGAAAATGATAATATTAGTCAGACAATTGTTTGTTTTTATTTGTGTCTATACTATAGTACATATACAGACTTTTTTACTTGTCTATATATAGACAAGTAAAAAAGTCTGTTTGTCATAAATAAAATAAATGATTCGTAGCCACCGTCAAGTGCAAAGAAATTTGGAATTTTACATACATACATGTGTACTCGTATATGTGTATGCATGTATTTCATCACAATATGAATAAAATTTATTATGTAGCTCAAGCTTGTGATGGACCAAATACAATGTTACGATGCCCAAATTATGTCACAATATTCGTATTGAAGTAGCAAATACTAAATACTTCAACTCTGGAAAAAAAAGCGAGCAGTCGCTATTGAACGGATTCTATGTACATATGTATGTATGTATGTATCTCAACACTTACCCCCAATTTTTGACTTGGATTTTAAATGCCATTTCAATTTAAATTTGATTTAAATACAAAATTGAGTCAAACAGTTGGTATTTAAATCAAACTTAAACGGCCTGCCGTGCCCATTTAAAATCGTTTTTCGTACTGCCATATGATTTTCACAGTTTGGTTTTGTTCTGCAAATTAAGAAAATTGCACATGTTTTTTGTTTGATTCATAATTTGATTTTTTATTATTTCCAGAAGGTAATCAAGTTGTGCGACAGTGAAATTGGGAGTCCTTTTATCACTTTTGCTACTCATTTTAATAATTTTTACAAAACAACTTATTGTTTTCACAACTTCACTTGCTTCCAAATTTGTTTACGCAGCTGTTTTTTATTGAGTTATCGATAATTTTTTGACACTTACATTGTGCTGCCGTACTTTTATTACAATTAATTACCAAAAATAATTTTAGACTGTAAAACATTTTAAATTTTAAATCCAACTTAAATTTTAAATCCAACTTAAATTTTAATCAAAATTTACAAATTTTGTATTTAAATCCCAAGTCAAAAATCGGGGGTTAGATTTAGAAAATATGTATCACGTCTGGTCAATTGTTGTTCAGAAATATGTATGTATTTCAATGAGTGGAAAACTCAAAAAACGACTGTAAGTTAATAAATATATTACCGTCATAAAGTGATCTACATAAATATTTCTTAACTAATAGTCCCCCTGAAGTGCAGTCATCCGAAAACCTCTTTATTGAGATGCCTTCTCGGTCAAGGTTGATATCATGAAGCCTTCTTCAACAGTTAACTGATATTGCAATGATTAGTAAACAACGGGGTGAGTTTTTGGGAGCATTCCTACTGACAGCAACTTGGCTGTCAACTTTAGCTGAAATACTGTGGCTGGGCTTGCCAGCTTATATCACAAGGAAGAGAGCATTGCTAGTTCCCGATAATGACGAGTGTCATGGTGACACCATTTTGGAGAATCAAATGACTGCTGTCCTGAAACAAGTGCCTGCTTTGCGTAAGAAGCATAGAGCATCGGATAAATGCAGTGAATTTTCTAATGGTGATCCTTGTGATCTTTCAAGCTGTCTAGCAATTACTTTGCAAGCTACTCTCAGTAGCTCAAGGTCTTCAACAAGGGACTTGTAATTACTACATAGACCTACAAACACAATAATGTACCACTTGCTAGTGTCTGAACAGACAGTTTGACTCGTACATGTTCTTTTACCCACGGTCAAATCAAGTGCTACAATAAATCAATCCCAGATCTGTCTCTTGAGGTGCTAATGTCTTTCAGCCGTCACCTGTATTGTAAGGAATAAGCTTAGCGCAGAACGTAGGGCGTCTAGAGCACCATGGACCACCAACTCTGGAGGCTTAATTTGCGAACTGTCTAGCAAATTTCTATGCAGGCGGGATTACACAGACTACACTCTTTAGCAAGAGGTTTGCAAATAGAGCCAAGAGAGTCACTTGAGTTTTAATCCATGGTCAAATATCAATTAAGGCCCGGTAATGCAGTCAGCCCTTAACCTCATGTTCTTGCTTACAGATCATTTTAAATTGCTGTGGACCGTATCGCTTTTATGGTGAAGTTGTTGTGAAAGCTTGCATTGCTGCCGGCACGCATCATGTCGATGTAAGCGGTGAACCCCAATACATAGATAAAATGCAGCTTAACTATCATGATTTGGCGCAAGAAAAGGGGGTATATGTGGTATCATCTTGTGCTTTCGAAAGTATTCCAGCTGAAATGGGTGTAGTGTTTGCCGAAAAAAACTTTCCAGGTGAGATTGAGTTTACAATATTTGGTTTTGTTATTTTCTATTGCTTTATTGTCCTCAAGGGACTGTCAATTCTGTGGAACTGTTTTGGGAAAGTGCCGTAAACTATCAAGATAAAAGCTCTCTAGCAATTTTAAATAGCGGCACTTGGGATAGTGCGGTCTTTGCAATGCAATATGTGTGTGAGATGTTGTCACTACAAGCGAAATTGAATCGTGAAAGAATGCCCTCATTGCAGCCCAAATTAGAAATGAAGTAAGATTTGCAATGGTTTATTTTGAAAGCTAATCTTTTTTTGTTTTGTAAAGACTTTTGCCCCACAAAGTGGACGGCTTGGAGAGCTATTTTATACCATTTCCGAATCCAGATCGTGCTTCTGTTCAGAGGTCGCAGCGCTTATCGTATTTGTTGGAGAAAAAGAGACCCATACAATTTCAAATTTATAAAGGATTTAAGTAAGATATTTAGCAAATATTTATTTAATGGTTAATAGAACAGCAACACCTGCCCCCAGATCACTTTGGACCGCTATCAAGTTGCCTTTCTATTTGATGTTTTTGACCTTAATGGCCCAATTCAGTTGCACACGCAAATTATTGCTTAAGCATCCGAAATATTTCACCAACGGTCTGATTACTTCGCAAGGACCGCTGCCAGCAAATAGAAAATCTCTGCAGTTTAACATGACATTTAGAGCCAGAGGATGGGATAAGGATTGTCCAGAATCCTCTAAGCCCAATAAGCAGGTGATAGTTCGGCTGAGCATAAATGATCCACTTTATGGGTTCACAAGTGGAGCTCTCTTAACCTGTGCCAAAATCATATTACAAGAAAATAAAAATATGCCAGGAAGGTATGACATTTCAAACTGATTATCTCCCTTCTAAATATTTTGTTAACCCAAAGTCTAATCATTTTCTCTCCCAATTTTAGTGGCGGCGTTTATCCTCCAGGTATTGCTTTTGCCAAAACCAATTTGATTGATGAGCTGGTTAAAAATATACCTGATTTGAAATTTGAAGTTGTAGAAACTTAATCTATCAAAAAAATAAACATAAAATATGGTTTCAAAGCTTGTGTTTCTTTTTATTTGCATTTAATCTGTAAATGTTTTGATATTCGTATCAAAATCTTTGTAATGTTAATCCAATAATCGATATTTTTCACACACATGGCGCCAGTCATACGGGTGAGTACATTTAACCGATAAAGCAGTGAACACACAATTAGCTCATACGGTACGCATGGAAATGATACGGTCACATTTAATTGTAAGCAAAGTCAAACAGCTTGAAAAGTTTGCAGGTTGAAACTCTTTCAATCTGCGCCGCGCTGTTGAAACAGTTTCTCCTCTACGACAGGTTGGGCTCAAGAAGTAAACTTTACAACACACTACTGATGAACCTTTTGTTACTTTTTAATTAAGGCACTTAAATTTTCATTAACAGGAGCAGAATTTGTCATGGCATGAATCTGTTAAAGTTCTGCTTCTTGAGAACATTGAGACAGCCGCATCTAAACTACAGCATTAAGCGTAATTTTGTAGTATGGAAAAGAGGTAACCCCCCTCAACAAAAATATGATTTGCGCGCCAAATTAGGTTGGACTGTAAACCTTATGTTACCTTGGAATGTGTCTTCATTCCCATAGACATCACGACAGGTCAAACGCTCTGCTTCCTGAGAAAATTGACCAAAAACTTTGATGACCAAATCCCTCAGTCCCGAAGGAATTTCTCCTGAGCTCTCTACCAAAGTTTAATTAGTACTACCAGAAGCAATGAAGCACATGGTGATCCAAAGGCGTGGCAGGTGCTTAGAAAAATGTGATTCCCCATTATACTTCTAGGTATATCATGGTGACCACGTATGCCATAACCAAGAACATTGTGACATGCTAGCTTATCAGCAGCGGCAGATTTCAAAATGTTAATGACCTTTTATTTTTACCCTGATATTCTCACACCTTTAAACAAGGTGGGACAAAAGAAATTACCCTATTGGAAGTTACTGTTAGTTTTGCAAATGGCTGACAATGTCAAATCTGTTTTCTGTTTTTTGTGAACTAGACAGCTGTAGAATACAAGTGAATAAGCCAGGGAGCGTTATACACCCCAGGAACGCGGAATAATCGTGTCTATGACGAAGTGGACGATTTTTCGACCAAAACCATAATAAGCGATAACGCTCATTTCCACCTCTGTTAACCGATTTTTTTCTGCCACAATTGAACGAATTAGGTCTGGAGGACATGTGATTCCAACAGAGCGGAGCTATGGCGGCACATACTGCGCGAGCCACAACCGATATTCTGAAAGCCAAACAACATCGGATGACTTCTGTTGGCTCACCTAGAATATTACCTCAAGAATTGCAACCTGCCTAGTAAAACCTTTCGCTATAACAAACAAATTTTTTAACCCTAAAACTGATAGGCAATAAGTGATCTTATCACTGCAATGCGCATCTGGTGAAAATATGTATGAACACATGCATATAATTCCTATTAAATGAATTGAGTAGTTGTATCTTTGATTATCGTAGCGTTTGAATTCAATTTAATTTGCTACCACCTTTAACACCTGCAACGCCAGAGACCAGTTTAGTTTCTCTGTCACTGCCGGTTTATTTGTCTAACATATTAATGATTTATTCGGCTTTGCTTTCATTATGATGTCTGGCCACCATTTGGCCATCTAATGTGCGTTTCTATAATGAATTTAAATTGTCTTTGCCAACTATGCGTAATGAATTTTGATTAAGTTAAGCACATGATTGTTGTAATTTGATTTCTAATTATCTCAATAGTTAATTATGTCTGTAGGAAAAAGATTTTAGCATTCACGTGACTGATAACTTTATTAATGAAAGTGTTTTGTATGCTTCTTGAAAGCACATCAGTAATCAGTCTTGTCAATATAAACTATTTTATATGAATACACAAATTAAAGAAGAACGAGCCGCCAGTCAATGCAACACCAATTGACTTAATTTCGGTTCGGTTGTAGTGTTGAAAAACACTCAAAATTGTTGGTAAGATTTGTATTTACAAAAACCTATGGTGTTTTGGTCAAGAACTCATGACACGAAGCTCTGTAAATATAGGCTTATAGTATTTTGTAAATTTAGTTTATAAAACGGTGCATACAGCATCCTTTTTAGTGTAGTGCAATGAAGCACAAGACAAGAACTTTTTCACGATTTTTACATTTTCTTGGTTTTGAAATTCTAGTAATTTAGTTTATTTTTTGCAGAAACTGGGCTTATCAAAGAATAAAAAGTGATAAATCAGGCAGCAATTGCTAGTTCGAGGCCATTGTCTACGAAAGAACTTAATCGATTCATTTGCTTAAACATTTGCACGCACACATCTATAAATAAAACAATGGCAATTAATTAAAAACATTAATTTTTATCTGCATGGAAAACGATTACACAATTTTCATTTTTCATAATCTGATATGTCAGATTTCTGTTTTAAAATATTTGACAAAAAAAAAATAATGTTTCCGCCCGGGTTCGAACCGGGGACCTTGTGCGTGTGAAGCACACGTGATAACCGCTACACTACGGAAACTACAAACAAAGGAAGAAAAACCTGTTTGGAAAATTAAGTACAGTTGAAGCACAATTATCGGATATTTGGGCAAAGAGTTTATCAGTTTTGATATAATAATACAAACTTAAGTTGGGAGATTTAGTTGAAGGGTCCAAATTCTAAGAAATAATTGCTTTTGCAAAGCCGTTTGGTGGAAGTTAAGCTCATGTTTACGGTACATATATGTATCGAATTTTTGTGTTCGTTAATGACAGTTTTTCAAATAAACAGCCCTTAGCCGTCCGGAGGAGGGTTGTTACTCAAAGTCTGGCAGACGACAATTGGCTAAGTTGAAGAGTTCTCTATTCTGGTATACAAAAGTTCAGCTTCGTTTGCAAAAGAGCAAACGGAACTAAAAAATAGGAAATTAGAGTGATATGTTTTGTTTTAAATTAAGTCACTTAGTTCAACGCTAATTGGAAACTCAGTTCATTTCTTTTGGGGACTTGTTTCATATTGGGGTGTCAGTCCATTTAGCACTTTTTCAATAAATCAGCCATTCAAATCAATTAAATAATATTTTTTTATGTATATTCCTGGCGTTTATTTTGTTCGTCTTTAATGGCTTCATCATTTATATGAAAATAATTTCAACCCTATCATAAGTTTCCGTAGTGTAGTGGTTATCACGTGTGCTTCACACGCACAAGGTCCCCGGTTCGAACCCGGGCGGAAACAGTTTTTTTACATTATTGTTTCTGGAAACTTATATTTTATATATTTATTTGAGCTTAAGGTCTTTTGTAATTTGAGTATTTATTTTTGTCGATATTTCGCTCTCCTTCGGATAGCTTCTTCAGGACAATAATTGTCCTGAAGAAGCTATCCGAAGGAGAGCGAAATATCGACAAAAATAAATACTCAAATTACAAAAGACCTTAAGCTCAAATAAATACATAAAATATAAGGGAAAAAAGGGGTCAAAATAACGAAATATTAAGTTTCTGGAAATTTGTTGTACCTGTTGTTTTCTTTGTATTGCTTGAATTTTTTATAAACAGTTCTGATTTATAATTCAATTTGTTATCAATCCCAAAATACAATAATTACTGTAAAAGTGATTTCACCCCGCAGTTAAAATGGGTGAGTAATAACTATGAAAGATTTTCTTATTTCTGGCCGCAACTATTGGAAAAGAACACTTTACATCTATTAAAAAAAAAAAAAAAAAAAAAAAAAAAAAAAAAAAAAAAAAAAAAAACATACAGCCAATCAGCAAATTCGTGCGGAATTGTTTCTAAAGAAAATATCAGCCGATTCTAAATTCCTTGGGGGAAAAACATGAAACAGTGGCAGCACCTCGAAGCCAGTCATTTTACTTGCTGAAATCATTGTTTACTTTTCAGTTTTTTTTAATTGTTAAAACTTTTTTAGCTTAAAAACACATAAAACAACAACAAATTTTAAAAATTTATTATTGTGTAGCTAGCAACTAAACTAGCGAGTGCTATCGAGTGACATCGTGGACCGGGCACTTAATAATTGTATGTTTCATGTCGCTTTTAGAAGCAACAATTTATTTTCTTGATTAACAGATACCTACAAGCAATGTGTTAATCAAGAAAATACTAAGTTTTAGTTTGAAAGAAAAGCTGGTGAAAAAAATCTAGCCTTTTTGTTTATTTATAATATATGTATATGAACAACTTCTCTCCGGGAAACTTCTCCCAATGAAATTTTGCTTGATAATAGAATGAATGAGAAGAGAGAAAGAACTCTCACGGAATTATCGTTTACAATTGAGCTGACATTACCGAAAGCTGCAAAAATTGCATTACGTAATTTGTGAACAGAACCTACGACAACTTTAACGATAAAACACTGCATTATCTGAATTGGCTATAAACATGGTTAATTATTACTGGGTACTTGTTGCTTTATTAACGCGCAACATTTTGTATTGATACATGTTTCAATATTAAACATTGCAACATTATCAATATTTAAGTTTTTTAAATTTTTTTTATTTAATTCTTGTAAAACACTTCGTTCTTGTTAATTTATTAACAATTTAATTCCGTTTCCATTTCTTTAAATATTTTAATTCTCAATTTTAGTAACTAATAACACAATATTGACCGCTTTTCATTGAACTGTTAAACCAACTGAGGAATTTTAATGCATTAAACATACATTCATAAATCCCGTTAATCTTTACTCTTATTTCTAACGTAGAGTGCATTAAGTGGGGAGAGTAAGGTTTTGTTGTTGCTCAAGATGAAAACACGTGTATTTATGAAAGTGTGTGTGTGTGTATAATTTCATATTGATTTGAATTAAAAGAGTTCCAAGTTTTTGTTTTAGAGTTTTGTCATTTATGTTTTGTCTCTAATATTGCAAATATATACATACATATGTACATAGAAACTATGTAGAAACATGTTGATACACTCATCTACATGCATTTATATGCGTTGTTATACATTGACGCCGCGTAACTGACTTTTGTTACATTTTCAGGAGGCGAAAAAAGTAATAAATATGGTCTAAGTGCAATTTTCATCCTTTCGCTCAAAAAGTAATAAATATGGTCCGTTAAAATGGAGAGGAATTAAAACATAACACGAAATTAATAAACGTGTACTTTGATTTCCTGCTTTATTACTCTGATCTTATTTTTCATTTAATTTATTATGCTTAAATGTCATAATAAAATAATTCAATTATATGGGTTGTGCTGAAAAATCAACATATATTTTTGGGCAGGTACTTATTAAGTTTTTGCGTAGTTCTTGCAAATCTTGACATGAGCATATAACAATTTTACATCCAATAAAATTGGAGCCGTTCAAATCGGCTTATGGCTGGCGCTTGCCAAAGAGTAGGTATATTTTTAACAGAAATTATTTGAAAGGCAAAAGTTGTCTATCAAAAATAAATTGAAGATATTCTATTAAAGAAAATTCAAATTTATAATTTTTTATTATTTTGGTAATAATAATAAAATAATTATGCAACTTAAATGGGTTGTCCTGAAAAGTCAACATATATTTTTGGACAGGTACTTATTAAGTTTGTTGACATACAAGCATGTACAAATTTTACATCCAAATTTTAAAACTAGATTCTAAACATTTTTCAAAATATTATTGCCCGGACGAAGCGAAATATTGGCATAAATATTTATAAAAAAAGATATACATATATCGACAATATTCCACTCGTACAATAAATAATGACAAACAGAAGACAAAATTTATTAGACTGTTTAATAATTTTAATAGCGCTGGAACTTGTGCTGAATTGGTTTCATGGCTGTCACAAGTTTCCGTAGTGTAGTGGTTATCACGTGTGCTTCACACGCACAAGGTCCCCGGTTCGAACCCGGGCGGAAACAACAATTTGTTTGGTGGAAGTTTTTTCTTTTTTCACCAATAGTCTTCACAGGATTCTCAAATTCATGGTAATCTTGAAAAATGCAGCAAAAAGCCCTAGTCGTCATGCCCCTGCGATCATGGCAAAGGAAATCCTTCTTCTCAACATCGGCATTCCTTTTTTAAGGAACATATGAAAGAAAATTCAGAAAACATAATTTTCTATAATGTCTTTCTTCCAAGGCGAATCCACTACAGGTGCCCGCATACCAATTCGCTTCAACATTTTTCCCCGATTTTATCTTCTGAGTTGTCAAAGCTGATAGCAAACGACAGCATAACGTATGACATCTCGAGAGAAAATGTTAAAGCGAATTGAATTGCGACCACCTGTACTTGATTCGCCTTGCTTTCTTCTGATACATTTTTGACTGGTAAGTAGTTTAAAGTAATATTTGAAAGTTTTTGTCTACAAACGAAAAAATGCGCTCAGAAATCCGCACGTTGAAAAGTTGGCAAAGACACAGGACCTGTTGGGCCATACCTATAGACATCGAAAAAGTTTGCTTGAAGCAATTTTAAGTGACTGCTAAATAAAAGTAAACTTTATAGGTATTTATAGCAAACTTTACTATAGACAAGAAAGTCTGCTCTAAACTTAAAACCAGCAGAAGTTGTCTTTAACTTATTTAGCAACGGATTTGCTCAAACAAATGTCACTTTTAAATGTAAAACCTTTTCAATGTACATTTTTTTTTAGATTAAATAATTCAATAATTTTTTAATACATATCTATTATTAATCAGAATTTTCATTGACATTTTACTTTTATTGAATTCGCTTTGATGTTTTTTGTTTACTTACTAATACAATCTTACATTTGTATACAGGTGTGTGTGTGTGTGTGTTTACATGCATGCATAATTTTTGAGAGTCATCTTATTAGAGATGGGATTTTACTTAAATTTGTAAATGATTGCATGATAAATAATTTGGCATTTTCGATAAATAATGTGGCAAACATTTAAAGCTCGTACAACTTAAAGCCAACTATTATTTTTTTGGATCTGAATTAATACATTTCAATTGGCTCTTAAAGCAAATAAATAATTAAGTTCATATATGAATATTCAAAAACTTTTACTTTTTGATACTTTCAAAAATACAAATCGTAGTAACCGATGGTGACTCGTTGTATAGAAGGTTGCAAAGAAAAGTAGAAGTGTTGCAAAACAAAAAAAGAAATGTTTGCTGTTAAAGGTTTGTTTGAACATTTCTGATTCTCATTCTGTTCATGGGAATTATTTAATAAGTAGTTAAGTTTCAAACAAACTTTTAAAAATTTTTCAAGTCTACTGATGAGTTGATTAGCACCAACGAAATGTCGTCGGCATATAGACAGCTGAGAAATACAGCAAATATTTTTGAAAAGGTTCATTTTTGGACCTGCATTAATACATTTCAATTGGCTCTTAAAGCAAATAAATAATTAAGTTCATATTTGAATTTTCAAATAAGAAAAATGGAAGAAACACTGCCTTTTATTAAAAAGATTTTAGTGTTGTACAATAAAAATATGGAACTTGCACAAATAGTGCGTTCATGACTCCAAAGCGGCAATAATAAAATGAAAGAGAAATAAAAATTTGGAAATGCTGCAATGTTTTTTATTATATTTTTATTATCTTGTTTTGTTTGCTTTTGTTGACATTTATCTCGCCATTCATCTCGCATTGTATACTTTTGCTTATTAAGCACATCTTTTACAGTGTTGTGTTTCATCTTTTTCTCAATATTCAAAGCAATTTTGAGTTTATTAAGCAATAACTTTATTGACTTTTGTATGGAATATTGAGCTCAATAATGGACTTTATTGCGATTATCTCTATAAAGGCGCATGTATGAACATGGTATAAGCTGTTTCTAACAAGAACCGTCTTTAGTATTTGACTGTAGTTAAGGCCCAATGATGCCTGAGTAGTTAGTTACATATATTAGCTTAAATTGAAGATTAATAATGGCAGCAAGAAGGCTATGTTGTAGGCTATACTCAAACTTATTTATTTGCATTTCAAAATAAAACCTTCCGACTTTAGGGGCACATACCTTGCATCTAAATCATGTAGCAGTCTTTAGTTACGGGCCCACAATGTTTATTTATTTTATGCATGCAGATGTGTGTGTTGGTGTGTTTTTCTAGTTGCTTAAGGGGTCGACTACGACAAGATTGTTGTTGTTGCTAGTTTAATGAACGAGCAAGAGCTTTTAAAGCTTAAAGTTTGATAGTTTTAGAAACAATTTTCCAACTGCTGCTATGAATACAACTTTAAACAACCGTTAAACACATGGGGATGTAGCTCAGATGGTAGAGCGCTCGCTTAGCATGTGAGAGGTACGGGGATCGATGCCCCGCATCTCCAGTCCGTATTTTTTTTTTAATTTTCAATCAAAAAAATTTTCAATTAAAATAAATTCATGTAAATACAAAAAACAAATCAAAACTATTTTTTTCACTTTCTAACATTGCCTAAGTGTACATAAATTCAAATCTTTTTTCCCCCTACCAATTCTTTGTTTCGGCCTCACTCACATCCACACTTCATTATTTGCTGCATTTCCGCCTTGTTAATCAAAGAAAAATCTACAAGAATAACAAATGAGCAAATTAACAATAAATTGTTGAAAAGAATATTGTTGCTGCCTTTTTTATACTTTTATTATTATTACTACAATTTTTTTTTTTTTTGCTACAAGAAAAACAAATAATGTTGCAGAAGTCATTTTTCTATTTGCAAGTGAAAACGTACATGACGGCATGAATATTGCGCTGCATATTGTATGTGTCGTTGCGTCTGGCTGGTAGGTATGTACTAGTATCATTAAGACGAAGAAGAAGGAGAAAAAAAAATTAAACTCCACATAAGTATTGAAAAATTGCATACGGAGTCTGTCTCCACATTTTCTGTACTTGTATGTAAAGTTGCTAATTGTACTTGTTATTTTTGAACGAATGCGATTATTTGCACTTGAGGCGCTAAGAATCTAATGTTTATATTGTTGTTTTCTTTTTGGCTTTCTGTTATTATTATGGCACCATGCAACCAACAACACAACACCTCAGGTGTAAAGACAAGTGCGTGAGTGCGCGTTCATTGCAATAACTTCAAAAGTTTAGCTTTAGTTTAAGTGCTGCACTGTGGTTTGAATGAATGGAAAATATATCACAGTTACTAGCAACTCTTTCTTGCGAAAAATACAGTGAATTTATAGAGGAAACATTAGATCATATCAAATTGTGACATTTCAAGTATCAAAATCTAACTGCTGAAGTATAATAACATTCTTTTATTTAAAAGTATGCGAAATGAGAAACATATTTATTATGTTCTGTTATACGCCTGCGGATTAAGCTAAATTGGTGGGTCATGCTTCTTTTTTTTCCGTTTAAAAGTTGAAACTGACTGCTCTATATGAACATTTCTGAACAAGGGATAAGGCGATTTTAAGAGAGAATTGAAAAAGAATTTTTTCAATGAAAGTTGATAACTGAAAAAGGCGAATCCTTTTAAAACTATACTGCGTGCTTATCCCTAGTTGTACCCAAAGTTTATTAATGCAGCCAGCTCAACTAATCAGCTGATTTTGTTTGCTACTCAATATTAAATATCAGACCAGCGGCCCTGTTCTATAATTCGCTACAATTAGAGATATCGTTAAGAATCTCTAAACTGAACTAAGCGATTCTTAGCGATAATTTCTCTTTTAAGAACTTTAGTGGGCGAAAATTAAATTTTAGCGCTGTTGCTAAAACCAACAAATAATTTTTGAAGCTAAAAATCTGACCTTTTAGAACAAAAAATTAAGAAATTAGTAACGTGGCTAAAATACAAGTTTCTCTCACTAAAGTTTATACAAGTACGATCGTCGCTAAAGCTCGTTTTTTAGCCAGTTACAGAATAGCACCGCGGTTTACATTTGAAGCACGCCCATTTTTTTTTTTTTGTCGTAACAGGGGTATAAACATTGATAGAACAATTGTCTACAGTGGGTAGACAACTAACTGTTTCCAAGCCGCCACACTGAGTGGCTTGAGTGTCGCTTTAGAAACATGAATTCCTCTGTTCAAGGACGGGTGGTGACGAAAAGTGTGATGGCTTCGAAAGTTTCGAAGGTTTTCGTTGTCTTCTTTATCTTTTTTAATTAATGTCAATCACAAAAATAATACAGAACGAACTTGAGCCTGATAAATGTTATACAAAATAAAAATAAAAGAAAAAATACGAATATTAAAAATCCATAGTTTTTTTTTTCTTGAGGGTGGAATAAAGAATAAATAAGTAGACGAACCAAATAAAAATCGTGCCATTCTAGCACGATTATTTGAAATTTTGGTTAGAAAATGAGGAAAATGCCAGAGACTGTAAGTGCTGCTACAGAAGACCTATAAAAACTTTTCTCAAATGTTTGTTTCCCCCACACCACTGTACAAGCTTGCACACACATTCTTACAACAGTAGTACTATATGGTTGTCTGATCAAGCGAACACACACACACACACACACACTCACGCATATTTACATAATTAGTGCAACACAAGGTGTTTCAACAAGTTGTTCTTGTTACCCACAAATTAGTTACAGCATTCCGAAATTAAATTTCTTTTTGTTGGAATTTCTTTGCCAATAAATCAATACTCACTAATTTATTTTTTTTTTTTTTTTTTTTTTTGTAAAAGAAACGAAAGAAAAAAGTTTTTCCAGCTTAAACAATGATGTTAATTTATTCGTCAATTAGTAACGAAATAAATTTGTTGTTTTGTTCCCACCACAAGAATTGGATGATTCTCACCAGCAAAATGCAACTAAAATAATATGGGAAAAATAATGAAACATTTATTGAAATTAATATGGGGTTTTGTTGCTTCAATTTTGCGCGCAGCCAAATCAAATTTGTTTAATTTACAACCAACAAAGCCATTGACATTTTTATTATTTTCCAACATGCTGAGATCTGGTGGCAGTGTGTATTTGCCCCGAATTCGGAGAATAGTTTTTTTTAGATGGAATGCAAAAAGAATCTCAGAAACAATTAAAATTAATAAGAAGAAATATTTTTGTCTTGGGATTTTAATTTGCATGCGGAAGTGCCATTAACGGGTGGTTAAATTTTAAGGGCCAATGTTGAATGTTCTTTGAAACAGCTGAACTACTTGCCCAAACTAGCCCGAAGAAAACGTGCGGGCTGTTTCCTGCAAGCAGAAGAAGAAGCATAATGTTCTCTCACCAATGCTCTCATTTGCCCAATTTTAAAGTACGGTAGCGTAGTAGAATAAAGAAACTCAATAAACTGGAATATTTTGCGTTTATAACATATGTGCTCTTGTTGTGGCATTACGCTCTTTTTTTTTAAGGAGTTATGCTCTTTTTATGTCTCCAGACCAGTGTTGCCAGTTTAGGGAGTTTCTCTCTAGATTTAGGAGTTTTTTTTTCTTTTAGGGGTGAATTTGTTCCTTTTGTTTAATTCTTTGGGGGTAAATTTAGGGGGAAACAATTTATTTTTGGGGTATTTTTAGGGGATTTCTGTGTTTGGTTGAACGGGTAAATGGCAGGAGTTAGATGATTTTTCAACTGATAAATTTGAAGACTTTAACGATTTTTAAAGTAAAATTAAATCAGATATTTTATGTTCATCTGTTAGCTTCAAGTACAGAATTTTGCAACTAGTAATTTTAAGTACTTTTTTTGTTGAGTTGAATGAATTTTTTCCTTATGGATCATTTCTTTGAATTTTTTCCGTTTCTTAAGAATCGGGAAAATTAAAATATCTAAGAACATTTGAAAAAATTTAAATTCTTTTTATGAAAATGTCAAAAGAAGGTAAAGAGCAAAGAAGACTTAGAAACTCTTAATATTTTTGGAGAAACTTAATTTTTTCTAGATACGCAGATAACAATTACCAGCTGCCTGCCTATAAATATGTACTTAGATCTCAAAATATGTGAATACAAATAAGGCGAAAATTTATAATAAATATACATACGCCTGCAATCATAACATATGCACTGAAAAATACATATAATCAGTTAATTTATACTTATTTTTAATTGGGGAAAGTTTAACAATTTTATGCATTTTCCGCATTGTCAATGCATTAATATTGGTGATTCGCAAACTAAAGCAGAATCTACACCAAACAATTTTTAGGGGGATTTTGTAGAAAAACATTGAATTTTAGGGGGCTTTAAAATTTTTCTCGGGGGAAGAAATACACTGACCTGGGAACACTGCTCCAGAATCTGGCAAGCCTAAAAGAGAGCCCTTTTAATTGCAAACTCAATTAGTTTAAATTCCAATAGTTCAAACTTTAAGTAATAGAGGAGAAAAAACACATTGTGCAAATTATGAAATAATGAAATTTAATCACTTTTAATCAATAAGTATAATGAATGTTATTGAACGACAACTGGCAACAACCAGCCAACAAACCGATCAACCACAAGATTTATTAGAATAACATGACAGTGGCACTTTCTACACTTTTTTTCCCATCAGAAAAACTCGTATCAAATGTAACTGCGGTGACAGCAGTCACGTACTGTATTTGTTATATTATTTGAATATATTTTGTGCAAAAACAAACAAGAAAACTAAAACAATTGTTCTGTAAAATGACAAACGCTTGACAAAAGTGTCAGGCAAACATTTGGCTGTGTGTTTGCTTTTCTGTTCATGGCTTTTTTTTTGCGTTGGGAGAACAAAATGTTATTTGCACAATTACAAATATTCAATTTCAATACAACTCAATCAGTTGAGTTGTATTGACTCGTCTCCAAACATGATGGTACAACCATTTAAACTACTTGTTCGAGTAATCGTGCATTAAAAACTTGAAGTTGCTACCAAAATGCGTAACATTTGCAAGTGTTTCAATGTTGTGTTTTGGCGGAAATGTGAGAGAGTAGAAAAAAAACGCCCCTGCAACTGTCAATGAAAGTATTTGATGGTACAAACGATAGACAACAGACAGGACTCAGTGACAGCTTACTCTTGCATTTGAAAGCAATAGGTACATACAGATTGTACTCATATACTTAGCAATTTAAATCTGTTCGTTTGTTTTGTTATCATTATTATTCAATCAGCTGAATTGATTTGAATTTTTCTTTAATACTGGTTATGGAGTGCATAATACTTGCACTCGCATACAGACAGATGGATGGACGAGTCACCAGTCTTCAAAGCTTTTCAGTTTTAGCATTCTTTTCTAATATAAGAAGCGAATTTTTACACTTACATACACGTACCGGCAAAGCCACATACGTGTCAGGCCGAAGAGAAATTAAAAAGAAAAGAAAAATAGTAATAAAGTAAATCCATTTGCTTGAAAATCTGCGGTTCCGTTAAAAATCGGTGAGAATGTCTCACATGCATGTTGATTTTCGTGCCGCCTCTGCTGCTGGCGTTTTCATTTCCACTGAGAGAAATGTGACTGAAGACGAATTTTTCTTTAATACTTATCAAATTAGCATTACACTGAAAGAATTTTTTCCACAAAACCAAAAAATTCCGAAATAAATGTAACCAAGAAAACTTGGCATAGATTTCATTAATTAATTCTAATTAATTAAATTTTCATTTCATTTCATTAAATATGTGAATGAAGCAATTCCATTTGTTTAAGGGCACAATATCTTCAAGTAAATGAAGTGAATCATTAAATATGTATCTTTGTTCATTGATCTAATGAAAACAGGACACCTTAGTAGCAGATATGCATACATACTCCCCTCCCAGAAAAGACAAAAAATGGAAATGGTGTTTTATGTGCGTTAACATTTTTGCTGGCTTCTTTCAATTATATATCCAAAAACTTGGCGAAATGCTAAAATATTTTCCAATTTTCTTTACAGATCAAATGAGGAATGACTGAGTGAAATTTTTTCACAAGTCCAATGATATTTTTCAAGGAAATTAAGACAACTAATTAACCCTTTTATGTGAAATTAATTCTTTTTATTTATGATAATCCATTACAGCAATGACAATTTTCATTGTGTTAATGAAAAAAATGCAAGTGCGATAAATACATTAGAATTCAGGAACAAAAACTCTTTCAGTTTATATAGAATTACAGTAAGAATTGTCACCCAGCTGTTCTTCTTACCCACAACTAGCTGAATTTAATTACAAAAACCTTAAGGAAGTCAAGCTTCAGCCCCGTTTTTAAAAAATAATTACAATTATCAAATGTCAGATAAAAAATTGTACTTGTTGAGCAAACAGAACCTAAAAATATACTCTGCACAATATCAATGTCTCAGTGCTGTTTTCTGTTTTATATTTTCGTTGCTGTGTCTACATGAATCCATAAGCGTTTTCTTTGTTTATAAGAGTGTATTTATCAAAAATAAAGTCCAAGAAGCAAATACACTGAACCAAAACTCGTAGGTAATAATAACGAAAAAATTTAGTAAATCCTCAACGAAAAAAATCGTCAAAGCAACTGATTTTTTATTCAAATACATAGAAAATTTATTAATATTTACAAATATTTTTCAAACCTAATAACTGGTTTTTGTAAAATATTTAGTAAAATATAATCTGTAGGCTTGAATAAAATTACTTAAAGGAACGTCTAAAATTTAGTTAAATCAACAGATTTTTAGTTAAAGCGGAGGTAAAATAGTGAAAATGCATCTTATTCAAATCTACAACAAAAAATGTTCAATTGACATCATTTAAGGATGTTAAATTGAATAAAGTATTCGTCTATTTTACTAAATTTCTTTAATATAACTCTTAAAAAGTGTTGTTTTAAGTATGAGTTCGTGAATGAAAGAACAAGAGATAATATAAAAAAAAGCGCCGTAGTTTTGAAGAAATTTCGTAAGATTCAACAAATGTACTTTATTAAAATGGAATAAAAATAACTAAAGGTAGGTACAATTTACTAATAGCCTGTAAATTTGAAGACATATCGTCGTTTTAACTACATAATTTTACTAAAATTGAATAAATCTACATATAAGTGAAGAAATTTCCACATTTTTTACAATAATAATGCTAAAGGAGAATAGTTAAAATTGTGTGATGAACAAATAGTGATTGTAGTGGCTGTATCATAGAGGTAGTGTTTAAAAATAATTAAAATAAGTTAAAGTTTAAAACAGATGAATATCTGCTTCATGAAGTATCAAATGCGAAATGCACTTCTGACGTATTAAGTAAATGGACACAGTATAAAAAGCCACTTGGCTTCAAATTGGTAAGTCTTTTAGGCACCAAATACTAATCTTCTTAATAACTTTATAATCTTTCACTTTTTATAGATAAATATAGATTTCAAGCAGTTATATCCGAAGTCGGAATGTTTTCATGCACATTTTCGAACCTTCGCATTAAAAATTGACTCCGTCTGCATGACCGTATTAAGGACCAATCTAATAAACTTTTATATGAAACGATGAAGCAAATGAATAATATAAGTGAAAGTAAGTTGAAACTATTTTAACTGAAATGGATTTTGCAATTAATTTGGTTATTTATCTTAGATGGCCGCTTAGATGGCTATTTTTTATCTTCTACATACATACATCGCAGAGAAGCTTTATAATTGATGAAAGTACAGTTACTGCCTGTGAAGAAGAGCTCCAGAAAAGATATGAAACTAAGGTTCAAATTCAACCATTATTATTAAGTTCAGGTTCAATTTTAGAACCAAAGGAAATAATTGTTTATTTTGAAGGTATCAGATACCGCATGCACTCCGCATTGGATTAGATATTAGATATTTGCTTTAAGTTATTCTTTGTTTTCAATTTGGAATATCCAAAAGAATCTTTGCTAGTTTGGACATTTATTCAAAAATACTTTTATGGCATTACAACAAATATTGACTATAGCTGCTGTCTTCAGATTAATTCATTAATTTCAAACTTAAAATAGCTTTAATTTAAGCTCTTTTACAAAACATACGTACAGAAATAACCCTTTTGTGCAGTTATGGTTATTTTTTGTATTGAAAGATTTTTAGTTTTTTTTTTGTCTGCTTGGTGAAATGTAAAAACGTCAATATATCGTGTCATTTACAACATTTTTTAAGTAAAAACTAGAAAAACTAAATATATTGAAAGTTTTTCCATTTCACCGAGTAAATATTTGGGTTCAATGTAAATCGGGCTTGTGTACATATGTATGTATGTACATATATGTATTATATAAAATTCTATATTCAAAGATGTATTAATTATATATCAGCATTTTATTATATCAGCATTTTAAAATTAAAAAAAAAAATTGTTTTCTTATAAATAATATTGCTTTTATTTTTATATAAATTTTCCTACAGGGGTTTATAAACTAAATAAAGTGGGGTAGTTAAATTGAATATTTTTTCTTAAAAATGAATAAAAAAAATCTATTCTCATATACTAAATTCATTACTTCATTTGAATAAAATTTCTTCAAGATAAATAAAAAAAAAATTAAAATAACAACGTTAGTTTGTTATTAAGAATAAAAATTTTATTTAATTTAACTAAATTTTCGTCTAATTCACAGTCCAATAAATAACGAAACAATAATAGTCAAAATGAAGAAATTTCTTGTATTTGACTATTTACTAAAATTATCTCTTTTAACAAAAAAATTTCGTAGCCCTGAATAACAATTTTGTTAGCTGTATAATAACCTACTTTTCTTCATTTTTACACCTCATTTTGCATTATTTAGTTAAATTTTTGGTTCAGTGTAGGGGTCACGTTTTTGCAATTATATACATATGTGCCAGTATGTGACCGTACCTTTACTTAATATATTAAAGACAGTAAGACACATACTTTTCTCATAACATCTGGTTATTTTGTGAAAATAATTTAAGTAAAATTACAGCATAAATTGTCCCCCAGCTGTCTTTCTTAACCACTAATGGCTGAAAATAGTAAAAAAAAAATTTTAAGGCGTTCACGCTTAAGCCTCGCTTTTACCAATAAATGCAATAATTATATGTAGAATACAAAGTTTTACTCCTTGAGCAAACATAACCTTAAAATATGCTCTGCAGAAATTTACTGTTTCTGCAATTTTTTTCTGTTTATTCTTGTCGTTTTTGTATTTTTATATGAATTTATAAGCATTTCTACTTGTGTATGTGTGCCTATTTATCAAAAATTAAGGCCAAGAAGCAAGTAGTGGTCACGTTTTTCGTCAATTATATGTATGTGTGTTAATGTTGTTTTATGAAGAACATTTAAGTTGAAAGTATAAATATATTTAATGATTGTAAACTACTTAATTCAACTTGTTGAGCAAACATAACCTTAAAATAAGCTCTAGAGAAATTTAATGTTTTAATAGTTTTTTTTTTCAGATTCTTCTTTTGGTTGTTGTATCTATGTGAAAACAAAATCAAAGTTTTCAATTTTGTTGTTGTTTTGCATGTAACTAAGCGAATGAGCGATGTGCAGCAGCATCGTGAGCCTGTCACTAAATTTTTACAAATTTTTCTAACAATTTGTTTTAAAACCTAATTTTTCTTAACGTGTAGTCTTGCCAGTAATCCAATTAAACAGTCATATGGAAAATCATACCGTCTATGAAAATCATAATGAACTTTCGAGTTTGTGAAACAAATGTACGCACAACGAATACATGTTTTTATGCTGCATATCAAAAGCACAATCAAAACATTCGTTTCTTACCGATTTTGTTTTTTCTCTGCTGTTAATTTCTTGGCTTATGTCATATTATGCGTATTTCTTGCAGTCGCTTTCCGCTATTTATACTTTTAGCCATTGAAAAGCCATGCAAGCGCGCAGCAATGTGCACAGAAATCAATTTCTTGAGATTTTATACTGTTATACTATTCCAGCCGGTCTGCCAACCCGCCCGTCAGCCAAGATCAAGAGCATCTTCCACAAGGAAGAGGAGAAGGAGGAGGAGGGGGATGACCAGGAGGCTGGCAAGGCGAGAATCAGCCAAAACATTGCCATCCAAACGCTTGCAAAAAAAAAAAAAAACTAACATGCACATATGTATGTATGTATATGCGGCATTTGATTGTTGGCTGCATATGAAAAAGGCGCAACGAATCGTTGACATTTCCGACATTTACACTTGATTGAAATGTGGTTAATTGAATTCACCGACCAACATTCAAGTCCCCTGTATCAACTACTCCCTTTAGGAGCATTCTTCACTTTTTTCTTTCTTTTTTGTTCCTTTTGCTGCTGATGATAAATAAATAGAGAATGTTCGTGGTGTTGGAGGAGATGGTGATGGTGCTGGTGGTCATCTCATTAAAGTTATGCCAGAATATTTAAGATGCCGTAATCAACTAATTTGCGGTTTTTTATTTTATGATCTAATTAATCATTTGCAACAATAGCAGTCAGCCCGACACATCAGACACATGATACAGCATGACCTGATTTTTTTTCCCCCGCTTTATTATTCAACTTTGGGAGAAAGGCAACCGTTATTCTCGGAACGTAGGAGGAGAAAGAGAGCGCCGCGTGCTGCAACAGCAAGTCGAATGTGCAATCATACAGATCAAAAGAATTTATTTATGTATTAAAACTCAAATTAAAACTTTTTGTATTCTTTTGCGGTGTGATTTTGAATTGCTGGCCGGCCGGCCGGCCAAATGCCAGAAAGATGTATTTTATTGGTATTAAATTAAAGCGTTTGTGCATGAAAGTGCATGCATACCGATTTCTAAGCATAAAGAAGGATGCAAAAAATCCAGTGACCCATATAAAAGGTGTCATAAATGTGATAAATGAAATGTGAGAACAAAAAAAAAAAAAAAATGTTTTATATGTAAAAGAATTTCAATAAAAAGTAACTTTTATGGTTGGAAAACATTCCAAATCATGGTACATATGTACTGCCATTGTAGACATTATTTGAATATGAAAAGTGAACTATAAATGAGGAAAAAATTGTGTTAATTTACCAGCCTGTTAATTTACCAGCAAATCACGTGCTTTCAAATCCCATGATTTCGAAGCTCGAAATAAGCATTACAGCAATAAATTAAAATGTTATACTATGGAAACGACTTAACTATAAAAGAATCAAAAAAGATGTGCCTAAAGTCAGGTTTCTAGAGGAAATCGTTTTTAGAAATCGTGTGATTTCAAGCAGAGTGTTTTTCAGAACAAAACTGTTAGATTTATGTATATTTTCAAAAAGGTAATTTTTGACTAGAAACAACGTTTCAATTTTTCTTAAGACAGTTTAAATGACATCAATATCAGAATGTCATGGTAAAAATAGCTTATTCTCAAAAAATCATTCCCGAGGCATATTCAGCTTAGAAACCGGCACGGAGCCCTTGAGGTCATTTAAGTTCCCTTCAGAACTGGGTTCAAAAAAAAAAAAAAAAACTCACTCTCACTTTGCTGACAGGTGTAATAAAAATGGGATACAAAAAACGGCAATGAAAATTCTGCAGCCAAATAAATGTATGAATATTAAGTTTCGTTTAAACTGACGGAAAAGTCTCCACTTGTAGTTAAAATATATAAAAAAAATCCTCTTACATTTCTTATTGTAGTCCTTACCGGCGTGCGAAAATATACATAAGGAATTTACCAACTTGAAATTGTGATATTTTTTCTTACACACAGTTCTTGTGGGAACCTAAAATTCCTCAATTCCCCTGTACTATTCTCTCATTTTCAAAATGTTAAAAAACATAGAAGACTTAAAGTTATATTTATTTTTAAAAGAAATACTATAAGAAAACTTACCAGATAAATTTTTTCTGCCATCACTTCGATTTCGTTTATATTTATATTAAATCAATTCACACTAAATTTGTAGGTATACACTTAAAGAAACGGTAAAACTTTCTATAAATTTGGATTTTGTGAAATTAAAAACTTTTCTTTAAACATTTTTAAACCAAATGGGCCGTAACTATAGACATCGAAAAAGTATGCTTCATGTATGTATGTAACTTGAAGGCACTGCTAAATAAAAGTAAGTTCTTCGTCTACTATAGACGAGAAAAAGCCCACTTTACCTGCAAAAGTCTACTGTAAATTTAAAACTAGCAGAAGCTGTTTTTAGCTTATTTAACAATTAACACATATAAATGTAAAAATAGTTTTAATGTAAATTTTTTTTTTCACATTAAATAATTATATTAAAGAATTTTTAATAATTATCAAAAATGAGAATTTCAATTTTACTTGTATTGAATTCACTTTGCTGTTTTTTGTTGACTTACTAATACAACCTTGCAATTACATATGCATATACATTTACGGTATTCAAACGGTCTCTTATTGTGTCATAATGTCGGAAAGTACTAACATTTTATGATAGTTTAAAAAAATTGTTGTTGTGCTGCAAACAAAAATAGTCATAAATTAATAGGACTTCATCGACTGTGTTTAGTGATTCGTCACAAGTTAACAGTATCACAGCGTCACCTAAAAAATAAATGCTATAAAATGTATATTTGTTCGTAAATATGAGTATATTTCATTTAAAATTTACTTGAGTCAGCTATCAAAACATCTAATAGATAATTATCGCACAAACTGGCTATTATTTTAGTTTTTTCACTTATTTTTGGCATTTTGACAAAAATATTTAAATTGCTTTCCTTTCCTTTAACAGCTGATTCATATTTGATATAGCACACTACTTTATGACAGGTTCCTCACAGCAGTCATATATTTTCGTGCTATTATTTTAAGACTTCTGACTTTAGGACGACCCTTTGAATACCGTAATTGTATGTGTGTGTTTAAATGCATGCAAAAGAGAGTCATCTCATTAGAGATGGGATTCTACTTAAAGTTTTAGGTGGTGGCATGTATGTAGCTGTTGACTGCTGAATATGTATGTATGTAAGGTAAGATTTTTTGTGTGTGTGTTTTTTTAATAGAGACTATCACCCATATTCATAAAAACTATTGAAAGTTTATTACACATATATTTGACAAATATTCCGTAGAAATACGTCAAATAAGAGCTTAATAAACTTACAATAATTATTATGAATATGGCCTTATAATTATATATGTATGCATTTATGTATGTTGATTGAGCTAGTTATGTTTTAATCGTGTTGCTGGGTCGTTTGCAACATGTTGCTGATTAATATGTGGCACAATAATGTTCAGATTATTATTATTGGAAAGAATTGCAACATTAATGGCTAATACCTACAAGGAATATTAATTTGTTAAATGCGAATGCAGCTTTCGTTGGCTGGCATTTATTGAAAACAACAATAAAATGTAAAATATTGTTATTGTTTTCAATACAAGTATGCGAACAAAAACTTCGTTTGCATTTAGAAAAATAGGCAGCAAACCTGAAAATATAGAAATTTCCTGTAACAAAGAGTGTACTAAAGCATTAGCCTTACAGTTCAATATTCAGCTTCAATATTTGTATTTGAATTAATAAATATTTTGAAGCCTTTGGCAGACGTGCTCCATATTGCTCATCCGTATTCATGTTTAAATCACACAGCGTAAGCAAACACTTAACAGCAGTAAAATTAAGCAGTAGCTTAAAATTGTTGAAATATGACAGAACTATTACAATAATATTTCATTAAAATAGTTTAGATCAATTTAGTGCTAATGCAAAAGTAAAACAAGTCTCCCAGCTCTGCTTTCTCTTACAATTATATATGTAGCTATCATAAAATTTTTTTATGTCTGCTGGTCACCGATATTTTTCTCTTTATATAAAAAACCACTCCCTCATAAATATGTTCTGTAAACTTGCAATTATAGCCTACACAGGGTTCTTTACACTCTCTGGAATTTAAAAGATCAAATAAAATTTATAGGTATTATCAGCCAACTGAAAGCGAAATGCTTATACAAGTTCTGTGATAGTAAAACATTAAAAATCATACTTTTTGTATTCAACAACATGCAACAAACAATTATAGTGTCAAGTTTATGTTCATTTCGAAAACATTTAGGAATCACGAACTTGTACTTGACATTGGCTGCCATAAAATGCCAAATAAATGGCCACTGTTTCCACAAATATAGAAAAAAAAGAAGAAAAAAAAAATCAACAACAAATAATAACACAAACAGCAGCAACACCATTTTGAACGAAAATAGAAACAAAAAAATATTGCAAACCATTTATGTCAAAACATCCATAAAAAGTACTACGATTACGAGCACAGGAGAACGAAAAGTTGCCACAGACATGCAGCCAAACTGAAAACCGTTAATAAAAGACCGCCGCTGATGAAAGTGTAACAAACACGGAATGTGTCTGAATAGATTTCGACGAAGGTTGTGCATTAAGTTTAGAGAGCAAGGAGGCAACAAAGAAATTCATAAATAAGATTGTGCTGCACTTTCTTGAAACTGACCCTTCACTGGGGGTCCTTCAGCAAAATATTTTTGCACAGACGGAACTTCAGTCGCCTCTTGGAATTGTCAACAGCACATTTGGTCCCATATGTTCTGCAAGGAGCTGTGAATGGCTGGCTGCGTCTTAGTACGTCAGTCACCTCTACTCTACATATCACTGCGCCCCCTCACTTCCATTAGACTATATACTCTTATGGGCTTTTCTCAACTTTTCCCCATTTCTTGCACTCCCTGCCTCGCTCTCTCTCTCTTTCCCTCCGTATCACTATGTTTTTAGATCATCACAAAGGAATCGTCGTTTTGGTTTGAATGGGACATTTATATACTTTCCTATGCAAAAATATAGGTATTTCAGAACTCAGAGAAAAATTGCTCACACATATAGTGTCAATACCATTTCGTTATATTTGGTGAAGATATGGTCTTAATTTTTCGTTTTGTTTAGCCACACATTGTAAATTTACTCTGTAAAATATTCACTTTGCATATTTGCGAATAGTTCACACTGAATTTTTTTCCACATTAAATTAAGCGCACAAGGCAGGTACAGCTGAGTCCCAGATACTTCTTGCGCAAGCGTGCCAAAAAAAGAGACCACTTATGAGGTATCATTTATTGTAATCCAGTGTTCATTTGGATGCCTTGCTGTAACTTTTGCTTTAATATAAATGAATACTTTCTTCATACATCAAGAAAACCAAGTTTTATTATTGCAAATTTCGAAAATCAATTTCGAATTATCAAAATAGCAAAAATATACTCCTGCCACTTCAGCCTTATCATTCAACCTTCCTTGTAGAACATACATCCATCCATCCATATGAGTTTGTACATATGATCATAACAACCCAGCAGGAGCAGACATGTTTTCAAAAATGAGCAACGGTCTCAATGGCAGCATATTGCAGGACTGCAAGAATAAATGTGGAGGTTGCACAGTGAGTCGCATCAAGGCAGGGGGAAAAAAATATAAATGACATTAAATATTCATCGCCTTCTGCCCGTCTGGAAGATGTGTAATTTGAAGGCAAAAAAATGCGGGCTTATTCGTTTTTTGCAAGGTCTTAGAAGCAATTTAATTAAAAGTGTAAACAAATAATCACGCACGCAAAATATTATGAAGTCCACAGTAAAGTGTGGAGTTCTGCGCATGCGCTGCGTACGATACGCTTTGTTTTAAGTAGACAAAATTATTTTGTGAATAAGCATTATCTCGTTCACTCTTTAGCGCCATCTAGAGTGAACATATACTCGTATAGAAAAACGCAGCTGCACTACTTAGTATCTGGTAAATTCTGCAGAAATGATGTTGTTGGTCATGGTGCACAATTGGCCCCCATTAATGATAATAAATTAGCAGTCTGCTAAATTTGGCATTATCTAAAATCAATCAATATCATATCTCTTTACGGTGATAACTACAAATAATAATAGAGTTGAACAATCCTTTTCCTTAAGGATTTTTCCAATACTTCTCTTTCAAAGGAACTCTGGAACCCTTCTTTACAATCCAACTGCCCTCTTGGCTATTGGATTGTGGGCCTGAGGGCGACAACATTCCGGCCTATTACGTTTGAAGTGCCTACTTCGCATTAGATAAACTCTGGCTAAGGCTGCAACATGAATCACAGCAGGTGGACGTTGACAATTCTTTATCTCTTTCAAGACACTGTTTTCTTGCCATTGGTTCTTATGTTGTTAGGAACGAGATTAGTGGAGAATATTGGATGAGTTGACTTAGGTTAAGTTAGGTTGAATGGAGGGGTTCGTCTACCCATGTCTTACGACATACACCTAAGGCTTGTTCCCTGCAAGAACAGTGTCGGTCATATGATCCATCATATGACCGACACTGCTGATGGATTCATACATCAGGGTTTCTATCATTTTCTTAAGGGCAAAATGAAAAAACTGATGTAAACATTCGTGTACGTGTGAGCTATTTTTTTAACCAGCGTTACCACCTCAGAAAAGCGATCATTCGAAATTTTTTTTTTAATATGCCCACAAATTTACATGCAATGCTATTAATTTCTTTGTTGATAAATAAAAAAAGAATTTTTCGAAAATTTTCAAAAAACAATTCAAAAAGAATATAATAAACTATATTAAAAAAATAATGGACAAATGAACCTATAAATATATTAATGCATAAACGTAGTTCCAAATGAAATTACCAAATTAATAAGGGAAAATCAAAATATTAAAAAAATCATCGTAATGGCAACGCTGAAAGCTATAAAATTGCTTTGCATGTGTTAGTAAATAAGTTGTTACTGTATTAGTTTCCATCAGCCATTTCTTGCAGGGTTGTGCGCTCCGTGGGTTTAACCGTGAACCAGTTTGACTTATAAGTCTACAGGAACTCCATGTCATTCACAAAGTTCCATACGCCCCTTAATTGGGTTATGTTTGTGTCATTTGTGTGAGTACTCATTGAGGCATGATGTGTGCAGTACTCAGTCAGGTAGAGTACCAGATAAAACCGGGTAACGGCACTCCATTTAAAACTGGACATAATAGACACAGTTTCAAGCCACCACAGCGAAATAAGAAACCAGCGAAAATTAGTCCTTGAAGAAATGAAAGAATCACTCATGAAATGGAACTGCATTTGCAACTTTGTTAAGGATTTTTAATCTCCAGTTGTATTTCATCGTTTACTTACAACATATTTTTCGCAATACTTGAGCCAGTAACCTGGTGAAACAAAGTAATCAACTTCATCAATATATTCTCTTCATCCCTAAGTGATCTTTTCTATTAAATCGCTTATTAAAATTAAATCACTGTGAAAAGCTGCCACCTGGATTATGACTCACAATCAGTGCGCGGATTGTGTCTAGTGACAAATTTGTTTTGCTTGAATAAGTACCAGTACAATAAAGTGTAGCGGCAACGGGCAGTAGCTGTAAGCAGCCATAGTAACCGCAACAAAATAAAAAAAAAACGCAAACAAACAGAACTTCTAGCCAGAGAATGCGAATATAAACGAAACTTTCAGATCACTAGAACTTAGTGTTTGCAACTCTCCAGGCGTCTCAGTTCATTTTTGTTCAATGCAAAGATCTCAAAGTCAAAGATCTCTATTGGAAGTAAAATGATATGTCATGCTAATCGCATGAAATACCGTTTAAGCATACACTTCCATGCCTGCAAGTTGCTGCAGCATCGTGCTGCACAGTATTACGCGATTTTTTGTGGGTTTATACTTTAATTCACTTTTTTCTTTTGCAGCTTTATGAAGTGTTTTTCAATTATTGGACTTCTTTTCGATTTCTTTTTTTTTTTAATTTTTATTTATTTATTTATTTAGTTGTATTTGTTGCGTACAACAAGTCACGTTATATAAAATCTCTTAGTATTTTATTGCACTTGTTGGAGGTGACTTTATTTGGTTGGCTTTTAGGAATATGTGTCTGTGTAGCCGTGTGTGTGTGTGTGTGTGTGTGTGTGTGAGTATCTGCCTGGCTAAAGACTCTTTCATGTCGTTAGAGTTGAAAAACTGCACTTGAATCGTCAGCCACCAACCACTGAGTTTCATTTATGGCTTTGATGGCCTTGTCGCTTGTAAGGTTTGAGACGACTTTGAAGCTTTCAAAGAGTATTAGCCACATGCGAGGGTGCTTATGGCAAGTTTTGTTAATTAAAACAAATGACATTTTAATACTGAAACGGAGCAAGCAAGTGGTTTGTCGTCTAATTATCACGATAGTTTGCGTTGCGCCGCAGCCATTGAAGTAGAGTCCAAAGAACTTGAAGGTACATATACATTGCATAGGGTCCGCCATCTAATGTGTTTTTTTTCTTCTTCGAACTAGTGCTTATTTCGTCTGATATCTGATTTGACAGATAATTAGTTTTATCATTCCGCTGAACGAATATGGTTGTGTATACGCTTCGCTAAGTGGGCCTGCGATTGACTTATAGAAGATGCCGATTTTGCAAAAAAAAAAAAAAAAAATCATCTTTTCAGATGAAGCTCATTTTAATCTTGGCGGGTATGTAAACAAGCAAAATTTGTGGCATTTGGGGCACAGAAAACCCTCACTCATACATTGAAAAGCCGATGCACCCAAAACGAGTCACATGGTTGGTGCGAATTTTGGTGCAGAGGCATAATTGGGCCATTTTTCTGCGAAAATGAGCCAGGAGGGGCCGTTACAGTCAATGGCGATCGTTATTGGGCCATGTTGAACGAAATTTTTGTTCACAAAAATTGAAGAGAAGGTATTGGCAACATTTGGTTCCAACAGGATGGCGCTACGTGTCACACAGCCAAAGCTACACTCGATGTTTTGCGCCGTTTTCAAAAAATAAAAAAGCTTTTTGGCAGACCCTTTATTTAAATTTTATTTCTGTTACGTTGCGATATCTCAGTTGATCATTGGACTAGACCTAAATAGTTTCTCAAAGCTGGAAGCAATTTAGTACAACTAATATGCTTTCATCTTGATAGTCACGAATGGATGGTCACAGGAAGATGGTTTCTTATTTCTTCTAAATATTGCAACTGTCACCATGTTCGTTAAAAGGGAAATTTAGGTAGACTTGTATGCCTTAAAGCTAACAGCAGAGTAAGTATTAAAAAAGAGCAATTAATGCATTGGACCACTTTGGATGTGTCTACATTATGCTGTCAAGAATTTAAAGATAATGCTTTCATTGAATGCCAGCAGTCTCAATGGCAACAGACGGATGACTAAGACTCATCTGTCTTAGCAGTATGTTATGGTAGTGAAACCGGCTCACGTGGGTCCTGGAGAGGTCCCATTGTGATAGCCTTAGCAGTAGGAAGACGAGATGCAGTCATCCTTAGTAGGAGTTCCTATGCCAAGATACCAAAACGAAGGAAAGAAACATGCCCCATCCTTAACTTGACTTACTTGCACTGATCTAACAGTAGATATGAAGTGAGGTACGAATTTGCGTTCTAAGTCAATTTTCTTTCCCTGGTTCTTGTCCCTACTCAGCTGGGTTCTTCGTCCAATTACCCTCGTCTTGGAGAATTTCTAAAATTACTGCTTGCCACACCAACTCAATTCTTAATACTTTCTAACATCTTTCAAAGTTTCAAAAGATTATTACTTTACTTGGGATGGGGAGATTTTATGAAATAAATTTCATTCAAAAGTTGATACCGTGACCGAACAGAGCAACAAAGTGACTTCTTCACTCCTACAGCCTGATGCCAGCCAGCCAGCCAGCCAGCAGCATCCTCATCAACTGAAAGAACTTCCGTGGCGACTAATTCGCCATACAATTACTTCATCTTTTCAAGGATTTTGTTGGTTTTGGACTTGGACTTTTTTTTTGTGTTTGCTGTAAATTTTACAACAACCATAAATATATGTTGCAACAAGGCATACTACGAGTGGTATTTAATTTTCGAACAGCCACCAGTGTCTGCCAAACAACGCGCTGGTGTTGATGACGATGATACTAATTTACTGCTGTTGTTACTGCTGTTGCAAGTGTTAAGCAGTAGTTGCAGATGTGTCAGTTATTATTTTTCCTTTCTTTTTTGCCTGGTTCTTCTTTAATTTTCTATTTATTTTCGGTTGCCAATAATATTAGAAATTCCGGCAATTTGTTCTTGTGTGTAGACACTGAATTTTATCGGGTGTGAAAATTATTTTGTAAAATTTATACCCAAGCCAAGCAGCAATCGAAATATTCTAGCACGAACAGCAAACAAATGAACCTGAGACATATCATTTACATATGTTCTCATTATTTTCGATCGTTTTTTCTTTGCACTTGTTCTCTATTTTTCGCGATTAATATTCATGAACAAAATCTATAATTTGTAACAAAGTTGTTGGTACAGTGCAGGCCTGAAGTGAGTGTACGAATAAATGTAACAAATTTTTTCTAAATGAATGTTAATTTTCATTCGTGGCAGCTTCATATTTTTCTTCATCTAAAAATCAATATATTTTTATATTGTTTGGGGCATGCGGCTCTAGTCTCTACTAGAACAGCGTGCCAACTTTGCTTTAGAGATGGAAAATAGCAGAGATAGAGATCGATAGCAACAGTTTAGCGTATTACACTCTGAGGCCCAAAAAATATTACTTGGAGTGAAAACTTTAGTTTAACAAAAGTTTCCGGTAAATTAATTGTGGTTTAAATTTAGCTGCGCCATGTTAGTGAACCATTTGTTGTTGATTGTTTTTAGTAATAGAAATTTGGCAACGTTGCAAAAAGATGTCAAACAGCTGATGATTTAATGATTTAATGACTAAAGTTCAAATGAAAAAATTTCTTCGCTGAAATGTACTTTAAGTATTCATTAATAATAAAGCTGCCCTTAGAATTTGAAGTACAGCTTATGCTAGGAACACAACTGGGACGAACGACGAATTTCGTCCAACACATCGAATACGCCGGTTAAAATTCGCTGTGTAAATTCGTCGTATGAAGCATAATAAAGATGAAAAACAAAAACCTCTCATTCTCAGTTTTTTAGTCTTATCCATGATACAACTAATAAGGTAACCTTTTCGCTACAATAAGAACAACTTCAATAAAAATAACATGCATTTTGTTTTTGTACAACTTATGCAAACTGTCAAAAAGACGCCATTTCTACATTTACAGAAGAGAGATGCACTGAACTTACGCGAATTTGCTCTCTCGTTTTGGCTGCCTTTCATCTCTGCATTCTCTTGACAACCTAAAGTAGTCAGATGATTAACGGTTTAGCTGACGAGGCTACCTTTTTAGTTGTATCATGGTCTTATCTTATTATAGTTGAACAGCTGATGGGGTGGCCATATTAAAGAAATTGGTCGCCTAAAAAATTTAGCATTACCTAAAACAAAAAATTATACACTACAAACATGTTTTATAATCTAATATGTGGGCTTTTTATTTTAAATGCAAAAAATGTCAAAGCTTAGCACTTAAAATAAAAACTATTAAAGTAAAAATTAACTGTTTTAACACTTGAAAACTAAAACCAAGCTACTGCCATTGATTTAATCAAGGTTTCGCAATCTTTTCGCCAAAATTTGCCGAAGCGTTTCTATTACACCATCTCTCAGCTTTATTCTTGACTTCTCAATGCTGTTGTGTTGGATGAATTTTTCATCTGACTGTTCTGGTTCATAAATTATAAACTTGTTATTTGTTGTCGTTTTATGGATTGCCATAGAAATCATCACCAACATTTTTCGCTGGTTTAATTCCTCTTTTAATTAAATATTATGTGCACTATTAAGCTGCAGCCATTGCAGTAAATTCTCGGTTTAGTCTGTTGACGTAATAGAGTTATAATAATCTATTTGTTATTTATGGATCAGATATGCAGTGCAACATATTCAATGATGTTGATTGTACAACAAGCGGCCATAAATTAGCGACAATTTTTGTGTGCAACAATATTCTTGAATGAATTTCCTCTGCTGGATGGATGGCCGGGTTCATCTCTCTTTCAGATCAATAGAAATTTTGCAAATTAATTTGAAATTGATACTTCATATATGGCTTTAAGTATAGGCGTTAAAGCAGAGGATGTATTTAATTACATTTAATTGTATTTATATGAGAAAAACTTTAAAAGTTAGATTTAAGAAATAGAAAAGCAGCTTGTGATCAGCGTTGCCATGTTGGATAAAAAAAGTTTTGCCAAATTATTGTATAAACTTGATATTTCTTGATCATATTTTTCCCAAAAACACCAATCGGCCCTTAAAAATTAACCAGGCGTGGGGAATGCTAAGCGCTACTGCTTAAAAATAGAGTATAATTTTTTATGATCTGGGCTGGAAAGCATTTGGGTGTTGTTGACGTGAAACAGCCGTGTGCTGGACGTGAAACAGCCGTGGTATGTTCCCCAGCCAATAATTCTTCAACTTTTACTTTTCTGACCTTCTTTAAAAAAAGTTGATCACTGCAATTTAAGCACTAATTAATCTTTCTCAATTCTAAGGAATTCAAAATTGCACTTAAGTCCTAGAAAGTATTTATATTAAATTACTAAAGTACTTAAAAAATTTACTTTATTTTAAATTACATTCCCTAGCGTCTTTTTAACAACTCAAAAAAAAAAAAGTCCAATACCAACCTTATTGCCTTCTGTCTCGAAGAAAAAATAAGTCTCCAAATAATTTTTCATTTAAATAATTTTTTCTTAAATATATTTCAATTAAAAATAAAAAATTATAAGTGCATTATTTTTACTATTTACATTGTAAATACATATTCTCTTACTATACTAATAGTGTTTTATCTTTTACAAAATTCATAAAATTCCATGTCGGCTGGTCACCATAAACCCAAATGCACTTTTAAAGGACCATCTCTGTTTGCAACATCAGTCGTCGGTGACAGCAAATCTAATTCGCCTGCAGAGTTTCCGCCATCAGAAGGAGACAAGTGCAGCACAGATGGCTGATAAGATTCAAGGCTAGAAAACAAAGTTTGAATATTTGATTATTGTTAGTGGCCTTAAGGTTAAAGTAATTATAAGATTATAAAATATTTCTTTATAAATTTATTTTTTTTTTAATTTCCTATATAAAATCTCTTTTTGTTAAAATTTTCTATGCAAATTACTAACAACAACCATTTACCCCATATGCATCGTGAGCTTCGTGAATTGAGCAGATTGTAAAATATTTGCTAAAGAAAGACATGAGTGGGGTTTTTTTTTTTGGGTATTTAATTTATACCTTTTGTATTGAAGATAAACATGTACGTAATTAGATTATTGAACCATGAACTTCATGTTTGATTACTTTATTTTCCCACACAAACATGATAAAACATTTTATTTATCAAATAGCAAAATATGTTCTTAGAATTTCTTGGGTGGGGGCAAGTTGAACTGGAACTAACAATACCGTGAAGGCCAGAAAGAAATTGTAATTATTTATGAACTGGATACGCCGAAATTTGGATGATGATCGTCGTAGTGGATGCGAGGCAGTCAGAGTATTTTCCCCAGCTAATGAATCTTTAAATTTAGTTTTTTTGTCTGCTTTAAAAATGGTTAAATCATTAAATTTTTTCGCAAACAAATTTTCTCGATTTCCACTTAAAAGCCTCATAAAGTAGTTAACCACTGCAAAGCGTAAAGTTTGCTTATAAAACTAAAACATTGAAAGAACATTCCAATATCTTGTTAATCATACCCCATTCACACCTGCTAGGAATCTAGTAGATTGGCTTTAAAGTACGAAAACGGAACAAACGAAACATAAAATGAGATGAGTTATAATGAGAATGCAATTAAATAACAAAACATATTCATTTAAATCAGATTGAATGAAAATGAAAGTCCTGCTGTGAAAAATCATCACCGAAAAGCTTGAAATAAATGTTGTTTCCTACGTTTTCAACTTATTTTTTTTTCTGTTTGTACAGCTGCATCACCAGCTACTGAATTCTATTGGCAATCTTTCCAAGAGCACCAGGCTCCGCTTGAAATGTCATATGCACTAAATTTTGAGCAAGTGTAAGTATTGTATAAGATGAACGCATAACAAAAACATTAGACTGCCTTGAATTTTCCATAAATTCAGAGTGACCCATTTGGTGGAGTTGTAAGTCCGTTTTCTTTATCCCTAAAAAAAACCATTAAGACAGTCAAACTTAATGGTTAAATGCATGCTAATTGAAAGTTTGGTTAAAATCTGACACCTTACTTTCTTTCCTTTTCACAACTTATTTCCGCTGGCGTTCCCTAAATACTGATCAAAGTAATAAAACAAAAAAAAAAAAAAAAAAAAAAAATATGTGCCGCTTAAAGGCACAAGCTCTTTCCCCAACCCAACAATTAAAAGCAAATATGTACTAAAATAAATTATTTCCACACGCTCGCTCAGCCGGTGTTAAACTTAAAAACATTTTAAATGACTGCGTTGACAACAACACAAACAATTTTTGAAACACATGAATTAGAAAACAGAGCAGCGGTGTGATTGAAAGCGTTAAGTAGTGCAACATTTGAACAATTACAGTGGGCTGTCGTTAATGTATATTATTATATTATATATAATTATCTTACACAGAATCGTGTTCGTTACAATTCTTTGAATTTTTGCCAGTTTCGTAAAATATTGAAAAAAAAAAAAATACTTGAATTTCTTTTAGTTTATTCCAAACTTTTGCATAACTCAAGAATCATTATAAGCTTTTAGACTACCTGAACTGCTTGCACTCAGGTAGGGCCATATCCTGAACATTTTCTGGTATACGCCAAACCCTGAGAGAATGAATAAAAAAGTTCGAAGTGGTAATTAGTGACCGCACTTCCTAGAGAAATGATAACTTAGTTGTTAAACAGAGTTTCTAACTCTGGCTTCAACCAGATGGCAGTGCAGATGCTGGAACAGTTGGCACTAAATTTCAGAAGGCAACTGCAGTGTGGAATACATGAAAACAGTTTTCCAGGCGGAGATCCATACCACAGAGCTTTACGCTAGGAAACGCTTGCATGGGAAAATATCTCGAGCCGACATATGTGTGACTAAGTGTGACCTCTGATCAGCTCTAAAAGTGCTAACATCTTACTCATTCCAGTCAAGACTAGTCTGGGAATGTTACGAACTTCTTCAGGTCCTATCTTTGAGGAACAGATTGGTTTCCGTATGGACAACGGGTCACGAAGGACATGAGGGCAACGAAAGGGCCGACTGCTTGGCCACACGGAGTCCAGCAAGGTGCTTTATAGCTCCGGAATTGTTCTGCGGAATTAACAACTGTTTTAAGGACCTCATTCTAAGATAATGGGAGCAGGAAAGCCCTGTTGAATACTGGAGAGCCCTAAAGGGCATGCAGCTGACATAAAGGCTAACGGATCCTGGCAGAGTGAAGTCCGATAGCATTAAACTATACGCAGGATTAATGACCAGGTACTGTAAGCTAAATTACTATCTCAAGAAACTTGGAGCACTATTTATGCCAGTGCCCCGCCTTCTCACAAATACGATCCCGACATTTTGGGAGAGACACCTTACCAGACATACCCCAATTACGGGGCGTATGCTGGAGGAAACTAAGGAACTTTGTGAATAACACGGAGTTCCTATAGACCTATGAGTCAAACTGGTTCACGGTTAAACCCACGGAGCGCACAATAAGCCTATAGTGGCTTAGGTGTGTGTCGTAAGACATGGGCAGACGAACCCCTCCATTCAACCTAACCTAACCTATCTCAAGAAACTTAGATTGGCAAGCAATGATTTCTGCAATGAGACTCTGTAATAAGGAGAAGGAACACATCCTTTGTGAATGACCGGCTGCGTGTAGACACAGAGTTACTTACCTGCACCCCGGGTTTTTGGATGCCAATGACCTTAGTAACATCAAATCTACAGCCGTAACGAGATTTGCTAATAGTCCAGGTCTCAGTCCATAGGGAACAAGGGTTGTATACTATAACATATTGTATACTATATTCCTGATCTCTTGATTACTGACTGCCTGTATTTATTGTATCTTATTGATTAACTTTTACAACAATTTGATTTAATTGTATTTAATTTTATTGATTAATTTTACAATTATACAACTATTTTGTTTCAAACCGTATGACATACAGTATATCATGGTTCTACTGTAATTACTTTAACACGAATTTGTTTAATAGCCTTTTAATTTGTTTAGATGACTTTGGGCTTTTTGAAATTAAAGCAAATTAAGCATTTAGTAGCGGCGGCACGAAACAATTAAAATGAGTTTATTACATGCGAAAGAAAAAGTTAATAAAATATGCCACTTCTCAAGCAAAACCATAAAAGAAATTTGTTTATAAGAATTCAATTGTGGAATGCTACAGGCAAGTCAATAAAGTTTGTGGCTGAAAATAGAAGAATTCCATTTTGAGTCACCACTTTGAAGAAATATGGCCTTCGAAGGAAGGAAGGAAGGAAGGAAGCAATGAAATGTTAATGCTCTATTCTCTGTAACACTTCATTAGTCAGGGGGAGGAAAAAACTTAATTTAGACATTAAAGATAAAAAAAAATTTTAAACTAAATTAGGGAGTTTTGAGTGCGTTAATAATATTGATTTCTTTATTAATACATACAAACAAAAAAGTCACAAAACTTTCTAATTCCAATATTAATTTTGAATTAATGCTTCGTGAATGTATGGAAAGATTTATTCATAAATGAGACATAATAATATATAAATGAAATGAAAGAGTGGCACTTTTAGTTATCACTCAACATTTATTTAACAGTACCAGAACAGCTGATCCCCAGCAGAAAGTAAAGTGCACATTGCCTCTGCTCTTACTGCCTGTTATTATTACTAGATACATACTATATGTGTGTAGGATATTATCTGTTCGACTTGTACTGATGGGTTTTCTTTAGTTCAAAATTGACTGCTGTCTCTCATTGTTATTATTTTTTTTTAATTTAAAATTTCTAAATTCCTGAATCAAGTCACGTAGGCATAGAAATTTGAAAAGCAAGGCAAAATTGTATTGTTCTCTATTTTGGTACTCCCTTTACAACACAAGAAACAGTGTTATTTAGCAAGCAATTGTCTATAAATAGCAAAAAAAAAAAAAAGCAAAAAAACAAACAAAAAAAATGCTTTTGTAACCATCACTTACTTACAATGAATGATGGGTGGCAAATAATCATCCATTTTCATAATCTGAATCAAACGTGAGCTTCATTTTATATGAATGCTCGTTACACACTTAAGAAAACAAAACGAATGAATTTGTAGTGTGTTTTTTTTTTTTTTGTTAAAATAGCAGAGTACAACCTCACAACAATTTTTGTTTTCAACAACTAATCATTATTTTTTCAATTGTTAATTACTTAATTGGGCTTTAGTGCGGTTTCACTTACTTTTTTGTGCTAAAATTGTAGTGATCAACATTTTTAAAGAAGACCAGAAAAGAAAGTTGAAAAGTTATTGACTGGGGAACATGCCATGGCTGTTTCACCTACACCACGCTTATCATAAGCATCCAAGTTGCTGCGCTCACTGGTCTCAACTAATTGCATGCCGGTTTTTCAACACCAGCGCTTAGTGATCCTGCTAACTGAGCTCTCCCTGGCTGACTGTCTACATTTAATCTTGTGTTAATTGTCAATATTATTATCCTGCGGAAACTAGCCGAAGGAGAGCGAATTACCGACAAAAGTATACAACAAGGCAGATTTACTAGGTACAAGCATGATACAATTAACAAGGTAGCCTCGTCAGCTAAACCGTTAATCATCTGACTACTTTAGGTTGTCAAGAGATTGCAGAGATGAAAGGCAGCCAAAACGAGGTAGCACATCCGCGTAAGCTCAGTGCATCTCTCTTCTGTAAATGTAGAAGTGGCGTCTTTTTGACAGTTTGCATAAGTTGTACAAAAACAAAATGCATGTTATTTTTATTGAAGTTGTTCTTATTGTAGCGAAAAGGCTACCTTGTTAGTTGTATCATGGGTACAAGCACTAGCAGCACATAAAAAAATACACGAGAGTTGTTGGTAGAAAAATAACTGCATACTGTCAAATTCTTCTCTCATTTGTTTTGTTAAACTGGTTTGTGAGTGTATACAAAAAACGAAATTACACAAATTTCGTAAAATAAATTTATTTAAACCACTTAAAAATTATTACTTTACTTTTTTATGGAATAAAAGAAGCAAAATCACTGGCTTATTTTACTTTTTCTTCAATAGTAGCTACAAAATCACTTGCGCATTTCTTAGAAATCAGAGCACGTTAAACGGCTTGTAAACAAACTTTTGACAGTGAGCAGTTAATAAACAACGAGCAGCTGGTTTAGTGATTTTACCTGTTTAATCTGCCTTGGTATACAAAAACATATGGAAAAATTTCATATAGTAAGAGACCTCTAGCTCAAGAAAATACTAATATTAAATAACAAACAACGTCGTATAAAGGCAAATATCAAATATATATTTGATTAAAAAAAAATAATAATAACAAAGCTTTTGAAAAACAAAACTCAGGTAACATGATCAAAAAATCAGATATGGCAACACTTGAAACTTTACCACTATGCTATTTACAACTAAAATAATAGTTCTGTTTCTTTACTCTACTTTGGGATCCCAATTTACACGAAAAGCGTTCCCATACTTTAAAATTGGGCAAATGAGAGTATTTGTGAGATAATATTATGCTTCTTCTTCTTCTTCTTCTTCTTGCAGGAAACAGCCCGTACTTTTTCCTCGGGCTAGTATGGGCAAGTAGTACAGCTGTCAGCTGTTTCAAAGAATAAACAATAACATAGAAAATAAATAAATAAATGTTTTGGTGAAACTAAAAGAAAAATTGGAAATTAGTGTCAGAAAATATTTTAAAGCATTCTCTAAAAAAATGTTGATTGTTATATACATACATACATACATATGTATTTATATTTACGAATTCATTTATGTATATGAATTGATGAGTTCTGCTGTGTTGGTAAAAAGTTTTATGCATTTCATTCTTTTTAATTGTTTTGAGAAAACTTTTTTGCCACCAGTTAAATAAAAAATATAAATATTTTAGTTTTTTTTATAAATTTACCTGTCAGAGCCCTCTGTAGTGCTATTCAGTAACTTTTATCGATCCGACAATCGTTGTTCTCGTCGATACATTTTGTTGCTTGCAGTAACGATAGTTTCATTCCGTAGCTTATTTTTAACGATAGTATATAGTAGTAGATAGTTTTCTATTCTCCCAAATTCATTTCATATCGCAACTCTGCCCACAAAATGTCAAAATAAGCGAAAACCATGAAGAGGAATAGAAAAAAAAAACAATTTGTTTCGCGCCCTGCAATATATTTTAAATGCAACGGCTTATGGATGATTGGATGGAACTCAGCGATTGTCAACTCAAAAGGACTGTTCAAGTCCCGAAGAGTACGCCCATCAACTGTTGGAGGATCAAAACCATGCGCATCTCTTGCAAAATCATACGACAAATATTCAAAACCCATTTCCAACACAAAACACCACAAAGTACAACAAAACCCAATAATGTATCGTTAAAATAAACAACAAGAAAGTTTTTGTCGGTTAAATATCGAAGATATTTTACAAATTGCAACAGCTGATTGTAGTCCACAGCGAATATCGTTAAAAAGTGCCACTGAATAGCAAATTCGATAAAATATCGCTATAATTATTTTAACAATACGATTATCGTAATAAAAGTTACTGAATAGCACTACTGACGTTTTTTTTTTTTTTGGTAAAATATTTGTTTTTATTCGTTCCCGTACTTTTGTGCATTTTTTGTCTCTTATTGAGAGAAATTATAGTTTACTCTCATTTTACCGAACTTTGCCCAAAAAGTAAAGAAACAGCGCCAATATATTTCAATTGGCTTTTTGAGAAAATGAGAATTAAATTGTTTTTTTAAATTGACTTTTATTTATTGATTATTTATTTTTTTTTTTCAAATATTAATTTAAATGTTTTGCATCAGAATTGCTCTCTGTGTGGCAACTGGTTTTGATGTTATTATAAAATCTCTCATTCATTGTTTGCCAGAAAAGAGAGAAAGATGTTTCACAAACAGTAATAGAGCTTAATGCAAATAAGAATGCGCTTTAATCTGAATTTCAAACTCAATTATTTGTTTGCATGCAGTTTTTTGCCTCACACTCTCTCTCGCTCACTCGTCAAGACTACGTGATACAAGTCAAGACAACCTGCTAGAAATTAAAGTTCACACACTGAAGCGTTTTTTAATACAATTTGAAGTCTATTAATACTTTTTAACTTTTATGTGCATCACGTAGTTATTAGAGTTTTTCGCTTGAAATTGCGCCAACCCATTCAATAATTTTTAAAGGTCGTTAAACAAGAAACAGAAAGCGTATGATTAATAAATGTTAAGAAAAAACAAAAGTTGAGTTGTTCGGCGCACGTACATACATACATACACACATACATACCAGCAGCATTCTGGTCAGCTGAATCTTTTCAATAATTTGGTGAATCACGCAACATACTTTTCTGATTTCGTTTAGTTTATTCATTTACAGAATTGAATGCTTAGGGATTACTACAATTTATCAGCTTAATTATACTACTTAAATAACAACGCACCATTTTTATTAATATTAAAATTTAAATGTGGCGTAAAATTGTTACATAAATGTCAACATCTTGCAAGCGGCTCCTTACGTGCACAGTTCATGCTGAAATCAGACTCTTGAAACAAACGATTGATTCCCAAGACCCTGGGAGGGCTGCTAAAAGTAATATGATGAATCAATATTATCAGATACCAAATTATAGGTAAGATCTCCAAATTATAACAAGATCTGCGATCCTTTAAGGACTGCATTCTTAGCATTTTTCTTTTAACTTCATAAGAAGGCAGTGCATGAGGCCAAACTAACTTTAAAGTAGACTTAGTAAATATTTTTGGAATCCAGTCAATACAACCAGATGAATCCCAAGTTTTTTTAAAAAATTTTTTTCAATTGTGACTAAGTGAAAATTCAATGATCTTCGAAAGAATTTTGGCATATTTTGGAAGTGTAAGATCATTGATTTTTCACTTAGTCAAAATTTCAATTGAGTGTTTGCCAATCTGGTATGTCTGTCTATAAAGTAAACGATAAAGGTTTTAAAGACGTATGACCATACGAACGCCAGCTGTCGACATGGAGGAATTCGAAATCGATCGCTTACATTTTCTTGCAACATTGACGAACAGACAGTAATTGTATCATCAGCTTGACAGCTTGTCCAAATTTTCTTGTAACTTCTCACAATGGTAAATCGTTAATGAATATTATTATAAATTCAGTCAAGTACGAGGCTGGCTCGCACACATACATACATAATGTATGTATGGAATCGCATATGTTAATACATACTACATAGATTGTATAAATTTCATCTCTCTGTCTCTTACAGCTTGGGAGTTACGTTTAATTGTTACTTTACGTGCCATGGGGACACCTAGTAGTTTTCGATTTGTTGTTGTCATTTGTTATTGTAAGGTATCTGGCAATGCATACACTGTGCGAATTTCGGCTCTCTATCTCTTACGGTGCGAGAGTTATAGCTAACTGTTGCTTTACGTTATAAAGGGACACCTGGTACTTTTCGACTTGTTATTGTTTTTAGCATTTGTTGTTGTGGAGCATATGTGAATACATATGTATATTATGCAAATTTCATCCCTCTGTCTCTCACGGTTCGAGAGTAACGGCTAATTGTTACTTTACGTTGCATGGGGACACCTGGTAGTTTTAGTTTTGTTGTTGTTTTTAGCATTTGTTATTGTAACGGCATATGTGATTACATATATTGTGCACATTTTATCTCTCTGACTCTTACAGTTTGGGAATTAGGGCTAATTTTGACATTACGTTGCATGGGGACACCTGGTAGCATTTAGCATTTAGCATTTTTTATTGTAGTGCATATGAAAATTCATACACTTACATTCTTTTACGGTTCGAGAGTTATAGCTAATTGTTACTTTTCGTTGTATGGGGACACCTGGTAGTTTTAGAGTTGTTGTTGTTTTTAGTATTTGCTGTTGTAGCGGCAAGGCACAACAACATCCTGTGAAAATTTCAGCTCTCTAGCCCTTACCGTTTCATAGAATGTACGCTGTGACGGACGGACGGACAGACGGACATAGAAGTTTCGGTAATAGGTTTCCGTTTCACTCTGATGAGTACGGAATCCTAAAAAGTAGGAAACTTATGCTTAAAAAATCGGTGACCGATAGTCTGTGTTTTCAGTTCAACTGCTGTATAAAACATGTGAACATTTAAACTACGCTTAAAGCAGCAACATTTTAATTTTTTGTTCAAAAACATAAAACTTTTAGCTTCAAAAAGTTTTTTTTTTTTTTAATTTTCTTGCAAAAAATTTTGACTTTCTTTGATTAGAAAACTTAACATGTTTGCAACGCTTTGAAAATTCAATTTTTACCCACCCAATTTTACAAGTCCAGTCGTCGCTAAAACTCGCTGTTGGGGCAGCTGGTTGCACTTTCTGCAAAATTTTTTGACATGTATGTATATTTTCCACATTTTCATCAAATTTTACATTTTTCTTACACTTGTGTTCGACAGAAATTTAGTGACTCCGCAAAATTCGTGACTGATGTTGCGAGCTGAACATTCGACAGTCGATTTTGAGTAACGGCCTGGTATGATTTCAAGCCTAATGTAAGATTTACTTTAAACAAACATTTTACATTATTTGTTTACTTTACCCACCAGAAAATAACAAAAATAATTTTCTTTATATACATTTTTTTTAGCAAAGCCAAATGAAACTATTGTTAAATTTTAATAATTTTATCATGTTTATTTTTTTCAGTCTTTCTATTATTAATTATAAAAAATTGGTTTCTCTAAATTAGGTAAGTTAAAAGCTATATTTTATTAATAAATTAATTTCTTCGCAGCTTAAAAAATATGTAAATGATTGATTTTATTGTTTTCATAAGAAATTTTTAAATTATTAAAAAAAAAAAACAGAAAAAATGGTGGGTGGTTTATATACACGCAGAGAAAATGTAATCAAGATCTATGCCCAAAGTTTCAAATTTTGCATTTACACAGAGATGCTTCAATTATATTCGAATAACAGACAGAAACTCGGACATAGACCTCAAAAATTATAACAATTATAGAAACAAAAAAAAGGAATTGGCATTTAGTGAAAATTTATAAACAATTATAAATACTAAAAGCAAACAGGAACGTCATACACACGATTGATTAAAATAAAAAATATGATACAGGTTTGGTTGTTAGAAATAATATATCTGCTGTATTTAATATTCTGAAAGAGTGAAAATTTTAGATTTTTCTCTTTTTCATGAACTGGCGACACGTTCTCAAGTTCGTGTTTTGCTTTGTCTCAAATAGGTACCCGTAGCATTTAGATTTTTTCAACACCTTTGCCAAAACATCAGCTCAAGGTCTGAAGGCTCCACACCAATATCCATAGAACAGCCGTGAATTTCCACAGACACAAAGGTAGTCTAAAATAATACACAGGATTTTGGTTAAAAATTAAAAGGAAAAAAGGCGGTTGGAATGAAACAACAAAAAGAACAAAATTGCATAAAAGTATAAATAATAAAAACCTTAACCAGCCTTCGTGGCAAATGCTTGTTTTAGTTTATAAACTCGAAGACTTTACGGCTTTTAACCCTTCATCCTCCAGCATGCGTTCTTATCAAATGACAAACTATAAACAAATATTTTTATATTATATAAAAAAAAAAAACAATACAAAACACATTAAACCAGTCAAGCCTTTAATAAACATGCAAAAATAATAATAATAATATCAAAAATTTTCTTCACACTTAAACAATAACATTCCATAATTGAATTATCAACCGTTTTTGCTTCAAAACTAATATATTACACTGAAAAAAATTAAACGACAATAAAAACAAAGTTAACGTAATGAGTCTGCTTTCTGCATCCTCGATCAGTCAGTCCATGAAATTATTTTGTTTGATTACTTTCTAGGTTTTACACTAAGTGAAAAAGTATGTACTTGTGTGAAGAACATTTAATGAAGCCCTGCATTTTCTCTTAGTGTATTAATATAGCTAAATGTTTAGCGGCTTGAGCAAACTAAGCAACCTTTTTCATTAGATAAAAACTTTTTCTTATTTCGAATTTATCCTTTATCATTCTCGCTTATAAGCACAAGCGTTTATAGTCACATTAAAGCTTAACATATTTCCACATATAAACCTCTTTAGAGACATCGATGCATATCAGAACTTTTAAGACTAAACAGCAACTGTTTGACTCAATTTTGCATTTAAATCAAATTTAAATTGAAATGGCATTAAAAATCCAAATCAAAAATTGGGGGTTACTTCGGTATTATTTTATGTTCCGTTTATTTAAAAATGAATCTTAAGGCAGGATTTTGTATGAAAACAAATAAATATAAAATTTTTTCTATAAAATCAACCACTCGATAGCAAAACAGCAAGTGCTTGATTTTGACATTTATGTTCGCAAATCGGATTTTGTATGAAAACACTTACGTCTTTTTGACTTGTCGATCAAGTCATGGTTCGAATAAGAGAACATCATCATAGAGGAAACCAAAACAATTTTCTTTTGAACAAACGCACGACTTCAATATTGACGAATAAACTGTGAATGACAAGGTTTCTCTTTGATTTTATTTCTTCTCCTTATTAATAAAATTAATAAGATCTACCACATGAAAATCATAAGGTATACGTATAGGAAAAATTCTTCGTTTCTGACAACTAACAGTAATTGTTAACAATACCCAAATGCATGTAGTTTTCCAAGACAAATTTACACATGTCGTAGTTGGCAGCACTGGTGATAAGTTTTTGTTATATGCTTTATGGTTATCAATTTGTTTCTACTTAATGGGTTACATGATTGCGCCACTAATAATTTAAGGCCTAAAACATGCGTAAAAATTGCTTGGCATGAGCCGAACGATAGGCCAACATCATCTCTCTGTTAGTAATTCGATGATTATACAAAATCATTTTCTTCACTGCTTCAATGTTTTCATCGCCTGTTGCTCGGTTGCTCGGGCGACCAGTACCAGCATCGTCATTGACCGCTTATACCACAATTGAACTTGTGTGCTGCTCACAGTAGACTCGCCAAACGCCACAGTCAACATTTCAAATTTCCCTGCGCACTTAATTTCCATTTTTTACATAAAACTTAATACAGTTTCTTTGATCCAGTTTTTCTCAATCGCAAATAAAAAATCGAAGAGCACACCAAAATTTTTCGAAAAATTATTATTTTTTATTTAAGAATAAGTAAACTAATAACATAACATAAAAATTGTGGGCTTTTTGAAAAAAAAGATATTTCGAATGATCATTTTGCTGAAGTGGTAACGCTGATTAAAAAAAAAAATCGCACATCAGTTTTTTCATTTTGTCCTTAAGAAAATTATAGAAACCCTGATGTATGAACCCATCAGCAGTGTCGGTCATATTATGCATCAAATGACCGACACTGTTCTTGCTGGGAACCTTTTTATCAGTCAAAAACAAAAACTCACTATCCAAAGTAACAGACTGTAACAGACATGTGTACCAACATAACAGAAAAAAAAAAAATGCGAAAATCGAACATACGTAACTTACGAAATTTGAAAATAACGGTTATTTTATGATCAGACTTCGTATGTAGAATTTTTTTCTCTTTGCTTACAAAAATGTTAGTGCCTTTTTTTCTAAAGATAGAAAAGTTTTGTAAGAGTATTTTTTTTTTTTTTATTATTTTTATAATGTTTTGAACAGCACAGATATAACTTTTAAAGCGTTTAGAATATATTCAGAACTTTACCTCAATAAAAGCAGATTTCAGTTTGCGTGGATTTTATGATTTTATTGTAATAAAAACAATAAAAAAAGCAATGGCGGGAACTTTTTTGTAGGCCGCCGCGATCAGTTTTCAATGCTGGCGAAGACGAATATTAGTGCTAAGATTCAGCGATTAGAAAAAACGAATATTCAAGCTGAAAATTAGTATTTTATATTTATTCGAAAAAAAAAGTTGTCGAGCCAAACGATATCACAGTAATTAAGAAACTCTTATGCGACCGACAGAATTGAAGATAATCCGCTACACAGCTTAATGCAATAAGTTTACGAGTACTAGAACAGTATAGTTAGTGGAATTAAATTATAGGAACATTTTGGAAATCAGGCAGTTCAATATGAATTGTGGAAAAACTGCGATTTTTAACATTTCTTTGAAAAGGTGCATCAGTGAATAAAATACCTCGATTTTTTTTGGCAAAGAAAAATTATTTTTTCAACACTCTTTTTTATCTCGTATAAATCAGCTGCCTGGCTCAAAATGTCGCTTCGCTAACATCAATCAACATATTGGAGGTCAGAATTCTTTTTTCTAGACTACTTATAAAGTTTCTTTGGTCAAAAATTCAGCCATCACTTGCCTTAAGGAGCACACTTTATTTGCTCTTAGTCCGTTTTCTGAAGCTCAATATGCTGGCGAACGTTATCGATCGATCGGAATAAAGCGGATTAATTACAGGTGGTCACAATACAATTCGCTGCATTATTTTCTCTCGAGTTGCCATACGTTTTGTAGTCGTTCGTGTCGTTTTCTGTCAGCTTGAAACAAGGCGAATCTATTACAGGTGCGCGCATACCAATTCGCTTTAACATTTTTCCACTTTCTTATCTTCTGAGTTGTCAAAGCTGATAGCAAACGACAACAAAACTTATGACGTCGCGAATGAAAATGTTGAAGCGAATTGAATTGCGACCACCTATACTTGATTCGCCTTGGGTGGTCGCAATTCAATTCGCTTCAACTTTTTCTCTCGAGACATCATACATTTTGTTGTCGTTTGCTATCAGCTTTGACAACTTAGAAGATAAATTCGTGGAAAAATGTTGAAGCGAATTGTGAGGCGGGCACCTGTAATGCATTCTCCTTGGCTTGGACACTTTTATCAGAAGATAAGAGTGAGGGAAAAATGTTGAAGCGAATTGGGAGGCGGGCATCTGTAACGAATTCGCCTTGGTTGTGAACGTAAGCCAGGCGGCAATTTCCCTCATTTTCCCATGTGAAAGGAAAAACGTATTTTGTATTCATTTCTGTTTTACACATTTCTTAATAAATAATTCCTCTCAAAATTATTTATTAATAATTTTCTTTTTTTTTTATTATTATTAGATTTGCACAAAATTTGTTTCTTCACATAATACAATTTCAATCCTTTTCATTTTTCTCTTTTCTTTTATCTATATAGTAAATAAGCTAGAATTTTTCATACCCATCTAATGGTTTACATACAAAAATAGGAAAATCGTGTTTTTGAGAAAATGTTGTTGGTTTTCTAAAGAGTTTTTTTTTCTGGTTTTTTGTTTTTTAAATCAAGTTTTTAATAATAATAGAAATTAAATAAGTATTTAAATTAATAACTTATAGTACACGTGTTACAAATTAATTAATATTGCTACAAAACTATTTTTAAATATTTGCATTGTTAGTTTTTCTTTATATATGTCTGTATGTATGTAATTAATTTCTTTCTTTTAAAAAAAAAAAAAAAAATAATAGTTTTTTAGTAAAATGTTTTCGTATAATAAACACTGCTGAGAAACACAAAAACGGTTTTTCAAAAAAAAAAAAAAAAAAAAAAAAACCAAATATGGAAAGTGCGAATTAGATAAAAAGAAATTAAAAATAAAAACCAAAATTCGGTGAATAAATAGAATATGCTTGAAATTAAGTGCAGTTTTTCTAAGCCCTGTTCACGTGCGTGTCTTTACAGTGCCTTTCTTTTTACATGTTTGGGGATTTATGTAAATCGTTTTTAAATTTATTATAAATTACTTCTTATTGAGAGGCAGCGAGGTTTTTTCTTATTATCTTTTTGTTTTGCTTTTAAAACTAAACATAATTTAGCATTCTGTTTATATATATATAGATATATATATATAAAAAAATGTTTTACACAATATTTACAGAGATTTTTTTTTATGGCATATGTTTGGCTTTCCTTCAATTACAAGCCAGACAGATTAACTTTACAAGATGGCTGTCCTGGCGGTTTAAATTCAACTTGCACAAAATTAAAAATATATTAAATCAGCTGTAGCGCTGAGGCCACCCTGTAAAGTTGATTCGCCTTGGTTACAAGTGTATTTTAATTTTATTGCTTAGAAAAATACTTTGCAAGTCATTGCTTGAGTGTAAAGTGTGGAAACTGGTAAATGAGATAAATTTATTTGAATTTATGGGAGGCAAGGAAATTATGGGATTTGAAGAAAGATTTATTGGGAATGCAGTTGGGAGAGAAGAATTTTTAATACTCTATGGGCATTTTGGGTGTGGACGTTTTGAAATTCGAGTCTGTTGAAAAATTGCGCAATTTGCTATTTGTTTATCCTTAAAACGTTTTAAGTGAATTCAGGCTTTGAAGCTTCCAAAAGTTCTTTTTAAACGTACAGTTTATTTGATCTTTTTCTTTGTTAAATTCAATGGAATTTACCCCACTGTTATTTTTCTTTCCAAATTCTTTGAGAAAATTTTAATTTTTAAATAGATTGCAAATAAAATAAATAAAAAAAAAATAATAATAAATTAAATTTTAAGGCTTAGGATCCTTTTTATAAAAAAAAAATTTTTTTTTCAACAAAACAAAAATATTTATTTATTTCAATATTTGGCTTCTTCAGGAATATTTATTTATTTTTTTTTTATTCCTGAAGAAGCCAACAAATTGTGGGCGAAATATTGAAATAAATAAATATTTTTGTTTTGTTGCAAAACTTTTTTTTATAAAAAAGATTTTTTTTTAAACTCTAAGATCCTTTTTTGGCGAATTAAAAAACCCTCAATTCCTTGTGCAAATAAGATCCATTTACGAAAATATTTAAATCATAAACCCTGGCATTTTGGGGAGGTTTTATGATTTCCGTTTTAACTTTTGAAGGTCATATGTATTTCATGTTTGTAGTTCAAGCTTTCATGAAAAGCACTCGATTTAAAAACAGTATTTAAGTAAAATGTTATCGTATCTTACTGCTGAGAAAAACAAAAACGGTTTTTGAAAAAAGAAAGAAATCAAATACGAAAAGTTCGAATAAAGCAAACTGGGCCTTGATGAAAAAGCACAACGCTGTTGTCTCAGAGCAAACTGGGAGCATTGGTGGCGTTCAGAAATATCAGGTAATTATTTTTCTCTCCACCATGCTGCCTGCGTTTTATTTATCAAAAAAAAAAAAATTACACAATCAGACTACAAGTTCAAGGTCGCTAGAAACTTGAATTCGACTTTTGCTCGAATTCAAACTTGCAAGATCGTAACTTACTAGCGGCTTCATATGCGCCTTTCCCATTTAAAATACAGCAGCCGTTGGCTCTCACCACAATATCTCTTAGCAGATATAAACATGCCACAGACTCTGTATTGTCATGAACTATATTGATGGGAGTCATCAGGTCTGGCTGAACGAGAGATTCGGGCCACCATGATGTTACTGCTGAACACTTTCAACGACTGGATTGCTACACTTCACATCTGTACATTCTTGGCTATTTCTTTTTCAGATCTAGCCAGTCTTATGATTATGTTCTTAAAGAGATTTTGTTGCAACCCCACGAGTTCCTCATCATGAATACCTTTCTCGTTTAGAGATTCGTCCTATAATAGGTTTTTCGAGGACAAATGGAACGGACAGCCGTATGTGTTAATAATAAAATAGCACTTTTTAGCTGTTACACGCAGTAGATTTCAGAACCTTTGCGAAATATAAAAATTTGTTACCATATATCCAAATTTCTTTACAAATCAAATGAGAATTGAAATCTCAATGAACGAATACATTGATTTATACATTGGTAAATAAATTTTAATATTTCGCAAAGGTTCTGAGATCTACTGCGTGTAACAGCTAAAAAGTTCCATCACACATAAAACCGCAGTTTTTCTTTGGGATACTTGTTAATAATGAGATTATCGGTATAATAAACGCCATAAAAATTATGTTCTGTTTTCATTAGATCAATGAACAAACTCTTATATTTGATTTAGTTAATGATTTTTTGTCATTAAACAAATGAAATACTTCATTAGCTTAATGACTAAAATTCATATACTTCATGAAACGATCATTAAATAAATTTAATAAAACGATCATTAAATAAATTTAATGAAACGATCATAAATATAAAATTTAATGAATGAGAATTCATTGATTCAATGAACTCCAACGTTGGTTAAAAAATAATTAATTTTTTCATTAAACTAATGTCGCAATTCAAGGGGTTTATGAATAAAATCCTTTTAGGGTAGTGTAAAGAAACTCACACTATGCTTCAAATTGTTTTCTTACATATCAGCTGCTTTAGATTTCGAATAGCAAACTAAATTGCTACAGGCTGCTCACGGTAATTATATTTTTTGTGTCATTATTTGAAGACTGGTAATCTGAGGGCTGCCATTTGAATAGCTTGTATATTTGACTGAAAATGTGGGAGCCGCCGACATAATGCTTGAATTCCATGTGGCTGTATGGCGATTTAAAGCGTCAAACTTCACTAATTTTTATGGGAAAAATTCAATTATGTTTTTGACTATGAGTATCATGCAAATTTTGTAATAAAAAAGACCGCTTTTATTTGCGGTCGGTAGAGTTTGCCAAGTTTCAATAATTTTTTTTTTTATCAAAGTTGTGTTTCTTTAGCATCTAGCCTACTTTAATCTTGTTTCCTTTCAATGTCTTTGCTTGCTACATTCTTTGTCACAGCGAAAGTTATTTGTGTATATTTTAATCTATTAATTTTTAATAACCAAGCGCCTTAACATGTGCTTAACATAAACCCCAAAAACAGGTACATATGTATGTATGTACATTGTATTTCAAAGCATTCGTCCTTCAGCCAAATTAAAATCAACACTCCACAAAATATGTTAACCAGTATTAATAATATTTTAGCTGAGTTCACATTTCAATTTTTATGATGACTTGATTGTGGATGACTCATTTGTCAATTGCAATCATGATAGCCAACAACTTCAAATGATAAGGCCGTTCAGTAAAATGATACAGCAGTGGGAAACTTTGTTGCTTTACTGGCAGATTAACAAATTTGTGGTTGGCAACTAAACTGGAGTTTATATACTTTTCATAAAACAGGAGCCATTAATAGAGTACAACGAATCGTGGCTTAAATAAAACAAATTTTTTTCCACTTCCACAGAACTAAGCAAATACCAAATCCAATGTGAACCCAAACTTTTCCATTTGTTAACTTTCCACCCCTGGCAGTAATGTTCTTGTAGCGATTTATATTAAGCTATTTTTTTATATAACAATTGAATGGTTGTGTTTTTGATCGAATAAAAAAAGCCTGTATGATTTAGGGAAGATAAACACCAATAATGTGGGATGATTTTCATTCACTGCTGATTGGTTATGAAACAAACGTTTTAAGGATTTGTTCTTTTTATCTTCTTGTGACAGAGGGAAAGTTGGAATTAATGTGTTTCGTTTATAAGTATGTATATGGGGATTTATATGTAGATGGATGAGTGAATGTGGGGACTTGTGTAGTAATGCATATGTGTATGTATGTATGTATATATGTATATCTGATATGAAAATCTTGCAAAATTTACAGTTGTCCTTTTTATGATATTTAAAAATATATATGTATGTATTTAAATTATTGTATATATATGTATATTGTATAGAAAACATGAAAATATTATGGCTTTTTTACAAATCGTTTATAGTAGCATGTGTATTATTACTATTAAGTTGTTTTCGTTTTCATTAAATGCCTTATTTCAACAAATTAATAAATTGATTAATAACTATTTATTGCTTGTCATATTCTCATATTATTATTTTTTTTTTCTACTATTTATAAAACTTTGTACATTGACTTTTTTCTTTCTTCTATTATTCGTATTTAAGTACGAAGAGCAAACAAACATGGTTTGTTTCATTAGATATTTTTGCAAACAGTTCACTCATCAGCATCGAAATGAATTTATAATTTTATAATTGCTTTTGTTAACCCAAAAAAAAAAAAATGCATTTGATCAAATCTATTTGGTACTGCATCACTGAAGAGCAAGTGCATGGGAAGCTTAAAGCTCGATAACACACGTTGCTGATCTCTAGTACGTACTTAACGAAGTCAGCTGATGAGCTTGCAACACTTAAACAAATGACAAAAATCTGCTATTTTTGTGTATCTAAGCAAGTTCTCGTTGGGCAGCACAAGCTGGACAGTAATTCAGTACTAAAAAAGGGAATTTTCGAAAGAAAAGAAAAATTTGAAATTTAGAACTCAACAGGGGTTAGAAAAATCGAAAGCCGAAAAAGGGGAAATATTTTTACATCAATGCTTGGGGGTGTTTGTCATACTTCGAATTGTATATAAAGTGATTTTAAATTTTAAAAAGAATAAAAAAAAAATTAAATTCAAGCCAAAGAAAAAAAAAACAAAATAAGAAAAATTTAGTAAAAAGAAAAAAAAAATTATAAACATTTTCAAACCGCCTGTTTTAAAAGTAAAACAAATAAATTACATTCAAATACATTTATAAGTATATGTATATGGGTTTATGATAAGAAAATTTAGAAAAAAATTATTAAAATATTATGAGGAAATATTTGCTTTCGCAGTAAAAAAAAAAAAAAAATACAAGTACTAAAAATTTAATTAGATTATTATAAAAGAAATACAAGTCAAAACTCACGAGTCTAGCTGATCGTAATACATAAAGTCGTCTGATCCGGCCGTGGAGGGCGTGTGTGATGACTCAGCAGCCGCCGGCTGCGGCAGATGACTGCTGCTGGGCACAGCGTACGCATCGTCCTCATAGCTGGCATCTTCGTTCATTTCGTCGTTGTTCTCCATATCGTTTTCATCGTCGTCTAGATCTTCGGCAGCCGAAGTATCTTCTGATGATTGTTCCATGTAGTCTTCCATGGAATTGGAATATCTTACGTTGCGTTGTTCTCTGTCGCCGCGGTCACTGGTTGACTCCGCATGTGGATCGTAGTTTTCGAATATTGTAGTGCTGGGCATTAGAGATGTGGTCTCCCATAATTTTGGCTTGAGCGTTGACGTTAAGGAGTTTTGAGTGGAGGTAGAAGTATTGGCAGTTGTTTTTTCGCTTGTGGCGGAGGCTTTCTTGTTGTTTTTCTTATTGGGGCCGTTGATGCCGCCGCCTCTTTTGGAATTTTTTTGTTTTTTCTTTGTACCTCCATTGTTGGAATTATTTTTAGCTGCTTGTTTGCCGGCACCGCCCCCGCCAGCACCTCTATTCGAATTGAGTTTTTTGCCACGCCGGTTATTGGCCCCAAGACCATCGCTCGCCAGGCCATGTTTGCCGTGGCCTCTTCTATTGTTGCCCTGCTGTTTTTTAGAGCCTCCTTTCTTGGTGCACATGGGCGGCAACACTGTATCCACCACCCCCGCCTGCTGTTGCTGCAACAGCAAATTTTGGCATTTCTGTTGCCTTAGCGGACCCAGCTGATTGCCTCGCTTTGTAAATGATGTGGGCCTGTTGAGGGGTGTCGTGCAATTGTGTTGTTCTTCGTTTTCGAAACGCCGGCATTTTCGTTTCTTGCCCGCCTTCTTGCCCCCTCTGTGACTACTGTTACCACCACCAGTTGACGCTGTTGAACTGTCACTGTGGCTACTGGTTGTTTGTTTGCTATTGCTACTGCTATTACTAATATGGCCATTATTTTGACTAATGCTAATACTACTCGGGCTACTACTGCTATCTCTATCTCTATTTGTTTCCGGATGATTGCTATTAGTATTGCTGCTACTTCGACTACCACTACCACTACTACTTAAACTATTTTTATCATTGGCAACAGGAACGTTGTTCAAAACTTGGCCACTACTACTAGTATGCTGTGGATTATTAAAATTACCTAAACTATTATTATTAGTGTTATCTTTATCTAAATTCCTACTTAAAGTATTCTTACTATTGCTATTATTATTACTATTGTTTGGATTGCACTTGGGACGTGCTTTAAAGTTTTTACTATCGATCAATTCGATCAATGGTTTGCCAGTATCACAGAGTTGGCGTATGCCATGTTTAACACGATTTGCACCGAAATTTTTCGCAATCAGCTGTTCTACACGCTCCTGCGGCACCGTTTCGGGTATAGCATTCGTATAGGTTGCCAATTTGCCCAACGAGCGGCTGGGTGGAATTTGTAATTTACGCGGCTCGCCGTGCCGATTCAGCGCCAAATAGTATTTACGCCGCGTATTCGAATTGTAGGTGGATGAATACGTATTGTAGTTGTGCTGCTCCATGCTTTCGTTGAAGACACAGTCGTCAGTAAATTCTTTCTGTAACGAGAAGCTGTAGTAAGTTATTTGGTTATTTTTTAATGTTTTTTTTTTTTTTTTTTTTTTTTTTTTTGGTTTAGTTTAGTTTAATTAAATAATTTCTGGTTTCAGCAAATGAGTTTGTTGTTCGCCTGACGAACGGAGGGATAACTGCAAATCCAGAAATTTTCCCTAATGCTTGGTACTGTCTTTTTGTAGGCATTTGGTTGGGTCGAGACAACTCGCCAGTAGACTTGAAAACTTTTGGAAAAATTTTTAAACTCTCAACTATCTATGCTACTGCCTTTAAAAAAGAAAACTGATGCAATAAAATGTCTGCAGGCAAAATATAGAGCAGTAGCTTTGCTCTATTTAAAGGTTATACAATAAAAAGCTGAATGTTTGTACATGTTTCCAAAAGTTTTCGACTCTACAGACGAGTTGGCTGGCATTAAGGAAATGTCAAAGTATAGACAGCTAGAAGGCGTACAAAGCACAGGATTAATTTTTTGACATCTTGATTATCTTCTTATTCCAGTTTGAGCTTCCAATACTGATGTATGTGTTAAATTTAAATACGCTCTTCTGAACTTAACTTTCTAATTTTAATCTGCTACAAAATTTGTGACTGTTTTTACGAATTTCGATGTAGTACCTGAATTGAACAAACATTCACTTGATGCAGCGAATATTTACGGTATTCAAAGGGTCGTCCTAAAGTCAGCTTGTCTTAAAATAATAGCACGAAAATATATGACTGCAGTGAGCAACCTGTCATAAAGTAGAGTGTTATATCAAATATGAATCAGCTGTTAAAGAAAAGGAAAGCGTTATACGCATATAAGGGGTTTTTTTAATGTATATATAAAATATATTTTTTTAAATATACATAATTTGCGGCAGGTAAAGAATATCACCGGCTCGATGAAAGCGTTTTAGCCGTTCGCCTCAGATGTATGCTGTTAACTTATGACGAATCACTAAACACAGTCGATGAAGTCCTATTGATTTATGACTATTTTTGTTTGCAGCACAACAACAATTTTGTTTAACTATCATAAAACGTTAGTACTTTCTGACATTATGACACAATATGAGACCGTTTGAATACCGTAATTGGGTTTGAATGATAAAAAAAATTTTTTTTTCTATGTTTGGACTCAGTTCAACTTTCAGGAATTCCTGGGGTGTATTAGACTGAGTCGAAAAAAAAGTTCCATCACGATATATCAAAGAAAAATCATTTGCTAGACGTCCAAAATCTCATGTTCTTGTATTTTTATATTTTTGTAAGGGTGTCCTCCCTAAAGAGGTGTGCTACGGAGACGATACGTTTGCAAAAATAAAGAAAAAATAAATGGGAGAGAATAAATTATCTGGGGGTTTGAATTGAACAATTTCTCTTTATGTATTTTTTTTTTAAGTTTTCTATACAAATTACCAACAACAAATATGCAATTACGTTAACTACCTTAGCAATATAGCTGGTACAAACAGCTTGTGAATTGAGCAAATATCAATTACTCTGTTATTTCTCCAATTCACTATTTATAAAATGTGTTTAACCTGAAACCAGCAACATCTTTTTTATTTATTTTAATGCTGGGCAAACAAGAAAAAAAGTCAGGTTTTTGCATAAAGTAAGAAATTAGCATACATACATATTAATAAATTATATAAATAAGAACTAAAGTAATAAAATTCTTATTCATAACAAATTTAGTTAGCTAAAAAATTTCCATATAAAAATTGTTCAACATAAAGCTTTTAGTAAATTTAGAATATTTTCTATAGATAAAAATCAAAAAAAAAAAAAAAAAAATGCTTTTTAAAAAGTAAATAAAAGAATTCCTAAAATTTATTGAAAAATTCTCAAAATTTGGCCCATATTAAGTAGAAAGTTAAAACGGCCGCATTAAAACGGGAGTTGTTGGACAGAAGTTATAAATATTCATACATGTATACACATGAGCGGGTAAATATTTATTTAGAAAGAGATAAATATTTTTGGGAAAATATAAATATGTAAATATGTTTAATTAATCAGCGCGGCCAGGCTCATTTCATGCCAATAAAAATGAAAAGATTGCCATTACGCAGTGTTTTGCCAAAACCCATAAAAATCCATTTAATGGGGAAAAAACAACTTAAAGAATTTACGTTTTACAATAATCACTGTAAAAACTATAATTTTTGCTATCGTTCACATTCCAGTTACTGGATATTCAAGTTTTGAAGTTTTATTGTCGTTGTCGTTGTTTTCCACAGCTGGAAAATAATTTTTTTGATATATTGTAGTGAAACTTTTTTTTTGTTTAAAACTCTTTGCCAAAAGCTATCGACAAATCAATGGCATGAAGTGGATTACAAAATCGACTTACCGTAACCCACAGCCTCTGTCAGGAATCGAACCTGCGACCTCAGCCCTGTTGGCACGTGCCAATTCTTCAATTGAGGCGCTACTTGGAATTAAACATACAATTGCAGTAACCTCGGGATTGAGGTCTACAATCGTTAATTACGTTGTCCGGCTTCAAAATTTTGCAAATTAAAAAATTTCAGAAGGTCAAAATTATATCCATTATATTTGAAGCATAAATGTATAATAATATCAAAATAGTAATATGGAGACATCTAGCGTTTGCTGTTGTAGAATTCAGAGACGAAAAAATCGTCGAACGCGGGCGTTGCTTGTTGATGCTAACCCTGCGATGTCTCTTAAAGGCAGCGTTCGAGTGGAACTTTAACATGAATAAATTGAAACAATCCTAGGCAGCAAAATCATGTATAATGTTAAATTAAAATCCCCAGAAACAAAAGTCATCGAGAATGAATTTCGCACAAGGCCCAAAACAAATTTTGTGTCCAAATTTGAAAAAAAAATATATACACGACTTAGGGAGAAATCCCCAAATTTGACAGCTCTCAGCTGCAGACTTATTATCTGGGAAAGATATCATGGCTGTTTCACGTTCGCTACAACGATCATCAGCATCCAAATCGCTGCCAGTATGCAGCATAAATGATTGAATACTGTTTGTAGGCAACTGCGCTTGGCTATTTGTAAGTGTGTGTAAAATCAAGTGTAGCCTTAATGAAATTAATTCTTAAAATAAAAGAGAAGATGAGCAAAGTCGATACTCGAAAAAAAGAAGGTGTTTTAGTTAATGGGCATTTAGCCAATACTAAAAAAATTTTTTGTTAAGATCAAATGCACTTCAAACGTTTTCTTAAAATGCATTTAGCCTTTGCAGTGCCTAATGCGGTTCAGAGTTACAAAAATAATTTTGAAAATTTTTTTTTTGCAAATGACATACTTTTTGAGAAGCTGCCCAAAAAAAAAACACATTTTATGAGATATAAAACTTAAGTACAACTTTAGCAATTAACTTTTTTTTTTTGAAATGTAAAATTCATAAATATGAATTTTGCTATATTTTATTATTTTAACACGAAACTGTCCAACAGACTCACAAATTACAAACATACCGATAATAAACAATAAACACAATCACCGGTATTCATAAAAAATAAAACATTGTTAAATGCATTTTTTATAAATTTTTTTTTTCTAAAATATATTTGAACATCTCTTTATTTTATTTTTTTTTTTTTTTTGAACACCGGTGAATATATTTTGCTGATTTATGGTGACATGTTCAGAAAATATTTTCAAATCAATATGTGATGGTCACCACCAATTCTAATTCGGTGCTGTAAATGACAATTAAAACATTATTAGTTTCTTGTTTTTCTTTTTTTTTTGCATTATAATTGATGCTATTTGTGTTTTGTCTTGTTTTGTTTTTTTTTTTTGGCCGGATGTGACATGCGACGACAGAATTAGTCCATTCATGCAGTCAAGTCTATATTTATTTCCCTTTTGTAAAATAATGCCACACACACACACACACATACGCACGCCCAAAGTATGTAGTTCGTCTGACTAGTGCAAATCAGTACCGAACATTTTTTTTTTAATTTTAAAATAATTATATATGTATGTTTCTAAAATTACTCTAAATATCAAGCAAAAAAAAAAAAAAAAAATCAAATAGAAAATTAGAAACCAACGAACCAAAAAAGTGTTTGGGCATTCTTTTAATATCAGGGGCGTGCAAACATTTGAATTATTGTGTTTTTGTTTGTGTACGTGGTTTAAAAAAAGCATATAAAAATTAAAAATTGGCTTCTGCTTGAAAGCGGTATTTTTTTTTTTTCAATAAAAAGTTTCAAGACACTGGAATACAGGATGTGTCTGCAATAAGTCTTCGTCATCAAGGAAGGCAGGGATACATACATCTAGTAATATGTATGTTTTTTTGACGTTTGGCACAGTTTATGGAGGCTGCCATACATACAGTTAATTCGCGAAAAAGAAATGTTAACCGTCTAATTCATAAAAATTATAACAGGTTTATAAAACTCTTATTTGACAGATTTTCCATACAAATATGTCAAATAACAGTCTTATAAGCCTGTAATAATTTCTATGAATTAGGGGGTAAGCCTTTAGTTGTCATATACAGGGTCCGCCATCTAATGTTTTCGGAACGAAGTTCCTTAACACGGCTTGCTGGTAGTGAAAATTAGTTGAAATCGTCACGAAAGCGTGTGAGCTGTTTATATGTATTGGTGTATCTGTCGACAAACAATTGTGTAGGTGTCTCCGCTACTGTCAGCGGCGACACCTACCAATAAATATTAATTAGTTGTGAAAACGGACACTATCAGTTGATAGATGTCGCTAAAGTAAAGTATGTCACAACAAAAACGAGCAATATTGAGCAATACAGATTGACAAAAAAAAAAAAAAAAAATACTGCAATGTCGAAAGTAAAAAAATAAAACGTTTCAAAAATTTTAAGAAGCATATAAAATTTAAAAATTTTAAAAATAACACAAAATAAAACATACAGATTTCACCTTGCATTACATTCGAAGATGAAGAAAAAACGTACGGAACTTCGTTCCTAACGGGGGTCCACCGACCGCATTTCTTTTTTTCAACTAGTGCTTATTTCGTGAATGATAACACTTAGCTCATGTCTGATTTGACAGATAATTAGTTTTATCCTTCCGCTAAACGAATATGGTTGTGTATGCGCTTCGCTTTGATCTTGGCGGGCAAAATTGTCGCATTTGGGGCATAGAAAACCCGCACGCATACATTGAAAAGCCCACGCACCCAAAACGAGTCACATGGTTGGTGCGGCTTTTGGTGCAGAGGCATAATTGGGCCATTTTTCTGCGAACATGAGCAAGGAGTGGCCGCTACAGTCAATGGCGATCGCTATCGGGCCATGTTGAACGAATTTATGTTCACAAAAATTGAAGAGCAGGATATTGGCAACATTTGGTTTCAACAGGACGACGCTACACTTGATGTTTTGCGCCCTGTTCAAAAAAAAAAAAAGTTACTTGACGGACCCTTTATATAAAAGTAATTAAAACAAAGCTACAGATTTGCCAGTTTGTTGATTTCCAACACCTTTATGATTAACAAAAAAAATTTATAGTTGAAAAAAAAAATAAACACAAAAAACACAGCTGGCAGAGATTTTAAATTATTATAAAAGTCTCAACTGGCAAAATCCAAACAAATTTGCAAAAAAAAAAAAAATAATACAAATAAATATAAATAGACTTGATATGGTTTTAAGGATACAATTGGCGGAAATACGAGGCAAAAATATATTTAAAATAGTTACAAGGACATCAGCAACCTCGAAAAATTCACTAGAGTCAAAAATATGTAGCTTTCTAATACAGGGTGTCCGGGGTAAAGGACTTTGTTTTGCCATAGTATTTTCGACATCAATTCGGTGCTTGAAATCACTATTGGGATTGTTCTCACCATGTCTATATTCCACTGCCTTTTAATAGGATCTATGACAGAGCTACTTTTTTTGTTATTTTTTCAGGATGTTTTGCACGAAGGTTGTTGCTGTTGTTGTTTGGTATTGCCCCATCAATTAGCCATACCATGCACCGTTGCTTATACATTAGCATTATATCTGGCCTATTTGCTGATATGCTCCGATCTGTCAGAATTGTTCGATCCCCATAGAGCCGAAATCCTGAATTTTCTGGCACGGATTCAGTTTGGTATTTATAGTATGACACGCTGTGTTGGGCGAGTTGTTGATGCAGAATTTTAACAACAGAGTTATAATGGTTTTGGAATATTGATATTTTATTCGTCCTTAGAAAACGTTAATATCGCCTTTTGCAATTTCGATCATACAAAACGCATAATTTTATTTGGAAAAATTATTTTTTTTTTTTTTGCTGCAAAGATGATCAAGTCGATGTATTTCGATACACAAAGCTGGTTGCAAGCCAGATTTTTAATTCTCTTGGAGCCAAAACGAAAATCAATTGACCGAATGCTCCGTGCATATTTCTAAAAATTGTATCTCAAACGTTTTAAAGAAGGCCGAACATTCTTTTCATTTGCATTACAATAGTTTTCTAATGTCCTGTTGCTCTGCATTTATCATTGGTTTTGGAATATATATATAATTTTTTTGTCGGCATTTTCTTTTTTTCATTTTATGGCCTCTTTCTTGAGTTGATTTTGAGAAACAGATAAACGAACTCATTATCGCAGGATATTGTAGAAAAATGTGACGCCATCTCCACGTTGACCAGTACAAAGCAAAATACTGCATAATTTATGTCAAAATAGGTGTGAGTAGTCAATAAAATATCAATGTTTATGTGACATTTTGACAGCTGTTTAGGTACGACTGGGAGAAGAAGAAGAAGACGACGACGAAGAACGATCAGACAGCAACAACAAGCAGAGGCAGCAGCAGCAGCAGCAGCAGCAGCAGCAGCAGCAGCAAAAAGGAAACAAAACAAGTACTAAACATTCTGGCAGTGTTTACAAGTAGTCGTGTAATATCGAGATGGACTGTTAAGATAGTTAAATAAGCAAATAAATATTCTTTTAAACATTTCTTGAGAAAAAAAGGGTTTTTTAAGTGGCCGGCATGTTAATTTCAATTTAACCAACTGTAAGCATTTTTTAGTTTTAAAACGCTTTTTTTTCTTTAAATGAAAATTAAGAAAAAACAAGAGTTATTATAAAAGTGTAAGAGGTAAAAAGGAGTAAAGCCTAAAGTCAGCTGGAGCAAAATGTGATTTAATGACACTTTTAAGTCTCGGTATTCCAGCGAAACCAGATGGATGCCAAGAGTTATTGCTGGGTGTACGCAAGAAATAAAAAGTGAACGAAACCCCACAAGCAAGTGAATCAAGTTCTCACAATATAAATGCACAGAGTTTGGAAATCGAGTTCCCATTTTCCCGTTTTTATTTTATTATATGCAGCTTTATGAATAGGCAATAATAAAGGGGGTATTTGGGATTTTTAGGTATCAAAAAATTTCAAATTTCTCAAGAAAAAAATTCTTATTTTTTTTTAATGAACTCGTGAAGGGCATTCCATACCCGTTCCAAGCGAATATAATACTCTGCCTTGTCTTTTGCTATAATTAACTTTTTGAAGTATACAATTTATGACCTTAACTTTAGGCCATATTTGTCTATTTTCTCAGCCTGGCTGAGTTTTTGCTGGCACCAAAAGAACAAAAAAAAATTTTTTTTTCAAATTCATTGCATTTCAAACATCAGCAACAATTAAGGTTGCAACGAATCCAGTGACAAGGCAATTAAAATATTTCTGTTTGTGTAACACTTTTTATATGTGCTTGTGCACGTCATGATCCAGCCGTCTGGCAGGGCTGGATAATGATATTACAAATATGGTGGCATTTTAGTTGTGCTATCACAAGGCTTTAGTTCATAATTTACATACTAGATAATAAATTGTAAAATTTATATTAAAATTTAATGCGCTTTCTTATGTCGAAAAAATTTTAAATTATAATATATATTAGTTTTTCGTGGCTTTCTTGCTTAATTCCCATCTCCCTTAAACTGCTGTAAAATTTGAATATCACTTCAAACATACACTTCATATACATAAATAAAAATAGTTTTACCCAATTAAATGTTTTATTTGTGCGCGTTCCATCAAGCACATCCCCATTTATTATTCTTAGCCCTGGAACCAGGGCAGCTTCTTTATGGTCTATAAAGTTGTCAACATTGATTTGACAGATAAAACTGTCAGCAAAAGTATTTTCAAATGCAGTTTCTTGCTGCAATTTGTTCAACAATGCTGTGAACTTTATTTTTAACTCAAAACTAAAAGGTCGGCAAGCAAATGAAAATTAAATAAATAAGACCTTTAAAGGAGCAAAAGTTTTTTTTGTGTATTTTTTATTTCGTTTCGTCAGGCGGCGTCAGGCTTCTAGTTGCACGCTGTTAAATATTTGTATTTTATGTCTCGTCTATTTTAGTTTTGTGCAGCTCGAATAAACACGACAAACATTTACAATTCATAATTTGCTACAAACTGCAACTAATTTTCCCTGCAGCCAAGCATTAAATTAAAAAAATTAGGTTGATATTAAAATTACAAATTCTTTGGTCTCCCTCTTTTTTGAAAACAAACTTCTGCTTAATTCCCGTGAATGAAGTCAGTGAGTGCTATAGCAAAGAAATGAAGAAATATAAATGGTATTTATTTAAAGAAAAAAATAAACTGTTTTGAATAGAATACACATAAAATAAGCCCCTTATGAGTCATTTCGTGTTAAATGCAAATGAAGGAAACTAAAAGTTTTAGGTATGAAATTTAAAAGTTTTTTCATTCGATTTACATTTACGCTTCTTACCGAAAAGTTATACAATAACAAAAATTGTTAATAACTAAATTTGTACAAATTAATAAGTAATATACTAGATGGTAGAACAAAAAAAAAAAAACAATGATTCAAATGCGTTTAATCTGTTATGTACATTGTAATTCAGATGCTAAAATAATTTCACATTATCTCAATTAAATAAATGCATACAAAATTAGATTTCAATCTTAAATAAAATGCATAGTTTTTCAAACAATCAACTACAATAATAAACAAACAGCCAAAATTATTATTTAAGCGTATGTGTGTATGTTTTCTGGATCCCTTTTGAGGTAAGCCGATATGCCAACAAATAAATGCAACAGCAATTATAAATAAAATATCGATGACGTTAAGCCACTAAATACAACAATTGTTTAAAGCTGACAATAAATTTCCTTTAAAATCCTCCACTCCGAAAAAGAAAAACAAAAGGACTTAATAAATTGATAATTTCAACGCCAGTTGATGACAGAATCAACACAATAAATTAAACAAACAGACACACGCACACACACGCACACACATGCACGACAAATTTGATCCTTTTTTGTTCCATTAATTTCTACCCCTAAATTTTTGTGTTTTATTTTAAATCACAAATAACACAAATAATTACACACTTAAAATACATTTTAAAAACGTGTTGTTGTTTTTTTTTTGTTTTTTTTTTTTGTTTTTTTGTCACAAAAACAACAAAGAAAAGTGCAGTGATAAATAATGACGGTTGAAATGTTGGCATAACAGAAATTAAGTGCATTTTCTTTTTCGTTGTTTTTGGGACTCTTTTGACTGAAAATAATAATGCAATATGTAGTTATGTATGAATATAGAGCAGGAAATATATTATGAAATTATTTTAAATGTGATTTTAGAGCAAACATCGTGCGGCAAAAGGATGAATTGCATTTTGAAACGGATGGGGAAAATACATGCTGCAGACAAATGGTCTAGCATGCAATTACAACTCTACTAAATGTTTTCTTATATGTTTGTCCTGTTTTCATACATCGAGCTATTGAATTCAATGCTGGGTGGCCACAAGCTGCTTGAACAAACGTGAGAAAATTCGCAAAAAAAACAATTTCGCCGAAGATATTTATCAAAGTTTTCAAGAGTGACAAAGAATACAGTTGGCTAAAAACGGGTAATAATTTGCATAAAATTTGCAAAATTAAAAATTTTTTTTTTATTATTTTATGAGCTTTTAGTTTAATACTACTTCTTCAGAATTACAAAAAAATTTTTTTTTGGAGCAATTCTACAGATCAAAAATTTTTTTTTAAGGAAGGCAGAAAGAGTGAACTTAAATATTTATTTCACTTCCACCACAGCTCTCATTCGTACCCGAAATGCTATGTACCCCAGCCAATAGGTTAGGTTGATTGAAGTGTCGTATTTGCCCATGACTTGTGACATACACTTAAACCAGATTAGGTTTATTGTGCGCTCCGTGTATTTAATCACAAAAAGTTTGACTCTATAGGAAATAAGTGTCATTCATAAAAATTCCTGAATTTCCTCCATCATACACCCCTTAACTGGATTATGTGTGGTAAGGTATCGGGACCGTATTTTTGAGTAAGTGGGACACTGGCATAAATATTGTTCTAATGTCTCGCTCTCCTCCCCACATGCTCTACATTCATCTCCTTCCGCTGTTGTTATGTGTTTAAAATGTGCCAGTAGTAGACAATGAAATGTCATAACTCCTATTATTCTATTTAATTCGGGCTAGCCAAGACTTAGCAGTCCCCCTGCTTTTTCCTCATCTGGATTCCTCCATAGAATTCTTACATTGATTTTCATGGCTTCCATCAAAAAAGTATGGAAAAAAATTATTTGGGTTTGACTCCTCTACGGTATCCTTTCTTCAAATTCAGACTCACATAATAGCCACAAGGATGGACATATACTTTTAAGGCGAAAGTCATTTTTAAGGCGCCTGGCTTCAAAAAGCTAAATACAGTAGAATCCTGGTATAACGAATACTCTAACAAATTCGCAATACTTGCAGATTTCCTTGCATAGCAAACAGACCGAAAAATTGGGGCTCAATTGAAAAAAAAATTTTTTTAAAAATTTTCTGTTAACACGACTCCCAAAATTCTCATGATTGCCTTTTAGTCTGGCATCACTAATTTAATTTCGAAAAAAGTAGTTGCTAAAAAATTACGACATATGTATCTACCGATTTAACGAAAGTCTTACCGCCTTCGCCCTTTTTGAAAGAACTTAATTGCCATTTTTTAATAAGTCATTTTTATTCTAATTGCGAAGCGGATCAGATGTGATAGTCCTTAGTGTCATAGGATTTTCCATCAATTTCCATACCAAAAAGTATTTAGAATTAGTTATCTTTATTATGAATATTTGAATTTATTATAAATTTGTATGTATATTTTTTTACCAAAGAATTTTAATAAAATTCTATTGCGTAATGAATCAAGACTTTTGTTAGGTTTTGTAATTTATTCAAACTCCCGTGGAAATTGCTGGCTCGGCCTTCTCCACAGTTACCAAAAATAAATGTTGATTTGTTTTGGGCTTCCTCAGAATTGAAAAAGTTTTTTGTTTCTAATGAAATTGTAGTGATCAACATCTTTAAAGAAAACAAGAAACAAGTAAAGTTGAAAACTTATTGGCTCTTTCACGGCCAGCATGATTTAAGCAAAACAACAAAGAAAAAATTAAAAATTTATTGTTTTTCCACAATTAATATTCGAACAATTATTCGAATAATTATTCGAAAAAAAATTTTTTATTCTCGGTCAAAATTAATTTTGGCTTCAACTTACAAATTTTTGCTGATGGTTTCTAATGCCAAAAATTAAATTGTTTAAAACTTAGTGAGTTGCAAAATGAAGAGTAGTTATTCGATTAAGGTACTATCTATTCATAAAATATTTTATATATTTATTTGAGCTTAAGGTCTTTTAGAATTTGAGTAATTATTTTTGTCAATATTTCGCTCTCCTTCGGATAGCTTCTTCAGGACAAAATTAAATACTCAAATTCTAAAAGACCTTAAGCTCAAATAAATATATAAAATATAAGAAAAACAAGGGGTCAAAATAACTAAAAATTAAATATTCATAAAATATATAATATAATATCATCACAAGGTTTTTGATTTCATCGCTTACGGTTTTGAATGCGTTTGGCTTAAAATTAAATTGATGAAAATTTCGTTATTCCGAAAACAAAAAATTATTCGATTAGAAATCTATTCGATTAAAGTACTGTCTATTCGTAAAAAAATTTAGTATTAAAAGAATTTTGATTAAAAAGAAAAACAAATCACTCATTTAAAAAAATGGTTCGAAAAATATATATACCCTTGAGAGAATTATTCGATTAAATTTTAATCGAAGAAAATTTCTTTGACTTTAACAAAAATAACTCAAATGCAAAAATAACTCATCATTCATAAAAAAATATTCGAATAAAAATTGTTACGATCAAATTTATTCGACTAAGGCATTATCACACAGTCTATATGTACATACATTGTATATTAATTTGCCCCTTTCGATTTGCATGAATAATAATTTTTGTGGCATTGCCTGTGACTCTTACATATACATATATTTATGTGTTTATAAAAATGATAACTGACAAGGCGACCGCCCATGGTTTTTCCTTTCGTAAAGACCTTTTATCAACCAACTATTTAATGCCACACACACCAACCAGCCAGAATTTAAAGAGAAAAATTATCATTTCCAAATGAAGGAGGATGCACAATACCAGGCAACAACCAATTTTGTTTGCTTTTTATGCCCTTTTCATCATTATCACAATTATCCTGTCAATGCGATAGCGCTTGTTTCTAAAAACAACATTAAAAAAAAACCATGAACAAAAAATCTTTCATAGAACTCCAGACAGGCGTCAAAAGTGTTACAAAATTAGTTGTTGCACTTTATTGTTTTGCTTGTCTGGTTTTTCTTTTTGATTTTATGACACATATTGAAAATATGCAAGATGTGTTTGTGGTTAATTTTATTAAACGCTTTTATTCTTTTTAAATATGGTGTGTAATTTAAATGCTTTCTGGTCCCATTACTCGTGCGGACATTTGAAACAACAACAACAACAACAACAACAACAGCGGCAGACCTGTTCTTCGGCGTTTAATAAGGTTCATTTTTTTATTTATATAAAATAGTTCTTGTTTGAGCATGACTGGCGCCGCTGTTTTACCCATCCTCTTAATTCGGTTTCTACTTCAGAATTATTTTTGATAAAATTATGCTTTAAAAAATAGATTTTTAATTAAGTTGTGGCTTTTATACATGTGTGCATGTAACTATCGAACAATATTAAAAGAAATTTGTGGGAATTTGATTGACAAGTTATATGAACGCAGGCATTGAGAGATACCCAGTTGACCATTAGAACGGATCGCTCTTCAGATGTGTGAAAGAGGACGATTGCAAGACTAAAAAAAAAACTTTAATATGCTGTCTATTTAGTGTTTTATATACTACGTCGCTATTGAAAATCTGATAAGAAAAAATTTTAAAGTGGTGTTAAGGTTTCGAATAACACTTAAATGTTGCCTTTAATGTTATTTTGATTGGATGTCAAATTACAGATGCGACTTCTGATGTTTCGCACCTCTCCACTCTAATTAATAATTTTCCCTAAACAGAAGGGGGAGCCCTTTTCAAAATATTTAGCCCCAACTTTTACAAAATATATTTTTTCCGCTCTCAAAACGGTTAGCTTTTAATTTCTTAAGACTTGCTCTGCCATTTTTAACTCGAACCCCAAAAAAAATTCTTGTTAAGAGCCATAAAGCTCTAAAGCCTTTGTTACAGTTCAAGCCAACTGCTGACTGCAAAAAAGAATTGCCAAGAAATTTATATGAGACAACACTGTCGCTAATTTGTCGTCCTCAATTACATGGAAGAGATAATATGCATCGGTTCATTATTGCCAGAGTATGCACTAAAATAATCAAGCCATATCTGAAAAAGATCTTAAACAAGATCTTAGTTACAAGACAATAGAAATTCGTCAGTGGAAGACATACAGCAGACAAGACCTACAAACTGTTGTCGAAATTTTCTAACAAATAAATGCGGCATTAATGTAAGGTCACACCCACCCCAGAGGCGTGGCTGTGAGAATCAGAAACAATACTTAGCTCCAACGTATACAATTTAATCAGTTCCTTTTTTAGAAGCATTTTTTCACTCAAGTTTCTAGAAATCCTCAAGAAGAGTGGGGCAAATTCTGTAAACATTGTCGAAGACTGCGCCCATCAAAGCTTTTTGGTCAACTGGGTATGTATAAATGCAAGAGTGTGGGGGGCATTTACATACATGCATGTATACAAATATATTTAACTGCTTGTATGTACATCTGTACCAATGAATACAAATCACAGACTCCATCTCAATTCTTGTGAACTGAAATGTGAAGCTTGGAGTATTAAGATCATAAAAGAAAATTTGTATTCATCCATTCCAAGAAGTCAATTAATAAAAATTCCTAATTGATTTTAATAAATTTGAATAAAATTAATAAACTGATAAGTGTCAAAAGCCCACTCAATTGTTAGCTTTGAGAGAAAAAACTAAAAGTTGAAATAAAATACGTTTAACAAATCAGTAACAATTAAGAAAAACAAATTTATTAATATTCAATGCAAGTCTAAGCATGCAAATGCATGTTTGTATTCATTAACTCAAATTGAGTTCTCATACAAAATACTTCTTCTAATCGAAATATTCTCCATAAGATGGCATACATTTTTTAGAGCATACTTCCCATTATAAGTATATTACTGTGTCTAATTTGCAAAACACATACATACATACATACTACTGACTGCAAACCTGCCCTCCTTCTGAAGTGTACAACTTGAAAATCGTAAAAAATATGTTGATCATTAAATTTGTTCCTCTTTCCCTGAATTCTCTCTTACAAAGTATTTATCTAGCTTAAAATCGTTTTGAACATAAAAAAGAATGCAATCTGAAATATTTTTACTTACCGAGCCATAAACAGCACCACAGGGATCCATACATAAATATAAACAAGTGGCAACACCTTGTATTTTAATACGCCCCACTTCGACAGTTGAACGCTGCAGTATCGCTGCAATGAAGAGTAACAAAAAATAAAAATAAAAAATATGTTTATAACAATTTTTTTAAAGAAAAATTTATTTGATTTTAATACAGTTTTTTTTCGATAGAAAATATTATATGTATTTTCTTTCAACCTGCTTACTTTACTTAATACTCAATAATCGTTAAAAAGTTGTTTTAATATCAGCGCAAATAATACGAAGCGATAAAGTTTGTGGTTTTGTTACAAAATTTTCTTTAATTTTCCTTATTTCTGGCAGTATGTATATGCCAGTTGTTGACATTGATCTGGCATATCAAAGAAATAATAACTTTTAATAATGATTGACAAAATTATAAACTGACTTATTTTTAAATATACTTACCACACTGTCGCAAGGGGACATAATTGGGTCATAATTTTTAATGTAATAAAGTTTCAGAACTGTTAAACAGCCAGCCGGCAAAAGAAATGAAACGATGCGAGGATGGTTTGACAGTGACGTCAAATTTTAACTATATCCAGGCAGTTTCAATCATTGTCATATGTATATTTAATATTTAATTGGTCATTTCAGGACTATCAAACTGCCCTCGTAACTTTGTAAATATCTTTAAGATCTTTTGAGCGTAGCAAGACAACAATTCATAACAATTTTGCCAAATTAAGGCAATACAAACTTTAAGCATTTTTTGTGTGTGTGTGTGTGTGTTTTTTTCTTTCTTGAACAGCTTCCCAATTTTAAAATGCGGTTCATTAAAAGAAAGAGTTTTACAAGGTGTAAACATTTTTTATTTAAGAAAAAAAAAACGTTGTTGTTTTTTTCTCTCCAAAATTTTAAAGTCATTAACATGTTAATTATTTTTTTGTTTGCGGCCTGTTATTTTTTAGGTTACCATGCGGTTACTTTCAACTTGAATTCAAAACGCGAAGTGATCTGCCTCTCAGATTGGTTGAGTTAATTTAAATTACATATAAATATTATTGCAGTGTTTCAGAAAACACATGTTGAAAGAACAGATTACAAAAATATTTAAGGAACTTAAGAAAAGCCCAGATACGCAATCAAGTTCGGCTTAAATATTTAATCAAAAATTAAATACTCTTACATATTAAATTGGTGGGGATTTTTTCTCTTTTTTTTTGGTCTGGTAGATAACTGTTAATAATGTCAAAACATGATTTTCAAATATTTTATATAAGTGTTTTTTTTTGCACATGTTACTAAATGAAACCTGTTGCTAAAATATGAGTTCATTTTATATTTTTAAAATCATTTATAGGAAAAAGATGGGGGGGGGGGGAACAATGTGGCAGCATGTGGCTGTTGGGTGCGATGGGCATAAAATAATTTGATATATCAACAACAAAGAGAATAACACTTTGGACCGAGATTCAGTCACAACTAATTGTATACTGTTTTTAAGCAGTAGCGCTTACTTATACTTTTTGCTGATTGATCAATTGATCACCTTTCAGTTTGATCACTGTGTTGGTCTATTGTTTAGTCATAACCTGGGTGGGAAACCGGCTGGCTGCTGATGATGATCGTGGCGGATGTGAAACAGTAGCTAATAATTTTTTCTTGCCTTCCTTAAAAATGTCGATCACTACAATTTTGGCCCAAAAAGTCTTTCTAATTTTCTGAGCAAGTAAAATTGAACTAAAGCTCGATAAAATAATTACAAAACAGTTATTTTTTTTATACCAAAGCAGCCGGCACACAAAACTTCAAATTTGCCTCTTTGCACATTGAGTGCCATTGAAAAAGTTGGTAATAAATTTATCGCTTTCTTCCGCACGCACAACCACACAAACAGATATAATATTCCTTGACACCTTCACGCACTTTTCTTTACCTGGACTAAAATAAGCACTTGCCGATTACCGATTTCGATGAAATAGAGCGTATATTATTTCTTTTATATTCAGCTATAGCTGAATATAAAATAATTCCTATAGGAAGTATTTGGTGTTGTCTGGTTTTGTAAATTTTTTGAAATCAAAAATTTACAACTTTTAAAAACCAAAAATTTTTATTAGTTGCATCTCCTTTACTGCAAAAAGAATGATTATACTGTGTCTTTTGTAAATTTAGCAAGCGCTACATATTTTTCTTTTCGAAGAAAAAAACTTTTAAAGTAAGAAGTTCATGCATTTAAGGTTTAAGTATGTTGAACTTGGGGTCACCCGGCTTAAGTACACGGCAGGGTGTCGAAGTTAATTTACTAGGATATGAAAAACCTTTGCTGGTTTCTGGCGAAATTGTGCATTTAGAAACACGGGAATGAGTGTGAGCTGGGGGACAGCTCGCTGTTTTAGTTTTTAATTTCAATTGTATGGCTTAGTTAATAAATGTCAATCATAAACAATTATTTAATACTAAAGAATATAAATAAAGCATAATAGTCACTTTAGCTGGGGCACAACTGGATCTTTGGAAGTCACCCTGCTACTCATCAGCACCCATTTCGCTCATAAACTTATTCTTACTTCCACAGCATTTAACAAATTGAACTTTAGGCCGAAAAGTTAAAACATATACATATATACATATATTTTAATTTTTTAGCACAACCTTGTATATATGGGGCTCTGCACTCAGTCGCCATTTGCTAGTATAATATAACAAATCACATATATGTATTACATACCATCTACTACATTATTAAAGGCTACATTTCCCTCTCGTAACATTTTTTATAACTTCAATGTCAAACATATGTATGTAACATATGTGTTCATGTGTCTACTCTCATTCTCTGGAGCAAAAATATTGCAAAGCAAAGAAGCAAAAAAAAACTCTGGTATTTTTAAAAATTTGTGAAACCACAACTTATTGAAATCGCACGTGATTTTTTTAAGTTTAACTAATTTCAATAAACCAATTATTTTCAAGCAGCTGTTGGCGAGAGAGAAGGAGCTAGAGAGTATTTAGATTAAAACAAACAAAAAAAAAAAAAAAAAAAAAACAACTCTAAAACATATGATTTTAGTGAATGGCAAAAGTCCGGTTTTATTTACTGTCGTCGTGTTTTGGCTGCCGTAATAACAATCAGTGTGGCCCGCTCGTTAAAGCCAATGCGTTCATGCAAACATACATACATACATACATACATACCTACGTTTTTAAATTATACATGTTCAAACATTCATTCCATTTCGTTCAATTATATTTCAGATTTTTTATTTTTTATTTAATAATTTTTTGTTCTAAAACCGGCCGGTTTATGTTGCCTGTGTTTGTTTGTAAGACGAAAAACATAAGATTGTATTTGTTGTGGTCTGTGCGTTGTTTGCCCATTAATTCATAATACATTTATTACAATATTATTCCTTTATAAAAATATACATATTTTTTTTTCGTTTGCATTTTGTACAGGTATTTATTATGCGCATAAATATGTCTGTCTGTCTGTCTGTCTGCAAATACTTACATTTTGCCGTTATCATTTTTAGATTTTAACATTTACCAGATGTTTAACCTCAAATTTAGTAAATCAAGTTTCTTTTTTTTTCTCTCTCTTTATTTTGCTTTTGCTGTTCTTTTTTGTTCAGGTCTTTTAGGCGATGTGACGCTGAAGTAACACAATTTTTTCTCAAAAAATTGCTTACAATTCAAGTTCATTGTGAGCATTTTTCCATAAAAGAATTTAAGGTCAATGATTGAGTTAAAATCCCTAGAGGTTCAATTTTTCCTTGTGTCATAACATGTTGAAAGACATTGACTCTTTATGTAATTTTTATCAACCTCAAAGGGTATTTTAAAATTGTATGTTTTAAGATGAGTTTGAAAGCGATAATTGTTGGAGATTTAGGGGACAACCAGCATTGGGCTTGTGTTAGTTTAAGTTTTCGATAGTGATACTCAAATATTATAATCATACGAGGGTGTCATAGAATCTGATGTTATCGGAATTGAATTTGAATGCGATCATGTGCAGCTGGCATTTAAAGTCTATAGCCTTTTTACACTGACTAACATCCATGTGAAACGCATGGAAGATATGGAAAATGTGAAACAGTCATTTGCATTGACAACATCTTTCATTTATTTAGCTGTGTAAAAGAAAACACGAAATATTTTTGAAAAAATCAAATGGACTTGGAGGAAGTATTAACCATTAGATAAGCTGTTAATTTACAAGAACAAACCCAAACTTTCATGCAGTGCATGGAAATGTTGGAGACCATCATGCAAGTTGAAGACCAAGAACCCTTCCTCGAAACGTTTTGAACCCTTTGGATGTTTGTAAGTACTAAGTACATGTTTCGCTCATTTTTTTTTTAAGTTAAATTTGTTTTGTGAAATGTCATTTTGCTAGTGATGGTACAAAAGCAATCGATTTTCTGCAATCTTTTTAGTGAGGGCACTAAAAAAATCGAAAGATGTATGGTGGCACAAATTGAGAATGGATCATCTTCTGCTGATGAAAAGAAAGATGTAGAATTTTCGCCCTGTATAATTCCTATGGGAAGATGTAAACATCTTTGCAAATTAATGAAAGATGTAAGATGTATGTCAGGGTAAAAAGTCTTTGAAGGCTTAAGTTTTCGAAATCTTTCGATTTTCCTGCTTTTGAAACCTGTTATTATATTCGCAATTGCTTGACTTTAGCAATTTTTCCGTGGTTTTTTCTACTACTGGGGGCCTTTGCTGAGGTTTTTGTAAGAAAATTCAAAGCCTTTTCTAAACATTTGCAATATCGATTGCCTTCAAAAATAATTTCAACAAAGAAAAAAAATTTTTTTTTGAATATAAAAGTTGTAACTACCCTGTCGGAAACCAAGCTAACTTTAAGCTAACTATTCGCAGGTACTGGTTGGGGCCTGGATTACTTTGCAATGCAAACATCTGACTATTTTAACATGGTGATGTCCTAGGAAGTAGTCAATTGTCCGACTCTGCATTACTTTTTAACTAACTTAAATTTAGCTACTTAAAAGTCAGTACCCACAGAAAAAAATGTACAAATCAAGGCTGATTTTACATTTTTCGGTGGTAATATTTTATTTTATTAAATTAAATTTCATCCTACTTTCTTTTTGTTTTTCTCTTGTTAGCCTCTGGTGGGAATCGAACCACTAAGCCTCAAGACTGGTGAGCAGCCAAGATTTCAAACGAATGCTACAATAGGCAATTTAATTAAAGAGTTATTTACCGTGTATGTGTGTATGTTAGTATTTGAATTTTGGGTTAACTCTGCACTACGTTTCAGCTAGCTTATGGCCAGTACACAAAAAGTAAATTAAAAATCGATTGTATTGTAGCTAATTTGAAACTAGTCCATAAAAGTTAACGTAAAGTAAATTATTTTAGCAGTCGAGACTACTCAATATCTGACAGGGTAGACATTTTTACACAAAGCAACAACTAGGCATGTACATATGTGAAAAATAAGACAACAATACACAACAGAGTTTATGAGAAGGATCTTGTGGATTTACTTAATAAGTATTTATTAGTTACTTTTATTTATAAAACAGTTTTAGGTGAAGAAAATAAGAAAAAACTTTCACATCGTTCCTTGGAAAATTTCCTAAAAATTGTCTCCAATAATTCTTAAAGGCAACAATACATGTTTTTGTGGAGCTCTTCAAGATTTGTATTCTTTCTTCAATCAAATATTTATTCAATTTGAAAATTTGTTTGTTTTCTCTTGTTCAGTTGCGCCATTACACCCAATTTGATTATTGCTATTGAAAAACTTTAAATTTCTTGGGAAATCTAACAAACAAATAAAAAAATTCTTGTTAAGCAACTGCCACAACGCCATCTTTCATTCACAACAAGTTGAGTGAGTGTGTTTAGTAAATTACCAAAAAGAAAAAAAAAAAAAAACAAAAAAAGGAAACAAACCGAAAAGTAACAGTTAATAAATTTTATTGTATACAGGTCATGAACACGATTATGATTATCGCTGTCGTTTTCTTAACAGCAAATAAAAATCTATTTTACAAGAACAAATAAAACACTACACCATGTCAAAGGTTGTGAATTTCACACATTACTGAGAATCACCTTTCGAAAAATAAACAAATCTGGCTTTAACAATACACTCACATACTTGTGTAAATTTGTATGTATTAGTTTGCTGAAGAAACCAAAAACAAAGCCGCCAAATGATATTTAATTAATAGTGGTGTTTTTAGTTATGCCTGTATATTTAAGCAAATATTGTTACCTATTAAAAATACTTGGTGGTTTTTATTTCAACAAAAATTTACCATCAAACGCCTCTTTCATGTCTTAAGCTGATCTAATCTTTCAAAATTGTGTTAAACCATAATCAGGTGAGTTGAAAATTGGCGCTATAAAACTAAAATATCCCGTACTTATTCATTCATCATTATCTTTATCATTACATTCTTCATTCATTGGTATCTTTAGCAGAACAGGATATACAAAAACAGTGTTGCCAAAGTGGAAATTTTGATATGAGAAATTATTACAGCCTCAGATCGTTTTTCATTATTTGCTTTCGATATGTTTCGATGTTAAGTAGGTATATTCTCAAAAACGTTCTGAAGCTTTACAGTGCAACCTGAATTAGAGCATTAAGGCCCGTATGATACTTAATTTTTCTTTCATTAATTGGTATAGCATTGATAGAAAGAAACAGCAATTGCTAGAAGGAACCAAATATACAAAGCGTAAACAAAACTGACATCTTTTTTGTAAATGTTGTATTCTTTTTATTTCCAGAAAGCGCTAGGAAATAACAATGTTCCAAAAAAGAAGCTTTAAATCGCAAAAATTGTCCATAAGCCGCTGACACAGCAACATTCAAGTTTGAAATGTCAATTTTAAGTTGAAAAATTTTACATTTTTTTAACACAATCTGATTTTTTATCCATAACTTCAACAAAAATGTTGATAGTTTTGCATTTATTTTAATATAGCTGAACTCCTTGCACATACTAAATTCTACTATTACATTATATTTGCACTGTTCTCCAAAACTTGAACAATGCAAGAAAAATGTAGTGTCATACGGGCTTAAGCGTATTATCACTGTCTAAGCCCCACCACTTTGTATAGAAGTGGGTGGCTTGACAAAAAGCGAAAAAATATGCTTCAAATAACTGCACTGAATGGATTAAAACTTTATTTAGAATGATTGTCATGATAACTTAACTCCAAATATTATTCTTGATGTAAGAAATCCATTTAATTTAATATAAATGTATTTAAATTAAATAATTTAATATAAATGTATTAGAAAACCATAACTTTTTTTCCTGGGTCCAGGCACTTCAGACAAGAAATTATAATTTTTTTCCTGATTCACAGAAATGAAGCATTTCATCAGACAACAACTTGCCGACATGAGAAAATAGGAGGAATTTTTTTAGAACGCCTAGACGTACCTGCTTTACATAAGTGGATAATTTTTTTTTAGCAAAAAAATAAAATTTTTTTTTATATATGAACTTAATTATTAATTTGCTTTAAGAGCCAATTGAATTTCAATTTAGGTCCAAAAATGAACCTTTTCAAAAAATTGAAAAATTCTTTTTCAGCTGTCTATATGCCGACGACATTAGCACCAACGAAATGTCGTCGGCATATGGACCTAAATTAATAAAAAAAATTTTAATTACTACAGCATTGTTGAATGAGTGCCATATAAAAAATGAATTGAAGTTCTATTAAAAACCAAGGAAAGCAAAAAAAAAAAATAACTCATAATAAGTAAATCAATAAATTTATTTCCTAAAGTTAATTAATTTCTATTATTCGAACTTTTTCTCATATAATTATTTATGTATTAAGTTTATCAAGGCTTTGATGTTTTCTTTGTCTAATTTAATTAATATCAATCACAAAAATAATATAGAAAGAACTTGAGCCTGATAAACTTAATACATAAATATTTATTTCCTAAAGATAACAACAAAGTAAAAGCAACCTTTGATTACAAAAGCATATGTCCTAGTAATATGCATGTGTATGTACAAGTTTCCGCTTCTTAAGAACAAAGGCGCCGTGGCTTAGTTGGTTAAAGCGCCTGTCTAGTAAACAGGAGATCGTGAGTTCGAATCTCGCCGGGGCCTGCCCATAAAAGTTCATATATGGTATCTATTTTTTTTTAAATTTTTTCTTCAACTAATTTCAATTATTTATTGTTTTAGCTTTTTGTGTGTGTTATTCAATTAGTTTTGAATAAACAAAACTTCTGACAATTTTAAGCCAAACACTGAAGAGAAAAAAAATTTATTTTTGTTTACTCGAGCATTTCATCAGAGAGATTTGTTTTTCACACTTCTAAGGAAAAAACATCATAAAAATATTTTCTTAACACACATATAAAATACATAAGAAGATAATTAATGGAACCAAATTAATCTTGTGATGGAATCATAAAATTTGTCACACTTTTGTTGCTTTTTTTTTTATTGTACTATCAAGTCGAGACACAGCACATTTGGTGCTCACTTTGGAAAAATATTGTCAATGGGGTGCAATTAATCATTTCGTTTTTTAAACAAGGAAGTCAGGCGGGCATCAAATGCCTATATAAGAATAAATTTATTTTATATAGTTGTATGTACAAGTACTTATTTTCTAGGCGGGGAAATTCTTAAGGTGTTGAAAATTTTTATTTATTTTTCTTGTTTCTTGTTTTAAAATGAAATTAAATTTAAATTATTCAAATAAAAAATTATTATTTCATTCACAGTACTTTTTCTGTATTACTATGTATGTAGATCCCAGACTTTCCGCTTTAGTTTCAGAAAGAGAGTATAAAAAAATGGCTTGCAGAATATCGGTTGTGGCTCGCGCAGTGTGTACCCTTGCTTGTTGGAACTTCCAACACAACGGAGCAAAGAGCAGACCCAAAAAGCGCATGGCGCATTGCTCTTTTAAAGGCGCAGAGCAAGCGCAATCATAAGTCTGCTCTTTGCGCAAAAGCGCCAAAAGAGCGAAAAAGAGTGGCTCTGCGCTGCGCATTTTCTTAAATTTTTTTTAAAGACTTATTGGCTGTTTCACGACTACCACGTCTTGCATCATTAACCAAATTGGCTTCGAACCCAGGCCATGACTAATTGCATATTTGCTCTAAGCAGCAGCACATAAAAATAATTGAAAAGTAATTTCTGTTTTTCTTCTCAGCAATGAATTTACGTTTTTTAATTATTGAAGCTCACAAATAAAGTTCTTGATGCTAATTTTTTGACTTTGGTTGTTCAATTATTTAAATTATAATTAAAGCTTGAAGACATTTTTTTTAATTCCTGTTTAATTAAATATTTCGATACCTCAATGAAGATACCCATTGAGGTATCAGAAATTTTTTTAATTATAATTTAAAATACTCGCAAATAAAGTATGAAAATAAAATGCAAATCAGTACATATGTTTTTTTAAATTAAAATTTAGCGAACTGACAAAGCGAGCTAAGTCAAAATACTTATACCATGTTCATACATGCGCCTTTATTGAAATAATCGCAATAAAGTCCATTATTGAGCTCAATATTCCATACAAAAAGTCAATAAAGTTATTGCTTAATAAACTCAAAATTGCTTTGAATGTTTGAGAAAAAGATGAAACACAACACTGTAAAAGATGTGTTTAATAAGCAAAAGTATACAATGCGAGATGCATGACGAGACAAATGTCAACAAAAGCAAACAACACAAAATATTCTTATTTGAAAATATTTTTCACGGTTTCTTTCTCACTATCAAAACAAAAACTACAACTTTTTTCCAGCTGTCAAATACTAATTGAGTTAGCGCAATATTTGTATGTATGAATTCAAAAAATATTATGTCAATAAACTGAATATTATCTCAATTAGAAATGCATGTGTGAACAAGGTATTAGTTGTTTAACTGGAAATAATAACAACTCTGTTGGGAGATTGATTTATAATTTTTTTCAAACAAATTATCAAGTTTTTTCTTTCAAATATCCAATCAGTTAATTTTCATTACAAGTAATTGACCTTTTTCTCATACAAAAATTACACATTATCAATAGATTTTGTAACAATTTCGATGACAGAGCCATATGTTTTTCAAGTTTAAAATGAGCCAAGCAGGATTTTATATAAAAATCGCATTTGCTTGAGCACATTAACACTTTGTTTTAATAGTTTAATAGCAGCGATAACCCCATCATAATTAATGAACAAAAAACTATAAATCAATTTCAAATAATGGATTTAGGCAATAAACAATTAAATACATAATCGTAAAAAATATTGTACATAAATAAAATGATGAAAAGCTTTAAAGCTTATTGACGTAATCATAAAATTTTCCGTATAAGATTTAATTATGAATCATATGGAAAAGTCATTGTGGGCTAAATTTGTAAATTTAGTTCTAGCCTTAGCAGTCAATAAGAAAGTGAGGTTATGAAACTGAAAGTGGTGTGAGTACCTTCTTAAAAGTGAAGGGGGAAAGCTACATAAAAAAATTTGCCCAGAACAACTGCCAGTTTATCGATATCGAATTCTTAGGTTGCGTACATAAATTTTGTTTCGTTTGGTTGTGTTTGAAACAAAAATAAATGCTCATATATTGTTGCTATTACTTTGAATATAAATTCAAGAATGAAAATTTTTATATGTTTAAACCTTAAAACCTCATTATTTGCTTTTACTGAAAAAATATAAAAAAAATATATTTTGCTTTGAAAATTTCACATAGACCTGAAAGTTGTACCTCAGCTAAGTCCATAATTTAAGTGTTGCAGGTGGGAAAGCCACACCGAAATGATTTGGAAAAACTAATAAAAACAATATCTTTTCAATAAATTTTATTGCACTTTAATGTTGTTTATTTAATAAATAAAAAATACCTTTAACTGTTATCACAGATACTATTTTTATGGCCAATTAGAAAGTAGTAATAAAAAAAAGTGCCATTTGATTTCTTTCAACACTCATTGCCTTCGCTCGATTTTAAAACGACTAAAATGATTTCAAATCGATTTAGGGTATAAAGTATGTTGTTGCTTCAACCACGAAAAGTGTGTTTCGAGTTTGTAAACATTCATAGAAAAATGTGGTTCTAAACCGATCACAGAGCGTCATCAGAATTTTGACTTTAATATTATGTAAAACGACACTAACGATTTGAAAACTCACATTAATCTGATGACAAAAGTCAGTAGAGAATTTGCCACAAATTGAGTGTCATCAGTGTTAAGAGTGCGGTGGTATCAATTCAATATCAAATAATATTAAAAATTTTACTACAGAATATCAAAGATGATTTATTTCATAACCAAACACGCCTGTTCTGAAAATCACCTATTATGTGAGGGTGCGATATGAAAACGCCAAAAAGATGTTCTGCTCATCAAATTGTGAAAATAGTCAGCTGGCAGTTTGAAATCACTTTCTCATATTTTGTCTCGTTTCTTTTTTTAAGGCATAATAAATTGCTGAAAATGATAAACTGTTGGTTTTTTTTTTATTGAATTTCATAGGAAAAGTTTCACTTTTGTAAAACAAAATTTATGGAATTTCGGAAAAATTAAGAACGTTTTATGTAATCAAGAATTTTTTGCTTTTGTGATTTTTGGTTTTAACATAAAGGAAACAGCTGTTATCTTGTCTTTTCGGTCGTTAAAAATCACACCGAAAGCACACAAGAAAAGAAAGTGATTAATAGAACAACACAAAATCATATGTGGGCTTTTAAAAGCACATGTGATTTGAAATCACTTGATTTTGAAAACAGACCTGATAATATTGGGAATTCAAAATTAATGTTCATCCTTCATTGAGTCACTTAATTTGATAAAAAGTAGAAAGTTTTATATTTCCTTGCACTTAATTTTCACATTTTAACACAGAAAAAATTATTCTTTTCCTTCAAACACAATATTAACTATATCAAGTAAATTTTTGTTCAATTCAGGTTCTACAAAAAAAATTCGTAAAATCAAACACAAATTTTGTAACATATTTATTGAAAAATAAATTCAATATCAAACAATAATTTAATATATACAGTAAAACTGTTTGTTGGAAATAGAAATATTTTCAAGCAAGTGATTGTTTGAATATATTTTGATGATCATTTTTTCTGTGAATGAAAACTGGTTCCATATCTGGCTTGATTCTTTGAGCCTGAGCTCGAACATTTGCAAAAGTTTTTAAATTTGCTAGACATTCTTTTATGTTATTTTCAATAAAACGCTGCTGTTTTGGTTGATATTGAACATCAAAGGTGAAATAAATTTGGGCACGATAGACATATGTATGTAAGCCAGCTGTTGCTGCGCCGCCACGCTCAGCATGTCAGCACCTTAAAAAATCTTACTATAGCCCAATAAAATAATTAACAATTGAAATTTTTTTTTATATAGATTTATGTTCTTGAGCTAAAGGGGTTTTTTTTTAAATTAAAATATTTGATTTTTTTGTGGATGTTTTGCTCTGCTTCGTATAGCTTCTTCAGGACCTATCCGAAGAAGAGCCAATTATCGACAGAAATAATCAAATATTTAAAAAAAACCTTTAACTCAACAAAATAAATATATAAAATATAAAAAGGGGGTCGAAAAAAACCAAATAATAAATTGAAAATTTTTGTATACACACCACTATGTGCCATAAGCCGTGCCTGCAAAAAGAGTTAAAATTGTCTCTTGTTGAAAATTCATTTAAATTCGCTCAAGACATTTTTCACTCCAATACAAAAAAATTCTTTTTCATTTTGCCCTGTACAACGTAATTTGAGCTGGAAAAACTCATACTTTTTTCTTTTATTAAGAGGGCACACGAACGTTAACGTTCGTTTACTGGCGAAATAAACCCTTAAAGTGTAAATTTCCGGGCATCATACAAAACCACTGCTTTCCTCTAAAAAAATAAGGATCATTTAGTGTAAATTTCCGGGCATCATACAAAACCACTGCTTTCTACAAAAAAGAAAAAAAAATAATGATCATTTATAATGAGAGTGCGTGCAACTCAAATAAAATAAATTGTTTCTTTAATGAATTAAAAGAAAAAATTATATGTTTCTCATTTCCCTTAACAAGTACATATTAATATGATCATTAATTGCATTCACTTGTCGGTTCTTGTACAGAAAATGAAAGTTTTTGATTTTCTTAATGGTGGGGGGCGTTTTCCCATTTTAATGCTCGTATACTGTATGTGAATGACAAGATATTAAAGTCTTCATAAAAATGTGTTTTTGATTTAAAAAAAAACCAACAAGTGATAAATGATTAAATGGGGAGAAAAAAATGTACTCAAGTGTCAAACGAAATAATTTAACATGCAAAAGTACAAGACACCAACAGTTTTTTTTTTTCGTTAAAAAAAAAATTTTTTTTTTTACTCCAGTGGAGGCTGGCTGTGACATCTTTTGCCAGCCTTCTCTCACTCGGCTCATTATCATAACAAGGCTTCATTCAAATGGACATTGTTGCATTTCTTGCTTTGTTTTTGAATTTTCCCGTACCAACCAACCGACCAAACAACCAAACAACCGAGCAACCAACCATCCATCCGCCTTTAACATGCATCATTAGCATTTCAAAATTATGCCGTTTACTTTTGCTGGCTCGCAGTGACTGTCTGTCTGTCTGTCTGTCTCTGTGTCTCTTGGCTGCTGCGCCTACACCCAACTGGAGAAAATTTAACATGACATGTGGAAATAGAAGAAAGAAAAAAAAAAAAGAAACAAATCCCGGAAAAAATGTTATACATTATACTGTTTCGTAGCGGGACTAATGATTCCGATGCTGCTTTACAGCGCTGACAATGATCATTACAAACAGTGTGTTTGAATTTCCATTTTCGACCACAATGGCAGTCACCTAATTTTTCAATGGAGAGTTTCTGAGAAACCTATTCAAGCTTAGAACATCTAATTGTTCTAATAAAAATGTTAATGTTGTAAGTTTTGAACAGCAACAACAACAACAATAATAATAATAATAATATTAAGTACAAATTTAAATATTTTTTATGAAGTGGGCATGTTACCTGTTCCAACCACGCCAACCAGCCAACAACTTAATTATCATTTAATTATCTCTTTTTGTGCGTTTGAGTGAGCGCGCGCGCGCGTGTGTGTGTATGTGTGTAGGTGAGCTTTCAGCACCTGTCCACTCAATTAGTGAAGAGACTTGAAATAAATATTTGCTTTTCACCTACAATTTGATATGAAAATGTGTGTTCTTCGGCTGCATTTGTTTTTTTCTTCTTCTCAAAAGCAATAAATGCACTGGAGAAAAAAATTGTGTAAAAAGACATAAAATTAAAATCAGAGAAAATTTTGTTTTTATTGCTAATAAAAAGCATTATCACACAAATAAAATTGGATTTTAAAATTGGTTCCCTTTTAAAGGGAATTTCTTTAGTAAGTACCCATGTTTTAATGATGTCACCTTGTTAAATCAGGTTTAATTAAAACATGGATTTTGATTTTAAAAAAATTTTTTTTTTTTTGAATTATAGTTACATGTCTATTATGGACAAAACCGGCCTGGGTCAACCTATCGTTTTCATTTTCTTGGACTAAAACAAGTTTAATATTCAAATGATCATATATGATGGTTGCTACGCCGCTTACATTATGAAACATAATTTTAGTTAGTCAAGTATGAGATTTAAGTTTTAATTAATTTGTTTATGTTAACATATTTTAATTTATTATATATGGCTGAAATTCATGTAACTTCGTTTAAGAAGAAACAACACAAATTGAAATTTGAATTTGATGATTTTTAAATATCGAGCAAAAACAGAGACCAGAAAACCAAGCAGTTTTTTTCTCTTTCTTGTATTCATTTTCTTTTAAAATTCCACACCAATCAAAAACTAGATGTAAATCATGCATAAAATAAATTGAAAGGCTAAGCTTTAGATTAAGTAGCCAGGCTTTGAAAGAAATGAGTTTTATGGGTAGATATGCAGAGGGGGTCGTGGAGCTGCCAAAACTGCTATCAAAGTCTTAATTTATTGATGTTGAAGTTGCGGAAATTGCCAAGCAAAATATGAAAATGTTGGTAAAACAATGTTGCCCCAGAAACATTTTTGCGTATTCATTAATTCATAATTTTTTTTAGTTTCGTTTTTTCAAATTGGTTCATAAAAAATTTTCTCCTCCCTGATATAACCAATTCCATAGGCGTCTGGCAGCACACTTCTTCATTTTATGGCAATTTAGTGGTAGCAAAATCTAAAGTCGACCCAACTGAAAATTTTTGCAAAAGTTGCTAACAGACTAATGCTTTTTTCTAAAATTAAAATAAATGCAGTTGTTTTGGCATTTTTTTTTTGCGAAATGTCACATCTAAAATTTAAGAAAGATTAAGAGAGAGGTATCATTATTAAGCCTAAATTTAACGGTGGAACTCTATGATTTCCATTTGCTAATTATTTTATCTGAATTGACCTCGTCTTTACTTCCTCAGACCTGAGACAGTTTTTTTTGTGATAAAACTGTAGTGATCAACATTTTTACAGAGGATAAGAGAAGTAAAATTTGAAGACTTATTGGCTGGGGCCAATTTCCAATTGCTAATAATTTTGTCTGGTTTGACCTCGTCTTTACTTCCTCAGACCTGAGACAGTTTTTTTTTTTGTGATAAAACTATAGTGATCAACAGTTTTAGAGAAGACAAGAAAAGAAAAAATTTGCAGACTTATTGGCTGGGGCACATACCATGGCTGACAAATTCTTAGTATGTTCTTGAAAATCAAAAGAAATCACTCTGTTGGAAGTTGCTTTTAGTTTTGCAAATGGCAGCTAAAATCAAATTTGTTCATACATTTGTGAACTAGACAGCTGTAGAATGCAAGTGAAGAGGCCAGGGAGCGTTACACGTCCCAAGAATGCGGAATAATTGTGTCTATGACGAAATGAACAAGTTTTCTGCCAAAATCATAATGAGTGATGAGGCTCATTTGCACGAGGAGCGCCATTACAGCCGCTCAAAGTGACTGCGCTGTTCACGCTGGAGGAATCAGGACGCCGCTAGTCAAACGACAACGCGCTATAGTACCGTTTTAACTAAGTGTTTTCTGCCGCAATTGAACGAACTCGGTCTGTAGGGCATGTGGTTTCAACAGGACGGAGCAACGGCACACACTGTCCGAGCCACAATTGATATTCTGAAAGCCAAACACCACTGGATAACTTCTTTTGGCCCAACTGTTAGTTTTCGTTGATTACTTCTTTCAGCTCAATTAGTATTTTTTTTTTTTTTGAATAAATTTCTTTTAGTACCATGTTTTCAATGCGAATGAGTTGTCAGTCAAATGACGCCACTGCACAGTGCTAAAAGTTCTGTGCCGCTTAAATTTGTGTTTATTCTCCCATTATATTGAAAGTTTAATTGAGGAGCTCCACAGCAAAATGCAACAATGTTAATATTAAATTGTTTCGGATCAATGAATTGTATTTACTGAAAACAGAAGGCTGTAGACAGGATTCATTGATTGGGTCAATGCCCCTCCCCATTTGATTTTGTGTGTTTTCGTGATAGAGCTGTCAGAGAGACACTATGAAATTGCCAAACGCATTTTTTCCCAGTGTATATAAATTCAGGCTAAATAAACTTTCATTCTCCACTCGTTTGGCTGAAGTAGATTTTTTTCTTCGCACCTTTAGTCGCGGTAAATGTTCTTTACAAAAAAAAAAAAATAATAATAATAATAATAAGAAAAAGAAAAGATATCCAAACAACAGTCTGACTGCGCTTTTGGGCTTCATAATGATTGCATTTGTTTTCATTTTGATTTGATTCAAAGCTTTTTTTCCTCTTGCATATTTAGTGTGGGGATTTGTTTGTAGGTGTGGTTCCTGTCAATGAAGATGATACTACACATATTTTGGTGTTTGTTCTAACATCATTATAACTCAGTCATATTTAAATGAGATTCGTGCTCAAGCGGACAATCATAATTTCATAGCAAACATAAATATTTATGTACATATTTACATCTTGTTCTTTCCTTTGATGCTGATGGGGTTTTGTTTGATTTTATTCTTTTGTGACACACGCTGCGTGTAAAGATTGTATCTCTATTTAGCGTTCTTTTCACTAAACATCTGTTCATATTTAATTATTGTGGAAAATTATTGTGTCACGTCTTCGTTTTTACTTTGAAAAAGTTCGGAATTGTTCAAAATGTAAGCTAATTTATTTTAAATAAAGAATTAAGAATATTTAAAGACCGAGATGTGTGAGCACTACTACTAATAATAATTGTTTACACATCAACTTTATCACAGATTTGATTGTCATCTGGCGTTGCACAGTGGATGCGAGTGTACAAAAAGAGAAGAAATCTTTGTAATTACAACTGGCGTTTTGACCAGCTATGATCGTTATATATTATGGCATGTACCCCAGCCAGTAAGTATTCAGCTTTACTTTTCTTGTCTTCTTAAAAATTTTGAGCACTCCAATTTTATCATAAGGAAACTTTTCTCAATTTCGAGGCAGTAAAAATCGAAGCCCAAAAAATTATTAGGTTGTTTTTAGTTTTGAAATTTTACTGACGTCCTTTCTTTAATGCTTATTGTTTGAATTAAAATAACATTGGAAAGATTTTTTAGATTTTATAAATGAGCTTAAGGTCACTCAATTCTCAATAAATATATTTTTTATTTATAAAAAATATATTTATTGAGAATTGAGTGACCTTAAGCTCATTTATAAAATCTAACAAATTTAATTAAAAAGGTCGAAGAACGAGTATACAGAACATTGGAAAGATTTGTTTTTAAATTCATCACTTATTTATAAAACCATTTTTAATACTCTTGTTGTCTTTTCAATGAAACGATCATGTGAATTTATTTTGTAGTCGAATTCGAAAAAACACACTTTTTAAATTTTTTTTTAATATTGCCGAAGTTCGTAAATCAGTTCATTATTCAACACAGCAATTTTCCTCGATTTGAAAAAAATTCGATTTGGAAAAAACTTCGATTTGAAAAAACATTCGATTTGAAAATGAGTTCGATTTGAAAAAGATTTGGAAAGAAATGCTCATGAATTTTGCTCACTTGAAAAAAGCCAAAAGAAATTTGAAATTCGGTTGACATAGCTCAAAGAGCTATTTTTCGATTTCGAAAAAATTTCGATTTCGCAGAAATTTATATATATACTTACTTTGCTGAGAAGTGGCCGTACAAGGCAAAAATAATTTTGAAAATCGGCTTAGAACCTGCTAGCTAAGGAGTTATTAAGAAATATTTTTTTTCAATTTTAAATTCGACTAAAAAAAATTATATAAAATTATATAAATATGCTGAAAAACAAAGCAAAAAAAATTATAAAAATCGGTTTACAATTGAACGAGCTGCTCAAAAGGTTATTTTTAGATTTCAAAAATAATTACGATTTCGAAAATAATTTATGTATTTATTTACTTTGCTGAGAAGTGTTTCTAAAGGGCAGATAAAAATTTGGAAATCTGCTCCGGAGTAAGGGAGTTATTAAAAAATCGATTTTTTGCGATATCAAATTCGATTCAAAAATATATATGTATATGCTGACTTTGCCGATAAACGCTTTTAAAATGCAAAAGAAATTTCGAATATCGATTTACAATTACTGACCAATTTTTGTCATTTTTTTTTTAATTTTCTTAGCGATTTACAATTGTAAATATTTTCAACAGTCTTGAAATAATTTTTCGATCTTATGCTTATTTTACTGAAAATCACTTTTAAGGGACACAACAAATTTCCACACATGACAAAGTTATTCAAAATGCCATTGTTTTGCGAATTCGATTTTGAAAAAATTTAAAGAAAATATATTCCATATATATTTGAAGCTGGACATCTGTTACATATGTGGGCAACATCTCATTCAAATCAATGCAGTAGTGGTGTTTGGCTGATGATCACAAATAAACAACATGACACAAGATAATTAGATGTTTAAAATAGAATTTCGTGGCCGGGATGAACAATTTCACCGCATTAATGAGCAAATATCAATACAATCCTTTTATTAAAATTCTAAGCCAAACAAAATTGTTTCAGCGTGCAAACAAAATACATTCAATCAAATTTAAGTTGCATAACCCTTTTTCCCTTTGCGGAGAAGTTGTGCAAAACGGCAAATTATGATTTATTAAGGATGTCGCAAAGCAATCACACAATTGCAATCTGTGGCAGAGGGGTGTGTATAAAAAACGATTTGTTGTTACAGCAAGTAATTTTGTTGCCAAACATTTTGATTATTATGTGGAGTGTTACTAAATGGAAAGTAATAATGATGGCTTTGCTTGTTGCTTTTAACATCCGGAGGGTGGATTTGGTTTCCGCAGAAAAATGTTAAATAGTGCACACAACACGGGAATATGACACCCAAGAAAATCCCAAAGGAAATCTCAAAAAGCGATTAAGGCCAATTGTTTGGAATGTGTTGGAGCAAAAAAAAAAAAAAAAGAAAGAAAAAAAGGAAGTAGCATATGGTAAGCGGATAAAAGGCACTTTAGTTTGGAAAAGGGTGAAACACTTAAATTGGCCGGCTCAGGAATAATCAATCGAGTTCGATGCACCCCATTTTATTTTGAAAATAAATTTAGGTTTCATTAATAACGAAGAAGAAAAATATGTGTGTATATATTTTATTTATTTGAGGTTCGTGTGTTTATTTTTTCAAACGGAAAAGTACTCGGTTTTCCTTAAGATTTATGCTGATTGAGTTTCTTTAAATTTGCTTTAAGGAACATACATATACATAATTTATATTATAAACGTCTTTTTGACTTTTGCTGCCAATCAATATAATCTTCATAAATCTTGTAATTAAATATGCGTACATATAAAAGAAAAATAAATTGAGTCAAGTAAGAGACTGACTCGTACGGCAAAGACTCCTTATTACCGTCCAAGTGTTAGACAAAGGCTACTCCTGGTATGGGGTACCCTTTAATTTTTCATTTTTTATTTTTTTAGTAACTATTTGCTGTTGTAGAGACCAGGCAACTTCATACACCGTGTAATTGTCAAGCCTCTATGTCTCACGGTTCAAAAGTTGTAGCTAGTTTCCAAAGTAAAGGGTACCAACGTGTATGTACAACAATTAAATAAAATTTTTTTGCTATTTTTTGTAGTTGTTGTTGTAGAGGCCAGCGAACTACATTCATATACACTGAATATACAGTTTCTATCTTGTTCGGTTCAAAAACTAAAGTCCATTTTCAAATGAAAGGGTGTCCCCGTCTAAAGGGCAACATTTAAAGTTTTCACTTTTTTTGTCTTTAGTATGTGTGTAGTTGTGCAAGACTTGTATTTGCATAACCTGTACAAATTGCAAGGCTCTATCTCTTACGGTCCAAAAGTTACCGCTAATTTTGAGTTTCTTGTATGGGAGCAACCTTTGGTTCTTAAGTTGTTGTTGTTTTGGGCTACAAAGTCTATGGAACTCTTGTTAAAATTTCAGCTTTTTAGCTCGTATCGTTCAAAAGTTACAGCTAATTTTAGCTAATTTGTACAGTTTCTGGTACGAGAGAACCCTTTAGTTCTAAGATTTTTGCTGTTTTGAGTATTTGCTAATGTAGAGCTGATTTAACCACATATCCTGTGAAAATTTCAGCTCTCTAACTTTAATGGTTAAAAAGTTACTACTAATTTTCACAGTTTCTTGTGTGGGAACACCCTGTAGTTCTTAACTTTTGTTATTTTGGATACTTGATGCTATAAAGCCTATGTAACAACATATCTAGTGAAAGTTTCAGCTTTTCAGCTTTTATAGTACAAAAGTTACAGCTTATTTGAGATGATTTTCACAGGTATGGGAGCACCCTTTAGTTCCCAGTTTTTTGTTGTTCGGAGCATTTGTTGCTATAAAACCTATATAAGTCCATGTCCAGTGAAAGTTTCAGCTTTCTAGCTCTGATAGTGCAAAATTTACACCTTATTTTAGCTAATTTGCACAGTTTCTTGTGTGAGAGCACCCTGTAGTTCTTAATTTTAGCTTGTTTTGGGTATTTGCTATTGTAGACTCAATACAGCAACATGTCCAGTGAAAGTTTCAGCTTTTTAGCTCTTATAGTACAAAAGTTACAGCTTATTTTAACTAATTTTCACAGTTTCTGGTATGAGAGCACCCTTTGGTTCTAAGCTTTTTGTTGCTGTGAGCATTTGTTGCTGCCGATACTATACAACCTCATATCCAGTAAAAGTTTCAGCTTTCTAGCTTTTATAATGCAAAAGTTACAGCTTATTTTAGCCAATATTTACGGTTTCTTGTATGGGGACGCCCTTTGATTTTAATTTTTTTTGGTTGTTTTTGGTATTTGTTGTTGTAGCGTACTGGTAAACACATGTGTTGTAAAAATTTCAGCCGTCTAGCTCTTGTCGTTTGTGAGAACGGGACCTGTGACTGACGGACGGTCCAACGCAGGGATGTAGAAGTCTCAGTATTACTGGATTGGTTCCGTTTTCACTCTTAGAGTACGGAACCCTAAAAACAAGAACTCAAATCTTATTGAAATGTCATAAAACGATTGTAAAACGTACAAAACAAATTATATTCTATAAAAGAAATTCTTGCATTTTCAGCTCAATTTCCAGAGAGCAGAGTGAAAAATGCATTTGCTGCTCGTTTTTGTTCTTTTTTGTTTTGGTTTTGCGAAGAGATGGTTTTGAAAATTTTGCATAAAACGGAGTACCATCCGGTTGTGTTTTCTATCATTTCGAGCCGGCATAAATTTATCATCAAGTGTACGCGGTACGTTCGCTCGCCTTGGGACACCGTATGGTGAAAACTCGTTAAAGAGATTTTAAAGGCCCATTTACATACATGCACTTATTGTGCATTCTGATGCATTCAAAATAAAATTTTTTCTCCCGATTATTTGCCCAATTGACACTTGCTGTTGCCCTGCTGCTGCTGGTGCTGTTGTCGTTGTTGGTTAATGAAAAGTAAACAACTGTGTCTTAAGTACTTGTTATTTCTATTCTTATGGTTTTTTTTTAATTACTTTTCAATTGACCTCCCATTGCTTTTGTGTGGAAATTGATTTATGGATTGTGGTGGATTTTGGTTTTTTTTTTTTTTTTGTATAGAATTTTACAGCCTGGCACAGCAGCGTGATCAACAACAACAACAAAATAGTTTGTTGCTTCTTTGTTTTAAAAATAATTGTAAGACAAATTGTTTGGATAATTTGTCTACAATTTCCTATAAGTGTCTGCATTCTTCTTTTTTTTTTTTGTCAAATTCTTAAAATTATTTTATTTAAGACACATTAAATTTGCATGTCTCTTCAGCCGTGGCTGCTGGTTATTTGCTTGGTTGGGCTGTTGTCTGCATTTCTCTTTTTTGAAAACGGCGCAAAAACTGTTAAGATTTTTTTTTTTTTTTTTGCCTGATTTACGTCAAATTTGTTTGATAACAGGCGCCACTGTTTTGTTGGCCGCTGTCTTTTAAATGCTTTTGATTTCTATTACCTGCCTTTTCACGCTTTGTGCCACAAGAAAAATTTGAATCAAAATACACATAACTAGAGCCAAGAAAAAAAAATTTGATAAATAACTTTCTAGTCAAAATTTACCAGCTGGGCTTTTTGTCATTTATAGAGGGCGCTAAAGTCAAAGAAATTTAGAGTAAAACTGTGAGGCAAAGGAAGCATTTTTTAGTGTTTTAGGCCTTCGAAAAATAGAATACATTTAATTTGAATGAAAATGTTGCAATTGTTAATTGCTCAACTAATTAATTATTACTTCAGGTCTAAATATAGACCTTAGTAATGATTGTTAATAATTTTATAGGGATTTCTAGTTCAAGTTTTTACTTCCTCAAAAATTGAGAAAGATTTTTTTGTGATCAAATGGGAGTGATCAACATTTTTTAAGGAAGACAGGAAAAGTAAAGTAGAAGACTTACTGGCTGTTTCACGACCACCACGTCATAAAAGACAGCAGACCTTATTAATGTTTTCTGTCCTTTACCGCCGTCTATATGCCGCCGACATTGCTGAAGAGTTGATTAACATCAACGAACTGTCGACGGCATCTAGACCGCTGAAAAGGACAGAAACCCTTAAGGTTTACTTTTAGACTTAAAATAATACACTGCAATTGGCTCTTAAAGCAAATAAATAATTAGCTTCATTTTTGACTACTTAATTAATTCTATATATGTATGTGTATGATTTTTATTTGATCTTTTTAGGTTTTGAAAAAAAACTAATTTATGCAGCTTCAGATCGTTTTTTTTAAAAACTTATTAACAATATTATTCAATCTTTTGCTAACAGTTTGTGTGCGTCTTCAGGATGAAATCGGCCATATTTCCGTGATTTACTACATTGAGTGAAAAAGTCATCTCAAGGAATTTGACCAAAATCTTTCCTCATTGCCGTTAGTTAAACTTGAAATCCGTTATAATTATTAACAATTTCCCATGACTTATGGGAATTTCAAATTTGAGATGTCATTTCACACCAAACGTTTGTTTTTTTTTTCCAGGCTGCCCAATAAATAACTAATTGCTTTTAATAATCGCAACATGTTCTGAATATTAAAACAGAAACCCCGACACTTATTTAATATAAATTCAAAGTGATTTATTAGTTTATATTCGTCATACAATATTACTTACTAATGCTGGAGAGTGGGATGCCCAGCAGAAAGTAAACATTTAAAGAAGCGCCAACGAAGAGAGACTAAAAAACCTCAGAAAAACTAAAAACAATTTTGGTTACACTGTACACCTCTGGCCAGAAAATCAGTTAAGAGTTAAGACTCTAGTTTAACATTAACATTAATTTAAATTTTTTTTTTTTAGTTGAACTAAATGATTTACACTTGTTAATAATTTTATGGGGCTTTCTAGTTCGACTTTTACATTCTCAACCTTGAGAAAGATTTTCTTTTTTTGGATGAAATTGGAATGATCAACATTTTTAAAGACGACAATTTTAACAAAACTTTTCTGTTATCTAAATGAAGTTTAAACTTAAGAAAAATATTTTTTTTTTGATAAAATTGTAGTGATCAACATTTTTAAAGACGACAGACAAGTTTAACAAAACTTTTACGTTATCTAGTTGCAGTTTCAACTTGATGGTAGTATATCAGTGATTCTGAGAATAGAAGTCTTGGTAGAACCTTGCCAACGGCATCAGTGGCTGTCCCCCAGCTGTGTTTGATTTTTTTTTTTCCTATCTGGCTTAGTAAATATTAAGCACACATAATAATTTGAAGTGAATTTAAAACCAAATAACTTACAAATAAAATAATGATAAAAATTAACGTTAGTGTTGATAAAAAATAAAATTGTTGAAATGTATTTTAGAACAATTGTTTCATATAAAACTTGTTCTAAAAAGTATTATGCATTTTGAATTTTTTTTAACCTAAAATACACATACATATGTGCATTGCTATTTAAATGAATTTAAATTCCTTATTTTAGTTGTAGGAATAGACTGTAATGTTTTCTGTCCATTTCAGCCGTCTATATGCCGCCGACACTTCGTTGATGCCAGTCAACTCATCAGTAGACTTGAAAAATTCTTCAAAGAATGTTTAAAACATGAGAATTTCAATACTCTTATAGGGAATAAATAAGTCAGTTAATTTTTGAAAATTAAAAATTCTCATGAACATGGGAATTTGGGAATAAGTAGTTGGGTTTCAAACATTCTTTCAAGGTTTTTCGAGTCTACTGATGAGTTGAATAGCAACAACGTAATGTGGGCGGCATACAGACAGCTGAAAAAGACAGAAAACATTAGAGGCTATAAAAATTAATTATTCAAGCTTTAATTTGCAGCAATTATATTTATTTATTTTCAATATTTCGCCCACAATTTGTTGGAATTTTCGGGAAAATAATTATAAAATTAAAAAAACTAATTTATGTTAAACAAATTTTTTCAATAATTTCTTTTTTGAATTTTATAATTATTTTCTTGAAGATGTTAACAAATTGTTGGCGAAATATTGAAAATAAATAAATATAATTGTTGCAAATTATTTTTTATAAAAAAAAAAAACAAAGAGCTAAAGCTAAATAATTAATTTAATAATCTCAAGATTAAAATTAACAACACTATTTTTTAAAGCTTTAGGTTTTTATATATTTCTTGTTTGTTTTTTAATTTTTCGATATTTCGCTAACAATTTGTTAGCATCATCAGGAATCTTTAATTGTTTTTATTTTCTATGATTTTGTATAAAAACAATTAAAGATTCCTGATGATGCTAACAAATTGTTAATGAAATATCGAAAAATTAAAAAAAAAATATATATATGTACATATATAAAGATCTAAAGCTTTAAAAAATAGTGTTGTTAATTTTAATCTTGAGATTATTGAATTAATTATTCAGCTTTAGATCTTAAAGCTTTAAAAAATAGTGTTGTTAATTTTAACAATAAAGGTCAAAAATTATAGATAAAATAATCTCAAAATAAATTTAATAAACAAGAATAATAATTAATTTAATAATAATCATGATCAAATAATAAAATAGTAAATTAGGGTCTATTTTTAGACTTAAAAAAATACATTTCAATGTTCTTATAGCGAATATATAATTAGGTGCTTTTCATGAATACAAAAAATTTCTTCAGCCTATAAACATAAAAGAAACATTTTATAGCCATTTGCAAAATGGGCAAAAGTCAAGAAGTCAGGCGGCAATCACTCTCCCATATGGAATAGATGGTTAGAGATTATTTTTTTTGCTGGGCAAGCTTATATGTACACATACCATTGTGGCCATTAGTTTTGGGGAATATGTAAGCCGCGCACAAATATTTATTCATGTCATATGTTTTTTGCATTTATTATTTCAATAAACTCCCGTCAACACCAAGTAAATCAATCAGCGTTTTGCAGTATTCAATTTTCGGAGGGAAAATATTTGGAAGAAAGAAAAAAAAGAGATTTGGTAGGAATTTCATCAGTTCATGATTTTATTAGCAAACTGAATGATTTGTGTCTGAAACAGTCTGACATTTTAATTATAATTATTTCGTGCAAAAATCATTACTGTCATTGTCAAAACTGTTAACGAAAATAACCAAATCTGGCAGTTGTATTTTATTTATGTTTCCAGCACGATTGTTTTGTTAAAGTTAAATGAAACAATTACATAAATATTTATGCACTTGTATGTTGTTGGTATCCATCGAGTGAAGATAAAAAGTTCTTTGACATTTTGTCAGAGTAGTGAGATCAAAAAAAAAAAAACAAGTTTATGGGCTACAAGATCTCTTTAGAGCAAAATCCATTGAAGTTCCCATAATATAGTGTGAAGCACTACACACTGCAACAATGCTCCAGGGGATCAATAGAATTGGATACCCAATGATGAGCTACATACTTCACTCTCTGTTGCACACGATGGCGTAGACCTAAAATATACTTTTTTAGGCAGCGACGCAAACATGAGAGTTTTATGCCATTTCCGGCTGGGTGTAGGTTGCATAGATATACATATATGAAGGAGATCGCAGGGAGTGAAGTACATGTTACACTGTTTCAAGTAATCCAAACACTTAAATGCTTCCTATACAACTTGAAAAATGTGTGCAGTCCAGTGCAGATATTGCACGGTATTTTTTAATTCCAAGAATTGGGCTTAAGAGCTTGTTTTGCTGCAATGACAATGGAACTTTTCCACGGATCACTCAAGAGCTTTTTGTATTTGGCTCAGCTTACAAACAAAAGTATGTTTTGCATGGCACAGTGTAGAAGTTGAAATAATAATAATACAATAAAATAAATAACTTACGATATTCTAGTTTACATCTCTCAAAACAAAAAAAATCAAGAATAACCTGCTGGTTAACACTTTTACTCACCTGCAAAGATAAGAAAAGTGGAAAAAAATACATTATGTAAAATAGATAATCAAATGTTTTTGATAATGAATTCTTGACATAAAAGAAAAAAAAAAGAAGTATCATAAGACATTGTTTTTGAAACATGTAACGTTCATTAGGCAAAATCGTAAAACCAGAGAAAGTTGAAAACAAAAACCACCCAAATAATATTTACTATTTAAATTGTTTTCATTTAAGCCAACAAATTAACCAGCTCACAAGCATAACGATCAAAATTAGTAATCATTTATAGTGAAATTAATTAAAAATGATTTTTTTTTTGTAAAAGCCCCTGTGTATACACAACGCAGCACGTTGGCTGGGCGAAATAAAAAAAAATTTTTCAACTTCAATCAGCTCTAAATGCTTGTTTGCGTCAGCGGCCTTTAACACGCAAGCAATTATTAAATGTTATAAAACTAGAGAAATGTGTATTTAAGCGTCTTTTAAGGTAACTCCCTGCGACCAACATACGAATGATTAATATATGTATACTAGAGCTGAGTGATACTTTTGTAACTGGGGGGGGGGGAAAAAAATCACAGTTCGCGATTGGTACTTAATTTCTCATGATGCCTACCTACATCGTACAACAATGTTCTTTTCAAGCTGTCGCACACTTAAAGTGGCAGACAACTTGAAGTGTTTATATGCTTGCAGTAGTATGCACTCTTTGCCAGTTATGATCTCTTCTCTGTATTGCATATACATATGTCACACTCATATGTCAGTCAATTAGAGAATTGAATAGTAAATATTGTATTATGAACTTAAAGTACTCCAAACATTAATTTATTTAAAATTGCTTCAGCAAATAGTTGCAAAAAAATTGTACTATCATAAGAACTGCGAAAACTTCCAAAATTTTTGCAAAATGCAAATATTGAAGAAAAATAGCTGATTAGGAATAGCGAAAAGCGGCGAAAACTTGCAGAAGTTTTGAAAAATGCAAAAATTGGCTTAAATTATATTTTTTAAATTATAGAATAATTGAAAAAAATGGGAGGAGAAAAACCACGCAAACTTTCGAAAAATTCGCAAGATAAAAAAATACCCCTCAAATGGTTTATAAAGACATAAATTTTGAAAAATACAAAAACTAATTTAAAATATTTTAAAAAAAAACTAAAAATATATCGGAATTGTAACCAAATGCTAAAATTGATTTGAAATAAATCTTAAAAACGTAAAACGGCAGCAAAGAATTGATCCAACGGAAGCCACGAAAACTCGCAAAAAATCCACCAGAGAGAAAAGCGGTTTAAAATAGTTTATGGAAGCATAAAATAACTGCAAAATGCAGAACTGAAAAAAATTACGAAAACTCGCGAAAAATTGATAAAATGAAAAAAAAACCTTTAAAAGGAATATAAAATCAGAAGAGATACCAAAACTATAGCTGGAGAAAACCGCGAAAGCTAGCGAAAATTTTTCGAAATGTTAAAATTGATTTATTTATTTCAAAGTTTGTAAAAATAAAATATAATTGCAAAAAACTGAAACTGGAAAGTACTATTGAAAATTGGCGAAAAACACGCAAAATACAAAAACGGTCTTCATAAAACCATGTAAAATACAGCGCTGGAAAAGCTCGCGAAAATTCGCAAAATATTCGTCTATAAAAAATTAAGCAGCTACGAAAACTACATATATTAGAACAACAAACGAATATTTTTCAAAATTAAAAAAAACAAATATTTTATATATTTATTTGAGCTTAAGGTCTCTTAGAATTTGATTATTTGAGTATTTTTGTCAATATTTCGTTCTCCTTCGGATAACAATGAAAAATGTTTTGATTGGAAAAAAAAAACCAATCAAAACATTTTTCATTATTATTGTCCTGAAGAATATTGACAAAAATACTCAAATAATCAAATTCTAAAAGACCTTAAGCTCAAATAAATATAAAGGCTCTTACTCATAATAAATATTTTAGGTTTACTAAACTCTCATTTGACAAATTTTCAATACAAATATGTCAAATAAGAGCCTTATAAGGCTGAAATATTTTTTGTCAATAAGGGGATTAAAATATAAGAAAAACAGGGGTCAAAATAATTAAATATTAAATTAAAAAAAAAAAAAATTTATTAAAAAGTAAAACAGAAGTATAAAATTGGAAAACAAGCGCGAAAATTTACAAGAACTATAAACTGGAAGAATATTCATACGTTTATAGTCGTCGTTATGTATGGTGCTTCTATTTGCAATTTTTTATACGCTTTTAACAACTGATGGGCTGCTACTTTTGCCAAGTTTTTTTTCTTTTGATAGTGTTTTCGTAATCACAAGGCTGCTTTGAGCAAGAGCGTTTGTGTAATCGCGTTCTTAGGGTAACAGGTTGAGCCAAACATTTACGGTAGCGCTCATTCCTAGTGCATACACTATAAGATTTGACACACTTGCAGAGCTGGAAAAGTAACTCGCGTGTTATTTGGTCACTGAGGGAGATCGAGTGGGACAAGTTTGACTGACTGGCTGTTTTTCAAAGGCGTTTCATGATAATTTGAAAATTTAAAACTGTGATGAATTTGAAATGATTCAAAAGACTTAGCAAGTGTGTCTGCTTTCCTTCAGAACTAGTTTTTTTTTACGATATGCAAATGCAACTGCATATTCAATTAATTTTCTAACAAATCAATGAAATGTTGGCCGGGAGAGTGTAAAAGATTTCCAGTTTTGTTTTTATGGTTATGTCTTTCCAGGCACACACGCTGGCCACTTACAAAGAGGCGTTGATTCACTTAAAATGCAATTTTTAAAAAAAAACTCATTTTTTTTTTGTGTGTGGTTTCTGGTCCATCACTGAATTATGATGCTCAGCAGGCATGATGATAGTTGCAAGAGGAAGGAAACGTGGCTTATAATTTATGGCTTAATTTTGAATATTTACTTGCAGCAAATGTGAAAAACAAACCAAAGCAAATATCTGGAGTTTTTTGTTTCTTGCTCTAAGTCCCCAATTATTTGTGGTGATTTGCTTAAAGTTCATTCACTACAAACAGAGGAAATATTATTTAATTAAGACTTAAATTTAAAAACCAATTTAATTGACACACGTCATTATTGGTTTTTTTTTTTTTTTTTTTTTTGTTGTGAGAAATTATATACAATCATAAATAATAATTTATTTACTTCAAACCGGCAAATGAAATAAAAAAAAAAAAACAATACCGGCATTTTGTGACATATCTGGTTGCTAAAAAGCTGCAATTTATTTTAGATATTTGCCAGAGCAAAATAAAATTGTTTGTTTTTTTTTTTTGGAAATTTAAAAAATCGCTCAGAGCCAATGAATACAATAGAAAACCTGTCCGAAACTGTTTTTTTTTTGTATGTTTGCCACTCGGCTGTGTGTGCGTTGCTTGTGCCACATTTTATACAACTAGAAAAATCGCTATTTATTTGCGGAAAATATTATTAATAGCTTTTATCATATTTATTAACGTCTGCCACAAATTTTCAATTAAATCATAAAGTGATATGAATGAATATTAACAAAACCTCTATCTACACTTAACCGGCAAAAGCAACATGCACACTTACATTCACTTACTCGCCTCCGGTTGACAATTTCTTTTAAGACTTGGCTGTAAGTAAAACCAACAGATAAATAATAACAAAAATGCGAGAGATACTTGGGAAGTTTCTCTATTGCCTGCCGCACAATGGAAGAAATGAAGCAAGGATGATTTGCAAAATAAATAAATATTTTAAGCTCAATCCAGGGTGGGTCGATCGGCTTGACAATCGATATTGTGCCAGCGATAGCTTTTGGTATGAGCAAAAAAAAATAGCTCCACTACGACAGGTGGTGTAAATATTCACTGATTTAAGGATTTACTGGCTTAAACATAAACCAAACTCGAGCCTGAACTTTCACTGCTCTTTTTAGCATTATACTTTAAATTCAACTACATGTTAAATAAAAAATATTATATCAGCCTCTCACCACAAAAATCATTCGCAATCATTTTGTTCAGAATTTTTAATACCATCGATTTTGTTTTCGTTTCTACTTTCTTTGATTGAGTTACTCCTTTTGCCAACTCCTTTTAAATACATTTTTTTTTTTCAGTTAAATAGTACAAATCGTATATATAATCTTGTCAAGATCAAAATGAACCAAATAATCACTAGAAATATATTTTAAATATGGTTTTGTACCGTCGCAAACAGAAACCTTTAAATTGATTATAAAAATGGGTGATTGCTCATCGATTTCAATATTCTGAAAAAGGCTTTTCGGAATTAAAATACTATTTTAAATAAAATTGATTTCTGGGACAGACCTGTATAACTATGATCTGGTGGTAGCCAATAAATTTGTACTGCGAAAAAAAATCGATGATGGACTTGCTGAAATGTACATTACTTTAGAAAGCTGGTCAAGCTTAGCTTAGGCCAGCTTAGCTTAGGAAAAAGCAAAATCGCAAAATTCTGTGTTTTCTTCAGATACGGTCACTGAGGAACTATGTTTGACAATTTATGCAGAAAAAACGTGACCACTATTTTCTTAATGAATTTTATTCTCGGTAAATAAATGCTTATACACAATTAAAATTCACAGATGCTCATATAGATTCAACCCAAAATAGGAACCAAAAAGGAAAAACCGAAGAGAAACGTAAAAATATTAAATTACACAAAAGCATATTTTTAGGTTATGTTTGCTTAACAAGCAAATGCAAGCTTTGAACTAAATTTGTATTTGTTTTCGCAAAATTTTGTTAAGATCAAACAATTGCTCACTGTAAAGTTTGTATTTGCTCTTTGAGCAAACATAACCTTAAAATATGCTCTTATGAAATCTTATGCTTTTACATTGTTTTTCTTATTTGTTATCTTTTTTTGGGGTGTTAGTTAATTTATACATATGTGTAGATAAGCAAATGCATGTATTTATCCAAAACAAGTGTCAGCGAGAAAGTAGTGGTCACATTTTTTTCAGCCAAACATGAAGAAATATTTGATCCTAGATGACTGACTGTACTGGTTAATTCTTTAAATTAACTGATTTTAACATTTAATTCTTATAGCTAATGAGGTGTATTAAAAAAAAAATGTATTTTAACTGAAATTTTGCATGCAAAAACCTCTCCTAACAACTTTAAATGAGAAATCAAACGCTGTATAAATGGAGGCAGATTTTGCTTATTATAACCAAATTTTAACTAATCCAATAAACTTTTAATAAACTTATTTATGAAATTACATTATGCGCGAATTGACGCAGATTTTGCTTATTATAACCAAACTTTAATTAATCCAATAAACTTTTATTAAACTAATTTTTTCTTATGGAACTTAAATCATAGATCTTTTGAAAACTGTTGCGAAATAACCGGTTGGCAATTCGTTGCATTCCTGGTAAAATCAACTATCGTGTGAAAACAGTGTCAAGCAATAGCAAAATAAACACAACTACACTGCATACATGACGGATTGCATTCCTTCACGACGACTTGACCCCTGATTTCTTAATTTTTTTTGTTGGTCTTGAGACGCTCAAACTTGAAGATGATCAAAACTGAGGCTGGCTTAACTAGAGCCTTAGAATTATTTTTTGTTCAATTGTCAATTAACACAAACACAAAATATAATTTAAAAACCCTCCTCGTATTTGTATCGAAAAAAGAGGAAAAGAAAAACAATGTACAAACTTATATTTGTAGTGACAATATGGGTAGAAAATATATTTATGATTTATAGCAAAACGAAATCAAACGTCAATATCATAGAAATGATTTAATGTCTGTGTACTCCTATTAATAAATTATAATCTCTGATTGAAAAACATTAATATCAGAAAATTTAACAATTTTCACACCACCTGTATATCAACTTTGTATTGCAAATACAGAGTTGCTTAAAAGGTGCCCGTGTTACTTTTTTTTTAATTATCTCAATATAATGCCAGATTGGAGGATTTTTCCTGCCCTCCCAATGGGAAGGTCAATATGCTTTCATAAATTCTTCCCCTATAGATTTTTTTAAATATAATTTTGAGGTTATGAAATATACAAAAAGGGGTTTTTTATACCAAGAATAGCGCTCATGCCTGACATGAGTTCAGTGCTGAAATTTGGTCGAATACAGTGCATTTGTGTAGAGTACGGCAACATTTGTCCTGTTTACGCAGTTTTATAGACGAGAGCACTGTACTCTGTCAAAGCTGAGCACGGACGATTATGTAAACCATAATCTCCTCTTAAAGCACAATATATGGCTGTGACAGAATCACTATTTTTGTAGTACAATTTGATCATTTTTGTGCCTTGTGTGATAGTTAAGCGATTCATTTTCGGCAATGTCAGCCTTTCAATTGAGAAAAAAAAAAATTCGTTTAACAAGTTAGTTTGACAAGTGACGAACCCCGGTCCTCTACTTTTGAAACCACGAAATGGATAACCCGTTATAATGTATGACTTACGTTATAGTAAGGAAAATCATAAGACTGTTTTCAGTTACACAATAATGGTCTCGGGTCGGCTTTAATTATTAAAGTTTAATATAATTGCTTAGTATAATTGCTGTAATATGGAAAAGTGTGCTGCCTGATGCTTGCGGAGTTTGTGAGCGAAGCCGGTGTTGCTTATACCATAGAGGCGAAAACTTCTTAGCCCGACCGAATCAGGAGTTTTGCATGCCTATGAATAAATTTATGATTTGAAATTAAAAGAATATTGCATGTTTAAAACTGTCTATAATTTTAAGTTCTGTGTAAAAACTTTCCTCTGGCAGCACTAGTTTTCAAATACTTTCCTATTTCCCTTAGTAAATTCCGCTGCTTCAACATCGAATTATTAACAAACTATGAGCCTCTCAACGACTTTGACTTAAGTTTTGGGAGGTCCAAAACCCCTGTCTACAAACCTATAAAACTCATGCCTTGCAAAGCCTGGCTCATTGTTCTAAAATTTAACCATGGTCTCTAAACAAATCGTAGATAGTAGTGGAATTGAGCTTAATTGAACTTTTCAGCTATTGCAGGACATTTGTAAAGTGTCTCCAAGCGTCCCCATTAACCCTTATTTTTGATAACAAGCGAAGGTGTCCTCATAATTCCACTCCAAAGTAAATTTGAGCACTTTTTAATCCCCTGTTCATAAATACATTTTTTTTGAAACTCGCTTGATTTATTTAAATGTCTCAAAATTACATAATTAAACGATATTTTCTGTGCAACGGGAACTCGACACTTTCGCATCTGGCATCTTTGCACACTACGATTATTAACATGGTTGTGTACGCACACACACAAACATGCTTACACTTGTCTCTCATACAATTTTAACAAGATAACGGTTAGAGTATCAATTTTGTTGCTCTTTAACTCGGTAACATTATTAAGAGCCACAGGTAATTCCGGCCTAAGTTTGTCAAAACTGTCAATGGAGTTATGCGTTCTCGTAAGCATCGCATAACATGAATAAAGATGTGATAAAAGAAGAAGGAAAAAAAACATCAAATACAACACAAAACTGTAAACAAATTGCGAATTGATGTTCGTAGACAATTTTTTTTGCCGAGATTTATCCCATTTGTTTGTTGTTGGCTTGTTTGTTTCCATGTTGGAAAAAAAACAACAAAATTATGAAAAATGTTTAGAAAATGTTGTCAGCAAATGCGTAACAAATTGAAAATTTAATGTTTACAATATATATAATTCCTTCTTTGCTGCTGCTGCTGCTGCTACTGATTCTGCTTCTGATGCCGCTTCTCTTTCTTCCACCGCAGCCACCATCATGTTGGCCTTCTAGTCCAGTTTAACTGGTCATCATCGTCTCTTTGCACCAAGTTTTGCATGACTGTTATTAATTACTAAAAGTGGTTTTAGTTATCATTGATGTTTTTCCTTGTATACAATAACATGTAATTTTTTTCTGTAATTGATTTGGTTAAAATACATGGTTTATATTTGTATTTATAAGCGTTATATGAAAAATTAGCATAGATTTTTCTTTATTTCACTGGCCAAAAGTGAAATAAATTTCACTGAAAATAAAATCCCACCTGGCAGTTTTAAGGCAATGTCGGACAAATAAAAGCAGCAAGAAATCAACAAATTTAAGGTTTAAAAAAAACCATTGTTGTTTGCAGACGAATTATCGCTTTTCACTGCGGGCCATTTCAAAACTTTTCAGAAACAAGTATTGAATAAAAATAATTTAAAAAATTTAAATGAAACTGTAAAACAGTATTTGTATATGCATTTCAAATTTCACACAATACTTTTTGTGCTCATAAACGAGAAAAGGTGCAAGAAGTACAAGAATATTTCTCGCTCAAAAGAGAGAGAGAGAGACAGAGCAAGTACTCATGATTTCTCACGAGAGCGGGAACAGTTTTCATGCAAATTGGGATCGCGTGGGCTTCTCCGGGTTGTGTACTGGAATAAACTTCTTGTATTGCCTTTGGCAGGACCTCAGGAAATTTTTTTTAGGGGACTCTACCAATTGGTCCATAAAGATGGGTTTCTGTGCTAAATTTAATTAGAATATGCCTTAAATAAAATAAAAGCTCAATATCTTAAATGGCCACACAGTGAATTGATTCCATATAATATAAGAGTTACTGAACAGATTTTATATTGAGCAGAAGGTTACAAAAATATACTTTAATGCAGATAAAAATACTGATATTTTCAGCGAAAGAAAAAACTCCACGAATGTAGAATCGAAATAATTTTAAAAACACCTCCTTTTAAGTAAATCGGACACTCCTACCATCCATTTACGGCAAAAGTTCAATTGCAAATATTTTTCAAATAGCTGCAAACAAAATCGTACAAGTTTGGTGGCTCTAATACATAATAGATATTTTGTACAGCAGACACGCCTACCGCCCCCTGATGGAAAATGTTTTCCTTATAATATTTTCTACTTGGCTGCACACCAGGCCATAGAAATCCACACACGTCTTATGTTAAATACAAAATTGTTGTGAAACTCTGATAATAGACACGCCTTATGCCCATTTATGCTAAGTTGACTGGAATTGAACTTTGTAATCGAACTTAATGGCTTACAACTTGTTTTACAGCGCTTTATTGCGCTTTAGTTCGAATTCACTTTCCCATAGCTTTTTGTGGTTAAATTGTAGTGTTTCACATTTTTTTTTTTTAAAGAAGACAAGAAAAGTAACGTTGAAGATTTGATGGCTGGGGTACATACCATGGCTGTTTTACATCCACCTCGATAGTCATCATCAAGCTTCATATTTAGAAAAAGGTCAAAGCAAAAAAAAAAAAAAAAGGATCAACATAATTAATTCGATTTGTAATTTGTTTGAACTTTATTTTTGAATTCACATGATGAATTCACATTTCACATGCTCTCTAATTAATGATTCGTTCTTCAGAATTATGAACCTTAAAGTTTTCTAAAAAAAAAAAAAAAATTATCACCAACAATTCTCACAACCAAATCGAATGAAACAAGTGCACATCATTATAATGAAAAATGAAGCGCGAAATTTTTGTTTAATAGCCAACCAGTCAGCCGAGCCGGCCAGCCGTTCATACAGCGAAGCAGCATAAACGCACGAACGAACGAGCGACTGCAGTTGAACCAACCAACAAACAAAAAAAAAAAAAAAAACAGGCAGAAACAAAAATTATTCAACAAGTTTTAAATTGAATGTGTTTGTTATATTTTTAAAAATAAAATTTTGTATTTTTCCTGTGCCGCAGTTGGTGTTGTTGTTGTTGTTGCTGTTTTTTTTTTTTGCATGTGCGATCAATGAGCCACTGACCTGAGACAACATGGTTTGCATTGCGATTAACACTGTGCGATTACGTTGAAAATTCATTAAGTGTTTGTGTATGTTTTGCTCTTTTTTTTTTAGTTTCTGTTGCTGACGTTACGAATTGTTGTCGGCTTAAGTACATTAAGAACAGCAAAAAAACAAAAACAAAAATTCGTTTGTTTAAGTACCATTTAAGTTGTTTATATTTGTGTAACATTTGGTTTGTGTACTTTGGTTTTTTTTTTTTTTTGCTTTTTTCATGCTGATTTAAATATAAGTGGTTTAATTTCATTTGTCATTGTTGTCTCTAACAAAAAAAAAAAAAAAAAAAATAGAAAACTTATTAGAATTACATAAGTGTTTAGGCAAATAAAAGCATAGATTTTATTTTTATCAAGTTTTAGTGTTTCTTAAAGAGTTTAATAAGGCAATAACGTGGCTTATAAAACTTTTCAAATAGATAGACAGGCCACTTAATTTATTGTTGAGACTTTTCAAATTAATTGCTGTGCTGAAAGTTTAAATGCTTAAATGTTTGCAAGAAGAGAAAGGAAGGGGGAAGGAAACCCCTGGGAAGGGAGGTTCAGTTGAAGAGATGCGCTTCGCCATGCAAAACTTTGAGAGCGAATGAAGTTGCTTCACATTGAAGCTACAATTCCTGTCTTCTCTAATTTATATTGCAAGTTTATCTGCACTAACTGTCATATATTGTAAACAAAAAAAAAAAAAAAAAAAAAAAAAACAACAGCAAAGAAAACGTAATTGTCCTATAAAAATAAAACTTAAGTTCTGGGTTGTATTTAATGCCCTGCAATATGCCAACTCCGTAGACATTTCCCTATGAATGTGGTTTTTTTGCGACAACACTTTCACTTGCTTCTTTTGTCCATTTAGAAAAATTTGCTTCACCAAATTAATGGAAAATTCATGTTGGCTTAATAAAAACAAACGTCAAATCGAAGCACATAGACGAGTCGTCTAAACAGTGTGATTCATAAATATGATTGTGAGAGCGAATCAGGTGATTCAACGGGTAATGGAAACATACTAAAACGAAGAGCTGCTCATTAGCATTAATTCACATTAGCTTTCTGAAGGAATAAATTGTTGTATTAAATTTTTTGTAATTACATAAAACCATCAAGCCAATAATTATGTAGAAATAACTGCACAGGTACTTCTCCACAACCAAGAGTACCTTCCCAGTTGAAAAAGAGACATTTCTCTTACAAAAGTCCCGTTGCAGAAAAAGTGAAAAACACAACAAAACACAGCACAAACCAATTAAACTATAGTCCCTACTAAAAGTACATAAACATACTACATACGTGTATGTTTATGTAGTAGTGAGTACATTTAACCATATTTATCTGGTTTTCGCTTAGACTTGACATCTATGAGGAAGAAGTTATTTTCTATGAACGAGATGTATGCCAACAGTCGCAAAAAGAGACGGACACTATCAACAAACTGACACTCACTTGTCTTGCGATAAGTCAGTCATACAAAGTTATCACTTGTCATCAGTCAGCCGTCCGTCGTCTGTTGTTTGTTTGCACAAAGTCTTGGGCAGAGGTTGTAGGTGGGTCGGTTGGTTGATTGTATGGTTCACTGGTTCGCGTGTTTGTTCTCATTACAGTTTTTCTGTTTTCAAATGTAAATACAAGTTTAAGTACTGCGTGTACACTGTGTATATTGGGGATTAAATAATAAATCCACGTGCTACTGTTGTGCAAAGTAAGTAGAGCGCAGTGTTAATGTGGAAAACAAAAAGAAATTGTTGCATTCAATTTTATTAACAACAGCTATCAACATGTATTGCAAATGCATACACACTGCCTGCCCACACAAACACTCAATCATTCGTTTGTGCTGGCATAATTACTAAATTCTTCAATGCTTGTGTTCGCAAGGTCACATTAAGTTTTGTTTTTTTTTGCATATACCTTCAATTAGGCTCTTGTGAAAATTAAAATTTTTGGGGGATTTGCCGGATTTTTGCTGTTTAATGTTGTTTCTATATGAATGTTAGACATTTTTAGTTGTTTGCATAGAAGTATTCGCCGAATATAAAAGTCAATAAGAAAGTAGTGGTCACGTTTTTTTTTTTTTTTTTTTTTTTGTGCATATGGAAAAGCTTTTGTTCGTCTTTACAAAGAAGCTTTAGACATGTTTTTCATTTGTTGGTATGCAGGTATTTTCGGAAAATAGATCTCAACAAGAGAGTAGGGGTCACATTTATCTAACAAATCTGGGCCAAAATTGTTCATATGGGACTGCACCCATGTTCATTTTTAGTTTTGAAAAAACTAAATATATTTTTGAAATTTATTTTTTTTTTTTGCAAAAACGTTGTTGAATAAAATAACAGAAATTTTCTTCAACTTAAAAGTCATCAAATTGACATTTTGTTTCTCATTAACGTTAAAAATTAAATTCTACTACACGCTCCAAGTTTTTATAATATACTATTAATTGTGCTGCCCGAAAAATTTTTTGACTAGAGGCATGAAACTTTGTTGCTCTTTTTTTTCCAACTTTGTTTTAATCGATGACGAATTGCAGCATATTGTTTATATGGTTTTCAGGCGACTAATTGATATTTTTCAAAATGTGTAAAATCCAAATTTTTTTTAATTGTTGCACAGTTTCCTAGCAACAATTTGGCTTTTACAAATTTAAAAAATATCAATTAGTCGACGAGTTATAGCCAAAAAACCAGATAAACAATATGCTGAAAATCTGCATTTGACTGCAAAGTTCAAAGGTCGATTAAAAAAAAAGTCGAACTAACATAAATAAAAGCCGCCACACGGGTCTTCTAATTTAGCCTCTATTTTCTGCCTTCACTCTCAGAATCGACCTAACTTTTACTAACTTCAATTTGTTCCATAGTGTAGTTATAGATTTTTCGATTTTTTTTTCTTTACAAAATTAAAAACAGGTTGAAAAATCTGTATTAATTATTGTTTTTTTTTAATTTTTTTTTTTTTTTTGTTGTTAAGGAAACATGAACAAATGTGAATTTCTATTTTTTATGTGCAAGCATTTACTCTAAATAAAAGTGTCAATTAAAAATTAGTGGTCACGTTTTTTTCGGGCCACAATAAGCTGTATATACTGGAAAATTCTACAATTTTTTCCATTTTCTTGTGGCTTTATTTTATAGATACAGTGGCAGAATTCGAGATGGAGAAAATTGTATGCGAAAAACTGTACTGTAGGCGGCAGACAAGGGGCGTGGCCAATTGCTACGATGACAATTAAAGAATTTAAAGCTGTATGACAATTTTATACATTTTACTTAAACAAGTTTGAGTTCATCTCATAGAGCGCCATTTCAAAACATAATAACACAAGCCGTTATATGACCCAATACCACTCACTGAGTTCGCTTTAGCCATATTTCACTGTATTCAAAAAAAAAAAATCAACAACAAATGTTTTCTCTCAAGATGATTTTGAATACCTGCATTTTCAAAAATAGCTCAGCCATTAAATATGCATATGACAGAGAAATATGTATCTACGAGTAGCAGTCAAAGTTCTTGAAAGTCAAGATGTGCTCGTGCCACAGTTTGTGGCAAAGTGTTTATAATGTTGTAAACAAACACCTAAAAAAATTTATTTTGTAGTTTGTTGCATGTCAGCGTTACATTTAAGTACAACAAAACGAAAGAAAGCAGCGACAAAAATATTACGGTGTTGACAACAGCAGCAAACAACAGTAATAACAACAGTTTTCACTGGTCTATTATAAATTTGTGGAATTGGTTTTTTTTTAGGGGGAATTTTATTTTCTTTTTCAGACATTTTTGTTTAAAATTTGATTTTGAAGCAAGCACATGTTTATTTGTTCATAATTTACAAGTACAAGTCGTCCTAGTTTATGTTTATGGCAGCAATTCAAAACAAATTACCAAAATTTAGGGGGGGGGGGGGGGGGGGGGGGGTAAGTTGTTTCTTTTCAAACCGGCCGACTGATCACTCATAAAATTTTATACTCATATGCATCTACTTTCCATTTTAATTCCTTTTAACTTGAGTCTATTTTTAATACCTTTTAATAAATACATATTTCTGTTCTTTTTTTTTTTTTTGCTCCTCAATATTCATAAAAAAGTGAAAACGAAAACAAGTTTGAGTTGTGCTGTTCCTCTATTTGAACAACCTTTAATTTCACACTTGCCACTTAATGCCACCAAGAGCCACCAGGTAAACAACCAGCCACCAGCATATTTAACTCGCACCGGCTTGCCAACCAACCATTATTACTATCATCAGCCTCGTCATTATGGCCGTTGTCGCCCATAAAATTGCCAACATGTATCATCTTTGTTTGTTTGTTTGTTTGTTGTATTCGAATTGCTGGAGAAAAATGTGAAACGGTTGGTTGACAGTTGTGGGGTTGTAGTAGTGACATATTTAGTGCTGTCATAAAATTGCAACGTTTATATTTAAGTGTGGCATTAAATTGAGATAATAACATGTAAAATGGGCTTTAAGTGACAAATTTAACGTGCTGGCAAAGAGCAGCCAGCCAAGAAACGGGATTAATTCAGAAGAGTTGATGATGTTTTTTTTTGTGTGTTCAAAAGTGCCAGGCATTCATTCACCAGCCAACAGTTACATGAACTAAAGCATTAAGTTCTAGTATAGTTTATGTCGTGAACTCCTTGACAAAAAATGTAGTGCATTTAATTTGAATTGAACAGCCACTGTTCAAAATCCTGGTTTGAATTATAGCAAGTGGAATATTTTTCTCATATACAAATCAATTTACCTTCAATTCCCTGAAATTCAAAGCCATCTAAGAAAATACGAGTAACTATGCAATACAAGCTTGAGAACCCTCAAGTTTCACTTTCTTTACTGTACGGAAGTTCAGCGGAAAAACTGAAATCATGTTTAAGTATAAAAATAATCATCACCAAATCCACTCTAGAGGTTTTAGTTTTAATTTAATCGTAACAAAACGGGGTTGGGATTGGATTGACTAAAGGCCCATTTCACTCACGACTTTCTCCATCGCAATTTATGTAAAATTTTCCATAAATTGTCTGCTACTTTTTCTTTTTTATTTCTATTATTTTCTCAGATAGAAAATTAAAATTAAAACTGGCATATTTGTAAGATGAAGAAAGAAATGTGAGTTTGGTTTAAAAGCAAAAATCTTTTAAAGCAACAATAAATTTTACATATAAACTGGATTATAAAAACATTTTTTTTTCTCAATAAAACTAATGGGCATGATTAGCATTGTCTTTCGTCTAATATGTTTTGTAAGCCAAACAAGTTTTAACGTCTGATTTGCATAAAAACTTTTGAAAATTCTGGCAGTTTATTGTTGATAATTTTTGATTTTGACTTTTTTTCCCATACAAATGCTGATATTTAAAAGATGGTAAACTTATTAGGCGGCCGAATCATTATGGATTTTCTTCCCAGGCAAGCTAAGTTCATCATTTAAAATGCAACAATTTATTCTGCTTGAAAATTAGTGTCACACTTTTAATTCAAATCTTTAATTTTCAATAAGTCATGTCTATGGTCGCGTTATTTGACACTAAAATTTTAATTACCGTAATGTAAAATGTCATGGGGGTAAAAATTATGACATATACATAAAATTAAGATCGATATATACATATAACACAGCTATAGCGGTTTTTTTTTCAAAAGGTGCGGTCACATTAAAAAAATTTTAGGCTACAAACAATGTGACAAATGATTGCTTTCATAATGCAATTTGTTTTCGGCAAACACATGCATACCAGAAGCTTGAAATAAATTTTAACTCTTCCCTATAGTTTACATATAGACAAGCATTTGCCCAATTTAGACCTTAAAACGTGACCACTACTTTCTGGTTGATCTTTACACATGAGAATACAAGCTACTAAAAATAAACTTGAACTTTGCACTTAAGATGTGGCCACTCATGAAAAAAAAAATATTTGCCCTTTTTCGGCTAAAAAGTATGTGACCACTACTTTCACATTAAAGTTTATTTAAAAATAGAATAAAAATAATCACAAAAATAGAATCGAACTCTATATATGACATATGGCCACATATCAACAAGTCAAATACAAACACCCATACCCACACCCATTGAAATTTTCGTATCTCATGTCTATACTGACGTTATTGACAGCTGACGTTTATGTTTGTATTTGACAAAAAAAAAAAACGTCACCACTATTTGCCTGTTGACCTTTACTTTCGGTAAATGCAGGCATAAAAACAACTGAGAATACGCTTGGACTTTACACTGGACACATGCTTACATATGAACAAATATTTCAATACTTTTGCAAAAAAAATGTGACCACTACTTTTTGGTTGACCTACAATTTCACCAAAAGCATGTATACAAAGAACTGAAAATGCCCGCATATTCACTGGCATACAAGCAGCATAAAGAAAAACGGGGAAAAAACGAGAACAAAATTTCTCAAGATTGTAATTTATGGGTAAGTTTGCTTAACAAGGAAATTAAACATTTTCAACATACAATTATTTTATTTTGCTAAAACTTCGTACCAGTAAATAGAAATTTTGCTATAAATTTAGTATATGATGGTTGAGCAAACATAATCTTAAATTATGTTCTTGTGAGAATTAAAGTTTTAGCGGGATTTTCCGGCTGCTGGCTTATTGTTAAGGCCATATTCATAATAATTACTGCAAGTTTATTAAGCTCTTATTTGACGTATTTCTACGGAATATTTGTCAAATAAACGTGTAATAAACCTTCAATAGTTTTTAGGAATATGGGTGTATGTGTTTAACATTGTTTTTATATGAATTTTAAATATTTTTAGTTGCTGGTAAGCTTGCACTCGGCGAATATAATAGTCAACCAGAAAGTAGTGGTCACGTTTTTCTTCACTAAAAATGGGACAAATTTTGCTTCGCCAGCAGCTCTAGACATTTTTTTGTTGTTTTTTTGTTATTTGTATTCAATTGCCGAATATAAAAGTGAACAAGAAAGTAGGGGTCACGTTTTTTTGTCCGAAAATTAGAAAACTTTTGTTTGTGTGTGGAAGGAGCCTCAGGCAGTTTTTTTTTTTTTTTGCTAAAATGTATATATTTGCCGAAAATGAAAGTTAACAAGGAAGTAGTGGTTACGTTTTTCTGGACGAATGTATATAATGTATATTTAATGTATGTGTGCTAGCACCTTTAGGCATATATAGTTATTTTCAAGCATATATTTTTCGAAAAAAAAAAAAAATCAACAAGAAAGTTGTGGTCACATTAAATATTTGCCCATATGTAATATGTGTCTATGGCTTACGTGTAGAGTAGAGTTTAAGTCTATTCAAAATATGATCAGTGATTTATTTGTACAGTAAACTTGTATTAATTAAACGTTATTATTGAAACTGGATCTTTAATAGGAATTTGGTTTACATAACACTATAATAACAATAAACTGAATTATTTCTTCTTGCTGGACACATTTATATCTCCCGATTTGATAAAGATGTCAACTGATTTTTGTGAACTAATTTAAATGATTTTGCATAAATATTTTAAATACCTGACTTTTCCATTTATGTTCGGTATTTCGTATACTACATACATATGTATGTATATACATACATATTTATGAGTGAGTTGTACTTAATTATGTTTTAATTAATTTTCTTAAAATGCTGATTTTTTATAATTGAATTTGTTTTATGTTTTGTTATTATTGTCTTATATTTTCTTATAATTTTATTTTGAGGTAAAAAACATATATTTATGTTAATTTTTGAATAAATTTTTAATTTGTTTGCCTAAAATATCAAAAACTAGTATTACAAATTGGTTTAAATACACGTTGCATAGTTAAACAAATTATCTCTTTAATCGCAATTTATTTTCTTAAACAAACTTTAGTTCAAAGCTGGAATTATGGAGATAATTTATATTTTGAATAGCATTTTAGCTAAAATCGAATTAGCAAATATTATTATGACCAATGGCATACTGCCTTTTAACCAGTCATTACTGACTGTCTATATTTGATCTTATTGATCAATTTTCCATTTTATCACTGTGCTTTTCTTTTGAGTGGAATATATTTTATGCTCTCTCACCAACATCCAATTGGTTTTCTATTTAGACTCAGAACAAAAAACATTTTAGTTGGCTCTCAAGGCAAATAATAATTAAAATATTTTTTGTAATTTCATTACCCCATCAAATATAATTTTATTGCGGTTTGGAAAAGTCACATTAGTGGAAAGAAGAAGTTTTTCCCACTCTCAAAATCCATTGGAATGGTTTGTTTCTTAATTTCAAATCACAAATTGTAAATAGTTAATAACTTGAAATAAAAAAGCACATTAAGTGCCTAAAATATGTAGTTAAAAAAATATATGTATATGCATTGACCAACAAAAGTATTAAAAAAAGTGGTCATAAACTTGTTTAGTTTACGATGTTTTACACACTTGTTGGAGTTTGTTTTAACGATTTTACGTTGTACCAATCAAATTTTATGACAATGTTTTCTTGCGCTATTCGCCATTTGATCCTACCACTAAATTTATTATTTTAACACAGAAATGTGATATTTTTTTTTTTCAAAGAAATTTATTAAAAACTTTGATTTTAATGTCCAACAAAAAAAAAAAAAGTTGTTCTGTTAGAATGTTTATTTAAGTTTAAGTTTAAGTATAAGTAGATGTATTTGTTATTTTTTAATTTTTATGTTGCATTTGGAAAATAGTTGTTTGATCTTTAAAACATATTTATAAGTGGGTCACATTTCTCAGATAAATTTCTTAATATATTCTAGCACCACAGCCAAGTGGTGTTATGGACAACGACCAAAAAAAAAAAAAACAAAAAAAAGAAACACTTAAAAAGTGTTTTATTTATTAATTTCAAGATAATTTATTGAAATGTTGCATGTTAAATGTTGCTGGCCGACATGCAATTCATATTAAAACGGCAACACGTGACGAATAGAGGAATAAACAAGATTTGAAATAAAATTAAATCACTTTAAATCAGGAAATTGTTAAAAGAAAACTAAAAAGTTTTCAAATATTAGCTGTTATATAATAGAATGAAATATTTTAAGTGATTGTGGTATAAAAAAAAGGTAGAAAAGCGTATTTATAGGTTATGTTTGCTCAGGCTTGCCAGACCTACACTTTTTGAGAGCATACATATGTGCTCTTTTTAAAACAAGCGTCCTCTAAAAACAAACCAGACAAACAGGGCACATAAAAGTGCTCTTTTTCACAAAGTGCTTTTGTTATGCCCTTTTTATTAAAAAAAAAACTACAATTTTACGCGATAGCGGTCGAAAATACTTTTAATACAAAATTAACTTCATTATGTTTTTGCTATAAAAGCAAAAAAAGAAAAAAAATTCTGTCTTTTTCAGCCATCTATAGGCCGCCGACATGTCGTTGATGGTAATCAACTGATCAGTACACTCGTCAAAAATTACAATAATGTTTGAAACCCAACTACTTATACTATAATAGACATGAACAAATTGAGAATCAGAAATGTTCAAGCAAACCTTTAATACAGAAAACATTTTCTTACTTTTCTTTACCACGAGTTGTATTTTTGAAAGTCTCAAAAAGCAAAAGTTTTTTGAGTATTTTAATTTTTTTTAATTGAAATATATTATTTTAGGTTGAGTGGCTTAGCATCAATGAAATGCCGGCGGCATATAAACAGCTGTAAAATGCAAAAAACATTAATAACATGTAGTTTTAGAGCTGAAATAATAATTTAAAATTTAAAGAAATCTAAATGAACTTAATTATTTATTTGCTTTAAGAGCCAAGTGGACCTGAATTAATAGAAATCTAAATGATTTAAAATCAAATGCCAGTCAATATCCGGCGCCAAAAAATCACTCTACTCTATGTCAGCTTTATGGTAAACTAAAATAGTTTTCTTTATAAATCCAATGAATTTCAACATTAGTTTGAAGAAAAAATTCATTGATTTTCAACCAACCTGGGGACTCATTGAGTCAATGAATTGTGATTCCTTAAATTTATGACAATGAGTGTTTCATTGAATGTATGAATTTGAGTTTGCAGCTGATGCTTCGCTTAGATAAACTGATGTTTAGGAATAATTAAAAAAATTTTAACATTTTGCCAAGCCCCACCAATATTCTTAGTACTGACTTTGTTTTCATAAATTATTTAGTACGTATTACGACTTTTCGTGTATTTATAGACAGGCTTTAGTTCGAATGATGACTTATTTTTTCTCTCCAAACATTGATCACATTGAAAAGTGGTTTTTATTGTGATTCATTATTAAGAAAATATGAAAATAAGTTAATGACTTTCAAGCCATTGTATAAATTTTCTCAAAATTCATGTGCTGTTAATGGAGAAAGCAGCAACAAACAAACAGACCCAAAATATTTCTATTCTTTTCATGTGAAAGAAGCAAACGGAGGGGGAAAAAAAAGAAATGGTGTTAATGATATTTAGTTAAACTTTTGTAGGCAACTAAACAAAAATCTCTTCAAAACCGACGCAAGCCCACCCACTTGGTTCAAATAGGGCAATTGAGTGGAGTGAGTGAAGCATTACCTCAACTAACTTGAGAAGCATGAAATGGCAGCTAAACAACCAACAATATAAATTAAATTTTCCTCAAAAAAAAAAACCAACAAACAATTATTCATGGTTATGTGCATGAAAGAAAAATAGAAATCCTTAAGATGAAGTGGGCATGAAGACAGACGTTCTGAGTGATAAGTTTTTGCACACTTGATGGCAGGCATTTGCTTAATTTACATACTTTTCTGACTTCCTTATTAGACGAGTGCTTTGTTTTCGCTCTCTCTCTCTCTCTCTCTCTCTCTCCCTCTCTCTTTGTTAAGATTAATGCTTGAAATGTGTTAAGGTCAAACGAAATTCAGGCAACAGTGATTTAAATCATTAACATTTGAGGCAGGCCTCATCGCAGTGTTGAATTTCATAAAGACTGCTGTGAAGGATTTCTATGGCCATGTTCCATGTTTTCCTGGTTTTTTGCATTCAAAATTATATTTAATTCTAATGAGTGTCATCAAGGTGAAAAAGTTTCATCAACTAATAATTTTTGTTGTCTGCCTGTCTGCTGTGTGGGTGTTGGGCAATTTTGTTGCTGATGTTGTTCAAACTTGGTTTTTAAACTTCACGCTTTGAACGTTAAACATGATAATGAGTGTTTAATTTCTGCTTGATCTTATCACTGGCAAAAATTAAAATGTTAGTAAAAAGCAGTTAAAAAAGCAAGAAACAAAGATTTAAATGAATAATAATAAATTATACAATTTCTTGGCAAAGAAAAATGTTAAACAATAAAATGTGTTTTAAATGATTATGCAGATAGATGTATGCATACATTTTTCCCCCTTAAAAGCACTCCACCAAATGATCAACTCACGATTTTCTCAGCAGACATGACGTCTGTCAGGCGCTTTTGTCTTGATCAAATGAAAAGTAAGAGTATTCATGGTTCACGGTTAAATCCGCGGAGCGCAAAACAAGTCTATACAACTAAGCCAGGTTGTATGTCGCAAGACATGCAAAAACAAACTCCTTCAATCAATCTAACTTAACCTAATGGCTTGTTTCCATGACATGTGCTTCGCTCTCTATTTGTGCTTAACACCCCAATCAGGAGCGAAGCAACGTGCTTCGCCATACAAAACTTTTAAAGCGAATGAAGTTGCTTCATGTTGAAGCTACCTGCGAATCATGAAAAATTCCTGTCTTCTCTAATTTATATCGCAAATTTATCTGCACTATTTGTCAAAATCATATATTGTAAAAAAAAAAAATCATAAATAAATAAAAAGCATAGAAAACGTAATTCTTCCATAAAAATAAAAGTTAAGTTCTGGTCTGTATTTAATGCCCTGCAATGCCAACTCCGAAGACATTTCCATATGAATGTGTTTTTTTTTTTGCAACAACAGTTTCACTTACTTTTTGTGTTCATTTAGATAAATTTTCTTTACGAAAATTAATGGAAAATTTATGCTGGCTTATCAAAACCAATAGCCAAATCGAAGCACATAAACGAGTCGTGTAAACAGTGTGATTCATAAATATGATTGAGAGAGCGAAGCGGGTGATTCAACTCGTAATGGTAAAATGCTATAAGAGTATTCACTTGAACATTAACTTGCACAGAGATTCTTCTCAGCTGTATTTCTTTAAATGTAAATTAAACAAAACTGCAAATTTTCTTGCAGGCCTACAAAAGCAAAGCAATATTATTCTAAAATTGCATTGAAACTATCTGTAGGGTACTCTGCAAACTCGTTTATATACAATAAATCCACAGCAGCATATTCTGCTGAATACTTCTTGAGTAGAAGTGACCTTCACTAGAGCAGTCTAATGTATGACCAACCGCCAATAATTTTTTTTCTCTCATATTTTTTTTTGAACTCATTAATCCCGTCTCAGACTTCGTTAGGGGGCTCCAACAAAAAAAAAAAAAAAAAAATATATAAAAAAAAAATTTAAATTGTACTCCTGTAGTGGAATTCAGTAAACAATTTAAATTTTTTCTAATAAAATTGTTAAAATAATTTAACATGTAAATTAGCGCTTTTGGTAGTCAGTATCACTTTATAAACACATTCGCAGGCGTTTAAAATCAGCTGTTTCATTTATGGTATTTATTTTAACTTAAAATTTCTATTGAAATAACTTTTGAATATTTGGCTTCCGATTTATGCGGAGATTAAAATTTCAGCTCTCTGTATTAAATATGCACGTATTATAATTAATACTACTTATTTTGAAATTGATATTGACATGCTTCCATGGATGTTGAAAGGTAGTTAATGAATCATTTAAACGTTAATGCAAACCACAATACTTGGAGACAATTTACTAACTTTCAAGATCGTTAGAAAATAGTGAAAATGATTTTTCTGCCATGTCGTAAAGGAGCTTTTTTTCCTTACAACAAAAACTATGGAAAAATCGATGGTACAGTAGGGAATTGTGGGAACCAAAACGCAAATCTTCTCTGAAAATTTATAAATCCTACACTTAATAAAGTGATGACAATCTACCCGTCTAATTCATAAAAATTATAACAGGTTTATAAAGCTCTTATTTGACAGATTTTCCATACAAATATGTCAAATAATAGTCTTATAAGCCTCTAATAATTTTTATGAATTAGGGGGGTACACATTTAATATCAATGGTGTGATTTAATCTTAAACGGTTTGATTTGCAACCGCTTGCGAATACAGCTACTATTTGCTGTCAGTTCATAAAAAAGAGAAAGAACAAACTGTTTAAGATTTCATTGTGTCAAAATGTCCAATTCTAAACTTAATATAATAATAATAATAAAGAAAAAAAAAGTAATTTTAAGCAGCCGCATAAATTATGCATTGAGATAAACGCAGCAAAAAAAACCCCAAAACTCATATTGAGTTTCAAATTTTAAACAAACTTTTTAGCAGTAGCCCGGTTTGGCAACAAAGTTAAGAGTAAAAGGCGTGGTATAAAGAAAAAAAAAAAAAAAAACAAACACGGCATAAACCATAGAGGGCAAAATGATTACTGGCTCGAAAAACGAAATTAAAATTCAAAATCAAACAACCAGTTGAATCAGCAAAAAACAAAAACAAATTAAATATTGAGAGATTTTCAAGAGCTTTTGCTTAACGTTTATATCTCCAGTTGCAGTTGCAATTTCAAACATAAATTCAAATTAACAATTTGTCACAACATGGCCGTAAACAATTTCAAAATAATCTCAATATTTGCATAATTTTGCAGCGCTACAGAGACACGGTTGCATTCAACTGACACACAACCGGCAGTTTTGTTGGAATTAGCGAGAGTTGCTGCTTATAAACTTAAAGAAATTTATTGGTGACCAAAAGTTTTATATTTGCTTGTTGGCTTTGTTGTAATATTTGCGATTAATGTTGGGTAATTAATTTCAAGTGACATTAAAACTTATAATGTGTTGATTTTGAGGTGACAGCAATTTTCAAAGCCAAATTTATTATTTGGTTTTTTGCGACCCTCCTTTTTGTTATATTTTATATAGTTAAATTAAATTAACTAATTAAATTAATTAATTATTTTATATATTTATTTTCTTAGGCTAAAGGTTTTTTTTATTAAAAATATTTAATTATTTTTGTCGATATTTCGCTCTCCTTCGGATGGATGGAGCTTCTTCAGGGCAATAATAATGAAAAATGATTAGTTTTTTTTTTGTTAATCAAAACTTTATTCATTATTATTGTCCTGGAGAAGCTATCCATCCGAAGGAGAGCGAAATATCGACAAAAATAATTAAATATTTTTCGTAAAAAAGACCTTTAGCTCAAGAAAATAAATATAAAAAATTAAAAACAAACAAATTTATTATTTGATTTAAAAAAAATTTTTTTTTGCTAAAAAAAAATGAAACGCACATCTTCTTTAAAAAGAAATAAATAATAAAAGAAAATCTCTTTAAATTCTGCCATGAATTGCAAATCGGTTCGGGCTGTAAAATATTTCGTTTATGTGCCACTTGGCTTTAGTGGGGCTTTAAGCTGTTCTTTCTTCTGATCTTAAGAATGTTTGCCAACAAAATTTTAATCTGTTTATTTAACACATTTTAGGGCTGAGTTAACCTAAAAATCAGCTTACTAATATTTCGAATTTTTCTTTTTTTTTTTTTAAGAAAAACATTTTGTTTATTTTAAAAGATCTGTGTTTCATTTTGTTTGCTTGCGAAATTGATCGTTTATTTATTTTTTTTTTTTTTTTGGTGGGGGTTCATTTATTTTATGATGGCCTCTATCTCTGCATGTTGACAATTTTAATTAAATAAAAACATTCGAAAAATATTTTTTTCCTCTCTGTTTTTTGTTTTTTGTTGTTTTGTCAATGAAACCTTAACACTGAACTTGTAGTCTGGGAACAAAATCTCCACTCACAACGTGTTGGCTGTTTGTTTTGTGATTTTAACTTGTTTTTCTTAATTTTGCCAAGCCGAGTCTTTGCCCGTAAAATATATTTAGCAAAATTTAGCCATGATCTTGCCAAATTGAAGTTGATGTTCAACTTAATTAAATTGACACACATTTTAAATAAACTACAAATAAAGTTTTGTTTTTCCAATGTTTCGCTTGCTTATGTTTATTTTTCCAAAACGCCCACATTCCTTCTTAAGAGCAGAGCAGAGCAGAGACGGCTCAGAAGTTGTTTGTTTATAAAAAAAAGAAAAATAAATAAATAAAAACATTAAACAGGACAGACGAGTTGCTGCAGACAACATGCTTTTTGGGAGTAAGAATTTGTGCAAAAAGAATGATAGTAATAAGCTGAAGTAATGAATTTTAATTAAAGTTTTTGTTCGATAAACAATATTATGCTACGAACACAACTGGGACGAACGACGAATTTCGCCGAATACGACGAATACACCGGTTAAAATTCGCTGTGTAAATTCGTCGTATGAAGCACAACAATGACGAAGAACAAAAACATCTCATTCTCAGTTTTTTAATTTTATCTTACTATAGTTGAACAGCTGATGGGGTGACCATATTACAAAAATTGGTTGCTAAAAAAAATTAGCATTACCAAAAAAACAAAAAATTAAACACTACAGACATGTTTTATAATCTAATATGCTGGCTTTTTATTTTAAATGCTCTTAAAAGAAAAACTATTAAAATAAAAATTAACTGTTTTTTTTTAAACACTTGAAAACTAAAACCAACATGGCCACATGGTACTGATTTGTTCGTCGTTCGCCGACGTAAGAAATAGAAATAAATCTATTTCAAGTTCGCCGCGTACAACGAATTTCCAACGAAGCTGTGACTGTGTGCAATTTTATATACACCACGGCGAATCAAGTAGGTGGTCGCAATTCAATTCGCTTCAACATTTTCTTTCGAGACGTCACAAGTTTTGTTGTCGTTTTCTATCGGCTTTGACAACTCAGAAGATAAAATCGTGGAAAAATGTTGAAGCAAATCTGTATGCGGGCACCTGTAATGCATTCGCCTTGATATACACCAATTTGTTTTATTTTTGACGCCGCATATTCGCGGCGAAAAATTCGTCGTTCGTCCCAGTTGTGTTCCTAGCATTAATCTTTAATTTTTGGCTTTATAGTTGAATAATATATGATTTACAATTGTTAATAATTTTATCGGGCTTTCTAGTTCGATTTTTATTTCTTCAAAGTAGAGAAGGATGTTATAAAATTGGAGAAGGAGGTGATAAAATTGGCGTGATCATAATTTTTAAAGAATAAAGTTTTGAAAACTTTTTTGAAAAACTGGGGTGCCAACCATGGCTGTTTCTCTACCCCTACGCCACTCATCAGCATCCAAATTTGCTTCGCACTCAAACCAGGACTAACTGTATACTGTTTTCAAGCAGTTCGGGCTATGCCCGCGGTCTTCATTAATGACTGTCCGTGTTTAATCTTATCGTTCAACTTTCCATTTTATCACTGTGTTTTTCTGTAGATTGGAATATATTTTTATATTCTCTCTCGCCAATATTCAATTGATTTCCTCCAAATTCCTCTAAGATTCAAAATATAAGAACCTAGAATTTTCTAAGTGAGACCAACTGCCATTAGGCAAATCGATGAAACATGTCCTGGCCCACGATATTACATTTCAAAGACCACCGCATCAAAAGGTCTCAGGCTTGCTGTTGCTCCACCAAAGAAATTTTCATTATGTATTATAAATTTCGAGCCATTGTCACAATGTTTTGCTTTTCATAAAACTTTTCAACATCTTGTCTGCTTAAAATATTTGCAATTTTGTCACTTTTATTGTTTATTTGTATTGCTTTAAATTCACATTTAACTGTTTTTGTGTTATGAAAACTCCACACGGAATCAAATCGCAACAAAAGCCAACTTAAGCACAGTGATGGAATTGGGGTTTTCTTGTTGTTGTTATTGTTTAATAAAAACTATTGCCTTGTGGCGCTTAAACTCATAATTCACATTTTTTCCACTGTCTAGTAACTGACAAGCGGTAGTTGGCTTACAGTCTGGGCCACGTATGTATGAAGAAAATAGTTGAGCAAAATGTGCAACAAAAAAAAACGAACAGGAGTTAAATGTTTTTAATAAACACTTAAAGTGTATTTATTTCACTGCTTTGTGGTTTTATTTCCACTGGTGGCTCGTTATGCTTTATGCAATCAAGTTGCATTTGCTGTATGAACGTTTTGAGTCAAGCTTTGCCGTTAAACACTGACTTGAGCTGCTGTTAACTGGTCGGTCGGTTGTTTAGTTGGCTCGTTGTTTGGTTGGTTGGTTGGTTGGTTGGTTTGTTATTTTAACGCCACTTAATAGTGTTGTTAAATATTGCATGAATAATAGCAATTATTGACACCTTCGCTCAGGCAGGCACGATCATGTTTTTATTTTAGAGTAATTAACCCATTAATTTGCAAAAATTATCTGTTTCTGGGTTCAAATACAGTACAAGTATACGACTTAAATTACAAAAGCAATTAATCGACACTTGTCTTTTTATGAAATTAAATTTATGCTGGAAATTTGAGTTTTAGCTAAAAATAATTGTTTTATAATTCAGTAAAATTATGCGATATTTTTTATGTTCTTGCAAAAAACAAAAAAAAAATTGTTAATAACTCACGCAGGCGCCGAATTTCTGCAAATATCAACTTTACTGCAACATAAAACAGTTCTTTTTAACTAAAACTCAAATTTTCAGCAGCAGCTGTAAATCAGTTGTGTTAGAGCTCTAGAAATATCGTTCCTCTACTGTTGTAATCCGTAAAACAGAACAAAACAGCTGTAGGAATATTGTGCTTCTACAGTAGTGATCCCCAAAATAGAACAAGACAATAAAAAAAAAAAGAAAAGAGATTAGAATTTCTGCTGTCAGATTCCCCACTTCTAAAAACATTCGCTAGTAAATGTTGAAAAGGTTTTCATTTCCAGGAATTTTTGGATACAAAATACATTGAAGATTTTCAGCCGAGCTAAACAACTCAACCACTATTGGTTAAATTTTGTTACGAGCGCAATATTTAGGGGCTCACTGATAACTGTTTGAAGAACTAATCTTCCACAAAGGCTTCAGAAGTTTCTGCACACCCAAAGTCAAGTAGAGTTGCTGTCTGCCCCCCTCTCTCTCTCTCTCTCGCTCTTTGAAATTTGAAGCTGAGATTTTCCTGAGGTCCATCCACTCCCTACTGTGTCCCATAGTGCACAAAGCTCAAGATAGGTATATTCCTTTTGGAAAGAGAGTATTCTGTATTTGTTGAGGTACACTCAGAAAACTTTGTCAGTAAAATTAACCCAAAACAGAGAGCTAGAAAACAGTGCATATTCACTTAGCCACCAAAATTTATTGATATTTTGTCTTTGAAAAAGATATCTATTATTTTTCGAAATACTTTTTTCACACCTTGAATTAGTTTGTTCTATACTGCAATCAATCTACAGCTCCAATATATTTTTGTCCTTCTAAAATTGTGATAAAATATTGGGACTGCATTTTCATTTTGGATAAATTTAATTTTATCGAGATACAGAAACGCCTCCGGTGGTACAAACCCCGCTTTCAGAGTATTTATAATACATATATTCTTCATTTGCGTAGTACGATGCCATAATGATGTTATTTTCAATACATGTCATAGATCTTAGTATATGATTTCTTATAAGATAAATTATGAAGTTATCGATTCTTTTTTATAAGATCTTATTTGAGACCTATTTTTCGTAATTACTTGATTTTGATTTAAATAATGATATACAAGATCTTAAACATTTTTTTGGATCCTAAGTTACCACTGTCATTATTAAGTGTCAGCGAAAATCCGTATTTAACTATAGTTAGTTTTTTAAGCCACTGTACACATCAATTAAAATTAAAAATTCATTCTTTTTTAAACGTTTGGTCATTTAAAAATAACTTTAAAAAAATACTTCCAGAATAAACTACGCTCAGTTACTGCAAAAATATTCTGAGTGTAGAATATAATAAAAATTCAAGAAGCTTCTGCTGATCTCTCAGTACCAGAGAGCCGGTAAAATCATTTAAGCTGTATAAACAGCAGCCTCTCAGCGTACGCAAGGTATTCGATTAGAATTACTGAGGTGGAAAATTGTGGCCAATATTTCTGCTTTCACCTGCAGCACAATTTTCTAGACATTTCAAGAAAATTAAGAGTAGTAGACGTGCTTGACAGAGCTGATCTTTGCTTTCATAGCAGCTTAAAGAAATAATTATTCAACTTCTTGGACAGAGCTTAATTTCTCAAATTCTATTAGCGGCAATTCGATTTTTCTGGCATCAGAAGAACTCCAATTGTTTTTTAAGGGTTAACGTGTATATCTCTAACATAATCTTTAGATCTAAGTGCACAGCATTCGTGTGTTTTATTGCACAAATAATTGCAATTTATTGCAACTTTGATGCTACTAACAATTTAGCTCAATTTAACAAACATCAGATAAAACGGTCATCCGAGTAAAAACGAATGTGTAGTTAGTGGCTAAATGTAGGTGTTTGCATATTTGACACGCCGCTGTAGTCACCATACCTGGCAGCTGGTGGTTGGTTTGTGGTGGTGCTTGAAAACTTTCAATAGAATATGTCTGCATACGATTACGTACTACACAATAGTTTGCAAAGCAGACACGCTCCAAATATTACGGTTTCATTTAAAATTAAAATTTGATGCAAAAGATTTGTTGGCAATTAAGTAATTTGTTATGAAATACCACAAACAAAAAAACGTATGTTACAGTAATGCCTGTCATTGGAAATTTAAAATATTTCATACACCAAAAAACCAACAAACTCAGACAAAACAATTAGTTAAGCTGAGCAAAAAAAGAAAAAAACAAGGATAAGAAACCCTTTTGTGGCACTAAATTATAATAAACAAAAAATCTTGTGGGGCGTTTTTTTTTTCTTAAACAACTTAAATAATTTGAATATCAAATGGCAGTAAAACATATTTAAACATTAATGCCATCTTAAGGGGAACATGTGTTCCCAACATTTGTTGGCCCCCTGCCACTTGAAGTCGCAAATGTCAAAAAAAAAAAATATAAATTTATTTGTATTCAGAAAACAAACACTGAAACACTTTTGTAAAACATAAATTTCTTTTATTAACTAATTTGTCACTAAAATCATAAAAAACCAGGCTCAGCTATTAAAAAGACATTTAAAACGTTGCAAACAAAAACATAAGGGAAGAATTTCAATTGATAAGCGCTTAACAAACAGGTCCCCATTTACTAGAGCAGAGCAGAGCAGAGTAATAAGTAGTGGGTGATAAAAATTTTATGACGTTAATAAAGTGCTGCTAAATAAGTTCCCTTTTTTTATGGCAAATTTCATTTAAAAGCAAGTGTCTCTCCTGTCAATCATAACGAAGATAAGGGGAAGCTTTCTTCCACTGGTTCAACACATTTGAAAGTCATAAAATTTCATGTGCTAGAGCTAAACTCACCACATGTGCATATTGAATTACCATAAAGAAATAAAAACACATTAAAAGTAAAAAGCCCTTTAGTTATGAATTACAAACCGGGTGACATACATACATACATACATACATACATACATACATACATACATACATACATACATACATACATACATACATACATACATGCATGCATACATACATACATACATACATACATACATACATACATACATACATACATACATACATACATACATACATACATACATACATACATACATACATACATACATACATACATACATACATACATACATACATACATACATACATACATACATACATACATACATACATACATACATACATACATACATACATACATACATACATACATACATACATACATACATACATACATACATACATACATAAAAGTATTACAGAGATATGAACAATTGAAGAAACAAAGAATTGAAAAATTTTTGAAATAAATTGCATTCTACGGAATTTATTAGAGAGTTGAAGCAAAATGCTAAGGCTGGCATCTGTGCAGCAAGATTACAGTCATGGCAGTGGTTATGAAGTCAAATCGAATTCACTTTTTATTGCTAGAGGTCCTCAGGAGAGGGCGTCAAGGGTTTTTGACATCTAATCGTGTGAAGTTGTACATCTCCACGAATATCAGTAAAAACAGACGCAAATAGTTAAGTCTCTTCGGGGGAGCTCCTCAAACAGAAGCTGGTTTATGGGTGTCAGTGCGGCCCAAAACCGAGGCTTAGCGATCATTCCAGCTTATTGCTTATTGTATTCACTACACAAATCGCAGCCATAATGCTTTGGTGATGGTGATTGTAGCAGCAGGTGTCTGTTCTAAGGGGTCCGCCAAATAACTTTTTTTTTTGAAAATGCTATAAAAAAAACCTACTAAATATTTTCTTAAATTTCTTTTTTCTATTTGAAAGTACAATCCTTCCGCTTAATAATGGAAAATAATTTCATTCAAATGGCTGCCACGGCTGGCCATGTAATAGCCTACACGATCGTTTCAATTTTTAAGCACATTATGGCTTCACGAATATTGTCCTTTCGTCAATTGTATCTGGCTTGTCGGCGTAACACTTATCTTTGACGGCGCCCCACAAATAATAGTGCAACGGTATCAAATCACAGCTCCGAGGTGGCCAAACGACATCAGGGGCCGGATTCTGGCATTCGTGATCGAATATACTCGATAATAAAAACAATGTAGAGCAAAAACAAAATGAGCAACAAACACACAGCATTCTATAACGAAATTGTTCAATCACGAGTGCCAGAATTTGGCCCCAGCTCTGCCATCTTCAAAAACAGGGCGCAAAACATCGAGTGTAGCTTGGGCTGTGTGGCACGTAGCGTCATCCTGTTGAAACCAAATGTTGCCAATATCCTGCTCTTAAATTTTTGTGAAAAAAAATTCGTTCAACATGGCCCGATAACGAACGGCATTGACTGTAACGGACACTCCTTGCTCATTTTCACAGAAAATGAGCACCCAACAGTGACTCGTTTTGGGTGCGTCGGCATTTCTGTGCCCCAAATGCGACAATTTTTTTGCTTGTTTACATACCCGCCAAGATCAAAATGAGCTTCAGCTGCAAAGATGATTTTTTTTTTGCAAAATCGGCTTCTTCTATAAGTCGATCGAAGGCTCTTTTAGCGAAGCGAAAACGCTTTGGTTTATCGATGAGAATGCCAGTTTCTTTCACTTTTTTTTCACAAAATAACGAATAGACGAAGCTGACAGTGCTTCTCTTCTTCCAAAATCCGTACGCAATTTTCGTACACATTCTCCAACATTATCATGATTTTCAAAGTAATGTCGCAATATTTCCCAGCTTGGTTCAGGCGTATACACAACCATATTCGTGCAGTGGAAGGACAAAACTAATTATCTGTCAAATCAGACATGAGCTAAGTGCTACCATTGACGAAATAAGCACTAGTGGAAAAAAAACGTTAGATGGCGGACCCTGTACAAACTTTCAGATTATTAAGCAAAAAAAAAAAAAAAAAAAAAAAAAAAGACAAGCTGAAGTAGCATACGAATTCAAAAAATTAATAATAATAATAATAAATTAAAAAAAAAATATTTTATTAAACATATAAGACAATAAAATCTAAAGCAGAACACAGCAGAAACATTAAAGAAGAGGTATTACAATATAGATAATGAATTCAACTGAATTATTCCTAAGATAAATTTAATTTAGAACAAAATGAATTAAATTTACAAACAAACACGCAATAGTTTTTATAAGTTTAGTTTTAATTTCATATCAAGAAGTTTCTCAGCTATGCGTAGAATAAGAATATGATTGCGAGTACAATAATGGTTCAGGAACGATTTTCAAATTTAGCAATTTTAATAATATGCTGAGAAAATTTTCTGATCTTGCTTTTGGGACTCGGAGGGCGAAAAGTATCAGGTGAGTAAAAATTATTTAGGCTTCAGAAGGACTGTCCTATCTTTACTTATCACATGCCTAGAAAATTACTTGCAGAAAGGATTAAACAGCTCTAGCTCCTTAATGCCATGTGCATGCATGCGCCTTTATTGAAATAATCGCAATAAAGTCCATTATTGAGCTCAATATTCCAAAGTCCAAAAAGTCAATAAAGTTATTGCTTAATAAACTCAAAATTGCTTTGAATAATGAGAAAAAGATGAAACACAACCCTGTAAAAGATGTGTTTAATAAGCAAAAGTATACAATGACGAGGTAAATGTCAACAAAAGCAAAGCAAACAAAACAAAATATTCTTATTTGAAAATATTTTTCACGGTTTCTTTCTCACTACCAAAACAAAAACTACAACTTTTTTCCAGCTGTCAAATACTAATTGAGTTAGCGCAATATTTGTATGTATGAATGCAAAAAATATTATGTCAATAAATTGAACATTATCTCAATTAGAAATGCATGTATGAACAAGGTATAACAAAAGCTTTCGAAATATTGTCATTATGCAAGACATTCAAGAAACTGTCAACTGTGTGTGGCTTGAGCAGCGACGCTTGCAAGTTCACTCGGGGATATGATCCATTCTCACATTAGAAGGTAATAACCATCAGCCCGCATCTTATATTTTGGATGCTGCTGAAAAGTAAATGACTGAACTACAACCGTAGGAAATTGCCGACAATAGAGGTGCTAGTGTAGGGCAAGTGCTAAAGCGAGCGAGATTAAAGGCTTTTGGTCTTTCAATCTTAAATGCCCTGTCTTGCTACGATATACAGTATTTTTCGGTTAATTGCACAATTTTTTGTTCAATTAACCGGGGAACCAATTAGCCGATACCCGTTTAATTGAACAATTCGTTCAATTACAAGAACCCTATTTAATTGAACAGTTTGTTCAATTACAGAAGTCACGCATAATTGAAACTATGTACTAATGAATTAAAAGAAATCGCATATGTGCATTTAAAGTTTTTCAAAATAATTTTGTTTTATCTTAAACGAAAAAAAATGCAAGTAACAGCAAAAAATGTACATATATGTGTATAGTAGAGATGCCACCCAGTGTTTTTCACAAATGATGTCAAATATGTATGTATGTGCAAAAATGCCAGATTATTTTTCAATGCAATTAACCTGGTAAAAGTAAGAGGAATCGTTTATTTTTGATGACATGAATTTTGAACGAATTAAGCGGGAAAATCAATTAACCGGGTTCAATTATCCGAGGAAATTCACATGGTGTTCGTATGCAAAATTTTTTTTTTGTCCCGATCATGTGGTTCAATTAAGCGTGGAAACCAATTAACCGTAGGGTCAATTAACCGAAAAATACTGTATAAGGTTGTTTGAAGAGAGTTTGCCACGCAAATTATGTTTTTGTACATTTTTTGTCTTACACAAGATCTTTCATGGACAATTTTGAAAATAGGCCACTGGTTTTGTGCCTTCTTTTTTTTTTGCAATATTTAGAAAATTTTTTCAATTTTTCAGTAAAACATCGAACACCATGAATATTGAAATTGAATTGGCAATGATATGATTTATGTGTGTGCAAATTAATACATTGTGTTATTTTGTTTTCCAAACATAAATTTTAACTAAAATGATGAATATTATTATTATTATTTTTTTTGGAGGTTTTTGCAGTAAAATTTTGTTAATGAGAGCAAAAAGATTTATCTTTAGGTGCGTCTGTTTCAAATTAATTATAGATAAATGTTCATACAAATTGACCACAATGATAGAATGATGATGGCAAAGCATTTGGGCATAAATTGAGGTTATAAACGTCTTCATGCACACAAACACACACACACACACACACACACACACACATGTGTATTGTGTATTTTTTTTTTATTCCTTGGCCATCTTCTATTATTTTTTCTATGCATCACGTCTGTATTTTGTTAACTTTTTGTTTGTTTAGTTAAACATACAATGTATTTGGCAAAAACAATAATACAAAAGTGTGATGAAATGTTTTCTTGCAAAATAAATATTTATATGTATGTTTTGCCTGTTTTTAAACGGCTACAACTTACTGTGCAAAAAATCAAGAAATATTGTTTTTAGATCACAACCAAGTAGTTACACTTACCTAAAAAGAGAAGAGAAGAAAAGAAAGAAAAATTCTTTATTAATGATTTGTTGAAAATATTTAATAGTTTTTTTTTTCATCTTTCTTGTAATCTTCTAACACATACAATTCACTTTCCTTCATTGCAATACGCTATTTAAATGCCTACTTGCTATTTAACCAAGTTCTTTTGCTTAATAAAAAGTTCTTGACATTGGAATGGTGGATAGAACAAAGTTTAAACTGGCCATTAATCATGATAATTGATGACAGTGCCGTATTTCAAATTAAAATCAACAAAATGTTTATCAGTATTTTAAATCTAACATAATTATTCAAAGTATTGTGTTCATATGCAAAATGGCAAGAAAAAAATAGAGAGAGAGAGAGAGAGACAGAGAAAGAGAGAACACTTTGTATTCTAGAAATAAGTAAGATGCATATTTCAGTCTTATGAATTGCACAAAAAAAAAAAAACAAAAAAAAAACCAAGCAAATTTCAAATCAAGACTCAAGACATTAATTCCAAAGTACTCATATGGTAAAACTCTTTATAGTGCACTGAAAAAAAAATTTTTTTTTTTTATCAATCAAACACCATAATCAAAGATTTTCAAGGCAGAAAAAACTGTGCTAGACAGACGGGGCATCCAATGGGTAAACCTAATTGTAAGTGTTAGGTTATCTCTCGCTTTTAACATATACCATTACTTTAAAAATGGAAGAGGTAGGACAACATACATTCCCTCAACTCGAAAATATTGAAAAAAAAAATGTATGCAAAGACTGATATTGGGCCACAAAATTACCTATCAACAACTGTAAACAGCTTTTTAATCAGCTTAGTAGTTTAGAATATAAAATTTTTTTTCAGTGAAAAAAATTAAATTTTTTTCCAAAAGTTCGAAATTTTTTCGTTTTTAAAACGGCATAAAAAATCTAAAAATAAAGTTATGCTGAGAAATTTTCATACATTCATAACAGATAAAGTTCCAAAAAAAAAAAAAATTCATAAATGATTAAAATCGGTGCTTAACTTTGGAATTTATTCACAAAAAATCAAAAATTGCAGTTTCAATCGGTCACCAGACGAAGCCTCCAAAATTAAAAAAAAAAAAAAACATTTTTTATTAAATGAAAGTAGTATGGCAGACCATATTCTTCTATGGTACGTTATTACAACTTCCCAACAGCATTTTATGGGCCTAATTTTGGTTTAAATTTTCATTATTTAAATTTTTAAATTCCTAACAAGTAAGAGTTAAGTAAGTTATACTTAAGGCGAAGAAGACTGATCTAGACAAGGAGATACAACGATTTGCCTTGACGCAGACAATAGACGACAGGGCGTAAGCAACACTGAGTCTCTATCCGAAGTAATGCTGACGCGGTACCGGATAGAGAAGAACTCAGAAGAAGGTAGGTTTTTAGTGGAATCACCACATACCGGATGTGCTACATCTGATGATCCGAAGGGATTTTTCTACCTCACAAAAAAAAAAAAAAAAACAAGTAAGAGTGCTATATTCGGCTGGGCCGAATTTTAAATTCCCCTTCACAATGATATACATATATACCATTCTGATTGATTTTTGGTGCCAAAAATTGTTTTATTTGGCTTATAGAACTGATTTCTTGAAAAATCGGGAAACGCTATATCTCGGGTATATATGAACCGATTTCAAAAATTCTTCGATTTTTGGGATCTAATAGGTATTAAAAATGATATGGTTAACTTTTTAGGGAAACAAATTTTTTCAAAAATCTGGCCAAAAATACCCGTGAACCGATCTTACTAAATTTCAACAGCAGACCCACTACCGGGATTTAACACATTTTAGCGAAAGAATGAGGTTTCTATCTCAAACTGTTTTCTCAGAAATGGTATTTCAATGAATACAGACGAACATCGCTTAATCGTAATCTCTATTGATTCTATTGATCCAGATTATATATACTTTATGGGGTCTTAGATGGTTATTTCAATGCGTTACATACGGAATCACAAACTTATATATACCCTTACACATTTTTGTGAAGGGTATAAAAACAAAAGATTTTTGTTTATAAAAGTACTATTCTTATTTTGCCAGTTTCCTATTCTAAAATATTGTTGCTTAAAGCGGCCTGAGAAATTCCTATTTCAGCTATCGATAGCTTGCAATAATGAGCCTGAGCGATAAAGTTTCTGAAACTCAATACGCTTGTATCATTTTTCTGCATGTAGTCGCACATTTTAAAGGAAAAACTCATCACATAATTTATCTTGGCTGTGAAAAAAGCAAAGATAATGAAATGCTTTAAGTAGAAGATGCTTAAATAGAAAAAATAAATTAATTTATTACCAAGAACATACGAAAAAGAAAACCCCAGCAAAACGTCTGTCTGTCTGTCTGTCTGTCCGTCTGTCTGTCTGCCTTTAAAGTTACCACAAATATAAATCATAATTGCTGTTAGAATTACACACAATTACTGAAACGCGCAACGATTCACCATGACAAATGCGCCAATAATTTAACAAATGATTTATCGAAATGATCAAAATAAGCCAGACTTTGAGTGCAAGAGAGGGGAGGGAGGGGACGAGCAAAACAAAAATTAATTTAAAATTATTGCACACCCTTAAACATTTGTGGCTGGGATAAAAACAACTTAATTCATATTTGCATTCCTCAAAAGGCAGACATTTCGCAAATATGTGTAACAAAAATGAATACAAAAGTAACGCTTAGTTAATGACCTTCCATGTTGGCCATCGTCGTCTGAAAACTCCAGCAGACATTAGATTTTTATTTGAATTATTAAAAGCAAGAAAAGCAAAGAAAAGAAAAAAAGCCGCAAATTATCTTCTTGTATGAACGAACGAATGAACGGCCACATGAAAACATGCATCAGACCACGTATTGATTGCAATGTGTTGAATGCAACAAGTTACTAATTTACATTTTTGATAGAAATTTATTATGACAAGACAAACAAATAATATTCCGTACACATTCAGCGGCCAGCACTGCACAATTATAATAATGAAATGAAATGAAAAGAAAGAAAAAAACACGCACTAAAATGAAATCAACGCATTTTTCTTCTTTTTTTGGTGTTTGAGTAGTTGTTGCAACATGTTGATGATGTTACTGATGGAGTTACAAATGTTGTTGCTGATAAACATGTTGTTGTTGCAGTTTTCTATACACATATTTTTTTTTTTTTTTTATACAAACAAGGAAGCTTTTTCAAATAAATATCTTTAAATCATCATGATGGGCATCATCATCTTCGGCCATGGTTTTCATTATTATCTTTTTTTTTATTTATTTGTTTATTTTTTTCTTTTTTGATTTAAATAAAGAAAAATAATACAGTGTGCATGATTTACATTCATTCATACTTTATGGCATTGCGCATAATTTCCACTCTTAATGTTCTTCTATCGCGCTCCATCTATCTGTCTATCTGGCAATGCATCTAATCAGATATTGTCTGATCTTTAACATAGAAATTCGTTCAAATCAATTTTAGTTGTTTAAGCGAATGTCGTTGTTTTTTTCTTATTTTATTTTCTAACACATATTTTTCTTTCAGATGCAAATAAAAGGAATAAATTTTAATAGAAAAAAGAAATAAAAGAAAATAAATTCTTTTAATCAGAAAATATTGGCATAAAGAAAACAAAGTGTCTTGTAAGTTCAATACTATATTGTGTCCATCAAACGAAATAAATAATAATCGACAGGTTCATTAACCCTTGAGGAGCCGTTAGAGAATATTTAAGAAAAATTATGAGGAACTCAAGAAGACGCTAATAAGCGAATAATAAAAACAGCTAAACTCCGCTGACTTATAAGTAACAATATTAAATGTTTACACTAAAAGACTTTAGTTCAATAACTCAATGAATTCCCTTAACAATTTGATCGATCAAAAAAATTCATTCGTTTTTAAGCAAAATTGGGCTTCATTGAATCCATGAAATCTGATTAGTTAAATTTATATTTATGGCCATTTCAGGATGTCCGCCCGGATGGTATACTACTTTCTTTTTTTCAGAATGTTCGACTAAATGAAAGAGAATGGAAAAATGGTTTATTTAATGCCTGCCATTCTGTGTGGAATGCAATATCAATACATGTCCGCTTCTGTTAGCCTCACCAAGGCCTGCAATTTAGAACGAAATTGTGGCCAAAGCTGTTCTTTGAAGACTGAACTCCTGAGCATGGCATCAAATTCAGGCTCATGGACACTTTCTTGAGCTGCAGTTATGTTTTCAGCCGATCTTGCAGTACGCTGTGGTCCCTGTTTCTTCGAAATTATTCACTACACCATTTGTGCATTTTGTTGGCATGTTGTTTCTCACACAAAAATTTCAGATAACTTTCTTATTGTCATAGTAATCGATGATTGATTTTAATAAATGGTTTTAACGGTTAAAACACGTTGGTCGACCTGATATTTTTCCATAATAAACTTGCCACGTTTCTACTTCACGACTGCCAAGTATGAACTGTTAAAGCTAAATAATGATTATGAGCAAATAATTAAATAAAAATCTTTTTCTCGCTGGAAAACTTTTTGCAGAGAAAATTTTTTGTACAGTATTTTTTAAATATTTAACATCTAAAAATCTTCCAGAAAGCTAATTCTTAAAAGAACAATTTAAGTATCACCTGATTTGAGGATTTTCTCAAACTCACTTTTCCATCCCTGTGCACATAGTGAGTGTCATTAAGAGGCGATCTGCTATCATTTTAATAACCTTTCGTGTAATCCTCCAAAAGAAGAAAAAACTTTTTGAGGCTTTTCTCAAAGTCACTTTTCCATCCCTGTGCACATAGTGAGTGTCATCAAGAGGCGATTTGCAATTGTTTTAATAACCTTTCGTATAATCCTCCAAAAGAAAAAAAAATTAATGACAAAAGAGTGACAAACTATTTGCTGGGGTACAACCATATGTTGCGTAGCCACCATGCATTTCATCAACATCTACTTATAACACAAGCTTGCATAAGATTACTTTAATAAAAAAAAACTCACACAGAAAATGAGAAATTAAAATAAGAAATAAGCAACACTGCAAAAATTGTGCATTGGGAAGCAGCCACTTCCTAAAACAAAACCAGATGTTTACAAATCTTTTCCGCACTTAATGGTTTAATTTCAAGAATTTTGCCACGATTTCTGGTTTCTAATAATATTTTATTCCACATACATATATTTTACAAATATATATTTTTGTTGTTGTTGTCTTCCAATTCCAAGTAAGAAGTGGTCAATTGCCTGAATTGTTGTCATGGCTGCTAGTGATGATTATTTTTATACACACTATTGTTTTAAATTGACAACTGACACAGTGAATTTTCAATTTCATTTCACAATGAACTTGATGAAAGAACTTTTTCTGTCTTGTTTCCTCAAGACTAATTCGCAAAAGAGCAAAAACCTAGAAGCTTTAAAATCCAATGACTTCTAAGTCATGGGGGGGGGAAAAAATTCGGAAAATAGAAAAATAAAATTTTATTAAATGTTGAACATAAATCAAACAAACAAATAAGTACAGAATTTAATTAAACCACTATAACAACTGATTAATGAATTTGAATAGCTTAAATTGAAAAACAATGTCTGCTTCCGCAATTTTTTATGCAGACTGACAAGTATGTCAGTAATGATATACACAAGAAGTACAAATAGTTTGTCACTCTTTTTTCTGCTCTTGGGGGATCACACGAAAGGTTATTAAAACAATTGCAAATCGCCTCTTAAACACAGTCACTATGTACACAGGTATGGAAAAGTGAGTTTGAGAAAATCCTCAAAAAGTATTTTCTTCTTTTGGAGGTTTACACGAAAGGTTATTAAAACAATTGCAAATCGCCTCTTAATGATAGTCACTATGTTCACAGGTATGGAAAAGTGAGTTTGAGAAAAGTCTCAAATCAGTTGATACTTAAAAATTTTGATTAGAAAACATACATATGTATATAATGAGAATGAGGTGGGCCGCAAAATGCTTCATAGCAAGTATTTTGAACAGAATACTTACTATAAGTATTTGTTTTATTTATTAAGACAATCATTTATGTAGCAAGTCTTGGTGAAATAAAATTTTTCTATCAAAATGATAACGCTTAATAGGTTCATGTGGGTGTTGAAGAAAAGTGTGGCGACTACGAAACCGCCAGTTGTCCACTTTGCTAAAAATTATTATTTTGCTTTCTCTAATTTATATTAATCATAATTAATAGTTTGGAATCTAAAGTTGAAGCTGACTTAAAATTGTGGATATTGTAGTTCATATAATTCAAAATAATGGCAAAAAGTTTCTGTTTGAAAAACTTTTTGGACGAAAAAATTTTTTTGCAAAATATATTTTTTACAGAACATATTTGTTGCACTAAAAAATTTGTTTTTTAGAAAATATTTTTGAACAAATAATTTTTCATAGATACCAGCCGGGAAAAATCCTCCTAAAAAAAATTGAAGCAGAAAAAATTTGTTTTTGCAAAAAAATATTTTTGGGCTGAAAATTTTGTAGGAAAAATATTTTTTTAAGAAAAAATTTTTTATGAAAAATATTTTTTAGAAAAAAATTTCGAAAAGAAATTTTGCAGCAAAATTTTGAAGACACAGAAATCTATCACTAAACACATATATGTATATTCCGTCCCCTAGGCATCAAGCTTCGGTTTCCTCCATGTGATCAAACCTGCATTTCTTTTTCTCAGCAAAGATTAAACAATTTTTCACCAATTAAATGGATACAAACACTTGCAGATCTCAAGATTTCTTTTTGAATTTATGTGTCTTGTTAGTTTTGCATTTTAGAAATTCTTCAGCGCAGCTCAAGTGCTTGTTCCGTTCAATCAATGATTTTGTTTAAACATTTGCAACGATGTTCATTCATTCATTTATCATTATTTAACAACAAGTTGCCATTCCGCTTGCAAGTCTTAATTCTCATTAAATATTTGTTTAGCTCTTTATTAATTTGTTGACAAACTATTAACGGACTATGCGTTGTAATTTAATATTTAAAATAAACAATAATAATCATGGATTTGGTATGCAATACAAAAAAAAAAAACATGTATGTATATTTCTGTCTCTAAGTGTTGCTGTCTCTTTCTAGCACATAGAAATGGCTAAATAATTATGATTATGATTATCATTATCGTCTCATTATTGCAGCCGTTTTTACACCAGCGAGAAATTTGTTGCCAGTTCTTTTTAGCATTTTGAACAAACTTTAACAAATTTGTAAGCAGTTACTTTTTACGAAATATTGTAACTCGAACAAAAATGAAATCTTATCATTATTTAAATACAAAAATTAATTTCGTTTCATTGTGTCTGTCATTTTGTCACGATAAGCTGCCACCAGTTACATGCAGCCCACTTTAACTTTTTACATGAACACATGATGTTTTTTTTTCTGTTTTTTGAAAAAGCTTTGATAGATTTATGTGTCTTTTAGGTAAGGTCATGATTTTTATCAGTATAATAATAAGAATATTTCAACCAAAAACAACTTTTTTCTTTCTTGTTGTTTTATCTAAATGTGCTGTTCAACAGTTATTAATAAGCACGATCACTAAACGAATGTGATCAAAATGTTTTTTTTACGAAAGGTGTGAAATTATTAAAATTAATAATCAGAACTTTTGCTTCTTTAGCCCGAAATGTTGCTTCAATTGAGTGTGTTTCAACCAGTGTTCCCAGGTCAGTGTATTTCATTTTTTTTTTTTTTTTGTTAGCTTGGACCAGTACTCAGCTGCTCGAGCTTCAGAATTACACCACGTGGCTTGTTACACCGCCGGTTAAGGGCACTTTCCCAGATACCCACTTAAATCCCTCTACATTTACATGGTCGGTGTCACCGAAAATAGATATTCACTGTTGCATAGTGTAATTTACATTTTCATAAATTTATAATATTTGCTCAACTCATGTGTGCACAGTAGTCGGCCAAGCAAAATCAGCCACTGAGATCCTCCATCATTTTTCCACACAACAGGCAGTAATTGCTGACCATTTACCATCATCACATCGCACACGCACAATGGGCCAAGATAAACACACACCGCATACCTACATAGATAATAATGATGAAAATGATAATGCTGATTTGCAAAACAACATTATTTCGCGCAGTCATTATAAAACACAGCAGCACAACATTAAAGCTTTAAAGGGGCAGACGCAAATGCCTGCATAAAGAAATGAAAATGTGATTTAGAAATCTCTATGATTGCAAATGCGTAAATGAGAAGTATAAAGTAAGTTCTAATAAATACTTTGTCGCCATTTCTCTGTCTGCTGCTGCAGTACGAAATTCGCAAAGTTTCCGTTCTAAACAAAAATGTTAAATAGCTAAAAAAGAAATTATAACAAACCTTAATAATTTCAAGTATTAGCATATATACCTACATAAATACATCTGAGTGTGCGTGTGTGTGTGTGTGTGTGTGTGTGTGCAAGCATGTTCGCTTGTTTGGCTTAAATATGCAAACATCAACAGTCATTCAAGTAAGAAAATTGTGTAGAGTGTGGAAACACTGTAGACAAGTGACATGCGATCCATTTAAATTAGTTGCCAACAATGTGTTAAAAGTCTGTTTAGGCTGGCTGGCGAATGCGCAAAATGCAAACATGTTAAAGTCATGTAAGCGCCGCCACTTTATTGTTTAGCGTCGTCGTCGTCGCAAGTTTGGGAGGAACATTATTGGCAACAAGCAAAAAAACGGAAAAGGGATTCATTCTCATGTAACGACAGACGACTGGTAACGTTTTAAAACATAATTCTTTGTTTTGTTTTTCTATAATTTTATTTTACAAGCCTAAGTTACTTGTTTTTTTTCTTTTGTATTATTACAAAAGGGGGGAATGAATGTTTTGTGCGCGCTCTCGCCCGTGTGTGTGTGTGTGTGTGTGTAAATGCTTCAAATACTGCATCTTTAGGTGGTCTCAGTTGCAACCTAAAGCGCCATTGTAACAACCATCACACCTTGTTGCCGTACAAAGAATTTCCACATTTGCATAATGTGTTGGTAATCATCACTGGCCAACCAGCGTTTATCGTAATGCGCTCGTTTTGAGCGCAGTGTATTAAATTATTTTTACTTGGTTTTAGTATTTATTTTTATTTCAATATTGTTTTAACTACCGTCGTGCTTTCAATGCTAAATCCTTTAATGCGTTAAGCTTGTCTTATCGAGCAGCTAATTGTTAAATATTTTTTTTTTTTTTTGTATTGTATGAGCACAAAACTAAGAATTGATAGGCGTTATTTCAAAACGATTACACTGGAAAAAAAAGTTCCGAAAAATTATTAATAATTTTAACGGACTTGACTTCGATCTTATGTCCCCAAAATTTGAGAAAGATTCTTTTTGTGATAAAACTACAGTGATCAACATTTTCAAAGAAGACAAGAGAAGTAAAATTGAAGACTTACTGGCTGGGGTACATGCCACGGCTGTTTCACGACCTCCCAGCCGCTCATCAGCACCCAAATTGACTAATTGTATAGTGTTTTTAAACAGCAGCAAGCAGCGCATAGCCATCCTACCTATCCTACCACTTTCGTCACTACAGCTATTGCCACTTAATTGAGCCCCGCTTAATTGAGTTTCCCGCATTATTGCACTAAAAATCTTGGCACGAAATCATTCAGTATACCTGTCTATGTTAAAATACCCGTTTAATTGAGTTCCGTTTAATTGCGTCACCCTCTTAATTGTTTCGCAAAATTAAGACCGCATTGCGAATTTTAATTAATTTTTTTTTTTTTTTTGCTTTACAAACGTAAAACAAATTATTTTGCAGCAAAAACAGAATATGGTTCTGTTCCTTTATAAAAATTAAACGATGTAGATACCTGATTTTTATTTTATTTTAATAAAACCAAATAATTTTTCAATCTAATATGTAACTAAAGAAATGAGTTTTATTTTCCATCTACGCAAGCTTTGTTTCGCTTTATTGCACATATTGCTCAATTAAGCGATTTTCGTTTAATTGCGTTGGCGATTCAATTAAGTGAGTATTGTTTAATGGAGTTCCCATTTAATTGCGTCAAAAATCGTGCTTTTTTAGAAACTCCATTAAGGGGAAATAACTGTAATACAATGTTATCACTGATACAATGGCAGCAAACATAAAAATCAATTCGAATTGGATGTTGGTGAGAGAAATATAAAAATATATTTCAATCAATGGAAAAACAAAGGGATAAAATTGAAAGTTGATCAAGAAGATTCAAGATAAAGACAGTCACCACTGAAGCGCTGAGGTGGTAAGAAGGCTATTCGTTGCTTCTAAAAAACAGTACGCAATCAGTCATGGCCTGAGTTCGAAGCATTTTGGCTGCCGACGACCATCGTGGTGGACGTGAAACAGCCATGTTACTCGTATGTACCCCAAAAAATAAGGCTTCAACTTTACTTTTCTTATTTTATTTATTTATTTATTGAAAGTATTTTACAAAAATAAATTTACAAAAAAAACGACACTAGAAATAGTGTGGACCATTTGGTCATTACACTATTTACTTTTCTTGTCTTCTTTAAAAATGTTAATCACTCCAATTTTATCACGAAAAAAAAACTTTCTTAATTTAAAGCAGTAAAATCGGCAGTAAAATCGAACTCAAGCCCGATAATATGATTAACAATTGTAAATCATATAGTTCACCTATAAAACTTGAAATGAATGCTGTTCAGCAAAAATTTTACAAGTTTCAGCTGCTGACGTATTTGTTTTTTGTTAGACCGCAATCTCAGCCGACCTCTAAAATGAGGCGGGTTGCCAATTCGTGCAATTGGTACTGCTATTATTGTTTTTTCGTTTTTTGAATTTTATAATTATTTTCCGGAAGATGCCAACAAATTGTTGGCGAAATATTGAAAATAATTAAAGAATTGTTAAAACTTATTTTTTATAAAAAAAACCAAAGATCAGAAGCTTGAATAATTAATTTAATATTATTATCATTGGCAGACATAAAATACGCTGTATGTATTTCTCTGCAAATGTTAAGGAGATAATATTTTAAAACAAAGAAATATAGAAGCATTTAGTCCAAATACTGGTTCCAGGGTTTTCCCTCAAGTGTATGGCAAACTTTCGAAAAACACAAGCAGTTCGGAAATTTTTTTTCCAGTGCACACAAATTGAACAACATGGTTTTTTTTAGTGTATGTTGCAGCACATCGAAATTGCTACTAAAACACTTTGAGAATCACGGTCGGTTGTACAACATCAACATCTTTAACAAGATATCGCTACATTATTATCGTCACTTTCAGCACATATGTACATACTTACAAGTAAATATGTATGTAAAACATAGTAGGAAAATATGAGACAAGAATGTGAGTGTGTGAGTGCTTCCAAAGCTTTTAGTTTCAATACAAATAATATTGTATCAGATTAAATTTGTGTAAACGAGTTGTCAAATGAAATCATCATATAAAATTACCAAAAGGGATAATAACACCAAATCACAGACACAGCCATACGTGTGTGAGCTCTTAGAGAGTTAAAAAAGAGATCAAGTATATCGTTGATTTTATGTGGAGAGGCATTAACTCAATTTTTTTTTTTTTTTGTAATCTCAAGCCTTTTGCATAATTTGCTAAATTGAATAATATTGAATTATACTAAAAAAAACCTCTAGATGAAAAAAATGGCTTTTCCATCTAAGACCAATGTCTTAGATGGGTGGGCCACAAGAAGTCATCTGATGCTGTTTAGCTGTCAGAATATCGGTAGTGGCTCTGTCCTGTTGGAACCAAATGTCTTCCAGACATGATGCGCTCATTTGCGGCAGAAATAACTCAGCGAACCAGGCCGAATAGCGCGTTGTCGCTTGACCAACGATGCCTTCGTAAAAAAATGGCCCCATGACTTCTCCAGCACGTGTTAGATTTCATGGTAAATTTTAATATGCCATGAAACTCGGCCCAAAAATTATATATATTGATCAAAATATAAATAATGATTTCTTAAACAGATGCTCGAAAATTTGATGTCAGAAACTATTGATTACAATCAGTGTTGGGCAAAATACATGCTCTAATATATTTAAAATACAAAATACAAATACTTTTTTTCCATGTATTTAAAATACAAAATACCGCATTCCAAAAGCAAGTATTTGAAATACAAAATACAGTGTAACAAAATACAGTGTATTTTAAATACAAAATACTTTTAATCAAAATAGTTTTTATTTTCTTTCATAAACATCAGTTTTTCAAAAGTGATATCAGACAAACAATCTGTTGATGGCGAATAAAGAAACCCAGCTAACGATAAAATCTCAATGATTTCTTATTAGAAAATAATACTATTTTATTGAAAGACATATAACGGAGTTAAGAAAAAAAGTGACAATTAAAAAACGTTTCACCAAATGCTATATAATTATATATAGTCTATCCAAGTCAACATTTGATTGATATTTTTTTCTCTTGTTTTAGATTAAAATGTCGAACGCTGATTTTCTTTGTATTTTATTTTTTCATTATTTAACTTTCTGACAGCTTGGCGACTTTCTCAAGGTATGTATGTACATTCAGGTGCGTTTTCCTTACACAGGTACTTTAGTAATTAAATTGTGGTATTGCTACTTTTTGGTAATAAAGCAGTAGCAAAATTGTCGGATTTTAGTTGATGTATGAATGGAATACGCTAAAAAGTATATATTTTAACATAAATTTAAACTGTACATATTTTGAAAAATGTATTTTGAGAGCACAAGTATTTGAAATACAAAATACAAAATACTCAAGCGCTTAGTATTTAAAATACAAAATACAAATACATTCCTGAGACGTATTTAAAATACAAATTTAAAATACGTATTTGTATTTTAAATACGTATTTCAAATACATGTATTTCAAATACTGCCCAGCCCTGCCCATGACTTCTCCAGCACGTGTTAGATTTCATGGACGTGTTAGATTTCATGGTAAATTTTAATATGCCATGAAACTCTGACGAAAAATTATACATATTGATTAAAATATAAATAATGATTTCTTAATTTTGATGTAAGAAACTATTGATTTCAATATTAATGGGTTTAATGATAAAGCAAAAAAAATACAGTGCAACAAAAAATTGTGTGGTTTTATTTTAATTCAGGAATTTCTTGAAGCTATAAAACTTTGCTAATATTTCAATCAAGTGTCAAATTATTTGAATTCCTTTAAAGCCCTCAATTTCTCAAATACACTCATCACAAAAGAATTTCATTTCGAGGCAATTTTAAATTTGCCATTTATCAATTTGCCTTATTGTAAACAAAAAAAAAAACAATTGCAATGACTTTTCAAGTTTTGCCGCTTAACAAAAAGAAATTAACAACAACTCTGGCAGTTTGATAACTTTATTAACTTGACTCAATCAATTATTACAGGTACTTGGTGCGTGTGTGTGTGTGTGTGTGTGTGTATAAAGATGTGGCTTAAAGGATCAGTTTAAGGTTTGCTTGTATTCCTGGGCAAACGCAGAATATTTACAGACCAAAAAAAAAAAAAACAGAGCACCTGCTGTTTGGAAGACTTGCCAATGGACAAGTTTCTCTTTTGTTTTTTGCTGCTGCTCCTGCTGCTCCAGCCTTAACGCCACATTTAAATGCAGACATTGTAATTGAACGTGCTGCGATTGCTGCATTTATAAATTTAAAATAATTCTTATGGCAAGAAAAAAACAACAAATAGTAGTAAAAATAGTAATTGTTAGACTGACTATGACTACGTTTACTTTTTGTTCTGTTGCTTTTTTGTTCTTAATACAACCCCATGATCTGCTTTTAAATTGTTACTCTAACCTAGACTTAAACCATTAGCACGTTACCGGATTTCTCATCACGATTAGACATTAAAACACTTTTGCCGCATACACAATATCCGCACGAAAATAGCACTACGACCACAATTACAAGTTTACATTGTTTTAGGTTTTTTTTTTTTGGTTTTCTTTTTGTTTTGTTGCGAGGGTTTTAATGTTGCTATTACCATTTATTTTTACTATTTTTCATAAAGATACCAGCTTGTGTAATATTTCTCTTTAGTTGATTTTTTATTTATTTTTTTTTTTTTTTGTTATTCTTCCAACTTTTGTCTAGTTAAAACGTGCCTCAACATGGTGGAAACATCATTAATTTATAAGCAACAACTAATAACAAGATTTATCACTTTAGTACACTTTTGCGCTGCTCCCGCTCTGATCTCTTTTCTGAAGTTATAAGAACAAACAACAACAACAGCAACAACAACAACATAAAAAAGTATTTTAGTCTGCAAAAAGCCCTTTTGCGCAGAAAAATAATACGTACAGATTCCTTTTTATGGTCAAAACTCATGGCAGAGGCGAAAGATAAATTGTTTAAATAAAAATTATGGTAATTTCGATTAACCGTTGACGATAATGAAGATCATAAATCAATGATCTTAATTTTTAATGTAGCGCAAAAAAAAAAACACCCAGCAACAACAACAACAATTAAGCCCTTATGTGCAACAAGTATTGGCGGGCTGTGTAGGAAAAAAAAACTAAATTTGCAAAAATATATTTAAGAAATTACAACGAACATCAAGGAAATCAGATGCATTTATTATATTTAGCGGTTTGCACAACGGGCCCTTCCAGGACCCAAGTGGGCCGGTCTCACGCCTGGCAACCTGTGAAACATATAGAGGGTTCGCCAAATAACTTTTTTTTAAAGCAGCGTAAAACATCGAGTGTAGCTTCGGCTGTGTGGTCCGTAGTGCCATCCTGTTGAAACCAAATGTTGCCAATATCCTCCTCTTCCCTTTTTGTGAACAAGAATTCGTTCAACATGGCCCGATAACGATCGCCATAGACTGTAACGGCCACTCCCTGCTCATTTTCGAAGAAAAATGGCCCATTTATGCCTCTGGACTAAAATGCGCAGCAAACAGTGACTCGTTTTGGGTGCGTCGGCTTTTCACTGTATGCGTGCGGTTTATCAGAGCCTCAAATGCCACAAATTTTGCTTTTTTACATACCCGCCAAGATCAAAATGAGCTTCATCTGAAAAGAGAATTTTTTTTTTTTTTTGGCGAAATTGGCATCTTCTGTGAGACGATCGCAGGCCCACTGTATATATGTACTGTATACACAACCATTTCGTGTAGCGAAAGTATAAAACTAATTATCTGTCAAATCAGACATGAGCCAAATAAGCACTTGTTGAAGAAAAAAAAAAAACGTTAGATGGCGGACCCTGTATTCAGCTGTAAATGTTGAGTGAATTCAATTGAAGCCTACGGCGTGATACTCTGTACGAAATTCCACATGGAAGGCTGATAAAATACAGACAGGTAAACAAAATTTTACTTGCATAAATCGTGAAAAATGAAATGAAAAATTTCCATTTGTGAAAAGCATTGAAATACAGGGTACCTGGTGACGAATATATATTTTATATACGATCATTCAAAAACTGAACTTAATTATTCGCTATAACAGCCAATTGAAATGTATTATTTTAGGTCTAAAAAGCAATAGACGGTGCGTGAGGTGGGGTCGCCGTGGGAATTATTGATGGAGCTGATTTGTCACTAGCGATATCGTTGTGGTCGAGTGATCGCTTGTGCGTTCTCTGTGGTGAAATTTTTTGAGAGTAATGGGTAAGAGCCAAGTAATTGCTAGAAGACAAATTTTGTTCCACTGTAAACTTAAGATTCAGCGTAAGCCCACGGCCAGGGCCCAGCCAATCTTCATGGGCTTCTGAAAACATTGAATTGGTTGTAAGCAGTGTACGTGACAATCCGCGACACAGTGATAAAATGAAAAGTTGATCAATATGATTAAATATAAGCAGTCAGTAATGAAGAGCTCAATTGGTTGGAGGGCCATGAGCTGCTGCTTTAAAAATAGTATACAATAAATCATGGCCTGGGTTTGAAGTAAATTTGGTGGTGGTGCTGTGCCCCAGCCAGTAGCCCTTAAACTTTACTTTTCTTGTCTTTTTTATAAAAAATGTTTCCCAAGTTTGATTATGGAAACATCGAACTACAAAGCCTTATAAAATTATTATGAAAATTGAATCATAAAGAAAAGTAAAGGTGGTGGTAAAAGCGTAAAATGTTTTCTGTATACACATTTTGTTTCAACATTTCTCATTTTCAGTTTGTTCTTGAGAATTTTGGTATAAATAGTTGGACTTTAAATATTCTTTTTAGATTTTTCGAGTCTACTGATGAGTTGTTAGGCAACAACGAAATGTCGGCGGCCTGTACGCGGCGGAAAAAGCCAGAAAACATTAAGGTCTATTTTGAGACCTAAAATATTAAATCATATAGTTTGACTATGAAAAGCTAAAATAATGAATTGTTGAACATATTTTCATAGATATTTTCCGGTCTACTGATGTATTGGTTGGCACCAACCAAATGTCAGCAGCATATAGACAGGTTAAAAGCTTACCGTCTAATTCATAAAAATTATATCAGGTTTATAAATAAAGCTCTTGTTTGACAGATTTTCCATACAAATATGTCAAATAACGGTCTTATAAGCCTGTAATAATTTTTATGAATTAAGGGGTTAAAATCTTAAAATAGTTCTAAACTTTTTTGTGTTTTGAAAATTTTGTTTGACTTTAAAGCCCATATTATTTTTTGCATATTCGAAGTTTTGCTTTAAGACTTTCCTGATGCATTATTGCTGATATTAAAAAGAAATAATATTAGAGCACAAGAATTCAGTGTCACATTTGAAAATATGAAAATGTTTTATTACGTCTTTTATACCAGTTTTATCTAAGTATATTTAACAATTTTTTTTTGTTCTAACACAAGGAATTTAAATCGCTTTTCTAACAGCTCATAAATTGCCTTCTGAGGAGTTTTAAAAGTTTACTCTTTCTTTTCCCCCACTCAAGAAATTCCTCAGCCGGCAAAGTCATTCTGCCAGTATGTCATAAATATATATATATATATAAATATCTCGTTTGAATGTATTTATTGATTTATTTGCCAATAGTTGCGTTACAATTATACTGTTAGATACGCATGTCAATTTCGCACGCGTTGTGAAAAAGAAAAAGATTATGAGTTGCACACAGCCGCCGCCTTTAAATGCAAAGACATTTAAGCGCAACTCACTAGTCACTGGCAGAATTGCAATGCCAGTTAATAATCACACAATCTAGTGATGTGATGTCTTATTTAAAATACTCCCACTTTTCGCATTTTTCTCCAAAAGCTGATTTTGTTTATGCGGTTTTCATTAGATTTTTGCTCGCCTCACTTGCAGTAGACTAGATTCTCAGAGTTGATAAATAAAAGTCAAGTCAAAGTATTAATGAAAATTTCAATGCTGATGATCGTCATCAGCACGATCATTATTATCATCATCAATGAGCCAGAGGATGCTGGAAAATTGTATGTGCTCTATGGCACATCCAACATCTTTCTGACAAGATGTTTAGATAAAGACTTTTTTTTCTCTTAAGCAACAATTTTATTTCAATGTGTTTAGTGAGAAATCTTCTTAACGCAAAACCGCCGCCTACACTTTGCTTTGCGTTTTACCATGAATTATGTAGAATCTGCACGGAGTAGACAAACTTGCAAGTACTCAGTCACTGCTCACTTTACTAAACTTTCCTGTTGCACTTTAAGCAGCAGCACTCACTTTATAAATAGTAAATAAATTGTTTTATGTTGTTGTTTATGTTTTATTTAGTTCGTGTTTAAATGCTGCTGCTGTTGTTGTTGTTGTTGCTGTTTCACTTTTATGACTTTATTAGCAAGATCGTTCGTTAATGACTTATTTAGCAGAGGCACTGTGTGAAATAAGAAATTTCAAGCAGAGTTTTTCAATAGAGTTTTATTTCTTGGTTTTTGTTTTCATTACAAAATTAATGATTTCCCTGCTTTGATAACGATTTTCTTTTTCTGTGAAATTTTTAGCACAATTTTTAGGGACTGCTTAAGCCATGAGTGGTGCCAAATAAATATGTATGTATGTATGTGAATTGTCTAAAATTACTTTGTGTACGTAATACAAAAAGTTTGTTGTAAATGGTTTTAATTTCTAAAGTCTAGAGCTGAGAATGTTGTGTGAAAAATAAAAGCAGCACGATCCAGATATTCTTCATTTTCAATGTTTTGAAATTTGCCAAAAATGTTGAGCAACATGAGAAATGAATGTTGCGCAACATTTTCTCAATCATTTTAGTGCTATAAAACTCATCAGTAGACTCAAAAAATTCGTGAAAAGAATACATGGGAATTATGGAATAACACCGGTATTCATTGTTAAAACACATTTTACATCGAATTTTTCATATAAAATTTGTTTTAAAATGTATTTGAGCAACGTTTTATTTTTTATGAATACCGGTGTCAGTATTCAAGTTTCAAACATTCTTTTAAGAATTTTTCGAGCCTACTGATGAGTTGATTAGCTTCAAGGAAATGTCGGCGGCATATAGACAGCTGAAAAAAGGCAGAAAACATTTGTAAGTTCCATTTTTGGACCTGAATTAGTTGAGGAAATTCTTTCAGATTTGTCTGTCAATCAATCGTACGAATGAATGAATTATGACCGTAAACATTGTAGCAAACGGAACTTTGAAACATGACTTTACAGACGCATTTTTATTATCTAAACTACTAATTTACAAACAAATTGGGTGGTATATGCGACAAGCGTCATGCCAATTCAGGTTGGAGTGTTAAAAATTTCAAGCTAAGATTTTTTGTCAGGTGTTTGTGTTGTTGTTTGTATTTGTTAGACTAACATGGCCAAAATGAAAAACAACAGGTAAGTAGGGGTCACGTTTGTTTCGGCCACTGTTATTGCTTTTTTCAGGTTCCTTTAGTATCAATTACGTCAATTTGTTTGAAAATAATGTGTTGTCTGAAAACCGCTTAAAAAAATTCAAGAAATGTAAACAACAAAAAAAAAAAATTATCTTGAAATTTGCAAAATTAGGAAATAAATTCGTTTAACGTGGGCAGGTGAAATTTTTCAGTTGTTATTATTGTTGTTGTGGCATATTAAAAGCTTTACACTTTTCGGTTTGTTTGAGTGCTTATACTTGGCGAAAATTAAAGTATACAAAAATGTAGTGGTCACGTTATTTTTCGGCAAATATTTGTATTATGTGAGTTCCAAAAAATGTCATATTTTCAATAAAACGATACATTTTATTATAGAAATGTAAACACAGTACCATAAATGGCAAAAAAAAAAAAAATAATAATTTTGTGTTTAAATCTTCTTTTGTAAAATTTACTTGATTATGTCATCTCAAATGTTCAGCCTGAAGAAGGCGTCAGCAGAATTATGAATGCTGGATTTTATTACATTATTAAAATCTATTCTATGCTGTGGGTGGTCTTGTTTCTTTTTTTTTCAACTACTTACACATGTTTCGCTGTATTTCCATTTGAAATGCAGGCCTTTTGAAGGCTTTGCAGTGTTTGACTCTTGAAATTAATTTCTAGTTTTTATAACAAGCTGCTGACAGATAGTTAATGTAGCAAATAATTATTAAACACTTAAAATTCAATTAACTACCATCAAAATCTTGTATTGTTTTCTGTTTCTTTTTGTTTTTCTCCTCTTAATTCCAGCAGCAATTATGGTATCAGCTGCCGCTGCTGAAGTGCACCGGCCACCAGCAGCAGCTCTTGATGCCAGTCAGTCAGTCAATCGGCCAGCCAGCCAGCCGGCCGGTCGGCCTCTGTTGTATATCGAACAGAGTTACACATGTTGGAAGCCCACTTTAACACAAATATGCGATATTTTATGGATGCTTTTATTTTGTTTGTTTCATTGATTTTAATCTGGTGCTGTCTTGGCCTGTGTTGAACGGCTCGAAGAACAACAAAAAATTGCAGCAGACAATAAAAATTTAAATAAAAAAAACACTACCACGAAAAAGGCATAATGAATGCCTGTATGAGTACTTGTTGTAAATGTTACAACTTTCACTGAAACGCTATTGTTTCTCGTATCGTTTTTTTTTTTTTTTTTTTGAGAGGGAATTGATTTTTCTTTTAGTGTTGTATAATAATTGTTTTATTCTTGTGTTTGTCCCCTAAAATCGAAAAACATTTTTTCAATTTATTAGTTTCGTTTAAAATATGTTTTTTTTTTTTTTTTTTGATTTTGGAATAAAAGAAAAACACAAACAATTAGATTAAATGGGGATGACCTTTTAAAATCTCTCCATACACTTTCTCAGCTGTAACATAAATTTTATTTTGGTGGAGGGCAAACGTTCAATAAATATTTTGTTTATAAAGAAATTTTAATTGCTGCAGTTTTGTATTTATTTTGTGAAGGGATCGCACTAAAAACTTTATTGTCACGATTTTTTAAAATAAATTAAAAACAAGAATAAAAAAAGTTTTATGAAGTGGCTTTTTCTGGTATATAAAAGTTTTTGATATGGAAATGCTGCCCAAAGTCAGGTTATTTCACTGATATTGTGGCACTTAAAAGCTTAAAGAGCCTCGAGAAAAAAAAAAAACAAAGGCAGCTGCATATCATTATAGAAGTGGAGAATTTTTTCAACTTTGAGAAAATTCTGTTTATAACAAAATAATCAAGTCTGCTCTGTAAATCAAAATTGCACAAATTTCTTGTTTTAGAAAGTAAATTTTGTTTGTTGGTGTTCTAGAATTCGAGTTCAAAAATTTTAATTAATTTTTTTTTTTAATATTTTTAATAAAAATGCTTCCAGTTCAATATGTTTAATTATAAAAATTTGAATTACAAAAAAAATTATTGAATTAATAATTTACTTAATTTTAATATTTTAATAAAACTACATTCAGTTCAATATGTTTAGGTGTAAAAATTTTAATTAAAAAAAATTTATTTAATTTTAATTAATAATCTTTTTATTGTTTAATTTTTTTTTATTTAATTTTTTTTATTTAATTTAATTTTTTTTTTTTTTTTTTTTTGAAGAGCCGATTTTTCCCAAAGCCTTAATTTTTTTGTTATTTACTTTATTGGGCGGACCTTACCTCGATTTTGCTTTCCCAGAGCTGAGAAAGATTTTTTTGTATTAGAAATTGCAGGTGTCAACATTTTTAAAGTATAAAAAAAAATGATTTGTATAATTTGTATTTTGTTTTTTTATATATATGTATATATATATTATATAGTCAATAGAACACTTGATTACTGAATGTGTGGCACTTGGCCACAGAAGATACAGGCTGTTGCAGGCCTATACATTGGGTTCACAGGACTTGCAAGGGCTTCCACAGAAGGAGTACTGTTACTTGATGTATTAAACTCGTGAGGGAAAAGGGTTGCACAATAGATCATTATTGGTCGCAGTGCAAAGGGCCATCCTGGACCAACCTAGCATTAATAATAAAATAATAATAATAATAATTTATATATACATATGTTGTTCATGAATGTTGTTAATACATTTTAAGGCGGGAGAAATATTTTTGAATTTTTGAATGTTTATTAATCAAATTTTTTCAATAATTTGTTTTTGTTTTTGAATTTTATAATTATTTTCCTGAAGATGCCAACAAACTGTTGGCGAAATATTGAAAATAAATAAATAAATGTTTAATATTATTTTTTATAAAAAAAACCAAAGATCAATAGCTTGAATAATTAATATAACAATATAAGGATCATATAATATAAAGATAAACCAGTATAAAAAAAAGACTTGTTGGCTGAGTTGGCTGTTTCGGGTCTACCACAACTCTCCTCAGCACCCGAATGACATCAAACCCAGCTGATTACTAATTCCACACTGTTTTTAGGCAGCAGCGCAACTATATCAAGATAACTTTATAAAGGTGAAAAATCTTGTTTTGAATTTTAAAAACTGGCAGAAATTTTTGCTTTCGATAAAATAGTTCTTCAGACTAAAACCAGTGGTCAGTCAGCTGGTCTTGTAAGGCTACCTGGTATCGAGTTATATTGAAGTGCATATTATTTATCTTGAAGATGTTCTTGTTGTATGGAAGAGATTACCTAATTAGTTGTGTCAGGGTGTCCATATAAAATAACATTTTTCTACGAGCTTAATTTTGCAAATGGAATTTTACTTGTAATATCAATAGAAGTAGTGCAGTTTTTGCTCAGATTTTCTTGAATACCGGAAAACAGTATTTACATTTTTTTTTTCCTGACATCAACAACATTTGGCCTTTAATTTAACAAATATTGATACTTTTTTTTTGCCGAACACAAGCGCCCTACAAAAACTTGATTGCCATTAAAAATGTTTAAAATATGTGTGTGTTTTTTGGTTTTCCTTTTTATTTAGTTGTTTTTTTTTAAGTTGAAATTGAAAACTTTAAGTTTATGTGAACATTAAAGATTTGTATCATTAAAAAAAAAACAAAAAGCACATAACTGGGTTTCTTTTACATGTTTAACTTAAACATTTATTTTAACGTGTCCATTCAATTAGCATGTTGTGTACACAAGTTTTATTTTTTCTGAATGAAAACCAAAAAGAGCTCTGATACTTTGCAATGAAACAAAAACTCAAAAAAAAAAAAAAAGGGAAAACAATACAAATTTTTCAGTCACCAACGAATTTCGAGTCGTTACACTAAAACTTTGTGAAAATCTATTGATTTTTGGCAGACTTATCTGGCGCACAGATTTACGTAAAGCAGCCGCTTGCGCAATAAATTTCAAATTCCATTTTTTTCTCTCTCTCTCTCTCTCTCTCTCTCTCTCTCTCTCTCTCTCTCTCTCTCTCGCTTTTACGAAAAATTTGTTAGACGTTACACAGTGTGAGCAGTTATGGAGATGTGTTTGTGAGTTTTTGGATCGGATGAATGGGAAAAAATTGGCCCCATGTAAAGTTTATTATTTAAATGTTGCTGCTAATTTCAAGATCATAAATCTTTTGAAGGTTGAATACAAAAAAAAAAAAATAATTTTTTTAACAAAACTTAAAAAAAATATTTTTTTTTAGGTGAAGAACAATTTAAATCATTTTTAAATTTTTATACACACACACACACCACATACGTGTTCACAAAAATACCATAAACAAAAGAATAATTTAATTGCTGCTTTTAAGAATTTCATAGGCAGTTTTTGTGTTGTTGTTGTTGTTACAAAAGCGAGCGGTATTGGGAAACAGCTGTTTGCAGTGGATAATATGGTTCTATGGAAACGCTAGAAAAAAAAATTAGTTCTTCGTACACACACTAGGGTGGGTGGATTTAGCAATCGATATGGTATCATGGATTTTTTGAGAGCTTTTGTCAGCATGAGGAAAAAAAAGTTCTATAGCAAAATTTAAAAAAAAAATCATTTTTTTGACGCTAAAATTTCAATTCTATTTTTCTACAGTGGTCCCTCTAGGGAGGTATGGTAGGGGCTCGGTGTGTGTGTTTAAAAAATATTGGATAGAAAAAATCATGGGATGTTGGTCATACAATTCACCTCTCGAGCAGCTCTCTAGGGCAAATCAGTGTGATGAGGGGAACAGTTTTCTACGTATCACACTAATCAGTCCTGGGGTGCGATTTTCACCCCCAAAAGGTTTCTGCTTAATAATAGTTCAAGGGCTAAAGCATGAGATAACTGGACTTATTAATGACATGTGTAAGAGTACATAACGCGACGATTGTAATCAGTCTAGTTTCTGCCACCAACCGCGAACAACGTGTATTCTCTCCATTTGTTAATAATTCTATTTTTCCTGTGCATTCATTTACCATTAATAGTTTTGATTAAATAAAAATATTATTTGACTTAATATTAAATTCATAAATGCGTTTTATTTATGGATTTAATACATCAATTATATCTCAGAGTCATTCGAAAACATGGACATGGCAAGTATTTATCTAATAGTTTGTTTTTACAAAAATTCTTCTAATATGAATAAAAAAATCTTTCTTGATTCTGAGGAAGTAAAATCTAACTCAAGATCGCTAAAATAATTAATAATTCTAATCCATATAGTTTGACTATAAATTTTAATTGATGATTAAAAAAAAAATTGTTAACAAAATTCTCCAGAAGAGTGTTGTTTTATTTATCATTAACATTGCGCATTATGGTTGCACCACCCTTTATTGTTTCCACTACTTTAAAAGGTGTGTAAACAATTTTTGATTTAGCCCATAGTTTATTATTTAAATGCAAACAAAAACGAAAAAGAAAAAATATTAACTTTTAATTGGGTGCGAAAAGTTTGTTTGAAAGATGCATAAATCAATGAACGATAAATGAACTGATCTAATTTGGAAAAAGAAACTGCAAATGCTGTGTGTCGATTTGCTAATCAAATGAAGTGATTCAGAATGATTGAGGAGATTTCAATAATTAGCAGACACATTCATTTCAATTAGTAATAATTTCAGTTTTATTAATTTAGGTCCAAAAATGAACCGTTTTAATAAATTAATACATTTCAATTGGCTCTTAAAGCAAATAAATAATTAATTTCATGAAATTATTAATTAAATTTTTAATTAATTATTTGTTATTGTTATGTCATTTTTATTACAGACCGCTTGACTGGGGGGGGTTTCCAACTAGCTCATTATTATTTTTTCCTCAGGTGGTTCCAAGCCCATCGGCAGTGGCCTGCGAACTCGGATCATGGCAAACATTAACTACAAAGCATCTCTGCAAAAATAGTGCAGAATGTGAACAATTTGCTGTCTATTGATGCCTGGTTGCACTTTTAATTGAATAAATTTTAATATTTCCAGTGATGAAATCTTGATACATTCATGGAAACACCCATTTACCAAATGCCCCAATATTATTTACGTAAATGCCCCTTAAAGCTATTTAAATAATTGAGGTATTAAATTGTCTAAATTTCAAAAGAATTTATTTAATTTTTTTTTAACAAATATACAAATTTCTTTGCAATGTCAAAAACTGTTTGTTGAGTATTTCTCACAACATCAAAGTTGGTTGTCTAGAAATGGGGAATTAAAAAATATGAAATATGAAGCACCCAACTTACAAAAAAGAAGAAAAAAAAAACAGCTCTTGATTTGTTTAGATTTGCTATTATTTCAACACTCGAAACTGATAAGAATTTCGTTTAGAATACTGAAAAGCAACACACACACACACACACACACACATACGAAAGTCCAAAACATGTTAATGATGGATTACTATTTACAAAATAATGTCTACATTTAATGCCACTGTCTTCAAGTATGAGAGCTTCTCTCCTCTTTATTGTTTTATCTAAATATCTGGAAACATTTCAAAAAGTATTAGACAGATATTTAGTTCTATAATGTATTTTATTTAAGTTGTTTTCTTAAATCTTTTTTCAATACGAAAGTTATTTAAAGATCAAGGAAAATGTCGGTTTTGTCTTTTCGCTATCTGGGCACAGCTTTAGTGCTTAAGGAGAACACAAGCAAACAAACAAACAAATAAAACCACAATTATGAAAGACTTTTTTTTTAGCTCATTGGTGTTTAGGAAATATTTCTGGAATACTTGGAACGACAATTGAAAGACACTTAAAAGATGACAAGAGCTGTTAATGATATTTGTCGAGGGGGGGTATCGAGGTGTTTTTTTTTTTTTTTTTTTGGAGATCAAAAATAAATTTTCTTTTATTAATGATTAATAGTTTTGCTGTGGCTTGCAGTTGAAGGAAAATATTAAAAACCAAAAGAATTTAGAGGAACAAAACAAAAACCGCAAAAACTATGAATTTCAAACAGAAAAAAACTGCATTCAAACTGGGCAATTTAAGTTGCAAAAAATGAAAGACATGTGCATCAAAAGTATATAGAATATAAACTTTGAGATACGATGGCAGAATGAGACCGATAAAGATCTTCAAGAGGGCCCAAAAATATACAGAATATAAGCTATGAGATCCGATGGTAGAATGAGACCGATAAAGAGCTTCAAGAGGGCCCAAAAATATATAGAATATAAACTTTGAGATCCGATGGTAGAATGAGACCGATAAAGAAGGATCAAGAGGGCCTAAATTTACACAAACCTGTTAAAATACACACACAGTTACAGGGCAGTGAATTTGAGAACTTCGGGCCTGAAAATTCTTATTGGTCTCATAACTTTTAAAAATATCAGCCAATTTTAATGAATTTTAGAGCATAGCGACATATATAAATAAACCAAAAAAAACAACAGATTATAATGTTTTTGAGTCCAAACAGACTGTTTTACTTGCATCTTATTTTATTTTTCAACTGTCTCAACTCGTCAGTAGACTCGAGAAAACTGGACACGCACTAGCCGAGTAAAATCAGTGAAATGTTAGTGGTATATTGACGACTGAACAGGACATAAAATTAGTTTCAATTCAGTATGACATAGTACATGACTTTTTTATATCGATGCAATAACACCTCTTCTATTGTAGAGTTTAAAAACCAGATGCCTGGATCGAAATATTAAACTACATGGCACTTCATCGAGGGGAAATTTGGGGTGATTAAAAAGCTAAAAACAATCAAGAAAATGTTCACAACTGACATAATAAATATAAGAGTTTTATATATATATAAGAACTAGTTTGATCTCTAACTGCAGACAAGCCAAAAACTTCGCAGTTTTATGTTTGCTTAAAAAAAAAACTATAGATCTCTGGTCCACTCTCACCAAACATTCATAAACAATACAGTTTGGGTAGACATTGAAACTGCCACCTCGGCTCTGCTTGTAGAGCACTTTACCACCAATTCATCCTTTGAGGTGATTGCTCTGATGATAAAAAAAAAAAAAAAAAAATTCGGACACCTAGAACCGACCTCGCATCATCGGCTTAAGAATTAGTAATAATCCAGAATGTATGTGTGTATGTACTTTATGGGGTTGGATAAATTGGAAACTGGGCAAATTACAATCACAAACCCTTGACAGTTTTTGAGAGGAGTATAAAAAGAATTTTGCAATTTAGCTCACAGCCTTAAAAATCATTGCAAATAAAAATAAACGTCTCCTTAGAGTTCATTAACAATGACGCAGCATTTTATTTAGTTAAACAAACACTCGACTTATGGCCGCACTATAACGGTGCAGTTCTCTGGTCTGTAAGCATAATAAGCTGCCACAGTACATCAGGCGAAATTCTTGCAGTAAAAACACGATTTTATTTTTTTCTTGCCACACACACACACACACACACACACCCACCCACCCACACTTGCATTCTTGTCAGCTGTTGTTTTGATTTGCTTAAGATTTTCTTTTAGTTTGAAGAAAACATGAAATAAAAAAGAATATTTTTATTATATTATAAACTTATTTATATTATAGACTAAAAACTGTGGCATTCATTTAACATTAATTTCATGTAGCATGCGTTTGGTATTTATGAAATTTTTTTGCATTTTCCACAACATTGTTGTGATACATACACACATACATGTGCACATACACATTTGTTGCCATCTATTGTGGTGGAAATAGCAAGCGCATTATTTATACATTTTTTTTTTGCATTTAATTTTGCACATATTTATAATTTTTTTTATTTTAAACGGTTGCATTTAGTTTGACACATTGCTGACATGTGACATGAGCAAACTGCAGTGTATCTTATGCTCTTTTGTTGGGTGTTTGGGGGCAAACAGCAGAGCGACGCGAGCTCTCTGCTATAGAATTTTTGTTACCAAGAGCTCGTTTGTTGATTATTGTTCAATTATTTTTACAAGTGTTTATTTTTATTTTTTTGTTTGTTTGTTAATATTTTAAATTATTTTGAGTTGCTTGAATGTAAGAAATGAAAGTCAAATTTTTTATGCCAAATTAATTCTTTTGTGTGTGCGAGTGTGTGTGTGTGTGTGTTTCTTTGCCGTAACAATAGAAATAAAAGTGATATAATTTAAATGTCAGGGAAATCTGTAACGCCTACTGTGAAAATTGTTAAAAAAAAAAAAATAATGTTTTGTGTGCTTAATTGAATAAATGAAACTTAAATAAATTTATATTCTTTTTGATTAAATTATTGCCTTGATTATATGTATGCTTTATTTCAAATGGCTGTTGGAGAGTGCACTAAACTCAAAAAAAAAAAAAAATAAATAAATAAAATCGTAAATACGTACATACATTGCCTTATTATATAATTTTATGTAACTGGGTTTGTAAATATTTATTTACAAAAAATAAAACACAACAAAATAAATAGTGAGGGAAAAAGAGCACTTCAATTGAAACCAGTTCAACGTACAAGTGATATTCTTGTTGTTGCTGTTGTTGTTGTTATTTTGTGTTTTACTTTAAACTAAATGTGTTCTTAAGCCAACACACTGACCCAGAATCTGTTAAAAGGCTAATGACAGTGATTGAAAGTTCTTGCAACCATCATCATTATCGTCGTCATCAGTCAGCATCATGATTGCAACTTCATTGCAAGAAAAAAAAGGAGAAATAAATAAACAAAAAATTCGAAACAAACAAAAAAAAAACACAAGGAAGAGCAAACCACACACTAAGCTTGTTTTTCTCCCGGGGAGCCTGAATTCAATGTTCATATGTTTGTATGAGTATGTGGCTGCGACTGAGCAAATGAATTGGTAATTATTGTCAACGAATGCTGCCACAATCACAATTGATTCCAAGTGTTTTATTTTTCGTTTTTCAGTTCTCTTAATTGAAAGTTCTGCTCCCTGTAGAAGTTATTGACTCAATTAAAAAGTGAAAATTTTATATTGTAGTAAAAAAAGGAATTTAATGAAATCTTGTGTTTTTAAAAAGAGTTTAATTAAAGCACAACTGTGTGTCTAGTGTAATGCACTTAGCGGCAGGCAGGTATTCAGTTTTTTAGGTCGATTTATATTTGAACCAGTAAATTTTGCGGTCACATATAAACTAACAGGTGGGCCAAAAGAAGTCAGCCCATGTTGTTGGGCTTACAGAATATCGCTTGTGGCTTGTGGTGCAGTGTGTGTCGTTGCTCACGTACTGTTGCAATCACATGTCCTCTAGACCTAATTCGCTCAATTGCGGCAGCAAAAACTCAGTTAACATGGCCGTATAGCGTGTTGTCGTTGGACCAGCGGAGTCCTCGAAAAATGTGGCCCGATGACTGCACCAGCGTAATCTCTAACCATCTTGCTTCTAGAAGTGCGCAAAATTCGTAGAACAATAAAAGAAGAAACAATCTTTACAGTCTGTTGCCTGTATTAGGAATGTACAGGGTGTTTTTTTCTCGATGTATAGAACTTTAAGTTGCAATAAAACAACGATGGATTATTCGATTGACATGAATTTTATTTATTCGCAAGATAATCTTGTGGCATGACATTTTACATATGATTTCTGGCATATGACCGCCACGGCGGGGGCGGATGTAGTCCAATCTGGACGTCCCATTTTCGATGACTTTTTCCAACATGTTGTGGCCGTATATCGGCCATAACACGGCGAATGTTGTCTTCCTGAATGGTCAAATGTTTGTGGCTTATGCGCATAGACCAATGAAGCCCCACAGAAAGTAGTCTAGCGATGTTAAATCACAAGATCTTGGTGGCCAATTCACAGGTCCAATTTCTGTGAAATTAGGCGGTCACTAAACGTGTCTTTCAATAAATTTTTTTATTATTAATAAACAAACACAAAATTGCAAAGCTTCTTGCTTGTCTGCATAAACACCCAGAGCCTTCGGCAGGAATCGAACCTGCGACATCGGGGACGACTCTTAGTAGGCCACTCTACCAATTCATGCATCGATTGTGGCACGTGACATGTTGCGCCGTCTTGTTGAAACCACATCTTCGGGGCATCATCATGGTTACTCAGTTCAGGAATGAAAAAGTTAGTAATCATGGCTCTATAGCGATCACCATGGACTGTAACGTTCTGGCCATCATCGTTTTTGAAGAAGTACGCACCAATGATTCCACCAGCCCATAAAGCCCACCAAACAGTTAGTTTTTCTGGATGTAACGGTGTTGCGACATACACTTGAGGATTAGCTTCACTCCAAATGCGGCAGTTTCAACCAGAAGTGCGCGCTTCATCGCTAAACAAAACTCGCTTATGAAAATCGGGAACAACGGCAATCTCGTTTTGCACTAAAATTGCACTATTTGGCAAGCGTTGCTCAGGGCATGAGTCTATTCATGATGAATTGCCCAACCACACTGAGAATAAATCACTTGACAGCTGTTAAATCGCTGACCATCTTGAACAGTAATGCCAACTTAAAGTTGTATACATCGAAAAAAACACCCTTTTTATTATATTTATATCTTTTTAACGGACAATCTATCAGCTGATTTTAGGGTTTTTCAAAAGTCACTTTTTGCATCCCCGCCCTTTTTATTATATTTATCTCTTTTTAACGGACAGTCTATCAGCTGATTTTAGGGTTTTTCAAAAGTCACTTTTTGCATCCCCGCCCTTTTTATTATATTTATCTCTTTTTAACGGGCAGTCTATCAGCTGATGTGAGGGTTTTACAAAAGTCACTTTTTGCATCCCCGTGCACCCCGTAACTGAATTTGTTAATTTTGGGGCTGGGCTCTAAAGTAATTGAATATTGAAGCTTTTTAAAGAGAATTCTCCACTTCAGCCCAAAAATATTTCAAAATTATTATTATGAGTTCACTAATTTAAATTTATTTTACAGAAGTTTTTTATGGCCCATAAAGTAAAGAAGACATTTGCTAAAATTCATAATTGCGCCTTTAAAAAATATAAAAAAAAACTCCCCAGCAAATATAAATATTTGTCACCAACTCAAAATAAATTAACACACAAGTAAAAGTCAATTTTTTTCTAATGTCAAAAAGTCGTAATGGCAGCATGATTGATTTGTTAATAATAATAAATAATGTACATACGTTAACATGGTTTTTGTGTGCGATGCCCCAAACCCATTAAAAACATGAATTAAAAGCATTTGAATATAATAAAAAAAATTTTTGTTTAAAATCTGCCCAAAGAAAACTGAGAAATATTTATAAAAACAGCATCCTGTTAACGAAAAACTCAAACCAAACAAACCAAATATAAATGTGAATTAGAAAAAAAAATCACTCAAATTATTAATCATTTACATAAATGTGCAACTGGTTCAAAATTTATCAAAATCTATTTTTGCTTTATTTAGCATGAATAATAACACTTTCAGCATTCATTATATTACCGCGAATATTGAAAAACATTATTGAAAATAAAAACATGTACAAATTACCTTTTAAACATCAAAAAGCCACCACCAACAGACAGAGTCTACAACACTGTTGTTGTTGCCTGTTTGGTTGATGACGGACGCTTTTGACAAAGTGTGAATAGAAGAAGTTGAGCATCGTTCAACTTCAGCAGCAGACAAAAAGAGCAAAATATGGTAACTGTTGTTTGTTAACAAGCCAAGTTGGCAACTTAAGTAGCACTCATGTACATATTTATTTCATATGACAATTTTCAAGATTATTAAGCACTGTGTGTGTGTGTGTGTTTTTTTTTTTGCTTTTGCGTTCTCCTCCCAACACTCCTAAGGCTGAGTGACTGACTGACTCCAGAGATAGTGCGATCGTGGTGTTAACTGGCGTTTATTGAATATTGTTTTTTTTTTGTGGCTTTCTGCGTAGGCTACAAATTGATGATACGTGTTTAAGAATGGTGAACAACATATTATTTAATGGTGGTGGTTACTTGTGAAATTAAACAACGACAGCAAACAGTTCACGGAATCATTTTATGTCTTGTAGAAAAGACGCAGAAAAAAAACATATTGAAACATAAGTGCAGATTGTTTTTAACAGCAACACCTTCCCATAAGCCAATTATTTGAGTTGTTTGCTTTGTTTTTCCAGAAATATTAAAGCAATCATAACTACATACATATTTACGGGCTAAATTGCTGTAATGTTGATAGCGGCTATAAAACAGACATTCTTGATGTGGTCACATAGATAATTAGTAAGAGAAGAGAATGCCAGCAGAGACAGGCTCACTAAAAGTGAGCCTGTCTCATTTACGCTATGAGTGTACAGTGGCCAAAATTATGATGGTCAGGAGAGCGGTACGCTTGATGAGCTACTACAGTTTATTGCTGTATACTGCACGAGTATTAGGGTACCGATCATTCAATACTTGTACTTTTTTCTCTTTGATACTCAATACTCTAAACTAGTTACTCACTACCTTCAGAGTTGCACTTTTCAACAAATTTAATGGAGAGGCCGCCCCATAAATGCGCTAGCTAGCTGTCTTCGCGACATCTAGGTTGGTTCATAAATGCCGGATGTTTTTATATGCCATAGTGGGACATTTCTACAATGTACAATAATTGTGAAATTACAACTTTTACACGACAATTTTGACAAACCTGCAGATGCAGATCGTTTTGTAGTAGCGTGTGACTAAAAGATCTTGGCTATTTTTCAAACTTTTGTTGTCTTCAGTATTTGTTGTTGTTTAGCGATCGGGCTTGAGCTCTCTAGCTCAAGCCGTTTCAAAGAATGGGTGCTGTGATCTACGGACGGACCTACTGGTGGACAGCAAAGTCTCAGCAAAAGCCAGAGATTCACTATCTTACACAATCGCACGATCTGTTAAAAATGACATGTGTACTCAAAAATTGTGATAGAGCGAACTAAGAGTTTTTTTATATGCCTGACCGATTTGCTAATCTTTTGCAACATTTCAAACATTCACTTTTTCTATGCGATCAGAGTTGCCATTGCGTAATTGTGGCCCTAAATTTAATAGTGTGGTGGTTGTGATGCAACCTCCTAAAGTGGGACAGACATCTGTCAGATTTATCTAGTAATTTTCAATAAATGAATCAGACTATTTTATAATATAGTGAATCACGCCCTTGAGACAGCCCCGCTTTCACTCTATTACTACGTTTATACGTTCTGCTTATTCGCGAATAAAATTATTGTGAATGGAAAAATTTTGCGTATAAACAGTAAATAAAGTTTTTATTTGTGAATATCTAAAACACGAAAATAAGTACTGATTAAAAAGCTATTCGCAAATAAAACACAAAAGTTGCCACTTTTTCTTTTAACGGTTTTAAAGTTTTCTTAATCATATGACAGAAAGGAAATAGTTTACTAAAAAATGCACGAAATTTGAGGAAAGATGCTTTTTTCATTCGCATTGCATCAAAGTATAACTCCTCGTTTTGTGGCTCTCTAATCAATGTCCAGTAGTGGTCACTTCTAGGGCGAGCTTTGAATCGTCTGTTCCTACGTTTCTTGAGAACTGCTTCTGCAACAGATATCAAGTAGTCACTTTTAAATGTTCCAAGAATTGACTGGTGTCTGCGCCTTCTCCTTTCACTAGCGATTACCAAAGTTGCATGCCTTTTGTTGAACAGTTCTTGCAATATTTCGTGGCTTTTCTGCATTAACTGAATTGTAAGAAACATCATAATTTTTTGTGTCTCCACTATTAATTTAATAATCACGGCTTTTTCTGCACATATGTTATGCTTAACAGTGTTACCAATTGGTTACATTTTTACCATCTGGTTTCACTAAAAAATACAAATTTTCTGCACTCGCATTGCGGCATAAACAGTGAGTTCTTTATTTGCGAATAGTGTTTATTTGTGAATAGGCTACGTAAAAACGTAGTATATGATTGCTGAACTCGTTTTTGAAAATGTTATTAGAGCGATTTGAAGCCAAGATATGTAAGTAAGAATTTTTGAGCATAGTAAACAATACAATCGAATAAATATTTTCCTAGGTATGATAAGATGTCTGCAGCAGCCTCTTCAAACTCTTACATTTATTACTTTGTTTTTCTCCAAGGGTTTGCATCACTGAAAGATTGTTTTTTTTTTTGATTATAGAAACCAATTTTGCTTTATGGTGTAGTTAACAATTAATATAGATTCCACTTCCCCTTCAGCTTAAATGCAACCAACACCCTTTATTAGTATTTGCAAACACATAACAAAAAAACAAACTGTAACTGCCTTCAGTTGTTTTAAGGAACTTGTTTGATGTGTGTATGTCTGCTTTTATCTTTCAATCTGATAAGAAACATTTTCTGCTTTATGCATAAAATAACATCTAATAGTTTAATGCTAAACAAGATGACTTCCGTTGTGTAGAAGACAATCTATACAATCTACAAGATTGTTACAAATAAAATAGAATAAAAAAAAAGAAAAGTTTTTTTTATCATGTAACAGCACACATTTTGTGAGGCAACTTTGAAGAAAATTTTTTAATTTTTTTTTTGAGCAGAGATGAGATGCTTAGAATTTAAAAAGGCACTTTGAAACTATTAAAAGAAAAGAAATGCATTCGACTTGAAAATTATTGAAAGTTAAATGAACAAAGATCAATGTTTGTTGGTTATTAAGGTCCAACACTGTGGCAGCATTGAGCTGTGAGTTTTTATGAAAGATTTTCCAATTTTTTTTTTTTTTTGATGTATGAAAATATGTGCATATTTTCTTATTTTTTTTTTTTTTGCTCTTATATGCGCCAAAGTAGGAAGTGAACCCAATTGAACAGATGGAACTGACAGAGAACAACAACAACAAGTTGTTGTTGCTGTTGTTGTTGTCGCATGGAACATGTACATGTCCATGATCATTGAAATATTTTGTGTGTTTAACTGAAATGTGCGTATGCGTTTAAATAAATGATTGGTGATAATGATGATGACGACGATGACGATATGATCATTGTTGCCATAATGTTGTTGACGATAATAATTTTACATTCATTATAAAAATTCATTCATGCCGCTTGTCTCACTCACCACTGCACTGTGACAATGACAAAGTTATGGACAGCCAGCAGCAACCTACATTTATTAACAGTGTTTCACAACAGTAAGTACCCAAAGCCTTATACTTACATACATATACATATGTATATGTAAGTATGTGTGTATGCATGCGTGAGCGCATGCTTGTGTGTGTAAGTGTTGTAGCTACTTAAAAATAAGAGACAAAATATTATCTTTATTATATTTTCATAATTTAGTCATTATCGCAAAAAAAAAAAGTTTTTTTAAACGTCACAGTTTATTTCGTCAGCTGCTTATGCATTTAATACTTTTTTATTTTTTGTTTTTGTGAAAAACCAACAGCACAAATGTGCATTCAGATATGAGCAAAGCAAAAAAAAAAAAAAAATAATAAAAGCCCCATTGTGGCGAGACAGTGTCTGGGCCGTTGACACACTGTTCGATCTCTGCACATAATTTTAGTAGATTACATACATATGTACACTAGATGTATGGATGTATGGCAAGCACATTTGTACTTGCGTACATATGGTATGTATGTATGTCGGCGAGTAGCAGGCGTATGTCTGAATTTCATATTTATTCTCGCATGTAATAATCTCAAGTTGCTTTTCTTATATTTATATTATTTATTTCCAGTTGCTGTCTTTAGTTTGTAAGTTTTTGATTGTACCTAATTTAAACTAATAAACGGGCCACAATTTTAACGTAAATGTCGTTACTACACATTTGCTACTGCTGTCTAAATATTCAATAAGAACAATCTTTGTTGTTGTTGTTGTTCAGCTCTAGAGTGTTGCTGGCAAACAGTGTTGCCAGCTGTGAGTCGTTGGGTGGTCTTTCGAAGCATTCGCCAAAATAAGTTGTCAATCTTCTTCAATTGTTGTATGGCATAAGTGTATCAGTAGTCGGCACTTTAATTTTTGGTTAAGCTTTAGACTAAGCAGCCAGGCTTTGAAAGAAATGAGTTTTATGGGTATGTAGTAGAGGGGGTCGTGGACGTGCCTAAACTAAAATCAAAGTCTGGTGAAGGCTTTTAGTTTCTTAATAAATCGATGTTGAAGTAGCGAAATTTTACCAGGGAAAATATGAAAATGTTTGTAAAATAGTGCTGCCAGAGGAAAGTTATTGAGCAGACGTAAAATCGCGAATTCATAAGCGGTTTTAAAACATCAAAAATCCTATTTTTTAAATTTTAGTTCAGGTATGCAAAATTTGTTCGTGGCAACTTATTCTTGACTATCCAATCCCGAAGTTGTTGCCCGCATCCATCTTGCAGACAAGTTTCTTTAGGCCACCTGGTGATTTAAAATCGAAACCAAACTGCCATCTCAAAAATGGCTAGGCCTTCAAAAATCTCACGCTCTTTTACAGTTTGATTGCGCAACACCCTATCGTGGATTTTTGCAACATTTTCTGGTGTACTGACCTCAATTGGTCGTCCAGAATGTTCAGCTTCATTTATACTCATGCGGTCATAATGAAAGTCAGTAAACCAATTCGCGATTTTTTTTTGTTTGGTTTGCTTCGCCAATCGGCCACCCAAAACGCTGTATATTTTCTGTCCTGAGTGTCGCTTTTGAAACATGAGCTCTTGAATTCAAGTACGGGTGCTGACGAGGGTGGTTACGAGGCTTCGCAACACCTAGATAAAGCTCCTTAATGTTTTCTTTGTCTTGTTTAATTAATATCAATAACAAACATAATATAGAACGAACTAGAGCCTTTTGAACGTAATACAAAATAAAGGAGACATTCGAAAAACTAAATTTCTCAGCACACTGCCGCTTTCTAACTTCTCCTGGTTCCATTACTTGGATTGAGGGAAAGCTAGAAAAGTAAAAGGCAACTGTTTGCGACAATAGAAATTTTCTTTGCATTGAAATCATTTTCTTCTGTTTTGTTTTATAAATTTCGAAAAATCTTTTTAAACAAGCTAGCATTCAGAGTGATAATAATTTCTTTCCAGTTAGAGAGTAAGGTATATAGAATATTTCTTCAGCAGTTCTGGTAATATGTACAAACATTAAAACTATAGCTTTAGGGCCTATTTCTCACCTGCGGACGTTGTATGTTTGCAGGCGAGAAATAGGCCCTTAATGCTTACCATTTGCTTACGATTTACTTAAGGCTGTTGGTTTTGGCAGAGAAGCCCATGCATCAACGAGAAAGTATAAAGGGAGCACTGCATAATCTGCCAATTTAGAAAACAGTTCAAAGAAAGTATATTTATATTACATTTTCCAACTCTGATAAATAAAAGTACACAAGCATTTGCAGGTTGCTGGTTCGAATCCTGCTAAGGGCTACATCTGGAATTTTTTTTTTCAAAGGAAAATGAGTTATTTTTTTTTGTGTTTGGTAAAAATAATAAAAATAATTTCAGTTTTTTCACGCGGAAAAATCAATTGTTTTTGTGTAACTCTGGCAACACTGTTGGCAAAACAAAAGTTTTTCCCATAAAGTGTCAATTATTTTGTCTCTCAAATGAATTATACACGTCTTGCACTCATTGTTAACTAACAGCTGAAGGTTGGCTGCCAAACGTAAAACTACACACACACACAAACATGTCGTCACCTGAAATGCTAAAATTCGCTAGTGACAAAAATTTCAAAAAAAGTTTTCTTTTCTGTACAGCATTGAAGTTTTAATGCAAAAGCGCAAAAAACCTATGTTGTGGCTTTAATATGGAAAAAAGAAATTTAAATTCTGAAATTTTCCAAGTTTTTCTTGAAAATCAACTCTATAGAAATTCTTGTATGATGCGTGATGGTAGTCGGTTGACTACGGCTTTGATTTCAAATTGTATAAAAAAATTGTGTTACAAAGCACTAATTAGATATTGTGAGGACATTAGTTTCTCGCAGATAGCGGGAGACATTTGATTGAATTATTGCCCATAATTTGGGATCATCCAAGTATTCAGTTCTAATGTCCATTTATTACATTTGAGAAGAAAAAAAAAATGGAAATAAAATCCTCAATTTCTGGTCAGAGTACCAAACAAGTAAAAATTACATTTACAATTAATAAAAGGTAGATCTTATTAGTGCCATGAGCTAATAAAAATGTTCGATGTTTTCATAAAAATAGTTGATAAGATTCAAGTTAATTTAGCCCGATTGAAGTTCATGTGGATGTTGATGAAAGGCGTAGCGGCCTCGAAACATCTGATTGTTCATCTTTCAGTACCATTTTATAAAAATAATCTCAAACGTCTGTATATAAAGTTAAGATATATAAAATTATAAATGTGATTCTTCATACATATACGAAATAAGTTTACACAGGGGAGGTGTTGATTTCGAAGGGGAGTGTCTTTAATGTATTGCAGCGAGTAGTGAGAAATTCTTTTTCCCTAGATAGTTATAGATACAGAGTACATACACCGCCACTTAGAGGCAATTCGAGAAGGAGCTGAATGATGCAAACATTGGAGTTATAAAATATCTATTGATATAGAAGATGTAAAATAAGTTTAGACAGTTGAAAAAGCGATATAAAAACGCCAGCCCAAGCAAAAAATATGATGCGACATGTGTTCAATACAATAACTAATCTATAGATCGAAAGTAAAAATACAAAGTTCATGGCCTAATGGAGGCTGCTATGAAACAGCTAGTTGTACCCCAGCCCAAATCTAAAACTTTGCCTTTTTCTTGCTTTCCTTAAAACACTAGTTACGGCTATAATTTCAAAAAAGTTAACTAAAAGCCTAAATAAAAATAATTGTTTGACTACTACCCCCCAATTACATGATTTTCAGAACTGACGGGCTTGTAAGTCAGCTCCCTTAGAAGCTTATTAAAATGTAACAGTCTAACGTATCAATCATATGCTTTACACTACATGTGTAAACGTGTAGTGTTTTTTTTTTTTTTGAAGTGCTGCTGCTCAACGAAATAAAGTTGTTCGAAATGTGTAAAATTATTACAATTTGTATGCCTTGTTTGTTTAACTGTTGGCAGTAGGTAAGTGATATGATAAACAAAAAATTTGTATGTTGAAATTTTATTCATACAAACGAAGTTTAATATTTAAATTAAGTTAACAAAAATATTATTTATAGCAGCCAGTGAGTGCTTCAGAGCGAACATAATTTATTTGGATAATTTCTGTAAGCTCAACCTTGTTCAAGTTTTATTTAACTTTTCTTTTTTTTTTGGCTTTTTTGTATAAGACCAATGAGTATCTATTCACATGAAGTGTAATACAATTAAAATGAGAAAAGAAGTGTAACTGCATTCACATATATAATATATATTTTATTATTTTTTTTTTTTTTTGGACAGGTAACACTTTATGCATGGACTATTTTCTATAACAATACAAGTCTACACAAGAATTTGTGAATTAACAAAATTTTGAGTTTCCCTTGTTTAACAAAAGTATTCAGCAAGCGTTTTACAAGTGTCAAAATACAAAAGCAGACTTGGCACAATGTAAACCAGAGCAAATATAATGATAAGTGGATGCCATAATAAAAATTGCTACAAAATACCAGAATAGTGGACTACTTCGGATGCCACAACTCATTATCAAATATGAACTTAATTATTTATTTGCTTTAACAGCCAATTGAAATGTATTAATGCAGGTCCACCAATAGACCTTTTCAAATGTTTTCTGTCTTTTTTCAGCTGTCTATATGCCGCCGACATTTCATTGATGCTACTCAACTCATCAGTGGACGGCCTATAGACAGCTGAAAAGACAGAAAACATTTGAAAAGATCTATTGTTGGATCTGCATTAATACAGTTCAATTGGCTCTTAAAGCAAATAAATAAATAAGTTCATATATGATAATGAGTTCTGGTATCCAAAGTAGTCCTTTTGCCACCACTTGCAGCTTGATGGATTTTTTTTTGCAAAATTCATATCTGAGTTTTAGCCCGCTTTTTTTTTTGGCAAGCTGTAAAGCACATTCACCTACTTTTAGCCAGTAGTCGGCTAGAATATTTAGCAGGAAAAGCTTATTTCGTCAAAGAAAAAGTCTTATTTTTATGTTAAAATTTTAATTTATGTGAGCTAAAAATGGCTAACTTCAAGATGAGGACACCTTTTGCGGCCTTTATTCCTTTTCTTTTTACTATTTTTTTACAGTTGAATTTATGGACAAAACTAAATGCAAACATTTACCACATTAATTTAAGCATTGACTTGAGTTGATCAACAGACAAAATTGTTCACAGATAAAAAGCAATTAAATTGAACCCAAAAACTATAATTAAAAAAAAAGTAAAAGTTTTAGCCTTGTTTCCTGTAAAATATTTAAGTAGAATCTGAAACAAACTATCGTGACTACAGCATTCAAATTGTTTGCAAATCAACATAAAAAAAAAAAACAAATAAATAAAATAAATAGATGTTCATGTTAAATTTTCCAGTTAAATTTAACTGAAACCGAAACTGGCATCAATCACTAAAAAAAAATAAATAAAAAAAACATCTCCAAAATAAACTCATCCCCAGTCCTGCTTAATGGAGATCATCGTTCAAATCGTTTGTTGCTCCAATTAAACCGAAATAAACATGTGTTGAACAAAAAAGAATAAAAAAAAATAAAAAAATAAAAAAATTCAAAGAAAAAAAAAACAAATGTAACAAACAAACGTGACTCGCAAGTGACAGTTAAAACTATTAAAACTATCTTAAAACACAGATATGATGCTGGCAAAAATAACGGTCAGTAAATAACTTTTACAATAAATGTTAAACAAGAACCACAACTAGTTGCACCAAAAACACATGTTTCCTTCCTTCTGCCACACAGCAGCAGCTCTTTATTTTTTACCTGAACTAGACGACAATTTATTTGAACATCATCAGCCACCACAATTAAAACAGAAAAACTTTTACACATTGTGCACATTCGGAGGAAGGAGTTTGAAAACACAAATGTTTTTATTCCAAAAAAAAAAAACCGTTGGGTCTTGTAAACTCTAGTTTGTCTCAGGCTTAAGCAGGGCAGCAGGCTGCTGTGTTTATCACAGAGATGGAGAGAGAGCGAGAGAGAGAGAGTGTGTGTGTGTGTGGCCAACAACCAACACCCACTGTGCGGTAAACAACTATTTACACTAAAACTGTATTCCTAAACATTTAATTGCAACTCTAAACAGTGCAAACTAAACGTAGCAACTATTTTTTTGTTTCAATACAGTGAGCAACAAAATACACGCAAACTTGAAAGCAACTCAAAATGTAAAAAACAATGTAGCCATGAAGGAATTGAAAGCAGTTAATGGCTGGATGGAAATGCGATGGGCTGTTCTATGTGCACCTCAACACAATATTTTTGGAAATACAGTCGAACTTCCATAACTCGAATCACTTACGGAGACTTCGAGTTACAGAATTTTTTGTCAAAATACAATAAAAGGTTTTTGTATCATGTATTTTTATTTAAAATAGCCTCTAATGGAAAACTACATACTTAAGAATATAAAAGAACAAGCATATGTACTCATATGCATACATATGTATTTAAAAATTTACAGTTTAGTAAAATATTCTGAAATAAGTGACTGAGCAAAAATAGCATGTAAAGTATACAAACCAGTAAAACAAACAAACCAAAAAAAAATCCAATTTAACAAGCAAAATTCTTCGAGTTATAGAGTTCATGTGTACGTTTTTTATTCGAGTTATGGAGAACTTCGACTTATGGCCGTTCGAGTTACGGAAGGAAAATTGTATGTGATTTCTTCTTTTAACGCTACTGCCAACAAAATTAGTTCGAATATGAACTTAATTATTTATTTGCTTTAAGAGCCAATTGAAATGTATTAATTCAGGTCCAAAAATGAACCTTTGCAAAAAATGTTTGTTGTATTTTTCAGCTGTCTATATGCCGACGACATTTCGTTGGTACTAATCACTTGAAAAATTCTTGAAAGTTTGTTTGAAACTTAACCTTCCTCATTCCATAATTCTCATGAACAGAATGAGAATCAGAAATGTTCAAACAAACCTTTGACACAGCAAACATTTCTTTTTTCGTTTTGCAACATTTATTTTTTCTACTTTTCTTTGCAACTAATAATAAAATAAATTCATATTTGAATATTCAAAAACTTTTACTTTTTGATACTTTCAGAAATACAAATCGTAGTAACCAATGGTGACTCGTTGTAAAGAAGGTTGCAAAGAAAAGTAGAAGTGTTGCAAAACGAAAAAAAAAATGTTTGCTGTGTTAAAGGTTTGTTTGAACATTTCTGATTCTCATTCTGTTCATGGGAACTATGGAATGAGTGGTTAAGTTTCAAACAAACTTTTAAGAATTTTTCAAATCTACTGATGAGTTGATTAGCACCAACGAAATGTCGTCGGCATATAGACAGCTGAAAAATACAACAAAAATTTTTTGAAAAGGTTCATTTTTGGGCCTGAATTAAAATTAGTTCGAGTTACAGAAAATTCGAGTTAGAGAAGTTCGAGTTATGGAAGTTCGACTGTAGCTCAAAAGTAATAGGGTTGATTTTTAGCAACAAAAAATATTTGTTGCTAAAAAATTCACTTTCTTGAAACAGAAAATTAAGCTTTGCGCAACTGCGCCAAAATTAAATTTTCTCCCACAAAAGGTTTTAAAAGTGAAAAATCATCGCTAAGAATCGTTTAGTTCAGCTTAGAGATTTTTAGCGAGTTATGGAATAGGGCGGCAGAGCACATTTTTGGGCAACTATAAAAGTTTCAGTGTTGATGTGTCAAAGAGCTCCTAGCTGCAGGTTGGCTCGACTACCGCTTCGATGATTTACAATATCAAATACATTGAGCGACTGACAAGAAAATATTCAAATGGTGTGCTTTTGACTCCAGCTGATTCTCTAGCCTGCAGTGACATTTTCCCTGATTCCCCCCCCCCCCCCCCCACTCACGAGTTTTAAACGCCAAATTATTGTCACTTGTTTTAACAATTCCCACTTAAAACAAGCAACTTTGGCCTTCGCTGCCAAAGTTTACACCTTAAATAATGTCATACCGGCCGGCAGTAAATCATTCATAATTATTATTAGACAAAGTATTTAACATGCCTGTAATTTTAACAAGCTTGAATCTGATTAATTTATGACTTTGTTTTTTTTTTTTTTTTGACTTATTGTCATAAATTTACATATTTCATAAAAAATAACACGCTTAAAATGTCCATGAAAAAATTAAACAAATGTTGCGTTAACAAAGAAACAGACTTCAGAATCTTTGGCTTCAAGAAACAGGACTGGATTTTAAAAACACAAAAGAAAAAATTTGTTTTTTTTTTTTTTTCTTGGGAGAAAGTAATTTAAAAAATTGATGTATGGCCCTGGAGTTTAATTACAAACTCCTTTATTATTATTATTATTATTATTATTGTTGTCGTTGTTGTTGTTGTTGTTGTTATTGAGCTACAAAACCTTTTATGAAATTATATTGTAACTTTTGATTGATCTTGCAAGAAGAAGAAGAAGAAGAACGAACAACAGTAACCACCAGAAAACATTTATAACTGACAAATTAAGGCAGCATATCAAACTGGCGGTCGGTGTTTTGTAAAAAAAAAAAAGAACAACATATTTGTTACTCTGCTGCCGTTTGCTGTCATGGAAACAGTTTTATCTACTACGTTTTTCCTTCACGTGTTAATCAAATTGTTGCTGTTGCTGTGTTGAGCGGTTGACGTTTGCACGTACACACACATGATCAAAAAGGGGGCGTAAGGTTTTTTTTCCTGTTTTTTTTTTTTCTTTCTTTAGCTTCTCGCGCCTTAAACTGGTAACTCTATTAAAAATGAATTTAGCAGCTTGTCGGAAGCTACTTTTTTTTTCTTCTTCAAAAGAGTATTTTATTTTATAAAGTCAGCGTGTTTTAAATGAAATGAAAGATAAATTACAATTGCCTCTGTGGGCGATGACGAAAAGAAAGTGCTAAACATTTTGACGTCTGAATTGCAGTTTTGATGAATAAATTGTAGTTGTAAATTTGATATGGCTCGCGTACAGCATAAAACGAGAAGTGAACGAGTGCAACGGCAGTAAATGTTATAATTTAAATTTAAGTGTGGCATCTGAAATTCGCTTGAAATGTCAGCGAAAATGAAACTAGTTCAAAAGTGCACAAAAACAGTTTGTTCAAGGAACCTAGAAACTATTGTAGTATGGCAAATAACGGGTTATCCTTTTCGTGGTTTCAAAAGTAAAGAGCTGGAATTCGACATCTGTCAAACTAAGTTGTTAAACCCATTTTATTTTTGTTCTCAGTTGAAAGTATGACATTGACGAAAATGGATCGTTTAACTATCACACAACATACTTAAAAAAAATGGTGATTCTACCACAGCCTTGAAGAGGAAAATTATGGTTTACATAATCGTTCAACTACGCCAGCAATTGGCGAAATTGTGAAGAAATTTGAAGAGACTGGAGCGGTTACAAATATTGTAAGGTCTGTCTTTTCGCTTGTACCGCTGAAAATATCGCTGCTGTAGTTCACAAATGTGTTGATTCCTCGTCGTTCTCAGAAATTGGGAATGTGTTACGACACATTATGGCGTATTTTGCAGTTAGATCTACACCTGCAGCCATATAAAGTCCAGTTCATACAACAACTGAAGCCGTAGAAACGTGGAATGGGTGGGTGCTTGAACAACAGGCGGTGCACGGCGATTTTTCGCTCAAAATTTTCTTCAGCGATGAAGCACATTTTTCACTCATTGGATGTGTTAATAAACAAAATTGTCTTATTTGGGGTTCTGAGAATCCTCAAGTAATTTGAAGAAAGGCCATTACATGCAGAAGAAGTCACTGTTTGGTGCGCAGGTGTGATTGGACCTTACTTCTTCGAAAGCGACAATGGAACGACTATCACCGTCCGTCAATTGGGAGCATTATGGTCATATGATAACCGACTGTTTTTTTTTTTTGGCTGCTATTGAAGAATACGACTTGGAGAATATGTGGTTTCAACAATACGGTGCCACATGCCACACAACTCTAGCGAATATGGCTTTATTGCAAGACACATTTCCTGGCCGCATAATTTCTTGTTGTGGCCACATCAACTGGCCACCAAGATCAGGCGATTTGACACCATAAAAAAATTTTTTTTTTTTTGTGGGGCTACGCGAAAGACCATGTTTATGCAGATAAAGCTTTAACTCTGTTCCTAAAGCCTATTTAATCCCAAATTCGCGCCTGAAATATTCCACTCAATTTCCATAATTTAGCCATAAATTATTTTGTCTCTGCCGATTTGAGCCTAGAACCCAGCTACTGCCAGTCCAAAAGCTTTCTTTTCGGCTTTTTCTAGTCTACTAATGAGTTGATTAGCATCAACGAAATGTCGGCGGCATATAGACGGCTGAAAGAGATGGACAGCATCAATAAGCTCTATGTTTAGACCTAAACTAATAAAAATCCCTAGTGTTATCTGCTCTACAGTGTACTTCACGGGTATGGTGTGGCAACCCTGCCTCTTGATCTCTCATTTTACAACTATTTTGCACTGTTACGGTGTTTGGATCGCCTTCAAGCACACGCTGATATGTATATATCCATGATGTAACCACCTTATGGCTCCATTAATTAAAAATATTATTTAGCAAAGAACTAAAAGATGTCCAAGTTTCGTTTACAAATAATAAATCTTGCTTTGTGCACTCCAAAGAGTAATAAATCTCGGCTGCAGTTTTGTCGCCTCTATTGTAATTTATGTTTTACTTATAACTGTTTCACACTGTGTGAGCGTTAAAGGTGCGATTATAATTTAATTTTTGGGGCTGCCATATGCCCGATGCACAGCCAGAAAGCCAGTAAAACTGACACAAACATGCACACACGTACACACTTGCGCACGTACATACATATGTATGTGGTCATGTAATACAGACGCATTGCCCTTTCTCTTAAGAGGGGAGTTGGTGGTCAAGCGAATGCGTGAATATGCGATCATAAATTTTCACACCTTAATGTATTCAGGCACGTACAACAATTAACCGAAAAAGCTTTGTGCTTCAATGTAAAACAACAACAGCAACAACATCAATTTTAATACAGACATTAACAATGTCATTTTCAAAGAAAATATACATATGTATGTATAAAAATAATAAAACTATACATTTAACAAAAATTACAGAAATGAAAAAAATGCAGTCATAAATTTGTTACTAACAAAAGAGGAAAAAGAAAACAATGGCGAAATCAGAAAGTAAGCGTGTGAGTGAGTGGCTGTGGAAGCAAAAGCCCTTTGGGCAACCAAACAGCCAAACACCCAACCACCGTAACCGCACCACATCCCAATTGCCGCCTGCCCAGGCAGCCAAACAATTTACATCTCAATAAAAAGTGTACCAAAAGAATTGTTCATGTTTTTTTTTTTTGCTGGATTAAGCTGGTGTCCGTCCGGCTGCCTCTCTGTCTGTCCGTCTGTTTGTCTTTGTTACCCGGTGACCCCATTATTTGTTCTTTCCAACATTTTTTTTTTGTTTTGTTTTTTTTTTTTTGCTTCCAAATAATCACTGTTTGAGTATTTAAAGCCAAAGAAAAGCAACAATTTCAAATAAAATTTATTTATGTTTATATTGATTAAATATTTCGTGTTAAACAAATCGGTTTAGTGCTTTTTGTCAGTGTCAGTTTGGCGGTAAAAATATGTGTTTTAGCAATCATTTGGTTTGTGTAGTTTTATTTTTAGGTATGTATTCAGATACTACATCCTTATAAGATTTGGTTGGAATTCTTTTTGTTTTTTCGTGAAACATTTCAATGCCTTTTTTTGTTTGTTTTGCGGCAACCAAACTCAAGTAAAATATTGTAAATTTTGACAATTTTTTTTTTTTTTTTGAGATTTTGTTTGTTGGGCTTTTTTGTTTCAAAGAAATGATTTTTGTTTAATTTTGTTAAGGACTGCAAAACGTGGCCACTTTAAAGGTGTTGTCACTGATGGCTTAATTTGTTTTAAAGATTTTTTACAATTCTGTACTTAGAGAGTGAAAATGGAACCCTATAACAGAGGCTCCGCTGTCCTTCCGGCCACCCGTCACAGCGAACATTCTGCCAAATGATGCTACAGAGCTGAAATGCTTACAGAATATACACTCGAAAAACTTTGTCAGTAAAATTAACTGAAAACATTTTTTTAAAATATATAATGAATTCTTATTTAATTTTATAAAGATACATATTAACATTGTTATGTATATATACACTTGTTTTGTGTTTTTTTAATAAATTTTATTTTTTTTATAACTGCTTATAGAATTTTTTGGTAGTTAAACATGCCATTTGGTAGTTTTTGAAATTAAATTTGGTAGGAAAAAAAATTTTTGAGTGGCAACCCTGTCTATGACAAAAAGAGAATTGTAACTTGCATTTTTTCAGTAGTTGAAGTTGTAAAGTGGAAAAGTTGTATATAAAACGTCGAATTTGTCAGTTGCCCTCTATTAATTATAAAATCTTTTTAATTAAAACATTTCTTTTCTTTAAACAATTGCATTTAAAATAAAATAAATTGAAATTCATTCACGTTATCAAACATTAAAGCAAAATATAAATCCTTAAACTTACATACGTTTTCATTAAAGAAAAGGGGAAATAAAACAAAATATTGTATTTGAACTAAAAACTAAAAAATAATATTTGTTTTACTTTTTGTATTTGAACAAAATCATCTTTTCAGGCCCGCATATCACATTAGGGGCCGTTTTCATAGCTTGATATAGTAGATAGCTAAGGGCAGGATTTGGTTCTGCTGATAAGATCTCATAGTGTAAAAAATAAACTCTAGAAATTATTGTGCATTCAAAATTTCAAACTATCAAATTTTAGCACGAAATATGGCCCATGAACTGCTGCCTTTAGCGCTTGGCCAGTTCTGAAGACGCACCAAAATGGCTGATAATCCAAACGCATGAAAAAATACTCTTTTTTTCTTTCTGTTTAGCAAAATTCTACATTTTCAATGAATATCGTTGGATTTTCTCTTAAATTATTTGGGCAATTTTTTAATTTGTAATTAATTTATTGTATTGTTCATAAACATATTAATTATCCATCTGAAAGACATAAACCTACTCATTGTAAGGCAGCTCATATGAAAATGTTTTATTTTGCTAAAAAAAAAAAAATATTTAATTAGTTTAAATAAATAAATTTGTTTAAATAAAGAAAATTTATATTTGTTTGAAATACAATTTTTCTCAAAATTTGGCTTTTTTTTCTTCTTCTGTATTTCAGACGAATTCGTGGGCGTTTTGAAAATGTTGCGCAAAGCAGCTTTCTATTGTTTAAAAATTAATAGAAAACGTTGAACAAAAAGTGTTTATGGGAAAATTAATTAAATACATATGTATTATTACAATACACTTAATGTCAGATGTAGCAATTTTTCATTTCGCATTACAGTGGCAGGTTGGTTACCACTCCACAACAAGTGGAGCAAAAGTAGACCATTGAAAAGTATTTGTAAATTCGCCTGTTCGTGAATAAATTATAACAAAATGATGTTTTATAAAGCAAGACAAATTATAATTGGCCATATTGTTGACATGCAGGAATGCGGATTGTGATTCAGCCATAAAAGTTGTGTGTGAAATAGAAATTTATATTGATATGCAAGAGAATTCTGTTCTTCAGGAGATATTCGTTTTATATGCTGTGAAATGGCATTAACAACAACAACAACAACAACTTTTAAAGGGGGGGAAAAAAGATACAAGTATAATAAACAATTTTCGGAATAAATGTATTTAATTTACAAAAAAAAAAAAAACTTTATTATTTTAGGTTTTAACTTTCAAACTTAGAGCAGTGGCCGAAATCCGGCATTTGCGATCGTATAAACTCAATAGTTAGGTTAGGTTGATTGGAGTGGTTTGTTTGCCCATGTCTGGCGACATACACTCAAGCCAGTATAGGCTTGTTGTGCGCTCCGTGGATTTAACCATGCACAGTTTAGCTCATAGGTTTATAGAAACTCCCTCTCATGCACAAAATTCCTTAATTTCCTCCAGCCTACGCCCCGTAATTGGTTTATGTCTGGCAAGGTGTCTCTCCCAAGATGTAGGGATGGTATTATTAGTTAAAATCATGTAAAGCAACAAACACACAGCATTTGACGGTCACAAATGCCCGCATCCAGCACCAGGTCCGGAAACTTGTTTTTTTTTGTTGTTGTAAATTTATAAAAATGTTTTTTATAATTAATATCTGATATTTAATTCTTATCTATGATTATTAATACATATCAACTAGACAGTAAATCACTTTCGTTTCTCATTGCCTTCGTATACAGCAGATCTAAGCCAGAAGGCTTTGCTTTGCTGTAAAAGCAGTTGTTTCGTCCTTCGTGACATTTTTTAATGTATATTAAATGTTATTACCAAGTAAATAAATATCTTATAAAAATAACCTGCAAAAACAGTACCATTTACAAAAGGACCTTTAGAAAAAGTATCGTCTAAGAAAGTATGCTTGAAAAAAGTACCTCTTAAATAAATATGATTTATAAAAAAAGTACATTTCAAAAAATTGTCTTTTAAAAAATTAATTTTTGTTTCGATTTTAAAAGGCTTAAAAACTGAAATTGCACCGGTATTCATAAAAAATAAAACATTGTTGAAACACATTTTACGACAAATTTTTCATATAAAATTTTTATTTTTAATGTGTTTGAGCAACGTTTTATTTTTTATGAATACTGGTATTACAATTTAAAAATTTTACACCGTTAAAAATTGTTTAGTAATGTAATTTTTTAGACAAACTTAATTTTTTATTTCGATTTTACGTCATCAGAATTGAGAAAAAAATTTGGTTTTGTGGTAGAAAATTTTTTTAAAGAAGACAAGAAAAGTAAAGTTATGTGGTCCCCAGCCCATAAGTATTCAGCTATACTTTTCTTGTGCAAGGTTTTGAGAGCCCCATATGCTTATTGTTTATTTTATAGCAAAAGTCGTTGACAAACTAATTTATCTCGTTTCAGTTTGATATAAATTTAAAGCATAATTTTATGGCAAAATATCTTTTTTCAGTTTTGTCAAACTTTTTGAGACACAATTTTTTGGTAGAAGCTAAAGAAAAGTTTGGCACGTGTGTTATAAATAAAGATCACAATAAATAAAATCATTCTAATTTTAGTACAAGACTAGACATGAACTTTTTTTATTAATATTTTTCAATTTTAATTTTTTTTTTGATTTTTTCTTCAAATGTATTGAACTAGGTGTGTGTGTGTGTGTGTGTGTGTGTTAGCAAAGGCATTGCAAAAATATTAAATTGCTTAATTATTGCTTTAAAATGTATAATTAAGCAAAGTTAAATTGCTTTTGACTTGGAATTTGTTAAAAAAAATGTTTTGTTCCTCCTTTTAAAATTTTTTCGTTAAAAAAAAAGAAGTTTGAAGTGAATCAGTTGTAAACAGGTAAACAGAAACAGGGGTTCCCTATCGTGTTTTTAAGATCTCAAGTAATAATTCAATCAAAAGTAACAGAAGTCAATTGACTCATGTTACACGTTACGATACACACGGCTGAAAGACGAAACCACCACCACCACCACCACTTGCTCCAACAATAACAACAGCAACCTGATCGCTGTAAAAAGATAAACGGCCAAACAATACAAAATTTATTACAACAATAAACGCCTTTGTTGCTGTTATTTTTAAAACTTTTGCCAAAATAATGTACTTATGTGCAAGAAAAGTCTCATCTCCTTCAAATCATAAAAACACGAGTAAGAATTTTTTTTTTTATTATGGAAGAAACTGGCGATGATCACATTGTTGCTGTACTGTGGCTTAAAATAATTGGTTACCGTTACCAAAAGATCAATAGCCCATTATATTTATGTGTATACGACGAATTGCGGCATAAAAAAAAATATGTGTTTTTTTTTTTTTTTTTTGTTTGACTCCTTAAACAAAAACTAATCACCACTCAAAATCAGTCGGGCCATCAACACGATCGTCAACCTCATCACGATATCTCCATCACTCTGAGCGCTGTTGTTCATTAAGTTTTTATAGGCCTTTACATGATTGACACTTAAATCAAAAACAGGTGAAGGTGCTACTAAAAACAAAGTAGCAACAAATTTAATGATTTATTTAAGCAACAAAGTGCTGGTTCACACCTGGCAACTTTTGGTGATCTACTCTATGTATAAAACATAGGGGAAAAAAATTAATATGACAAACTGATTACAAATCATGCCGAGTTTGTGCAAAAGTAAGAGCCTAATTGTCAGTGGACTGTTTGCTTAAAATGCTTGTTCTTACATACGCTGCGAGGCAGGGTGTCTTATCAACAGTATTGAGCAAGGCCCATTTATTAGGTCAAATCTCGATATGATTTTGTGTGTTTTCATGAAGCTGTCAAAAGTTATACAAGCGTATGCGGTTGTTGCACGTTTGACAGTCTCAATACTATTATTACAAAAAAAAAAAAATAAAAAAAAAATAGCAGGTGGACCAGAAGAAGTCATGTCCTCCAGACCTAGTTCGTTCGATTGCGGCAGAAAAAGCTCGGTTAACATGGCCCTATAGCACGTTGTCGTTTGAATAGCGGCTTTCTCGAAGATAATAACCTGATGACTCCTCCAGCTGCAGCGGAACAGCACACCATGCAGTCACTTTAAGCGCGTGTAATGGTTCCTCATGCATCAAAATAAACCAATGATTCCTCCAGCGGGACAGCGCAGCATGCAATCACTTTGAGCGGCTGTTCATCACTCGTGGAGTTTCGGTACCCCAGAAGCGATAGTCTTGCTTGTTCATGTATCAGCTGAGGGGAAAATGAGCCTCATCGCTCATTATGATTTTGGTCGAAAAACCGTTCACTTCATCATAGACACGATTGATACGCGTTTTTGGGGAGTGTACGGCTCCCCGGGCTGTACGCTTCTACAGCTGTCTAGTACACAAATGTAAAAAACAGATTTGACCTTTGCTGCGGCTTGCAAAAATATGAACAATTTCCAATAGGGGGATTTCTTTTCGAAAAGAGCAACTTAAACAAGCGACATTTAAAATTTATAAATTTAGTAACCGGTTACTCAAAATGAAGCCAAATAGAAAATATTTATATAATTTTTTTTATTCTACACTACTTTATGGAAAGCAAAACTAGGACCAAATTACAGCACTGGGGACGAAATGAATTCGTGATCGAATAAGCTGTGGTTTTTGCTGATTTTTATTTTTTTGTTACACTATTTTTACTCGATCACGAATGCCACAATTGTACTTCTGCATTCAATAAAAAATTCGTTGAGCAACAAAATTTTCGGGAGGTCTACCAATTCATAATGCCAATTTTACATTCATTGATCGATCCTCGATACTCAGGGAATATCCAAGCTCGAATATTGTTAATAACAAACGTCATTGTTTTCCACACTTACAACATTTTTTCTTACCGGTGAAAGAAAAGTGTCAATTAGTGACGATTTAATAGTATTGGGCAAATCGTCACTTATAAAATATGTAAGTAAAAGAGCAGCAAAAAAAAAATGGAGAATTTGGAAGTACAACAATACAAAAGTTACAGAAACAGAAGTTTAAAACCCCATTCAAAAGAATTTCCTTGTTGAAAATTGAAATGTGTGAACCGAGATCAAGAAAAAAAAAATACAGCACTCTTGCGTGGATCCACATTATTCTTCTTCCATGTTATCTCTTGTGCGTGTTGTAATAGTTTCTAAAGTCGTTATCTACGTTTATGGCAATTAAAAATATTCATTTTGATAGACTATAAAATCCATTGTCTGCTAAAAGGCAGGCCACATTATTTTACAAATATTAAAACACTTTCATTGGAGTATCGTGAGATAAAAATCTAAAAATTATATTTTGCATTCTGACAACCACACTTCAGAAAAACAATAATGGCAAACTCTATGAGACCTGATAAAGTCTTAAACAGGATCAGATCGAGGTAGATTCATTGCCAGGTGGGTGCATCAGAATTCGCCGCACAACACACACACACACTAACACAGGATTTTGTTAGGTTAAAGTAAATTTTGTAGTCAAGCTCTGAATATTTGCTAATCACTTTAAGAGTTATATTTCTACTTTAAACTTTTTTTTTTCAAAAAAAAAAAAATTTTTTTTTCGTCATAAAAATGTCCTCTAGTTTTTTTAAGCCAAGAGAAAAAAAGTTGACATGTGAACACTATTTGAGGAACGAAACAAAAACTAATCACCTGTGCTTGCCAGTTAAACTGGTATGAATTCGCCTTGGGAGCAGATTCAGAATTTAATGCCTGTTTTGCGATGTCGCAGGAAAATATAAGCGATCGAAATGTAGTCACATGATTTCGAATCAAATTGGGTTTCTCTATATCGACAACTTGCTTGCATACGCATGGGCTTACGTCCTGATATTTTTGGCATTCATTTCACAGACATACGGCAAATTAAAGATCTGGTTGATTTTTTATTGCAGTATTGGAAAAAAAAACTACTAAATTGTTCTGGTGTAAATACAGCCCTCCTCAAAACTGGCCAGCTGTATCTGACAAGTCAAAGCAAATACATATGTACATAAATAAGTACAACATTAAAAAAGCAAAATTTTGATATATTATTTTGTTTATTTGTAATAATTATAATAAAACGTTTCTTTAAATAAATAAAAAAAAAAAACAACGCTTGCACGTATTATTTAAATTTCCGACAAGTATCAATTAGTCCTGACCTGGGTTCGAAGCCATTTGGGTGCATATAAGCGTCGTGCGGGACATGAAATAGTCATGGTAGGTACCCCAGCCAATAATTCTTTTCTTTGAGAGCCAGGAGACATATTTGAAAGGAAGATATTATTGCATTAAAAGCGATGACATTATTAAATTAAAGTGACACTAAACTTTATTTAGTTCAAAAAACAAAAAACAAAATACCAACGTGAGTGTGAAACATTTAGATAAAACGCACATATTGGGGGTTTAAAAACCTGGTTTCAATAGTGCAAAATTATAAAAATTTCCTGATAGAGAAAAGTGTTTTATGATTTCAACTCATAAATCTTATATTGACCTAATCTTATTTAAGCCTTGTAAACACGCATGTGACTGTAGTCCGTAACAATTTCTGGCGACAAACAGAGACACAAACCTCCTCAACAACATTGCAACACTTGCAGTGATATCAAGCGGTTTCTGTATTTTTTATTACCAGTGAAGAGTAAAAAAAAAACGAAACGAAACGAAACAAAACAAGCATTACAGACCCAGTAGCCTAATGCCCGATATGCTGCACAATACTGCTTTTTTATAATATTTTTTTGTTTTATGTTTTACTTTATTTAAAACAAACATTTGTTCAGGGATTTTGCTGTTTTCTCTTGACTTCTTGGCTCGTCCGTTCGTCCGTTCATTCGTTTGTCTGTTTGCTGTGCAACACCATGCGATAATAATAAATTCAATAAATCGTTATTTGCCACAAAAAAAACAACAAACTTTCAAAAATACTTATTAACTGCACAAACATTGTAAGTATGTTTATGAAAATATGAATAGCAAAAGCAAAGGAAGTCAATAACAGATCTAGGGAATCCTCTTTTAGGCAAACGAAACAGTTAAAAGAAAAAATTTTTTGATTTAAAATTGTGTCAATGTCTGCTTAAAATTTTAAGCAGTTTATTTTCTTCCCACAAATGAATTTTACACTGAAGGTAAAACTTAAAGGAAAAGGGTTGGGTAATTTTTGTAAAATATTCTTCTTAACTTGGAAGTGCTTGTTGGTTTGGTGTTTTAGAGATTTGTATTTTTTAGTTTAAATTTTAAATGGAAATTTTGTAAAAAATTTGTAAAGAAACAGGTGCAAGTGAAGAGCAGATATAAAAGTTTATTATATGCAATTAAAGCCAGCATGAATTTTCAAAAAAATCCCCTGTGCTGCCAAGTTGAACTTGTACGGAATTCGCCTTGTCCCTCGCTCTCCTGCAAAATGAATTCAATCCAGGTGGTCACAAGGCAGGTTCATTACCAGGTAGGTGCATTAGGATTCGCCGCAAAACACACAAAAGTAATATTTGTGCTTTGAACACTATGAGAATAAAAAAAAACTTTTCTACCACCAAAAATCTTTAGAACAAAATGTCACCAATTTTATTGAAAGCAGAGCGAAAAAAAGTTGACATCTGAAAGCTATTTAATGCAAAAAGCAAACAATAATCCGCTGTGCTACCAAGCTCACCCTGTATGAGGTCGCCTTGGTCCCTCACCCTACTGCAAGGCGAATTCACTCGAGTTGGTTACATGCAAGGCGAATCAAGTATAGGTGGTCGCAAGTCAATTCGCTTCAACATTTTCTCTCGAGACTTCATAAGTTTTGTTGTAGTTTGCTATCAGCTTTGACAACTGAGAAGATAAAATCGTGGAAAAATGTGGAAGCGAATTGAAAATCACAATTACAGGTGCTCGCATCCCAATTCGCTTCAACATTTTTCCAAGATTTTTTTTTTCCGCGTTGTCAAAGCTGATAGCAAACGACAATAAAATGTATGACAACTCGAGAGAAAATGTTGAAGCGAATTGAATTGCGACCATCTGTAGTTGATTCGCCATGATTTGGTTACATTCCGATTCGCCATGATATTTTCCTGCTGGTATTTGCTCTTGAGGTATCCAAACTCGTAACAAACGTCAGTAAAATGTATGACAAATCCCGGCAAAATATTGAAGCGAATTGAGATGTGACTACCTGATATTAATTCGCCTGACCAAAGGGGAGATGACAGCAAAATATTTGAGAACAAAGAAAAGAAGAGTTTAAGAAAAACAAGAACTAAAAAGTGCGAAGCATAAAAACAGTCACCTGAGCAGTTCCTCTCACCGAAGTGTATTCGTGTTGGGTTGGACCAGCCTTTAGTCACATGTGCTAGCATTTAAGTAGACGATATATTCTTACACGGCGTTACTGATTTTTACTAGCAGTTTTCAATTCAATTGAATTGAATTGAATTTGCCTTTGAAATGCAAAAAGCAAGACTTAAAAAGTGAGAGGCAAAAAATAATCACCCAAACTGCCAACTTCATCTAGTTAAATTCGCCGTGGACCACCCTTTGCTTACATGTGTTTGCGTTTAAGGTAGACGATATGTTCCTCTACCGTGTCTTCGCTTTTTATTAGCATTTATCAATTCAATTGATTTGGATTGGATTTGCCTTTGAAATTTACAAAGCAAGACTTAAAAAGTGGGAGGCAAAACTCTATCAACTGCACCTTTGACTAAAATTCGCCTTGGACCACCCTTTGGACACGTGTGTTTGCATTTAAGTAGACAATATATTCATTTATTGTGTTACCGATTATTTTTTTTAAGTCAAGTAGTTTTCAATTTGAATGGATTGGTCTTATTCAAAGTCAAGCCACTTAAGTGCGATTATTTTGAAGTGATGCTCTCAGGGGCACTTCAAATTTTATCGCATCAAAATTTTAGACAACAAGATTTTTTGAGAAGCTGAATTAATTAAAAATAAATATAAAAAAAAATCGTTTACTCACTGTAGTCACATTGTTCGTCCTGCGTGCCGTTCACGGTGCCATCGGGCAGCAGTTGTATGAAACGATTCTTAATGTACAATTGTATTTTGCGTGATGGTCCTGATAGATGTGAGACCGTAGAGCGTTCATTACGATCCAAATTGTTTTTATGATGTAAATTTCTAGAATTACTCAGTCTTTTTGATTTCATCACACTCATATCAGGTGAACGTCTCACCAGAGCCCCATCCAGCGCACTGCTGCTGATTCTACTGCCTCTACTTCGGCTGTTGCTGCCACTTAAAACTAAAGGTATGTCCCATGAGCTGACATTCAACGATGAGACTGATGATGAGGCAGGTGATCGTATGCTGCGTTCAGTTCTTGACAATATGGCCAAATGATTGGATGAGGAAATTTGAAAATTATTCAAGATATTTTGCGTATTAAAATTACTATTTGTGGGAGATTGCTGATCATCTGGTGAGTCGACGGAAGTAGAGGGCATTAAAGTGGATTGTATTTTGGCGGATGATTCGGTGGTGGTCGTGGTGAATGTAAGTGATGTGGTGGGTGCTGGTGCTGGTGCTGGTGGTGGTGGGCTGGGGGACTTATTTAAACTTATCATGTTAATAGTTGAGTTTTTAATATGAGTATTTGATGACACCTGTTTTAAGGCGACTGATTCTGTTACTTCTTCTGCTTCTTCTTCTTCTTCTTCGTTTTGTGGTGAGTTTTCTTGTTTTGCAATTATTTTTTTATGCATGGCAGTGGTTTCTATTTCTTGTTGCTTCTCTTTATTGTCGTTCAATTGTTTATCACTAATACTATTATTATAATTTTCGTTGACCTGCTGCTGCTGCTGCTGCTGCCTCCCATTGTCATTTGTTGTCGTTACTCGTTGTGGCTGTTGCTGTTGCTTTCCTCTCTCCATGGCCGCTACCTGCGTGGGTGCCGCAGATAAATGTTCGTTTCTATAATGATTGTGGCTAAATTCGTTTTTTATTTTATTGTCCTTCGGCTGGTATGGTACATCCGCCGCAGGACTGTGTTGTTCGGCAGGAAAAAAGTTTAACATTGTATTGTTCTTAATTACGTTTTGGGTGTCTGTGGGTGCGGTTTCTGCCATCGGTGGCAATATTGTTGGCATGGCATACACCAAGCCCGGCCAATCGATTATAATCGAAAGGAGGGCACCCAGCAGCGCTAAAGCCCTCCAATCTAAACGCAGATTTCTTCGCATAATTGGGCAAAAATGTTGATTACTTGATTGCTTTCGTTGAAGCACTCAAAAAAACGCCCTAAAACTTAATTATTCGTTGTTACTAAATCAAAATAAAATGTTGTAGTCATTAAAGTTTGTGCTGGTTGTTTCATTTCGTTTGCAATTGACTACATATATTACATACAAGCAAACACTGGTTGCAAAGTTACCACTCTTCTCTGTCTTTGCTCTGTCTTTTTAAAGGTGGCAAAATTATTAAATTTCTGGCTGGTGTAAATTGTTAATTGTAATATTTTTTTTCCCCACTTTTAACAACAAATTAAACTGGTTCTTATTGTTTCACCTCCAAAAAAAAAAAAATTATATTACACCTTCTTTTTTTGTAAATTTTTAAATCACAAAATTTTTGCTTTTCTTTTTAGCAGTCATGTATCTGTCTATTTGTCGGTCTGTCTGTCCTTGGTTTAGGTTACCATGTTGCAGACATATCTTTTGCACTTGATTATTTTGACGGCATTATTATTATCGAGATCTTTGTGACATCGTTTATGAGTTTCATCTTCGCCGTCCCCGCTGATAATGCATTTTTCAAATTTCACCGGCAATTTCATTTTCTTTCAAATTAACCCGCGTATTAAAAGGACTTTTTCTGTTTTCTGGTTGTTATTATAATTATTATTATCTCGAAAGTGATTTAAATTTTTATTTAAATTATTTTTATAGCAACTTCTGTACGACTGTTGTTTAACACAATATTTCGTTGTAATTTTTTGAAAATAATTTCTGCCATTAAGATGTGAATTTTTTTCATTTCTGCTGCTGCCGTTGAAGTTGAAGTGGAAATGTTTTGTCGTGAAGGTCGTTGTTGTGGCGGGCTGAAATGAAAAAACAAACAAAAAAAAAAACAAGATGTGTTAAAAACCGGTAAGTATTAATCAAATTGTTATTTAAAACATTTTTGTATTATATTTCTTAAGTGGAGTAGACCTTTTGCAAAGGATTAACACGAAACACTTGTAGCGCAACATGACCTACAGCATAATTAAAGCGTTTCTCGCTCGCGTTCGGTTGACTCTTAAGCGGAGATTACAAGCAAAATGATTTGTGGATGTCATTTTAATTATCTGGTGTTTTAATGCGTTTAAAAAAGAAACAACCCATGTAAGTAAAAACATGTTAAATAATTAAATAAAGGAAAGCGAAATTATTTTTCTGCTTCATTAGCAATTTTAGGTAATCATTTTCCAATACATTATTGGCCAGCTTAAATAACAGATTCAAAGAGCAAATAAAATATTTCCCATTGTGTTTGACTTCACTGTTATTCCCTGTAGTCAGGCAAATGGCAATGACCTCTAGTGGCATAATGAAAATGATACTTTCGAATATAAAATTAAGCGCAACATAAACAGAAACGATAAACAACACAATTGAAAGCAATAAACTAAGCAACTAAAAGTATGGCAAATGTATTTAAAAGACTGAAATCTTAAGCTAGTAATATATTAAATAAGATTTTCTATGGCCTAGGCTGGGGAACAGTTAGCTGCTGCTACGCTTCTCGTCAAAATCCACTGGGTTATCAATGTATACTCGTACCATATGTGTTACTTTGTTTTATTTAAAAGACTGAGATCTTAAGCTAACTATATTTCAAATAAGATTTTCTAAGGTCTAGGCTGGCTGGCTGTTGCCTATGCTTCTCGTGAAAGCCCACTCGATTTCAACGTATACTCATACCATATGTGCTACTTTTACTGTTTATTACTTTCTATCTGTATTTAATTTTACTAATTATATGTAATTGTTCACTGTATATTTTTTTCTTCTACCTGGTGATAGAGTATTCTCTTGATCAGTTATCTCTCACGCTATCGCTCTCTCTCTCTCTCTCTCTCTCTCTCTCTCTCTATCTCTCTTTGCTCCTGTAAACTCGGTCATCTTGTTGATCCAAATCTCTAGGTAGTTTACTTGGGTTTACGAAAGGCCTCCATGAACTTAGCGAACCTCCCATACAGTGCTTAGCACTGTATGCAGGGCTGGGCAGTATTTGAAATACATGTATTTAAAATACGTATTTAAAATACAAATACGTATTTTGTAATTGTATTTTAAATACGTCTCACGAATGTATTTGTATTTTAAATACTAAGCGCTTGAGTATTTTGTATTTCAAATGCTCGTGCTCTCAAAATACATTTTAAATTTATGTTAAAATACATACGCTAAAAATTATTCCATTCATACATCAACTAAAATCGAAAATTTTGCTACTGTCGCATGTGCAAAAAAATAACTAGCAATACCACAATTTAATTACCAAAGTACCTGGGTAAAGAAAACGCAACTGAATGCAAATACATTGAGAAAGTCTCCAAGCTGTCAGAAAGTTAAATAATGAAAAAATAAAATACAAAGAAAAACAGTATTTGTATTTTGTATTTTAAATACATATTTTTGTAACACTGTATTTTGTATTTCAAATACTTGCTTTTGGAATGCAGTATTTTGTATTTTAAATACATGGAAAAAAAGTATTTGTATTTTGTATTTTAAATACACAACTTTAATGTATTTTGTATTTTAAATACCTCAGAGCATGTATTTTGCCCAACACTGACTGTATGGAATCGATGCAGTAGTAATTTTCTCTGTGTATCTGATTTTATTTGTGAGTTTTTATATATTTGAATGGGGTCTCTTTTCACTATACACAGATCAAAAGGTTTTACTAAACTAATTAACACACAGAGACATGCATTGGAATTCTCTTAAAAGAATGCATTTGCTTAAGGTCCTGCACAAAAAGTCATAACCCTTGTGAATCAATTGCAATTGTAGCAGAATCGTGTAAACATATTTTTTATTTCCTTCTAATTATTGAAAATCCAAAAAAACAGCACAAGTTGATGCCTAAAAAGCAATTTAATGTTTCTTGTGAAAAAAACAAAAACAAAACAGCAATTTTATAATCAGCAAGTGTGTGCTGTATTGCGAGCCCGTGCTCCAATAAAAATCTGCACACAAATGGGGATACAAAATTTGGAACTTTGAACAACAAAATATTTATGTTTTTTTTTTTTTTTTTTGATATTTTATTTCCCTATTTAATTTTAAATTACTATTGAACAAAAGATGGCAAAAGTTGAATGAAACAAATATCATGTACGCCTTTATCATATTGAAAAAGCACTTAAAATTTTTATGCTGGATATTTTGTTTCGATTTTTACAAGCATACTTTATGACTTAAGACTTTAAATGAACAGCATCAATTGCTTTAATGGCGAAAAGAAATGAATTGTTGCATGAACAATTCCTCAAAGAAGAACATGTTTTTATTAAATTTTAAATATTTTGCTTATTTTAAATGGCTGTTTATGGTTCTGAGAAAAGTCGCTATTAAGCCAGCAATAAATCATAGACCAAATTGTTTGATAGATTTTGGGATCTGGTAAAACATTTCCATCCCTGGCTTAGTCATTTGTTTTTTAACTGGTGAGAAAAAAATGTATGCTTTGGAATCGAATCAGATCGAACAAACATATCGAATATATTGAAGCAAACATATTCAACATATTGAGCAAATATTTTGGATATGTCCGGATTTAGCCTGGTGATCATGGTTGGAGGATCAGTACCAAGAGAATAACTAACGAATGTTTAACGAACGTTTTGAATCACTCTGAGCCAGCTGATCATTCCCATAGTACAGATCAAAGCATCCTCGAGACCAGCACAACTCTGTGGGGTTTCTTGCTACAGATTTGATCACGAATATGGTGGAGGTTCTCGTGCATTGCTCTGATGCGACAAAAGAAGGCCAAGAGCTTGAACTGCTCGAACGTCTAACTTCTGCTCAGGGAGCAGAAACAGGAGCTAAATAAAAATTGCACCACACTTGAAAGTGTCATACCATTCAGCAGTCTCTATGCCCAGCGTGGTTGTTGTCCTGACTATCATCTCTCTTGGTGAATTGAGTAATTGTGAAGGGATTTCTCTTAATAAACAATAGAGAAGCAAAGAGAACGAGCCTAGAAGTTTGTAGAAACTGTGTAACAAATAGATAATTGTGTCTGCTAAAATGAAGTGTCCTTGATGAACTAGTCTCAGGAAAATTTTAGAAAGGTATAAGTAAATAAAAACAGAGTAGGCCTTTATATAAATTCAAACCAGTTAAAGCGTTCCAAAAGGTAAAACGTTACATAATTAAGGGCATTGCAAAGCTGTCCTTTTTGGTTCACTGATCTAATGCATATTGATTTTCAAAATAAATTGAAAATCAGTATTGGCAGACGATGCGTAAAATTGTCCCTTGAATTCATATCCACTTGCTTGCTACACATCTGTGGCAGATGACCTTGATCAGTTTACAATTACTCCAATTCCTGGTGAAATGCTTCTCTTCATACTACAGAGGTGCCTGGCGGCATGTGGCAGAAAATATGCCACATTTGTAAACTTGAAAGTTTTTTTTTTTTCTTATAGATGATTTACAAAACTAATTAACAGACAAACAAGTGTTTGAAAATATTTTTAACAGCAGGAAGCACTGGCTATTGAAATAAATTTCAACATTTTTGTTTACAAAACTTTCTTCTTGCCATCAAATGCTGCAAATAGTTTTCAAATGCCACCAAAACTGTATGAGCATAATAAAAAGCAGTAAATTTAATTTACACAGCGGGCAATTTCTAACACTATTTTGACTCATAAACCAAAAAAAAAAAATCCGTTTCATTTTTGTTAAGAATAATTAAAATTCACACAAAGCAATCAATGAAAAAACCTGCATAAATAAATCGTTAGCAAGAGAATTTCTTATGGGTTCTCAAAAATAATATAAAAAAAAAAAAATAAATCAGCCAAATAGAAATTCGTGAGTCCTCTGGAAATGTTATTTTTGGCGACAACTTGTGGTTGGTTTTTATTGCAAAGTTGCTTAAAACTTTTAAGAGCTCGGGTTCTTCTATGATTTCTGTGTTTTTATTATATTTTTTTTATTAAAAAAAAAAATAGTTTCGAAAATTCATTATAATTTCTTTAGCTATTAATTGCAAAATTTTCGGATATTCGGATTTTCGGTATAGTATGCAAATTTCTGCAAAATAAATGTTAATTAATTTTTTTTAAATTATGAGATTTTTTTCAACCAAAAATAAAACTCCCTGAAATGAAAGAGAAAAATGACCATTTTGTTGTCACATTTCAGCACATTTTTTTTTGCTTTGTTTTATTAAAACATAAAATGACTTTTTATGATCACATTAAGAAATTAAAATTAAGTTGATTCTATTCAGTATATGCAAACCAAGAAATGGTTTTTCAAAACATTAATACGTATTGCTGGCTAAATTTAGAACAGGTGTTAATGAATTCATTCAAGAGAAGAGTAAACATTACCAAAATGAATAAAAATTTTTGTAATTAATTTTAGTTTCACACATTTGTATTTTTTTTTATCGAAACAATTTCGTGCAGACAAGGTCATCAGTGCAAAACAATGTCCCCTAGCTAAAGAACTTTGCTATTCTTTTTTGGCTTGCTTACGTAATATCAAGCACGGCAAAAATATTATAAAATGATCGTGAGTCCGATTAATGTAATACAAAATGATTATAGAAGAAAAAAGTTCGAATAAAAAAATTAGTTAATGAAAAAAAAAATATATATATATATATATATATATATATATATATATATATATATATATATATATATATATATATATATATATATATATATATATATATATATATATATATATAAAGTACTATAAAGTATATATAAAGTACTAGTTACTCCAATTCAAAAACCTTAAATTAATAATTATTCGAATAAAAAGTATTCGATTAAAAATTATTCGAACAAAAATTATTTGTTGAATATTTATTTGAATACAAATTGTTATTGAAAATTGTTGGCATAAAATTTATTCTGAAGTTCGAACTCTCTTTTTAGTTTTATACGACCCAAAATTTTTTTCAATTCAGGCTAAAAGTCAACAGAAATATTCAAATATGAACTTAATTATTTATTTTCCTTAAGAGCCAATTGAAGTGTATTAATTCAGGTCTAAAAATAGACACATTAAATTTTCCAAAATATCGGCGGCATATAGACAGCTGAAAAAGACAGAAAACACTTGAATGGTCTATTTTTGGACCTGAATTAGTCAACAGAAATAGTTTTGCTCACATCGTTTGCAGACGTTCGAAAATAAAAACACCTCAAATGTTAGAATCAGTTTGAAAAAAGTACGAACTTCTTGATTATTTTTTCTTTGAAACGATTTTGAGAGAATGTTAAAAATTTTGATTTTTAGCATTGATTAAATGAAACCCTTCTAAAAAAAAAGTTACATTAGAATTTATTCGATTTATTTGATATATTTATTTGAGCTTAATTAAGGTCTTTTTATTAGAGAATTTGAGTATTTGATTATTTTTATCAATATTTCGCTCTTCTTCGGATAGCTTCCTGAAAAATAATCAAATACTGAAATTCTCTAATAAAAAGACCTTAAGCTCAAATAAATATATAAAATACAAGAAAAAAGGGTAAAAATAACTAAATATTAAATTTAATATTTAGTCATTTTGACCCCTTTTTTCTTATATTTTATGTATTTATTTGAGCTCAAATTCCAAAAGACCTTGAGCTCAAATAAATATATAAAATATAAATATTAAATTTGTACAATTTAATTCACTTTCACGAAAATGGAAAACTTCACCATTGAGAAAAAGCGTTTCTAATTTGTGATTGTTTAGTTTGTTCGAATAATAATTTTAGGCCCAAAAATATAAGTTATTAACGTTTTCTGTCTTTTTCAGCTGTCGTCTATATGCCGCCGACATAAAATAATACATTTCAATTGGCTCTTATAACAAATAAATGCTTAAGTTCGAATAATATCAATACTTTTCAATTATTATTTTTGTATTAAGTTTATACGGCTCAAGTTCTTTCTATATTATGTTTGTGATATTAATATATTTTGTTATTAATTAAGTAAGTCAATACAAACATCAAAGACATTTAGCAAAGTCACAAAAATAATATAGAAAGAACTTCAGCCCGATAAACTAAATACAAAAATAATTATATAAGAAAAAGTAAAAAAATTTTTTTTTTTAAAAAACACCAAAACATTCCCGAAGAAGATGTCCATTGTGATATCGAAATATTGAATTTAATAAATACTTTTTAAAAAAAACAAGGGACCTAAGGCTTGAACAATTAAAATACTAAAAAGTTCAAATAATAAAAACTAACTTACTTTTTAATTAATTATATTTTCTTTACGATTACCGATTATTCATTTCTTCTTCTTGTTAGCTATTATACGAATACAAATTTTTGAGCAAAAATTATTCGATCAAAAAATTGTTGAATTAAAAAATTATTCGATTAATAAATTATTCGATTAAAATTAATCGATTAAATTTTACACATATAATATTTTTGATAAATAATATATCATAAATAATATATGCGATACTTTTTTTAAATTTTATTGTCTTTAAGTTAAAACTTGGAATTATTCGTTGTTCGAATGTTAAACTACGTTAAGTTTATGAAAATGTCAGCTCGCTTGTATAAAGCTAGATTGTATAAAGATTTCTAATACCAAGATTTGAGTTAGCTTGCACCCTTAGTTAAGAGAGCTTTTGGAAAAAATGCACCAGACAAAAAATTATGGCAATGGAAGGGGAATGAATGGCTTCTCATGAGGGGGCCGAAGTTGATGAAAATCGTTAAGATTGATAACTGGCCTCTGAGTAGCTCCTAAAGCGGTAATATGTACACTATTGCAGTACACTATTTTCTCAATATACCTATATATGAATATACCTATACTCTCGCTCTACCTGAAGCTTGGTTTTACTAGCTGAGCAAGGGAGAGGCCAATAATATCAGGCCATAGAGCGCCAGGTAGACATGCAGAGTCATTTTGCGCATAAATTAAACGAATATTATCGTCATTGCATTTGTAAGCACTCTGTCAGCTTCTCTGCGAATGCCTGGCTATTTTCTCTCTAGGACTAGATCTAATGAACATTTTTAAGGACTATTACAGCCGCCCAAAAATGGGGTCTTGCCAAAACGGAAAACTTTCGCTTTTCGCCTAGTGAGCTCTCTCACATTAAACAATCATACAACAGACGTTAAAATTAAACTCAAACAAAAAATGTGTATAATGCGCAACAAAAACGGACAAACGCCTTATGAAGATTTGAAATTCTTGGGCAAAATATTTGTCGCATTAGTATGCAAAGGTGTAGTTTTGTAGGTTAAAATACTTGTAAAATGAAATAATTAAAATGCCCAACTGTAAAATGTAATTTAAAAATAAACCACGCACATACACAGGCTCACCACTGTAAACATACCTACAAATAAGTTCATATATAAATTTGTACATACATATGTATTGGTTTGTTTGTTTTTATTCAACTTTTGTAAGAACTTTAAAAAATGTGTAAAAATAACTTTGTGGACTGGCTGCATTAGAGCATAATCAGTGGTGAAGTAAGTGCATGTAACATTAAAAATAATAAAAAAAAAGCCATAAAAATAAAAAATAAAACAAATGTCTAATTGTTTATTACGCACTGTACATATGTGCAGGCAAAAGAAAGACTAGAACAGTTTTGGTGTCTTTTTTTGTTTTTGTTTTTTTTTTTATTTTTATTTTGAAAAACAAGTACTTTAGAAAAATAATTCGAAAGTAATTTGTAGGCTAACGAGTGCCTCGCATCAGATCAAATCCATTATATACAAACAATTGCGTGCACAGTGGGTGACAAGAAGGTAATGACAGCTTGAATTTTCTAAAATAAGCGGACATTTAAGAATTTTGCTTTTGTTCTAGAGCATTAAAGCACCAGCAAGCAGCCGATAGCGACACATTAAAGCTTATGCAAAACAACTAATGGACAGACAGACATGTCGGGAGTGAAGCGGCAAAGGAAAGTGAAAGTGTTACGAGCGGCAGACGTGTTTAAGAAATTAAGATAGAAAAAAAAAGGAAAAGCAACAAGAAAATAAGTGAAATTCTGAGTGTAAATGAAGAAGTATAAATAAGACAATTTGACTTGTACCTAATGTATACAAAAAGCAAATTAATAAGAAAAATGAAACTGTGCCGCTAAAACATAGAATAGCAGCGTTGCCAGCATGGAGATTTCTTGTGTGTGATTTTAACACTTCAACTGAAAGGTTGCAGATTATATAGCATAAGGAATTAAGACAAATTTTAGTTTATACAAAACTATGTTTTTGAATATTTTTAAATTAATAAGCAAATTACTGATATTTTGTTTATCGACTGTTACGTCTGTGTTGCCAGGTTTTAAGGCAAATGGTATGAAGACAAATCTTAGAAATTTATTCAAATCTTTCACAACCGCTATGAAAGATGTGATGCCTTCTCCACAAAATTTACTTTAGGCAAATTGCTTAGAAGCTTCTTCAGGACCTACAGGCACCAACAATTTCTTCCTGAGTATTGGGACATCAAGATTGTGGAAGGCAAACTTGGTTTAACATAAGGCAAACTAGGTTTTGCTTCACAAAACTATTTTGATTTAACCAAATTTTCTATTAATCTGAAAACAATAATATTTACCATTAAAACAACTATAATTCCTGTTAATTTAATATGCCAATACAATTGCGTTATACTGAAGACATTTTGTGTGACATTTAGTTTTAGAATTGTCGATTTTACTTGGAATGGTCAACAATTTTAAAGAAAACAAGAACAGTAAAGTTGAAGACAGACTGTCTGGGGTGCATACCATAAACTCGCAGCTGATGAGCATCATAGTGGTTGTGGACCAGCCATGGTATGTCTTTAACTTTACTTTTCTGGTCTTTTTTAAAAATGTTGATCACTCCAATTTTATCCCAACAAAATCTTTCTCAATTTTGACGAAGTAAAATCAAATTCATGCCGGAAAAAATTATTAAAAATATAAAAAACTACGTGCTAAAATGTATTTCAACAATAAGTTATTTTTAAAGCATTTGTTTTGGAAGTTCCTCAATTCTAGGAAAATAAAATCGAACTAAAAGCCCCATAATAGACTTTACCATGAGGAACTAAAATCGAATTCAAGCCTGATACAATTATTGACAATTTTAAATCATACAGTTCGGCCATAAAGTCAAAATAAAGCCTTTGAAAAGGATTTATTTTCCTCTGACGGGTGTCGAACCGCAAACCACCTGTTGGTGGCTGGAGTAGCAGCATCACAATACCATTTCGAATGCAGTTAATTGTGTTTAGAAATCCATGGAAATTATTTGATTATTCCCTGGCCAAAAACATGTCATATTTCTTTTCATTCACTCACATAAAATTCGTTATTCTGTTGCACTGGACTTTCAGGCCAACTCGTAATCCCTGAAAAGTGTTGTTGTTAAGTGGGTATTCACACAAAAGTGTGTAGTGCACTCATGTACTATACAATTTTCTAGTTGTACATTTCTTTTCTTATTTTTTTTTTCAATTTTGTGACAAGTTTTTTTTCGGCGAATTTCTTTTTATAGAGATTGGCAAAAACTCAAGTAAACCATAAAATAAAATAAAAATATAAAAAAATAACAGAAAAAAGAAAACACTTAAATTCAATTCAATTTTAATGCCGTCGTTTTTCATCAATGATCATAATTTCTGGTTTGCAGTACGAATGTACAAAAGCGCTCGTACAAATACTTATTTTATATGCATAATTTTTGATGTAAATCATGTGTGTTTATGGTTTTTATTTCTTTTTTTCTTTGCACTTTTTTTCTTTTCAATTATTTTTAGTTACATATTTTATATTTAATTGCTCATCTATGAAAAATGTTTGTCATTTTGCCACTTGTTAGACACGACAACAAAATTTAATTAAAATTCTTCTTCCTCTATGCTTTTTTTTTGTTTGCTCATTTTTGCGTTGTTGTTGTTGTTGCAAAGTTACATAATTATTTATTGTAATGTGGATTATTTCGAGTGTATTTTGGCGCAGGTAAATTAGGCATACATGATGTTTTAATGTTAATTTTGTTTTATTTTTTTTTTTTTTTTAGATCATTTCCTCTTTTTTTCTTTGAGCGAAAAAAAAAACAAGCGAAATATCAGCGAATATATTAAACAATAAAAATAAACAAAAATTGAGAGCGGACAAAGGCTACTCCTGGTATGGGGTACCCTTTAGTTTGTCAGATTTTTATTTTTTTTAGTGTTTGCTGTTGTAGAGATCAGGCAGCTTCACACATCGCGTAAATTTGAAGCGTCTATCTCTCACGGTTCAAAAGTTATACCTGATTTTCAAACTAAAGGGTGTCCCCGTGAATGAACACCAATTAAATTTTATCTTTTTTCTATTATTTGTATTTATGGCTGTAGAGGCCTGCAAACTACATATACTGTAAACATTTTAAAATTCTACCTTTTGCGGTTCAAAAACTAATGTCAATTTTTAAATTAAAGGTTGTCCCCGTACAGAGGGCAACATTTAAACTTTTATTTGTTGCTATTTTTGGTATTAATGGCGGTAGAGGCCTACTAACTGCGTATACTGTACAAAATTTCAAGTCTCTATCTGCTACGGCTCAAAAGTTACAGCTAATTTTAGTTAATATGCAAAGTTTCTCACATGGGAGCTCCCTTTAGCTCTTAAGTTGTTGTTGTTTTGTGTGATTATAGCTATAGGGATTATGTAACCTTATATCCTGTGAAAGTTTCAGCTTTCTAGCTCTAATAGTTGATAAGGTACAGCTAATTTTAACTCATTTTCTTTGTTTCTTGTACGGGAGCACCCTTTAGCTCTGAACTTTTTGTTGCTTTGGGTATTTGTTGCTGTAAAGCCTATAAAACCACGTATCCTGCAAAAAATTTAAGCTCTCTAGCTCTCATGGTTGAATTATTACAGCTAATTTTACTTAACTTTCACAGTTTCTTGTACGGGAACACCCTGTAGTTTTCAATTTTTTGTTGCTTTTGTTGTTTGTTATTACAGAACTTATTTAAACGCATAGTCTGTGCAAATCTTAAGGCTTATGACTCTTATGGCTCAGAAGTTACCGGTAGTTTTAGCTAAATTTTCAAAGTTTCTTGCATGGGAGCACCCTTTAGTTCTCAAGATTTTGTTGTTTTGAATATTTTTTGCTGTAAAGCCTATGCTACCACACATCCTTAACATTTTAGCTCTTCTGGTTCTAAGGTTACAGCTAATTTTAGCTAATTTTCACCTTTCTTTTGTACGGGAGCACCCTTTAGTTCTTAAGTTTTCCCTGTTTTTGGTATTTGCTGTGATAGAACCTATGCAATTACATATTCTGTGTAAATTTCAGCTTTCTAGCTCTTATGGTATAAAAGTTACAGCTAATTTTCTTAATTTCTGGCATAGGAGCACCCTTTAGTTTTAATTTTAATTTTTTTGTTTTTTTTTGTTTTGAGCACTTGCTACTGTAGAGCCTATGTAACCCCATACCCAGTGAAAGTTTCAGCTTTCTAGCTCTTATAACGCAAACGTTACAGCTTATTTGAGCTAATTTTCACAGTTTCTTGTATGGGGACCCCCTTTAGTTTTTTGTTGTTTTAAGTGTTTGCTGTTGTAGCAGCCGGTTAGTTGTATGAGCTGGAAAAATTTCAGCTCTCTAGCTCTTACTGTTTTGGGAGAATGGGGCCTGTGACGGACGGACTTAGAAGTCTCAGTAACAGGGTTCCCTTTTCCCGAACCATAAAGAGATCAATACATGGATTTTAAACAGCCTGCAATGAAGAGCTCAATTAAGATCAAAATGCAATATGTTATGACCTGGGTCCGATCATGCATTCTAATAGAGAACACCATAAAAATATAACAACTTACGCAGGGGTTTTAAAAGATGATATTGGAATTTCTTTTGTGGTGGACTTAAAGCTTAACCTTTTTTTTTGCTGGTTGTTGGCGCATTTCGGTACAAGAAACTCAGGTTTAGGTTGAACTAATAAACTTTGTGGGAATTTTTAAAGCAAAATATTTTTGTGGAGCTTCTGCTTGAAATATTAAATTATCAGACATCTGGAGCAACTGGCACTAGAACGGAGCAAATTTTAGACTCTTCCAAAATGAAAATCCATTGGAATCCTTTAGACGGCATACATACACGAATCGGTTTTTTTTAAGATCCATTATAAGACAATTATTAGCTTTTGCTGTTGTACCGTGTAATTGTAGCAGTTTGTAAAACTTTTGGAAAAATTTAATTGGAGTGAAAACCAGACAAAAAAAATTCACAACATTTTGATTTATAAGAAATTAAGCAAATAAGTAGCCATGTACACATGTTGTAGTTGTGGATGGATGATCATACGTGCTCGAAGCGCACACATGTTGTTTCATCATCTTTTTGTTTTCATTAGTTTGTTTGCTTTTAATTAAATTGTCCACAGAGTTTTTGATTGAAATGGTTTTTAAATGAATAAAAATAATTCTTTTATTGAAAAAGGCTTTATTTTGACGCCTAATAATTAATTAATTGTCTCAGCATCATCACACTTGTTTTACAACACATTTTTCCAGAGACATGTTTGTGGCTTTGATATTTTTTTGAAATTTATGAATGGGGAGGCGTTGAGGAAACGAATTGATTAGATGCTGTTCATGCCGTTTTTGCTTCATTAGTGATAGTGATTTTAAAAACAGTTTTGTTTTCAGAATTTCAGCAATTGTATGAAATGAATAAATTAAAGATGTTTTACTAATTACAGTTTTTCGCTTGCCATACGAAACCCAAATGGAAAATAAATGAATTCTTTTTTTGAAAAATATAATTTTTTTTTTTTATAATTAAGATTTATGGTTAATATTGAAAACTAAACTTTTGCAAATCGAATTCGAATTTGAAGGAACAAGCAGGCCCGTAGCAACCCAGGGGCTAGGGGTATTTCCTTATCCTACGCGTTTTTCTAAAAAATAAAATTGAATAAAAACGTTGAATAGGTTAAAAATTGCAAAAATTTATTTGCCCCCCCCCCCCCCCCCCCACACGAAGTTGGGTTGGTACGGGCCGGGGAACAAGAAAAGTAAAATGTACATAAACAGCCATCACAGAACTATCGAATTGATTTGCCCGACTTTGAGCTGCAGTATCCAGCGATTTTCAAACATTAATTCAACTTTATGAGCAATTTTTATGACTTAAAATTGTTAATTACATTATGGAGGAGCTCTCATAATAAACGCTGGTTGGTATTCATGAAAAATAAAACGTTGTTGATGTATTCCACATATTTTTCATATAAAATGGTTTCTGAAATGTTTGTATTTCAATTTTTAATAATTTGGATCAGGCTTGGATTCGAATTTTCTTTCACAAAATTGAGAAAGATTTTTTTTTTTTTAGATAAAATTGGGGTGTTCAACATTTTTAAAAAAGACAAGAAAAGTAAAGTTGAAGATATACTGGCTGGGGTACATATCAATCTGTTCTTAGGTAGTTGTTCAAACGGTATCGATTATTCGACTCCGATATTTTTTGTCAGCAGTCAATACATAGAACAAAAAATTCTAATATTTTATGATTTTTTTTTTTGACTTGTGAAAGTTTGACACGTCAATGGGCAAAACTTTCTATTTTATGTGGCAGCACCGTGTAATTAATTGAAGCGCCTTTTGGGCAACTGGTTTATCTTTTTTGAAAGCGAATCTCTATTTTTAATGTTTTACAACTCAAAATCCGAAGTTACAATATAATTTGTTTAGTTTTTAATTTACAGTAATAAATACTGAAATCATGTTTTGACATCGACTCTAATAACAAAGTCACCACTAAGCGTTTGTACTCGTAATGAAAATATCATCACAGTGTGTGGCTTAAACGAATTTGATTAATTTCATAATAATTTAACAAAGAAAACTCTGCGTGCAGGGTCGGTTTTTATAAATGTGTTTGTGAAAGACCAATTTTCATGTGTAATTTAGTTGGAGTCAAAACATAACAAGTTTGTAACAGCTGATTTCAATACGGTTTCAATATATTTCGTTTTATGGCCAATAAATTATGTGCACAAAATTTTAAATTCAAAAAAAATTATGTATGGCTGCTTTTTTCAAAATGGAATACTTAAATTTCACAGATAATGTAAAAAACCACAAACGTTTCTGCCAACATTTATCAAATTTGAAAACTACTAAATGTAATTAAAAACAAACATTAACAAGCAGATAATGGAACGATAAAAAAAAACGCCCAAAAATTTGCCACATGTTTTAAATTTAAAAATTTTTATTTTTTTTTTTACTACAAATACAAAGAATTTTCAAACCCACTTCGTGCACTATTTTAATTTTTAGACAACAATTCTGTTGCGTTCTTAATTTTTTGAATTTGTGAATGTGTTTCACACATTTCTGAGAGTCATTTGGAATTTGAAAATCATTCGAAAAGTGTAAATTTGTTTCCATAACTTATATTAACATCAGCCTTGAGCATTTTGGCAGTATAGAAATACATACACACATACATAAGTACAGACATACATATGTATAAAGAAGGCTGTTTAAATATGAAAATTTCATAATATTTTCAATTCAATCGCATAACCTTGATCTTAAGAGACACAAAAAAAAAACTATAAAATTTTAACAATCGGCATATCAATCGAACCAAATTTTTCTGCATGATTCATTTGGCCGGCAGAAATTAACATATTCTAATTAATCCTTTCAAAGCTCAGGCATATTTATTATCAAGTCGGGCAAATTTTGAGTTTCTTTTGTTCAAAAGTAGATTTTAAAAAATTTGTCAATGAATTTTACTGGATCTAAACTGCCGGTTTTTTGCAAAACACACACAAATTATTTTTTATTACCTTACAACTGACATTTCCTAAATAAAGTTTAGTTGGGTAAAAAAAGGCTATCGAGGCCTAACTGCGAAAAGCATGTTACCAACAACATGGAGATTTTCTAGAAACAGTTTTTTCACTTATTTTTTATTCGTTTCCACTTGAAATATTTCTGATAAAACAGAATTAAGTTAACGCATCATGTTGAGCCCTAACGGCGAAAAAAACTGAAACGACAACAGAGCAAATTTTGTTGGAGCAGTTTGTTTTATTTACATTTGATGACTTTGCCCTTAATATTTTCTAAGCACAGTTCAGCTGGTTTACAACAGAGCTTCGAGGCCTAACTGCGAAAAAATTGTAACCAACAAAATGTGTTTTTTGCAGCAAACATTTTTGTATAGTTTTTTATTCGTTTCTATTTGAAATTTTGGATTTAGAGCTGAACTAAGTTACCTCATCACATTAAGCCCTAACCGCAAGAAATACCTAACCAACTTTGTTTTTTGTTGGGTAGGTATTTCTTGCGGTTAGGGTTAACGGCTTAACAACAAAATTTTAACATAGATAAAAAAAAAAGTATTAGAAAATGTATGCAAATAAACTCATCTAATAAAGCCCTAACCCTAACCGCAAGAAATACCTACCCAACAAAAAATAAAGTTGGTTAGGTATTTCTTGCGGTTAGGGTTAGGGCTTTATTAGATGAGTTTATTTGCATAAAATTTCTAATATTTTTTTTTTAATTTTTCTTAAAATTTTGTTATAAAGCCCTAATCGCAAAAAATGTTAAATGACAAAATGGAAATTTTACTACAGCCGTTTTTTTACTTATTTAGTTTTTACGCTCTTGCAATGTAACTGTTATAGGCAAATATTAGTTGAGTAGCAACAGCAAATCGAGCCCTAACCAAGAAAAAGCATAAACAAGAAAATTGGAGTTCTACAAGAGTGGTTTATTTTATCTATTTCGTTGTGCATTTGCAATTTATGCCTCCTTAGCAGAATTAAATTGAATTGCAATAAGTCATGGAGCCTAAACAGCAAAAAGCATGTAAACGACTTACAAATAAAATTTTTACAAGAAAATTATGTTTACTTATGTTGTCTGCTCTATTGAAATTTACATTTTTCTCTCAAAATTAAACAAAGTTATCACGTTTTATAGAGCCCTGCCCGCGAAAACAGCTTAAGCGGCCTTAAGTAATTTTAGTAAAACCTGTACATTTGTCTGGCCCTTGAATCTTATGTTTTTATAAAAGAAAACTAATTGTTACCACTTACATATTATTGAGTCTTGGCTGCGAAAATATCGTAAACGACAAAATTTAAATTTCACAGGAATATTTTTTACTTATATTATTACTCCTATACACTTTGTGTCTTCTAAATAAAGCTAAATCGAATTAGGACATTAAATCGAGCCCTAACCACGAAAAGCATGCAACCGTCAAAGTAAAAATTTCGCTGCCGCATATTTTTTCCTCTTATATTATTCTATTTTTCGATGTTTTTGAGGAAGCCCAAATTTAGTATAAGACTGGGATTGGAGCATTTGGAGTTAAGAATTGAATTTTCACAAAAATTTCAGAAACATCAGAAATGAGTAAGGGAAAAACAAACCAGCTTTTTTAAACCCAGTATGAAACAGAACTCGAAGAAGTTCACACATCCATGGAAATGCACATGTGTACAACTCAGACAATCAAATTTCTCTATGTGTGGCCAAGTTAAGAAAACGAAAACTAAATAGGAAAAAAAACACCTTAAAACTCTCTGCCAAAAATTCTCGAATCTGACACAGCCGATAACGATTCCTGTATTTCATAACTTAATGAAATTTTATATTAATAGACAGGTATAACAACACTTTACCCCCATTGTTTTTGTTTGTACGTTCAAGAAGACTCACACAATCTTAATGTGGTTACTGCTAGTCTTATTGCAATGCCAAAAAAAAATAATAGTTTAATACTTTGATACAGCTTCAAGTATTAAATAACTTAATAGCATTACTATACAATATATATGTACATAACAAATTTTATCTTTTCAAAGAAACTGTTTAATATGGGTTACTAATTTAAATTATCAATTATCAGTTTAATAACCACGCACAAAAATCTAATTATTTTAAATGGGGAATTTGCTTGGCAAATCCTTTCAAGACTTGTTAAGCAACAAGCTTACAAGCAGTAAGTGCAAATGGAAAAAAAATCAAACAAATTAATTTGCTAAATAATGCTAAACTAATCACAAAAAAGCACAAACAAAGCAGGTTGTCTGAAGGAGAGAAATTCAACATAATTGATTTTATCAAATGCAAATTTAAATGAATGAAATAAAAAATGACAAAAACAAAAAAAAAGACAAAAAACAAAAATAGATCAAGCAAGCGTGATTTATATTCGAAATACATAAATCGAGTCAGGTGGAATTAATTTAGAAAAAAAAGACTCCACAAGCAACGAAACACCAAACTCCACAAGCAACAACTTAAAGTAAAATAGAAAAAAAAATAGTAGTAACAATTTTTTGTTTGTTTATTTTAAATTAATTCTCTTGAAATGAAATACCAGTCAGTATCAAATTAAAGTCAGCATGATCAATGAGTATAAATAAATTCACCACAAAATATTGAACTCATATACGTACACAAACCGCATCTACTCGCAACACATACTCATACACGCACGCACATTATGGTTTAAGCGGCAAATTATACTTTTTTGTGTTTGGCTCTGGGCTGTATGCGTAAAGAGACCGCCAGAGCCAAAGACCAGACAAACGGATTTTGTTTTAACCTTTGGCAACAAACACCAACAATGTTGTTGCTACCACAATGCTAAAATATTGTTTAAATAATTCGTCATAGTTTAGTCTAAGCGATTGTTTTTAAGTTTCAGGTTTGTGGTTATTTTTTTTTTTTTTTTGTTTTGGATAAAACAGAAAAAAGAAATATTATTAATTGTAAATCAGGTCTTTGAAAGAATCAAAAAATATGAGAGGGGCAGGAATGAGATTAAAGCAAAGTTCTAACTGCGCTAACGTTTCCATCTCTGGCTGCTAGGCGAATTTGCAAGCGTGAGAAAACTGCTTGAGCTCATCATAGCCATAAGAATATTGCTAGTTTAATCAATTATAGTCATGCTGTGACCCCACGGGCTGCACAATATGATCAAGTTCGAGATCTGGTCACCGGTTGAACTAAAAATTTAAAAAACAAAAAAAATTATTTCATTCAGCGAACTGGCTAATAAATGCATTCGTATGGCTTGATTTAGATATCTGGGGCCAAAAGTTGATATAAAACAATATGTTAAATTCATAATGGTAAATTCATAATGTATGTGGCTGGCAACATGTGTCCCAACATCAAAATGTTGCTGGTCAGTAGTTTCTATTTCTCACTGAGTTTATTAAAATATTTTAACACAAAAAATTAAATAGAATGGAAAAAGCAAACAATTTAAATAGAATGAAAAAATTTAGGTCCAAAAATGAACCTTTTTAAAAAAATATATGCTGTCTTTTTCAGCTATCTATGTATATGCCGACGACATTACGATATATAGACAGCTGAAAAAGGCAGCAAATATCTGTTAAAAAGGTTCATTTTGGACCTAAATTAATACATTTCAATGGGCTCTTAAAGCAAATAAATAATTAAGTTCACAAAATGAAAAAGAAAATAATTTAATTGAATTCAATTTAATTAAAACTAAAAAATAATAATAATAATAGACAAGGAAACTGCTGGGAGCCCTAAAAGAATGCAAAATATTAAAAAGAAAATTTTGTTGCCTTCATTTAAAAATGTTGACAGAAAAATAATATTTCAAAGTTTAAAAATAAATTTACTCCTTTTATTGCCTTAAAAAAGCATTGCCAACTTAATGCTTTTCGTGCTCTTTTTTGTAATTTTTAAAATTATTGCACTGTATTTTTTTAATGATGAAAAAAATTTTAGCCACAGAAATGTTGCCTGAGAAACTTGTTCGTTTGAAGACACACGTTGGCAGATACATGTACCTAGAAGTAGCCTACAGTTCCAGTTTTATACTATTTTCTACTTATTTTGCAAGGTTATATGGAATTTTGTCAACTTTTATTCTTAAAACATTGAACTCTATTCAAAGTTGCAGAACAATGCCCTGCAACATTTATATGTTTCAAAAGGTTGGTACTGTGAAAAATGTCGAGCAACATTTATGCTTTATACATTCCTCAAGATACTCATTTTAAAACGAGTTTTTGTTTTGGGAACGTGCTGCATTTGAACTCTATTCAAAGTTGCAGAACAATGCCCTGCAACATTTATATGTTTCAAAAGGTTGGTACTGTGAAAAATGTTGAGCAACATTTATGCTTTATACATTCCTCAAGATGCTCATTTTAAAACGAGTTTTTGTTTTGGGAACGTGCTGCATTTCGCCGGTTTCTGTGATAAAGGGTGGTTAAATTTGAAGTGCCGGTGGTGATTTTTTATCATTTCTTTTTATTATGATAATATACAATACAGGATACAATTATGTATGGAACAGAATGTCGTCCAAATGTCAAACGCAATGCAGGGCCAAACGCTGGTCCAAATTTTCGCTCAAGCTGAGGCACAATTCAGGTGCCGAATTATCTTATCCTTTAACTCTTGAATTGTTATTGGCTGGTCGACGTGCAACTTGTGATAACACTGTTGCCAATGCTGGCCATCATTCTGACCATTGACGATGCTTGGAATAGTCAGGAGGCTTTAGTTGTTGAGTCACTTGCTCCTTGTAAGCGTGCAAGTCTTTATGCATATTATTTGTCCGAGAACAGCAGCAAGATTAGACTAGTATTTCCACATCTTCTACAGACCCGGTTTGCTAAAATTTTTCCATGATTTTTCCAATTTTACGGACATTTGGACGATTAAATTGACTGAAAAAATCTCGAGGCGCACGATATGCAAAACAAAATTGGAATTAAGACCTTTTTTTGTGTTAGAAATCAAAACAGCATTTATGTTTTATGTGTTTTAGAGCTAAATGGATACAGATCTAGGCTGGCGCCCTCGACATTACAGCATATATAGACAGCTGGAAGACATCCAAAAATATAATTTAATATTTTTCATTTTTTATTAGTCCATTAATTCTAATGGCAAGTTATAAACTTATTTGTATAAAATACATATACTTTTAATGGTGTATGAACGATTAGGTAGGCGTATATTATTAATTAATAAAAGCCTATAAAATGTTTATAACCTCAATGACACTGAAATGATTTTGAATGAAGTTCAGCAGCTCCCCTCCAACTTTGAATTTATTATCATAAATTCTATCATCATAAATTTAAATGAATGTTTTTTTTTGTTTCATATTTTTGAAGAAACAAAAGCTTATTTCATTTTACTTGCCAGTAGGTATTTTATCTTACGGGCCAACCTGACAAAAATTTTTATTACTTTAATCCTCTGCCTGCAAAAGGCCAACTTTAAATACATGAAATCAAAATGGAAGAAAAAACTGAACCAATTTTTATTTCATGATTATGAGTTTTGTGTTGTGCTGCTTTTTTTCTGTTAAATTTCTGTTGGATTTGCTAAAACTTCTTAAAACAGCTAAAAGCAACAACAATAAGAAGAAAAAAAAGAATTTACATTTTATTTATAACAAATTTTTTTTCTCCCAACCAGACTGATAGTTCAACTAAATAACAAAAAAAAAAAGAAAAAAAAATAAGAAACAAAAATTTTAGCTAAAAAAAAAATTGGGTTAAACGGGTTTTCTTAACTAGATAAAAAGAAAAAAAAAAAATAACATGCCAACATATAGAAACACTTGTTACAATTCTACACACTATTTGTTTAACTAAAAATAAAAAAATAAATTAAATAAAAAAAATAAAAACGATTGATAACAAGTTAAATTATGTTTAAACGTACAGATGAGTGTCTTTCAAGAGTGTTAAACAGAACGAAAGATGAATTTGAATTTGGGTTCACAAGCTGATTGTGGAAAGTATGACTCTATATTTCTTGCACGATTATGAAAGGTATGTACATACATATCAAGCCCCAAACACAGCGAAAAATGACATAAACGACAAAAAGCTAATTTTTCTTCAAGCGATTGTGGCTTAATTTTTTCTTAGATTGATGAAACTAAATGAACATGCAATAAGTTTTATGAAAATCTTAACAAGAATTTCCAAGTCCCCACATTGATGACAAAGTGTCCAAAAATGATTGTTATTTCAATTTCAATTTTTATTGATAATAAAATCAAAATACAAAAACGAAATAAAAAAGAAATCTGATACAGATACAAAAGTCGCTGTTGCTTAAAAAATAATATACAATTGGTCATGATGACCTGCGTGCGAAGCAATTTGAGTTCTGATGATCGTGGTGGTGGAAGTGAAACAGGCATGGCGCATTCACAGCCAATAAGTCTTCAACTTTCATGGTTTTGCCTTCTTTGAAAAAACTTCTCAGCACTACAAATTTATTACCATAAACTTGTCTTAATTCTCAGGAATTAAAATCGGACTACAGCCTGACAAAATTATTAACAATTGTCAACCAAATAAACTTTGCTCACTACAACCAACGTTGCTCATCATATAAGGCTCTTAAACCCGATTTTTGACTTGGTACTTAAATACAAAATTAGTAAATTTTCCTTAAAATTTAAGTTGGATTTAAAATAGCTTTCTGTTTTACAGTGTAAAATTATTTTTGGTAATTAATTGTGTAATAAAAGTACGGCAGCACAATGTAAGTGTCAAAAAATTATCCAAAACTCAATAAAAAACAGCTGTTTAAACAAATTTGCAAGCAAGTGATATTGTGAAAAGTTTAGAAAATAATAAATTGTTTTGTAAAAATTATTAAAATGAGTAGCAAAAGTGATAAAAGGACTGCCAATTTCACTGCCACACAAGTTGATTGATTACCTTCTGGAAATAATAAAAAATTAAATTATGAAACAAACAAAAAAACATGTGCAATTTTCTTAATTTGCAGAACAAAACCAAACTGTCAACATCATATGGCAGTACGAAAAACTTAAATCGATTTTAAATGGGTAACGGCAGGCCGTTTAAGTTTGATTTAAATAGCAACTGTTTGATTCAATTTTGTATTTAAATGAAATTTAAATTGAAATGGCATTTAAAATCCAAGTCAAAAATTGGGGGTTAGACTTTCTACTTTCTACTTTGGCATGACACTTAGATTTTTATCACGAAATATTTCTGCATGACTTTTAATAAAAGCCTAAAAATTCCAAAAGTACACATTTAATGTTCAATTATTTGTACACACAAATAATACATACATACATATTATTGGTTATCAGATGCGTATATTAGTTTTGATTTACTGTGTCTGAAGGTGCTTACAATCAGTAACCATAAAACTGAAACAATCATGCAGAAAATATCTCAAAAATTTTCAAAATTGCTCAAAACAGTAGCGTGATTCAGTATTAAGAGCAAATGTCTTGCAAATTTGCAAAAGCAAAGAGTCGTGAGCTTGCAGCAGCTGACTATAGCGATATGACAATATCACTATTGCTAATTACACTTTTTACTTCCTCAGAACTGAGTAAGTTGCTTTTTTTTTGTTTTTGTACTAAAATTGTAGTGATCAACATTTTTAAGGAAGACAAGCAAAGTAAAGTTGAATACCATGACTGTTCCACGTCTGTTCCACCACGACGCTCGTCAACACCCATACAGAATGATTATGCTTTATAAAAATTTTCATTGCAAAAAAAAAATTTTAAAATTCCGTTCTTATGGAATAAAATACTACTATCCAAAAGATTTTTTTTTTATTTTTAAATATGAACTTAATTATTTATTTGCTTTAGGAGCCAATTGAAATTAATTGAAATTAATTCAGGTCCAATTTTTTGAAAAGGTTGATTATTTTTTTTAATTATAATTTAAAATACTAGAGAGCTCGTTTCTGGGACTTTGTATTGATGTAATTTTTATAGATACTAGTGTTTGATATAGTATGTAGTGAGATGTTAAATACTGTAAATTAATAAACTTAACGAAAAAAAAAAATGTGTATGGCCTTGATGCGAAGAAGCAATTGGGGTGCCTGCCGATGAGCATCGTGGTGGACGTGAAAAAGCCACGGAGCGCGTGTAATGGTTCCTCCTGCATCACTCGTTGAGATTCGGTGACCACCAAGCGATAGTTTTGCTTGTTCACTTACGCGCCGAGGTGGAAATGAGACTCATCGCTCGCTATGATTTTGGTTGAAAAATCGTTCACTTCGCCGTAGTTTTTGGGGAGTGTATCGTTCCATGACTTGTTCACTTGTACTCTACAGCTGTCTAATTCTTAACTATAAAAAAACAGATTTGACATTAGCCGCCATTGAAAAAATAAAAGCAACTTCCTATGGGGTGGATTCTTTTGGCCCACCCAGTATGTATGTAGAGTTTATGGTTTCGGATACTAAAATTGAATGACATCGCAAACGGAATGACAAACTTAATATACCCTTAACACTTGTTGTGAAGGGTATAATAACCAGCAATTAAATTAAATATAAAAACAAATAAAAACCAGCGAAAAAAAAATTGCTTAAAATTGATTTTTCCTTAATTACATATTGAACGCTTTATTTTTCTTGCAAATTACATTCAATGAGCAACCGTCGTTGTTGGTTATGATTTGTATTTTTGAAAGCATGAAAAATAAAATTATGAGTAAAATGTAAAGCAATGATCGCACGATTAACTTGTTTTCTGTGTTGCAAATTGCTTTCAAAATCTCTAATTATATTCCCAAAAATAAAAGAACACTTAATGAAGGTTTAAAAAGTTTTTCAAGGTTTTTCAAATCTACTGACTCTTTTGAATTCACTAATTGGCAGCAGTACATAGACAGGCCGCTGCAAAGCGGAACAGACAACAATTGAAGAGGAATTTTAGATCTGAAGAGTCTGCCAGAATCACTGCTTATCAACTTTAGATTTTTCCACGATTTTATCTTTTGAGTTGCCAAAGCCGATAGAAAACGACAACAAAACTTGTGACGTCTCGAGAGAAAATTTTGAAGCGAATTGAATTGCGACCACCTGTAGTTAATTCGCCTTCCCTTTTTCTGAAGTCCACAATACGGTCGGACTTCACTCTGCCGGGATCTAGTAGTCTTTTTGTGGGCCATTGCCGCAGAATGCCGTTCATTATTATTTGTATTTTTTCTTTGTTTTTCTTAGCAAAACGTTTTATCAAAAGAAATATTTTAGCGTTAACAAAAAAGCATGAACCCAGGGGAATATTGTTGGGTCACATTTTGAAATTTTCCAAGGGCAACGCTGCCTATCAGCTGTTACTTGACGTGGCAAAACTTGTTTACTGATGCCACTCAATGTCACTGACAGCAGAGTTTGTCAACTCTGCAAATAGTTGCCAGGCCAACTGCTCCAAAGAATGATTGCCACTTATGCTTTCTTTTATTATTTAATAACTGCTTATGATTGGCCCCCTCCTGCCCTCGCTTTCATCCTCCAATAACAACTTGCTTTACTGCCAGAAGTTGGCCTCATGAACGATGTGGTATGTTGTCTTTGAGCAGACCTGACATTTGTGGTTTCGTTCGGTAAAAATTCTTTGTCGTTTGTATTCCAGTAAACATGAGTTAATTTGATAATTTACGGTTATCAAAATTGAATGTTTAAAATATTGATATTTTTCCCTGTTTTTGGTTCATTTGTTGAATGTGTTTTTCTTGATTGGTTTCATTTTGGGTCTCTGCGGTAGAAAACTGGTTGCTTGTGCGCCCTAAAATTAACATTGCGGTAGGTTTACTGATGTTGTTGGTGGCGGTTTTTTTTTTTTTTTTTTTTTTGTTTTGCCTTCAGTCGGCGTGATCACCATCAAAATGTCTTGATCAAAAATCAGTTGTGAAATGTTTACAACTGCTTAAACAAATTTCACAAAAAAAAACAACAACAAAAAATTAGGGGGTTATTAAAGTTATTATTATGGGTTGGCTACTATGTACTTGTAATCAAGGGGACCAAAAAAAAAAATTAGGAAAGAAAAAAGATAACACTAAAAGGGGCAAAAAATCAGCGATAACTTAAAAGCAAAAAAAAAGGCAAATCATGGTGATTTGTTTGCTCTTTGATTTTGTCTTTGAATTCTCAGTTAAATATTCCAGCAGAAGCTAAAACTTGGGCCACAACTTTGTAATTCACAACGTCATGGCAGAATTTGCGTTAAGAGCGGTAACAAATGGAAAATTATTAAAAAAAAAAATAATACTTAAAACAGAAAGTTTTCACGTCTACACCAGCCAAAATATTGTTAAAATGAAAAAATAAAAATTACGAATTTGAATTAGAATTAGAATTTTTCCGTAATACGTAGTAGAGTGAGATTTTGGCCACTACAACAAATTTTTAAAAATCGATTATACAATAAAAACTACCAACAGCTCGACAAGTATAATAGTACAGCTACTTCCGCTTAATTGAGTTTCCCGCTTTATTGCACTAAAAATCATGGCCCCAAATCATTCAGTATACCTGTCTATGTTAAAATACCCGTTTAATTGAGTTCCGTTTAATTGCGTCGCCCGCTTAATTGTTTCGCAAAATTAAGACCGCATTGCGAAAAACAAGAGCAAATGTTTCGCTTAATTAATTCCGTCTACTTAATTTCTTTTTTTTTTTTTTTTGCTCCACAAACATAAAACAAATTATTTTGCAGCAAAAACAGAACATGGTTCTGTTCCTTTATAAACATTAAAAGATGAAGGTACCTGATTTTTATTTTTTTTAATTAAACTCAAATAATAATAAAGAAATGAGTTTTATTCTCCATCTACGCATGCTTTGTTTCGCTTTATTGCACATATTGCTCAATTAAGCGATTTTCGTTTAATTGCATCGGCGATTAAATTAACCGAGTATCGGCATATTGAGTTCCCGTTTAATTGCGTCAAAAGTCGTGCATTTTTAGAAAACTTAATTAAGCGGAAATAACTGTATTATAAAAATAAAAGAAACAATTTTTTCACATAGAGCCTTACGTTTGCTTTAACAAAATGTTGTCTGGTGTAGATGTTAAGTAAACGCAAGAGATGTTTAAACACACAGAAACAACTTTTTGTATAAAATCAACCTCAAAACACTTGATTAACAGTCATGCTAAATTTGTGAGAAAATAATGTTCTAATTGAAAACCAACTCTATATAAATCGCTTGTTGTTCCAATCATTGCAACTGTTGCGTTGACTGAGTGTTTGGCTCAGTCATCCAGTTGCCAGGTTGCGGTTTGAGTCCCATCAGAGGAAGTATAAAAATAAAATAAACAAAATATAAAAGGGAATTAGCCATTAATTTGGCGTACCCTTTAATTCCAAAACACTACAGTGCATATCTAGGGGTCATACCTTGAGCACTGGTCCCAGTCAAAAAAAAAAAAAAAAAATGATTTATAAGAGCAGATTGAAATCTAGATTAATAGATATATATTAATTAATTAAATATTTATATATTAATAGATATCTATTAATCCCATCTACTATAGTACTCAAAAACTTTTTTTGCACGCTACAGTATCAATTTTAGATCCGCGAAACGACGTAAGCGAGTGATAAATTGCCTAGTTTATTCAATATAAATGTGTAAAAATGTAAAAATTTTAATAAAACTGCCATTATTTATAATGTTTTATGTTTCGGATCAAAAAAAAAAACCTGTTAAAGCTGTTATAATACCGCAAACATAATTAATTTAAATGTTGGCTCATAAAGGGTTAACAGTGTAACAAAACTGCAGTTAAACTTTTTTTTTCTCTTCAATTTTTTCCACACACTCATTTTTTATTCAATAAAACAATAAACAAATCAAATTTCCCTTACAAACTTCAAACAAATTTAGCTTTTGGTCGTGTTGTGACTCTATTTTTTGTATTTTTTGTGTAGTGGTCATAAAGTATGTGTCAAAAGTGACATTTTGAATACACGTTTGTGAAATAAACTCGTTTTTGTAGATAAAATCGTTAAACAATCGCATATAATTTGTTTTATTTTTCTTCTCTCTAATACCTATTGCAATAGCTGACAACATTAATGGCAAAGACAATGCTTAATTTATTTAAATTAGCAAAAAAATAAAAAAAGCTCTTCTCAGATCTCTTAAGTCCAGTGTTGATATTAAAATGAGTTGTAGTTAAAAAGATAAAATTGACAAGTTGTTTAGAAATGTAGTTAACAGAAATAAAATAAATACTTTGAGGTGGTGGCAGGCGCAATTTATGGGTTTCCATATCAAATGAAACACACACAGATGCACACAGAGGTGTGTGTGTGTGTGGCAGAGGAAAAGTTCAAAGAAAATTATAATTTTATGAAGGGACTTAAAAGCTGCAATTTCCCTTCATTTTCAATAACAAACAAATAATGGCGGTTCCTTTAAAATAAATTTAAAAAATTTGTTAATCAAATAAAAATTGTTGGGTAGATTTTGTGTACGAAAATGGGTCAGCGAGTGGTGTTACACGCTCAGCTAAATGGGGCATAACATTGGAGGGCAGTAAAAATTTAATAAAATATGGTATTTGTAGCTTTATAAACACAGCAGCGGAATTGTTTACAAATCTATTTCAATACAAAGGAATATATGATTTTAATGCACATTTGAGATTTTATTTACTTGCGCTTTGGTGCTGCTTTTTTGTTTAAATAAAAATAATGGCATGTTAATTGTTGGATTTTTTTTTTACAAATGTATTCAGGTTCTTGTGATGCAAATTCCAGCAGAATACATATTTTCATAGTGGCACTACGGCAGAGAGACTACACCCACAATCTAATGAATAAAATTTTCCACACACCGCTTTTAAACTGATTCAAACTGATCGAACAAATTGCTGCTCAAGGTGTTCGCTTCCATTTCTAAAAACTACAAACAATTTCACACAACACAGCTGAGGAAAATAAGCGAAAATTCGTCAGCCGAGAACAGATTGAAAAAAAAAAAATTTTAAAAACGTATTAATTTAGGTCCAAAAATGAACCTTTTCAAAAAAAGAAATGTTTACTGTGTTAAAGTTTTGTTTAAACATTTCGGATACTCATTTTGTTCATGGGCATTATGGAATAAGTAGTTAAGTTTCAAACAAACTTTTAAGAATTTTTCAAGTCTATTGATGAGTTGATTAGCACCAACGAAATGTCATCGGCATATAGACAGCTGAAAAAAAACAGTAAATTTTTTGAAAAGTTTAATTTTTGGACCTAAATTAATACATTTCAATTGGCTCTTAAGGCAAATAAATAATTAAGTTCGTATTTAAAATAATTTTTTTATTTTATTTTATTTATTAATTTACACCCATATTCATAAAAACTATTGAAGGTTTATTACACGTTTATTTGACAAATATTCCGTAGAAATGCATCAAATAAGAGCTTACAATAATTATTATGAAAATGGCCTTTAGTCTATGGAAATTAATTCCCTACAGACAATTTACAATTTACAATACATAATATACAATTTTATTACATTTAAAGACAGCGTTTAAAAAATAAATAAAAAATATTGAAAATTTTTTATGAATTTAAAAAATGAATAACTGAGTTTTTTACTGCAGCGGGATTTAAAGAAAAGTCAAAAAATCTATAAAATTGATTAAAAGTATAACACATTCTCCTGAGAGGATCAGCATCAGCATAATTTTCTCTATAAACTTTTACCAACAAAGGAATAAAATTACGTGATGTACGTTGAGGAACGTTAAATAAGATTTCGTTGATCAAAAATCCAGAGCAGACATCGCCATTAATAATATTTAGAATAAATGATACATTCAGCATAACTCTACGGCTTTTGAGAGTAGGCAGCTTGATAAGTGCAGGTCTATTTGTGTAAGGGGGCATATTAAGAGGATCAAAATGTAAACTTCTAAGACAGAACAAAAGAAATTGTTTCTGCACGTATTCAATTGCATCAGAGTGACATTGATAAATTGGATCCCATATTACTGAACCATATTCCAGAATGGGTCGTACCATTGCTATGTATAGTGCTATTTCAATGTATGGGTCATTAAACTGTTTTGCCCATCGTTTTATAAATCCAAGTGTCTAGCTTTGTTTATTGTTAGAGTAATATGGGAAGTAAAAGTCAGCTTGGGGTCGAATAATATACCTAAATCGAGGAAACTATCGACCAAATCCAATTGATGCTTGCCAAGAACATAGTTTGCTGTAATTTGGTTATATCTTGCAAACCGCATTAATTTACTGAATAAATGAATGAAAATGAAGTTCCATCAGATTTGCACTGCACCATTTATAAAAACTATTATTTTAGGTCTAAAAATTTTCCTTAATAATCTTTTCTGCCCTCTATATGCCGCCCACATTTCATTGATGCTAATCAACTCATCAGTAGACTCGAAAAATCTTAAAAAAAACTGTTTGAAAATAATTAAGTTAATTTTTTCATATTCAAAAAAAATATTTACTTTTTGCTACTTTTAACATTAACTACAAATCGTAATAACGGAAATTGTTAAGAAAAGTCGAAATGTTGCAAGACAAAAAAAAAACGTTTTCTGTATTAAAAGTTTGTTTGAACATTTCTGACTCTCATTTTGTTCATGAGAATTTTGGAATAAGTAGTTGGGTTTCAAAAATGTTTGAATAAAATTTTCTAAATATTTGATACATGATGAGCGATTTCGTAATAAGGACACCATGAAAAAGAAAACATTAAAATTTTTAATGTTGCGTGATCATGTAAATTTGTTATACATCCATATGTATTTATAAATACATATAAAAGAAAATCTGTGTAGATTACATTTAGTTCATTTACATTAATCGATCATCATCGAAATGAGTTTGCTAATTTCTTTGCCACTTTAAACAAATCAAAACAAATTAATATGGTGGAAAAACCACAAATAATTCGTAACGAGGTTTGTTTCTATTTCATTTGTATGGCCACAATTGAAACCAGCATGCAAACCAAAGAAATAAGAATTCATTCGAAATAGCTGAGTAAATGATCTTTTAACTAAAAAAACGCAAAAACAAAATGCGAGAAGTTAGAAATGAACAAATAAAACACAACACATTTTAAACGAATTGAATTTCACATTGCATTGAAATTAAGGCACGCAGTCAGTCAGTCAGTCAGTCAGCCAGCCAGACCAAAGTACAGACACCATCATCATCATGATCATGATTACGATCATCGTCATCATCAATACATTGAAAATGTTGTAATCATTTTACTTAGAATTAAGTTTTTAGAGCTCATTATTGTTTTTATTAAAACTTATGTGTGTATGTGTGTGTGTATACCCTATTGTTGATATTGCATTAACACAACCGGAAGTTATTTTTTAAATATGTATGTATTTCTTTTTTTTTATTTATTAAAAATTTGGTTCATTACTTTGCAAATGTTTTTGTTTGCGGCCATTTTAGTGAATGAATGAAAAGTTTTGAAAAAAAGAGATGAAGAAATGACATCCAACGATGATCATCATACATCTCCCACAGCCATTCATTTTTTTTTATATACTTTGATTATTTCTTTTCTGTTGACAAGTACCTGGCATTGTTGTGAACAACAATAGCAAATTTTCATGATAAAAAAAAAAACTGTCAATAAATAAATAAATGTGATATCAAACACCAAGTGCCAGACAGATAAGCAACTATTCCAGAATTAAAGAAATAATGGAATAGATGTGAGGAATAAGTAAGAGTTCTGAATTTAAAAAAAAAAAAACACTAAATAAAACAAAGTCTGCTCACATACACATGTGTAACAGTTGGGCCGTAAGAAGTCATCCGGTTTTTTTTTTTTGCTTTCAGTATATTGGTTGTGGCTTGCGCATTCTGTGCTGTTGTCCCGCCCTGTTCGAACCACATGTCCTCTAGACCAAGGCGAATCCATTACAGGTGCCCGCATACCAATTCGCTTCAACATTTTTCCACGATTTTTTCTTCTGAGTTGTCAAAGCCGATAGAAAATGACAACAAAACTTGTGACGTCTCGAGAGAAAATGTTGAAGCGAAATGAATTGCGATCACCTATACTTGATTCGCCTTGCTCTAGACCTAATACGTTCAATTGCGGCTGAGAAGACTCGATTAAATGTCCTCGAAAAAAATGGCCCCATGTCTCCTCCCCTATATGAACAACCCACCATGCACCATCACTTTCAGCGGGTGTTGCGGCTTCCCGTGGATTTTCAGTGCAAATAGTTTTGCTTGTTCTCGTACCCTGTGAGGTGGAAATGAGCCTCATCCTCGTTATGATTTTGGTCGAAAAATCGTCCACTTCGTCATAGACTTTAGGCTTATACTCCTGTATTCTGCAGCTGTCTAGTTCACAAGTGTAAAAAAACAAATTTGACATTGGCCGGCATTTGCAAAAAATAAGAGCAACTGCCAATAGGGTGATTTCTTTTGACCGATACACCTCTTATAAGCTCGTGCATCGTTATTTTATAAGCTGGGGTATTGCTGTATCTTTTTAAAACGATACTTCAATATCTTGTGCAGCAACTTGCATTTTCTGATTGATTTTTAAGGAAAGAAACGAGCAAATTTACTTTTCTTATCATCTTTGAAATGCAAATCACTACACTACAAGAGTATCGTTCATAAATCCAATGAATTGCAACATTAATTTAATGAAAAGATTCATTATGAACCCCAACCAACGTTGGGGTTCATTGAATCAATGAATTCTGATGCATTAAATTTATATTAATTACCATTTCATCAATTATAAGAATTTTAGTAATTAATCTAACAAAGAATTTTAGTGATTTAATGACAAAAGGTTATTAACTAAATGAAACGATTCATTAAATATATTAATTCGTTCATTGATCTAATGATAATGATTATCTAATGATAATCGTTCAGAACATAATATGACTTACGGATAATCTTATTATTAACAGAAATGCCGTTTTATGTGTGATGCCACTTCTTAGCTGTTACTGGCAGTAGACTTCAAAATATTTTCATGGGCTTAATGAAAAAATATTAATGAAATAAATAACTATGAACGCAAATTCTTTCAGTGTACATTGTTTAGAAAAAATAATCTATGGCAATTTTGGGGAAATAAAAACTGAACATATGACCATTTAGTATGTAATTAGTTATCATAAACTATAACACTCAAAAAACTAAAACACTTAATAATTATTAAAAAAAATTCATTCACATCAAGCCTGCATGCGCATGCACGCACAAGCCTGTCCTGATCATAACAAAATCTTTAATAGTGAGAGCTTAAATAATGTATAAGTTATGTGCAGTTATTTCTTTCGTTAATTCATGTTTATTTTATATATTAAATGGCATAAAAGTTTTAGTGTCGTTAAAAAATTTTAGATATTTTCTTTTAATTTTCCTTAAAAAAAAATAAACACAATTGCAAGCAGCATTCTTGGCTGCTTGGCTCAAGCGCCAATTATTCGCCAGCAATAATTTTTTTGTACCCTCCCAATTGACAGAAACAGAAAACTTGCACACACCTTAAATCATGTTTTCCTTATGTAAGATTACATTTTGTATTTCCTTGATTTTGAGTTAATTAATTTATTATTTCTGTGTATCTCTTAAGTGGTAAATTTCTTTAAAATATTGGCTGCTTTTAAATTGTCTGAAATTTAAAAGATTTATTAACAGGGTTACAGAGACATAACTCGACCAATTAAGGATCATGAAGGAAGTCTCAAATGTATGTGCAATGTGCAATGTACAATGACTCTGTTTGTTTTATTAAAGAAATGCCGGCCAATTGACCCATTTTTGTGCGTGTGTGTGTGTGTGTGTGTGTGTGTGAGTGATTTTCTGTACATGAAATCATAAATTTTCAATAAATTGCAAATGTTTATGCACAAATTATGTGCTTGGTTCAATTAAAACATTTAAGAATTTATAAAAATGTTTAACATATTTATGGACTTATGTGTTATTGAAGAAATACCGACGCCTAGCAAGAACTCATGCACACATGTGCGTGCATGTGCATGCATATGCATGATTTGGCAAGTGTATGCACTTTTACAAAGTGCTGCAGTTTTATGTTTTTTTCATTCGCAAGTAAGCCGAACATATCGATTCCTTATACAAAAATTAATGTCTCCCACTAAAATCAAACTTTAAAGTCTTCTTCAAGCCTTAGGGCGGTTCCTAAATAATACTGATTAATTTTTCAATATAGTTTTTTTATTAGCACAGATCATCAAATAGAAAAAATAATAAAGGTAAGACCATTATAGTCTTATAAATTTGTGTGATTTATAGCGAACTGTGACAAAAAAAATCACACTGCTGACACCCCAAACGCTCTGTGACTCACTTTTTTTCAATCCAGACATCGAAAAAAAAATCATTTAAGAACTCAAAAAATTTGCAAAAATCTTTGCTAATGTTTCAAATTCAACATGTTTTGTAAAATTAAATGGGTACAATTTTACACAAAAACCAAATTAACAATTTCAAGTTGTTGGAATCCAAATTTTGTTTCGTTATCAAATCAATCAAACTAATTTAAATGAAATGATCGTTAAGCGACATGTATATTTAGCTGCTTATCAATATAAATATTTTATTAGATCTCCAGCGAAATCATGTTACAAACTTTTCTCCAGCAATTTATTAATAAAAAATAAAAAAAAAACAAGCCACACAATTGTATTAATGCCTTTTAGATCTCAATCGATCAACATTAATCATGTTTCAATGATATTTATGAAAGAAAAGTTTCACTAATGACCGTTATAATTAAAAAATACAAGCATTTTTTTCTTGGCAACAAAAATGAAACATTTTTTGAAGGAAATTGATGGCAAAGAAATGTTATTGCGTATTATCTGAGGCCGTCTATATGCTGCCGACTTTTCTTTGATGCTAATCAACTCATCAGTAGACTCGAAAAATCTTAAAAGAATGTTTGAATTCCCATAAACATAATTCATTCTACACTTATGAGTTGATTAGCATCGACGGCGTAGAGACAGCTGAAAAAGACAGAAAATATTAAGGTTCATTTTTAGACCTAAAATAATACATTTCAGTTGGCTGTTAAAGCAAATAAATAAGATCATTTTTGAAATATTAATACTTTACCAAACAAAAACCAAAATTAGAGCTGTTCATTACTGACTGCCTATAATTAATCTTTTTGATCTACTTTCAATAAGATTTGTGTGCTGATGAGCGTCGTGGCGTATGTACCCCAGCTAATAAGTCTTCAACTTTACTTTTCTTGTCTTCTTTGAAAAAAAAAAAAAAATTCTGATCGCTACAATTTTATTACGAAAAAAAATCTTTCTGAATTCTGAGGAAGTAAAAATCAAACTCAAAGGCCGATAAAATAATGAACAAGTTTAAATCATTTAGTTCGACTATAAAGTTAAATTTAAATTAATACACATATATGAAAATTTCTTAATTGCTAATGACAATGTTATTGTCAAATGTCTGATTTCAGGGAAATGAAACGGCCAGTTCATCGATATCGATGTCGTTCGTTCGATTGCTGATGCCTTAATATGTTGAGGCAAAATAAAAATTGAGCTGCGAGAGAGAGAGAGAGAGCTTGCTTTATATGCCATCTTAATAATGTAGTGCAATCAAAATGACAGTTGAATTGCGAGAGGCAGAAAAACCATTTTTGGGTATTTTTCTTAATCAAGGTTGCCCTAAATAAGATCTCTATTTTTTTTTTTTTTGCATATTTTGCATATTAAATTGCTGCTTAATCAGCAATTTGTCGTGTAAATTTTTAATTACAGAATTTGTTTTTTTCGCTGTTTATAAGACAATGCACTAAAAGAAACGCACATGTTTGGGTTTTACCAAATTTGAACCAGGTGCAACTCGCACAAACTGATTTTCTTTCTTACTCATTTATTTGTATTTACTCTACATACTCTAACAGAATTTTTAAGATACATTTGTATGTATGTGAAGGTATTTATAAATCATTGTTACTTGTTCACACAATTCACAAACTTTTGTGAAGAAAAAAAAAAGCCATATGCAAATATACAGTGACTAACAAAAAATATTTTTAATTAATCACATATTTAAATACTTATGTATATGTGAAATGAAAAAAATACCAAACATTCTGGGCTGCTGCAGAATAGTAAAGCGTTTAAAATGTTAATTTGGTGTATATAAGCCTGCGTTGACAAACTGACTTATTCAAAAAGCATTATCGTTTTGATTTCGAAAGTAATTCTGAATTCGAAAAAAGCAAATTTTACTGAGAACAGCTTTTTCAAAAATTAAAGTGACTCTGGGAATTGGTTTACAAATTACCAATGTACTGAAAAAGTAGATGGATGCAGTTGGTTTCAAAAAAAAAAAAAAAAAAAAATTTTCAACTTCAAAAAAATGTATGTGGTCGTTTTACTGAGAAACACTTTGAAAAAGGCAAAAAGCGGTTTGAAAATCGGTTTAAAAATGAGCGAGTTATTGGAAAAAATTGATATTTTTAATTTCGAAAAAAAAATTACTCTTCGGAAAATTTTCGATTTTGAAAAATGTCGATTTCGAAAATATTTCGATTTTGAAAAAATTTCGATTTCGAAAAAAACTTTAATGCTCGTTATATTGTGTAATTATTTTACAAAGCAAACGGAGCTTTGAAAATCAATTTATAAATTATCAAGTTTTAAAAAACGCAAATTTTGCGAATTTAAATTCGAAAAAATCGAAATAAAATTTAGTCTATAATATAAGTGATGCATTTAAGTTACGTACCTGTGCAAAAATCCACTAAGATATGTGTGTAGGATTTTTTTTTTTTTGACTCATTTTTTAATTTTTTTTTTTGACTACATTTTTTAATATAAATCGTAAAATGCTTTAATTTTTTGAAGCCATTGTAAGTAAAAAAGAATAAATAAAATAATTAGATAAATTTAAAAACAAATTACGCAAGATTTTGTCGAAGAAAAAAGAAGGTGCAATAAGAAAAAAAACTTTCAAAGAGATAATTTGAGAGCCCGTTGCAACTTCTAACATTTGAGAGCTCCGAAAAAGCTTTATGTTGCCATCACTGTTCTCTGAGGCGGTTGCGATGTTTTGTCTGCTAAATAAAGTTCGTTGTGCGTTCTTTTTCTCAAAAAAAAAATCACATTTTTGTAAAATGTTTTCGTTTTGTTTTTCATGGGTTTTTGATGTGTTTTTTTCGCTTTTGGCAAATGTGATTTTTATGTTGGCGACATTTCTTTCTGCAGCGATACGTTTTTCTTTTATTTTTTTAATTTTAAATCTCTTTTGAATTGTTGTTTTTATTTTTATCACAAATTCTAATTTTCTAAGTGGAATATTTCTTAATTTTAGTGGGAAATCTCTTAAATAAATTAAAACTTCTTATTCAACACGTTTTCTGAATAAAATATTTTATATTTGGCTTGCAGTGAATTTTAAAATTCTGAAGAAAAGCTATTGAATGAAATTTTGCTGCCGAATAAATATTTTGCTGAACTTGTTTTATGAAGAGATGACGTTTTTATAGTTCTTAGTGAAGACTTGTTTTAAGATAATTATTTTTTTTTTCATAAAAGAACCAATTTTTAATTTAGTTTTATTTAGAAAGTTGTGCATTTTATTTATTAACATTTGTTGAAAACTTTGAACAACAATAAACCATACATATTATGAGTCTCAAGTAGATGAAATATTTCAAATATATTTAATTTTTATCAATAATGATTTCCAGGAATTGTTAACCTTGAACATGAGATTATTGATGACAATTTTTCTTAAGCTCTAAACAAGTAGTCAGCATACGAAGCTGGAGTTTAAGAAGCATCTTGATAATGAAAATAAATAATAACCGACATAAATATCACCACTGAGTGTAAAGGCATTATAACAAAAGTTCAACAAGCTTTTACCAAATAAATTGATGCCACTCGATGTGCTGCGCTGAGCTGAAAGAAGCAGTTAAGTCTTTTATTTTCTTGTGCAGCAGATTATTTGTTCAAAACAGCTGGTCACAGAAATTATCAATTATTAAAATATAATGAGTAATAATCCAAAAGATTAGTTCTGAGACTTGCTTGCAATAATTTGTAATATAGAAAGAACTTGAGTGATGCTTAGCTTTAGTTATAACCCCAAACAGCTGATTGAGGCTGTAGTGGCGTTACGCTTCTGGCCAGACTATTTTAAGCTTAAAGCTTTCCATCTACATGAAAAGCATGAAGTAAAAAAAAAAACTTTACTTCATGCCCTCCAGCTCATGAATATTTATCGCTACTCTAAAAAAAACCAAAAAAAAAAATTTTTTTTTGGAGAATTCTAATGAGGCACATAAATTTTGAATATGAGATAAGAAAGAAAACTGTTTAAACAATATACATAAATTCCTTTAATATTTACATACGCATCTAGAAGAGTTAGTTGTGGCGTACATATGTACATATGTATGAGAATATAAATGTAAGTGTACAATATTTTAAGCTCAAACAGCAATATTTGCCAGCTAAAAAGTGGTGGGTACCCCCGTCCCCTTTTCCCGCTCTGGCCACTGGCCGCTAACAAACTTTACCACTACTGGAATGTGTTGCTTTAAAATTCGTCTTCTTTAAGACGATTAATTAAATTACAACTTAAACATGCATGATTTATTTAAATAAATTACAAAAAATGCGTGTCATGGCAGAAAGGAAAGTGCTTAAAAGCTACCAACGAAATCTAGTTTGCCACCACAACATTATTTTGGTGTTTTTTTTTTTTTCATTTTTTTTTTCTTTTCCGAAAACTATTAAACTAGAAAATCCTATTTTAGGCCTTTTTGCATGCACGTGTTGTCAGCAGCGCTCGCTCAATGGCCGTCAATGGATTAAACACAACAGCGAAAAACCAAATATTCTATATATACAAAAAGAAAAATGCCCGCCAGAGCAATAAATTAAGTTCCACATTAAATTGTATAGATAACTGATTTATAAACATTTTTGTTATATTTACATTTTTTTTCTCTCAGTTTTATGCGTGTTTGAGTTTTTGAAAATGTTTACCTTGTAGTTGAGTTTTTAAGCAAAATGTAAAATAGTACTTTCGCTTTCAGAAAAGTTAAAATGAAAAATAGTTCATACGAGGGTTGCCCTTTTTTTTAACAAACACAAAACTGCCTAGCTTTTGGCTTGTCTGCAGAAACTGCTCAAGATTTCGGCAGGAATCGAACCTGCCACCTCGGGGACTCTTAGCAGGGCACTATACCAATTCATCCATCGAGGCGCTTGATGGATGAAGGATTTGGCAACCCTAATGTTGCAATCTGGCCACTGACAGCTCTTGCGTAAAGTTATACATTTTTGAGGTTATACATACTCAGTTGCCTTCTATGTTTTGGGATTTGGCAAACCCTGGTGTTGCAATTTGGCAACTGACAGTTCTTTCATAAAGTTGGACATTTTTGAGGTTGCCTTCTATGTTTTGGGATTTGCCAACCCTGGTGTTGCAATCTGGCAACTGACAGTTCTTTCCAAAATTTTGACACACAAGCACTATTTGTGTTGTAACTTAAAAGATTCATCTCCGCCCAAAAATGAAGTTAAATTGTTAACATTTTTGTGCGATTATTTTTTACAACTTTCAATGGGAAATAACTCAGCAACAGTGCATTCAAGCCAATATTTAGCGATGCATTTTCATCAAGGACCAGTGATATGGTGAGTTCAATAGTGGTCGTAGTTCACTCCAAAAAGAATTTCGCGAAGTTTGTCCAAAATCAGTTGCTGTACCGAAAATCATTGAGGCCTTGCGCGAGCTGATATTGCAAGATCATCACGTAACATGTGGTGAGGTTTAGACAACCTGAGAAGTTAGTGGAACCAGCATATATTCAATATTGCATAAACATTTGACTAACAAAAAGTTTTGTTCGCGTTGGATTCCACACAATTTGTGAATCGCTAAAAAAAAGCGCATGAAAATGCCTAAAAAATACGATGGCGGTGCTTCGCAACACGTTTATGACACCGTGACAGGTGATGAATCATGGATTTATGCATGTGAGCTCGACGAAAAACAGCAGTCGATTGTATGAGTGATGAGCAAAAGCCAACAAAAATTGTAGGCGTACGAAACACTTCCGAGCAAATGGTGGCCTGGGTTTTCGAAGAAACTGCACCTACTGTTGCCACCGTAACACTAGAACAACGCAGAACAGTTAATTTTGAGTGGTAGCACAACGATTTGCTTGCCAGTTGTTTTGCAAGAAATCAGAGAAACCAACGCGCCCAAGCACAAAAATGCGAGCTCTTACACATCGGCTCAAGCAACTGCATTTTTTGAGCACCCAAAACAGCGATTTGAGGAGTCATCCGCCGTCTAGTCTTGCATTCACAACGAATCACCGCTTTTGATTCCCGTACATAAAAAACAAACTAAGAGGTCAATGTTTTACGTTACATGAAGAAGTGGTTGCTGCATTCATAACGCCTGCTTTGGTGATACCTGAATCAGGGAGGCGAAAGTATGTCGACAATTGGTTCAAAGGATTGCCAAAGTGTACAGCTGTTTAGGGGGATTATGTTGAAAGCAATAACGTGATTTTCGATGATTAAGATTTGTTTTTGTTCTCTTATAGACTTGCATCGAACTCGTTCTTTTGTTCGTTTTGGTCATGATCGAACGTTCAAACCCCTGTTATTTAAATGGGTTCGATTATTGGGTTCGTGGCAAAAACGAACAAAAAAACAAGTTCGATACAAGTCTATTCTTTAATCCTGAATTATAAAAGGCAACCCTCGTGTATAGGCATGTATAAAAAGTCTAAATACTTTTTTTTATATACATAGTATAGATAATTAAACTTGCAACGAAAATATAAATCTAATAAGTACGCATTTATGCTTAGTAACCAACAACTGAGTTGCCTACTTACTCATTATTGTAACTTTGTTGCTGTTGTAGTATTCTGTATCTATTTTTATTATTCTTTATTTAGTTGTTTTGTCATTTATTTTCAAAGCAGCAAAAAATAAAATTATAAAAAAATATATGTATATAAAGAAACCTTTAGCGGACTTGAAAGGAATAGCAAAATATCAAGTAGTAGAAGTAAAAAAAAAAAAAAAATAGAAAAATCACTACTGAACTATATATTGAAAGAATTTAATTGCAACAACAACAACAACAACAGCAGCAGCAGCAGTAACGACATTTGACAGAAGAAGCAGAAGAAAACGATGACGACGAAGAAGAAGAAGACATTTGTTATCTTCCACTTCAAGTGGGAGAATAGTAAATCGGCGGCGACAACAACAACAACAACATGCGTTTATGTCATAAATATGTACAAAGGCCTGTCTGTAGGCATGTTTGTAAGTACTACATTAAGTTTGCAACCCACAAATAACGGCAGCTATAGAAAATATATTGCGTTTACTTTCCATTTTTGCTGCTGCTGCTGCTTCTTCTTCTCCTCCTCATTAATTATGTGCTGTAATAGTTTGTTAAACTAATATTACACTTTTTTTAACACTACTTATCTGTCTTCACTTTCTACTTCCCTTTGCAATGATTTCAATAAACATACACACAACCCACCCAATTGACAAAAGCAATGCAAACAGCATACCTTGCTAGGGTGTAACATTACCCCCAAGGAAACCTTGTCTGTCAAGTGGCTCCAAGTCGCTTCATTTTTCGCCTATATTGGTGACTTTTTTTATCAAACTGTCAACAGAGTGTCTCCAGTTTTTTTGTGTTTTATGCACAGTGTTGTGATTGTTGAAATTTGTAAGGCCACCAAAATCGTAAAATAAAAATCATTTTTATTTGGAAAGAAAACATTGAGTTGTTAATGAGTAGACGAATTTTATTTCTCTACAGATATTTCTTTCAGGGTAGCAACAATGTCTATAGAGAAACACTAGTACCATGGTCGTCATACAGTCGCATTAGAACCACCTAGTTACTAACTAGTTCATTGGTCAGTAGTTGATTTGCAATGACAAGCACATGTTGAATGTCAACAGAAAAAATCATGGCATGAGGTATAATATGCCACTAGTACTGGTGACCATGTCAATAGTAAATCACTAGAGTTTTTCTACTGACATTTCCTTCAGGGTACATAAGTAATTATGTGTGTGTGTGTGTGTGTGTAACTTGAAAGGCCAATACGATATTGAGATTTAAAAGCAAAGAAAAAGTATGTTTTAAGCAATTTTAAGTCTCTGCTAAATAAAAGTAAACTTTATGTCTACTATAGACAAGAAAAAGCCGACTTTACCCGCAAAAGTCTGCTCTAAACTTAAAACCGGCAGAAGTTGTCTTTAACTTATTTAGCAGCAGCTTTGCTCAAACAAATCTCACTTTTAAATGTAAAAGTTTTTTAATGTCAACTTTTGTTTAATAAAATAATTAAATTAAAGATTTTTTAACAACTATTATTAATCAGAATTTTCTTTAAATTTTACTTTTATTGAATTCGCTTTGATATTTTTTTGTTTACTTACTAACACAATCTTATATTTGTAAATATATGTGTGTGTGTTTGCATTTATACCTAGTTTTTGAGAGTCACCACATCAGAGATGGGAGTTTACTTAAGTTTGTAAATGGTTGTATGATAAATAATTTGGCATTTTCGATAAATAATGTGGCGCCCAATTATCCGGCATTTAGACGGCAAAGTACATTTTTCATTATTATTGTCCTGAAGAAGCTATCCGAAGGAGACCGAAATATTGACAAAAATACTCAAATACACAAATTCTAAAAGACCTCAAGCTCAAATAAATATATAAAATATAAGACGGCAAACTACTTTCATTAAATTGTTATATATGTACGTATTATGAATAAAAATTTCAATGAAATCTGTGACTTTCATGAAAATTTCTTGCTCAATTTCAAAGGAACGTGAAAGTTCATCTTAAAAATGTTGTCAAAGCGAAGAGTTGCAAGTATTATGGTTTTGTTTATTACTAAAATAGAGTTGCCAAGACTACCACACAAACATAAATGTATGGGGCAACATTCCAAAATAATTTTTATTGCTAAACTTTTATTAATTAATTTAATTAATGATCACTATAAATATACTTCATTTGTGTTTTAAATGTTTTAAATATTTTCTAACGTACAAAATAATTTAAAATTCACAATTATTATTCTACTGCAATTCTGAAAATTTGTATGTGCCGTGTTTACTACCTTGTCACTTTACTTTTAGTAAATGTCAAAAAAATTACTTTCAGGAAAATTTTGCTGAAAGCTGAGTTGAAAGTTACAAAATTGTAAGTGTGCTAGTAAAAAAAGTGTGTGAGTGTATTGCTACTTTCAGCCATTTACTTTTCCGTCTAAATGCCGGTTTAGAAACATGAATTTCTAACCGATTGTATTTACAAGCTTTTTTTTGCAAATTATGACCAATTGGGTGGTGGTGGGTGGTTGATTGCATGCGAAACATAAAAAAGTGTTTTTGTAAGCAAAAGTGAAGATCTTATAATAAGCTTGTGTTACTTTACTATTACATTGCTACTAATAAATATTTTATTTTATTTTATTTTTTTGTTCATATTTGAATGTTTGCAAATTTTTCTGTCCATCACTTTCTGGCGACTGTTTGTTTCGCTGTTTGTTCGAGCGTGCGTGTGTGTGTGTGTAAGTGTGTGTGCGCTGGTGCTTTATTACCTACAAGTTTAAACATTTGCGTAGCTGATGTGCGTTTGATTTTTTTGCTCTTCTTCTTCTATTTATTTTAGTATTAGCATTTATTTTTTGCTATAATTTTATCAGTTGTTGTTGGTATTGTTTTAGTAGTATTTTTTTTTGCTTTTTTTTTTTGTTGGGTTCAATAACATATTAATCATGCACTCAAAAAAAAAAAAAAAAGAGATTGCTAAGGTGTTTATGTGCACAAATTAGGATCCATAATTGAATTAAATTTTCACAAGATGCCCAAAAGATACAAAGGGTGTATTTCCAGAGAACTGATATTCTGCATACGCTAATAACGAGTGTGTATTCGTTTAAAAATATAAAGAGAACAACTGGGTAAATTAGCGAAATTTGGCCAGGAGGCAAAAGTACATTGAAAATAGAGCATAAATATTTCAAACAGTGGTGTGGACCACAACTGGAAGAGAGCGTGAATGGCAAGAGGCAAATGAAGGCTTTGAGAAGACTTGAACAACACAAATTGCAGGAAGAGATTTAAAACATCTTGTCACAGCTTCACAGAGTCACAGAGAACATTGCTGGCCAAAAGCTGGGTAAGGCTACAAAAAATTGGTAATAGATCGCAAAAATTTGGGAAAAATCAGCAAGAGGCAAAAACAACTTTAAAATGGCATAATTTATTATAGAGAGTCTTAAGCAAAAATAATTGCTTTTTTGCCAGACATTAATTGAGGGTTGCAAGTAAAGTCCAAGTTAAGTATTTAGCGCGGACACAATGAGTGCTGATGTGAAGCGTAGTGGCATCGAAACAGCAGCTTTTATTTTGAAAAAAATTTTTTTAATTTTTTTTTTTTTTTTTTGATTTTTTGTTTAGCATTTGTACACTTTTTTTGATAGCGTACCTTAAGGGTGAGTAAAAAAAAAAACCTGAATATGTTTGAACACACAAAATTATTTCACAAAGAATGTAGAAAAAAAAAAATTCGAAACAGAAAAAAATGCGTAATCTCTTAATCGTGATTTCGTATGTGGTTGGATTGTTGCGAGTTTTTTTTTTTTTTTTTTTTTTTTTGGTTTACCCCTCTCCATTTGTATGATTGAACTCTGTATTTATTGCTATTGAAAATAAAAACAAAAAACACAAACTTTGTGAATAGAAATTTTAAGAATAAAACACTAAGCGTAAGAAGTAGATTTCTTATCTTTTATAATCTAAGATGGGAAGCATAAAATGCTGCGATTCGTTGGAATTAATGAAGAAAATAGTATTCAAGCGTTTTTTTTTTTTTTCAAGTGGGTCAAAACCCAATCGCAGTGAATATTTTTGCAAATTGTCATGAATGAAGAAATGTTTTCTTAGGGAAATGGATTTAACCCCCTCAGATGTGACCGAAAAAGTTATTGCAAATACATTTATATTAAATTACTTTTTCAGGCTCAAGTTCAAATCTGGGTTTGTCACTTTTAAATCAATATTAATTGGGTAAAGAAAAGTAAAATTTTTGTAGCTAGGTGTACAACCGGCTGTTTCTGGGTAGCAAACACCCAGAACTATTTGCAATTGCAAATAGTTGATTTACTTATTATTATTCATTATTATTATTATTATTATTATTTTTTTTTTTTTTTTTTGCAAATGCGTTAATATTTTAAGGGACGTCTGTGCAACGTTGTCCGAGTAAAACTTTAATAAATCTGGGGTGAAATTTGCACTGAGCAATTATAATTGCCCTGAAGATGATATAGTTATGAGGGACAGCAAAGTATTGGCAAATACAGTTAAGAGCAACAACAGAATCTTAAGCTCAAACGACAAAATATCGCCACCACAGAAACCAATCTCAATAAAATAATTACAAACAAATTTATAAACAAATTGTAAACAAATTTGAAAACAAATCAAATCATTATTTGCTATCATTTGCTAGATCAGTTTTTTGCTCGAAAACAAATGAAACTGTTATTGACTTTCTTGTAACTATTTTAAAGAATGTCTTGGGTGGATCGCGGCTTAGCAATCGATATTATGATATAGATTTTTCTATAGCTTTTGGGCCTAGTAGTTTTTTTTTCGCACTTTTGAGAGTGAAATTCGTTAAACTCGTCCAGTCCAGTCGAACTACAATTGTTAATAATTTGTTTTGCTTTAGAACTAGTAATAATTTTATCGGGCTTTAGTGAGACTTTTCTTATCTTCTCTAAAAAAAATTTTGATCACTTCAATTTTATCAAAAAAAATAAATAAATAAATAAATAAATAAAAAGCCCGATAAATTGATTAATAGTGAAATGTTTTTATATTAAATGATAAAATTAAATATCATGCCGAACTTTCCTTATTTACCCCAATAAATATTGAGCAATAGTGATCGGTATTTATGTGAATTCTTATCAACTTTCTTGCCAAGTCCAATGATGTTTTACTTCTAATTGAATGTAAGTTGTGGTGGGTTTTGAAATGATATTTTGAAATTTCGTTTCAGTTGAAATATAAATATTTCTAATTTAAGTATATGAATACCTTATTTGACCTTCTCAATTGGTATTGAATTTAATTGTTAAGGCTTAAGCTCTTTTTTTCATAAAAAATCTTTACTGGTTTTATTTTCAATATTTCGCCAACAATTTTTTGACATCGTCTGGAAAAAATTGACAAAACTAAAAAAAAAAACTATTTAGAAAAACTTAATTTTTACAAATCTTGGCAAAACATTGAACATGAAACTGTTAAAAAAAAAAATTTTTTTATATAAAAAAAATCTTGAGCTTCAATAATTAAGTTCAATATTTCTTATGAATTTAACTTCTCTTGAAAATTGAACGTGAGCCTGATTTTTCTAAATTATGGCTCAAATCCAAGCAAATTGATTGCTTGCTGGTGATCGTTGTGGTGAACGTAAAGCAGAACTGACATGTCCCTGCATGCTCTGCTATAATAAATATTGACAGAAAATGAACCTTTTTTTAAAAAGGCTCATTTTTGGACCTGAATTAATACATTTCAATTGGCTCTTAAAGCAAATAAATAATTAAGTTCTTATTTGAATTGAGAGAAAAAAATATTTCTCAATTGTAAAAAAGTAAAAATCGAACTAAAAGCAGATCTAATAACTAGTTAACATTAGAAAATTAAAGTTAATTAATTTCTATTATTCGAACTTTTTCTTATATAATTATTTCTGTATTAAGTTTATCAGGAGCAAGTTCTTTCTGCATTATTTTTATGATTGATATTAATTAAATAAGACAAAGAAGACATCAAAGACATTTTAGCAGGGTGGACAACTAGTTGTTTCAAAGCCGCCACACTTACTCGTCAGCAACCGTCTTTGAAACATGAGCCCCTCAGTTCAAAGACGGGTGCTGACAAGAAAGTGTGGCGGCTTCGAAACAACTAGTTGTCGGGCGGGCAAATGTCTAAAATGCTAAAATGTCTTTAATCTCTTCTTTGTCTAATTTAGTTAATATCAATCTCAAGGATAATATAGAAAGAACTTGAGCCTCATAAACTTAATACAGAAATAATTAGAAAATTAATAACATCAATTAGAGAAATCTTTTCACAATTTTGAGGAAATCAAACTCGAACTAGAAAACCCAATAAAATTATTAAAAATTGTAAATGATATGATTCGCTATAAAATTAAATTAAACTAAGACTCAGCTGGTAAAAAAAAAATTTAAATAGTAAAAACCTCACAGAGTCTAACCCACGAAAAATGTGGAAGATTAAAAAGAAAGCAAATGGTTTTCGCGAAGTCTAATTCATAAAATTAAATTAAATGAAACAAATTTATAAAACTAAAAAAAGGATTTATTATTTGGCTTTTCTTTCGACCCCTTTTTTCTTTTATCTATTTATTTTCTTGAGCTAAAGGTATTTTTTTATTAAAACTATTTAATTACTATTGTCGATATTTCGCTCTCCTTGGGATGGATAGCTTCTTCAGGACAATAATAATGAAAATAAGAAGAAGAAAATAATTAAATATTTTTAATAAAAAATACCTTTAACTCAAGAAGATGAATATCCACATAAAATTAAAAAATTAATTAAAAATTTGTTATTAGCGCCGGTATTCATGAAAAATAAAACGTTGCTCAAATACATTTTAGAAATAATTTTATATGAAAAACTTGTTGTAAAATGTGTTTCAACAATGTTTTGTTTTTTATGAATACCGGTGTAGATACATATATAATTTTTATTTGATCTTTTTACTTCTTGAAAAAACTAATTTATGCAGCTTTAGAACGTTTTTTCATATTTCAAATTTTATTAACAATATTATTGAATATTTCGCATCTTCAGCACAATATTTGCAATTGTTAAGTTTGTATAGTTTTCAATACAATTTTATTTTATATCAAAAAAAAGAATAAAATTATTAATTATAATTCCAACGCGTGCTCTATTCTAAAATCGTAATATTATCCGGAAGATGCTAACAAACTGTTAGAGAAATATTGAATAATATTGTTAATAAAATTTTTATACTAAAAAACGATGTGAGGCTGCATAAATTTGTTGTTTCAAGTTATTCGGTTTATTCGACTCTTTTCTAGTTTAATATTATTTTATTTTTTCGAGCTTTAGGTTTAATTTATTAAATAGTTTTATTTGCCTTCTTCATACAGATGAAGTCCTCAGCTTCAGAAATACCGGCTTTGTAGCTGAGTTTATTTCAAATGCCAGTAAAAATAAACTGAAACAGTTAACCGAAGGAGAGCAAACTATCGGCAAATAAAACTAATAAATATAAAGGAGACCTAAAGCTCGACAAAATAAAATAATATTAAACTAGAAAAGCATCGAATAAGCATAATAACTTCCAATCTAATTTAATTATTAATTTTATAAATTTATTGGGAATCATGTCTTTGAAGTATACTTTTGCGCTTTGCAAAACTTTCGCCGAATCTCAAGCTTCTGTAACAGGTTTTTGTTCTTATTAAGTGTCTAATGAATTCCATAAATCAATAATTGCCCTGATTCAATTTTCTGGAGTGTACCAACTGTTTTCAGAATTTTTAAATTGTGGATTCAATACAAGAATTTGAATTTTCATAAAATTCTCAATACGCATTACTAACATTAAATACACTTCATGTGAATTGCTTATATGATATTAAAGCTGTAAAAGCTGTTGCCTTAAAGGTCAGCCAGGTTTTGCAATATTTTATTGTTCGGCCGAATTTCTTAATAGAAAAATTGTACAACCCCTTCAAAAGTAAAAAAAAAAAAAATCATCAAGTGTAAAAATAACTAAAACTTTGTTTTAATTATGAAATAACATTAGACCTTCTAAGCTGAAGCAGTAAAACGTTTGGCCAATAAAAAATACACATACATATTCAAAAACTTTCACTTTCTTCTGCCGCAAAGTTTCAGTTCTAATAGAAATTTTGGGCATTTTATTTCAGAAAGAAATTAATTGATTTAAAAAATCTCAATATACCAGCAAGTTTTAAGTAACACTTTAATTTCCTTTGGCAATTATTTATGGCGATTTTTATTAGGGGAAAAAAGGTTGCATTTTTTGAACTTTTTTTCTTAAAGTGCGAGTTTTGAAAGAAACGGTATGATTGAGTAAATAAAAAAAATAAATAATAATTGTAGATTTTTCAACCTTTTTAGTTTTGAAATGAAAATGCTAAATGTTTTTTCAAGCTTGAGGTCCATTTTAAATATTCGGGGTGCTCTCACCTCAAGCTTGAAAAAACATTTAACATTTTCATTAAAAAAAAAAAATACAATTAGTCAAAAAAAAAAAAAAGAAAACTGCCTTGAGGTGATAAAAAAGTTTGTTCAAAAAACAAGAAAAAATCCCATTTTTAAAACCCATTTCCAAAGACTCGTGTTGAAAATGCGTCAAAATAAAGCTGTTTTGTACTTGATAGGGTTAAGCAAAAACAATGGAAAAACAAACACAAATGTTTAATTTTTAAATATTTATTGACAACATGATGAAAAAATATCTCAAGTGTTTTGTCTCTAATGCTTTTATGAAAGAAAACGTATTTAAAAATTAACATATACACTAATTATTTTTTTTTTTTTCATTTATTTCGGTTTGTAGGTACGTACACATACTTATTTTTTTTTTTTTTCCTAAATAATCTACAATCACTTGAAATTATTTTAAAAGAAACTACATACTAGTCGTACCAAAAAAAAAAAAAAAATACCTTACGCAATACCCAATGTTGTCGTAACACACACAATTTTTTTCTGTTCTTTTTTTTATTTTTATAGGAAAAAAATTAGGAACTAAATTAAAATTAAACACATTTCTAAAAAACCAAAAAAAAAAAAAACTTTAACGAATGGGGAAACGACTTACCTTATTTTATTTAGTTTTAGCTGTTTGATAATGATTTCGAGTTATATAAATTTGTAATTTGTTATTACTTTATTTTCTCAGCACTTTTTATAATAATTTTTCTGGCACTTGAATTTGCTTGGAAATTCTTAATAGATTCTAACAAGATTTTTATGAGATTTTTTTTCTTCTAATTTTAATTTTTATTTGCTTTTTTTGCTTTTTTTGGCTTAATTGCATTTCACATACATAAGTGATTTGCTGGGATCGAGCGATAAGTAAGTAACTTTTTAAGGTCGTTTAATGAAAGTGATTTTCGTTAATTTCAATTAGTTTTCAGAAGTTTGGTTTGCTTCATTTTTTTGCAAGCGATTTTTGTTTTTAAATATAAATTTGTTTTTTTTTATTTATTATTTTTTTCGTTTAACGGAAAAACCGGAAAAGTTTGTATGATTTTTGTTTTAGTAGCGCTTATCTATGTTTTCGTTGGGACACGTAAAAACGTACTTGACGCAGCAGCCACACTAAAATATTTTTTGCACAACAACTCTGTTGTGCGTGTCGGTCTGTCTGTCGCTAAGTATGCTGGTATGCTAATTTCACGTACTCATCAACATCAGCATCAGCAACATCATCATCATCGTCTTCTACATCCATCCACTCGCTCGGTGGTGGACAACAAACATTTGAGCAAACTTAAGCGCTTACACACACACACACACACAAACACTTATGCACTCACGCACGGACTCTAATTCTCATATAAATAATATGATTTTGCACAATCACTCACGCACTCAAAAAACACATGCAGAGATGACGTTTTCGCTTTGCGTTCTTAGACAAAATAGATCACTTTTTTTTCTAATTGTTTTTGGTTTTATCTGCAATTAACATTTTTTTTTCGTGCTGCTGTTGGAGTTGTTAAATTTAAGTTTTTTTCTTACACATGCCGTTAGCCACACACTCGCTGGCCAAATTTGAACGTGTGTGCCAAAGCTTTGTTGGGCCTAAAGCACCCATTATGTTGGGGTCTATCATTCGTACAAATCGCTCTTTTTCTTATTGTTGCTCTTAATAGGATTTTGTAGTTGCGTTTTTTTTTTTCTTCTTCAAGTTTTAAACTTATATGTACCTTCGAGAAAAAAAATTAGACATAGAAAAACAAATTCACTTTTATTTCATTTATTTGCTTGCTCACAAAATCATTCACTCTCTTGGGTTTTTATTATACCCTTCACATAAATGTGTAAGGGTATATATAAGTTTGTGATTCCGTTTGTAACGCATTGAAATATCCATCTAAGACCCCATAAAGTATATATATTCTGGATCAGCATCAATAGCGATTACGATTGAGCGATGTCCGTCTGTCCGTCTGTCCGTCTGTCCGTCTGTCCGTCGGTCCGTCTGTCCGTCTGTCCGTCTGTCCGTCTGTCCGTCTGTCCGTCTGTAGTCGTTGAAATACCGTTTCTGAGAAAACGGTTTGAGATAGAAACCTCATTCTTTCGCTAAAACGTGTGAAACCCCGGTAGTGGGTCTGCTATTGAAATTCAGTAAGATAGGTCCGCGGATAGCCGAGATATATTCAAAAAACCGGGTTTTGAGGGATATTTTGTGTAATTTTTGTATTCAGATTTTTGAAAAAAATTTTTTCTTAAAAACTAAACCATATCATTTTTAGTGCTCATTAAATCCTAGAAATGAAGGAATTTTTGAAATCGGCCCATATATATCCGAGATATAGCGTCTCCCGATTTTTAAAGAAATCGGCTTTATTAGCCAAATAAGACAACTTTTGGCACCGGAGATCAATCAAGATGGTATATATAGGCTATTTAGAGGCAAAAATGGAAAATTTTTCCACATCGGCCCATATACACTCGAGATATAGCGCCTCCCGTTTTCTCAAGAAGTCGGCTCTAAAAGCCAAATAAAACAACTTTTGGTATCAAAAATCGATTAGAATGGAACATATAAGGTGTTTAAAAGCAAAATTGGAAAATTTTTGAAATCGGTCCATATATATCTGAGATATAGCGACTCCTGATTTTTCAAGAAATCCGCTCTTTAAGCCAAATAAAGCAATTTTTGGCACTAAAAATCAATCAGAATGGTACATATAGACTATTTAGAGGCAAACGTGTAAAATTTTGGACATCGGCCCATATACACTCGAGATATAGCGCCTCAAGTTTTCTCAAGAAGTCGGCTCTAAAAGCCAAATAAAACAACTTTTGGTACCAAAAATCGATCAGAATGGTACATATAAGGTGTTTAAAAGCAAAATTTGAAAATGTCTGCAATCGGTCTATATATACCTGAGATATAGCGTCTCCCGATTTTTCAAGAAATCGGCTCTATAAGCTAAATAAAACAACTTTTGGCACCAAAAATCAATCAGAATGATACATATAGGTTAGTCAGAAGCAAAACTGGAAATCTTTTTGTCATCGGCCCATATATGTTCGAGATATAGCGCCTCCCGATATCTCAAGAAGTCGGGCCTGGAAGCTAAACGAAACAGTTTTTTGCACTAAATATTTGTCGGAATGGTACATACAGGCTGTTTAGGGGCAAAATTAGAAAATTTTTGGACATCGGCCCATATGCACCCAACTTTTGGTACCAAAAATCAATCATAATGGTACATACATATGTATATAATATTATATACATATGTATATAATATTTGCGATCATGTATGTATGTATGAATGTATGTATGTATGTATGTATGTATGTATGTATGTATGTATGTATGTATGTATGTATGTATGTATGTATGTATGTATGTATGTATGTATGTATGTATGTATGTATGTATGTATGTAGATACGTTTGTATGCATGTAGGTATGTATGTATCTACATACATATGTATGTATGCATGCAAGTATGTTAGCATAAACAATTTTTTTGCTTTGGTGTAAAAATGTGTATGTATGTACATACATATGTATACACGAGCTTGAAAATGAAAGTGATATAAAGAATTGTTGAAAAAAGGGTACGCAATGAAATTCTTTTAAACAATTGCGTCTTCAAATTCATTCACACAAAAAATCATTTTGGGTTTCCCTACGTACTTACATATGTACATACACACACATGTGTATGATGATACGCAATAGATCATCAACAACGTGCACAAGAAAAAAATAATTTTGTAAAAGCAAGCAATGTAAATATGTATGTATGTATATATGTATGTATATAATCATTGTTTTATGGAACACACTGAAAATATTCAATAATAAAGAATTTATTTTAGAGTTTTCTATTATAGGTACATACATATGTACATACATACGTATGCATGTACCCACATACGTAAGTAAATTGAAAAGAAAATCACACTTAATGGAAATGTTTAGCATTATAATTCAAAAATAATGCAATTATATGCAATTTTTTGTTAAATAAATTTTACTATAAAGTTAACTGATAAATAATTAAGAAATACATTTTGCTTTTCTTTATTTCATTGATATTAAAAAGAATTGGTGTCACCCAGTGGTTGAACTTGAGCATATTAGGAATTATTTAAATAAAAGTTTTGCAGACTGTGTTAAATCCCGGTAGTGGATCTGATATTGAAATTCAGAAAAAATCGGCCCATATATACCCCAGATATAGCGTCTCCCGATATTTCAAGAAATCGGCTTTAAAAGCCAAATAAAACAACTTTTCGCACCAAAAATCAATCAGAATGTATGTACCATTGTGAAGGGTATTTAAGATTCGGCCCAGCCGAATATAGCACTCTTACTTGTTTTTTATATTTGTTTCTTAAGTTGACGTGTGTTTGCGAATGTTTTTCTTTTCACTTCAAATCATGTGCCGGTTGTTTACTCAGCATGAAATTTGGATTTGTTTTATAAAAGATATTTTGGGCAACCAAAAAAAAAAAAAAAACTAATATACATTTCTGTCTAGAACAACTTAATTTAAAGCCCTCATACCTAGAGTTCTTTTATTTTGTTATAAATTTGTTGCACAATTATTATTATGTATTATGTTTTAATTTAACGTACTTTGGGAAATTTTCATTCATTCTAACTTTGAACTAGCAAAAAAAATTATGTAGTTTTATTCAATTGAAAAAACGAACTTATCACCGCCGTATCTTGGAAATACTCCCAAATGCTTTCGTATCTTAATTGAAACTAAAAATACTCGCAACACACGTTCGTTGTCGTTGTAGTAGTCGTTTCACGACTTGCTCGTTATCGTTTACAGTTTCGTGAGCATGAGCGTGTGTATGTGTGTGTGTGTGTTTGCGTCTGTATGCAACAGTATCGAACCGAACCGTCAAAGCGCGTAACCAAACGGACCATTGAAATGAAAAAACAAACTAAATTATTTAATTTATAGCAAAACACACAGCCACCAACCACATGCTTTCAAACTCAAAATGTTACAGGAAAACGCCAGAAAAACAAAAAAATTGAAAAGAAAACGTTAAACCTGCCGAAATTTTTAACCACATTGTAGTTGAGTTCTAACCGCAATTAATAACAACGCACGCTTGCACACACACACACACACGCACACACTTACACGTATACTCTTCCAACAATTTTACTTGGTCTTTAACACTAAGTAAACCTGGTCAAACATTAACCGGCAAAAAACAACGAACAAACAAAAAAAAACACCAATATTAAATGTGCGTATGCTACTATAGTATTAAGTGGAATGTTAAATATCCGCTTGATATACAACAATACGTTGTCATTCGTATGCGTCTTGGCGCACACTGAAAATGGTTTTAAATGGAACTGAAAATGATTCCGCCAACAAACAAACAAATCCAGCCAGCCAGCCAACCAACCAGCCTGCCTGCCTGCCTGCCAGCAGTGGCTGCCCAGCATTAAACGGCTGCCACTCACTATTTAACATGCCTACATAAAAGCAGCAGAATGACTACTGCTCTGCCGGCGTCATGTTAAGGTGCTGTCTGCATTGTAAATTACTGTTATGTTTTCAAAAATGTGGAATAACATTTGCTGGCTTACAGTGTTTGATGATGTTGTTGCAGCGCTCTCTCAACTGTTGTGCTGTTAATAATTGAGAAGAAAGAGTGTGAATGTGTGTGACTGAGTGTGTGTGTGTGTGCCGCTAGCATATCATCTCAATGAATGGAAGGGTGGTTTTTTTTTTTGTTCAACAAATTGTCTGTTTCTGGTGGTACTGCTAACAATTGATATGTTTGTATTTTTATTTCCGCTTCCGCCGAGTGTTATTTAACAGCTGAGAGTGTTAACAGTGTTTGTTAGACGAACGATTGCTTTCTTGGCAGCCGTTGTATTATTATTGAATGCATGTACATATGAGAGTATGTAGTAAGTAATCGTTTGATGTGATCTCCCTTATCAAAAACTCTCTTTCAATAATTGTTTGTTGTTAATTGTATGAAGTTAATTAACTCAAATACGGTAAGATGTTACAATATACATAGATTGTAATTAAAACTTAAAAAAACAAAAGTTTGACCCCATTATTATGACTTGTAGGCATTGTTCCCTCTTATTGATAGTAAATAAAAACAGTACCATTATCTTCAGACTATTTTGGAAATTAGGTCAATCACGGCTACTCTTTTTTTTTCTTTTGTCAAAACTTTAACAAGTCACCATAAATACAAATAAAAGAAAAAAATGTATTGAAAAAAAATTTGCTTTATTAAGCCCCTCATTAATTGGTTTCGACTGATTAAGTAAATAAGGAATATAGTTCATTAGTTACTTTTTTTTCAATAACGCATTTTGATTACACCGGTCACAAAGTGACAATAAGTAATTGAATTTACATAGTTGGGTGTTAATTATCTTAAACCAATAAATAAGATAACTTATATGTATCGAATAAAAAATAATACATAAACATACATAAAATTTAGTTTTAAGCATCATCATAACCCTCTCAAAAGCGGTAAGCTAGCTCAGTTACTAAATGTACGATCATATTGGCAAATACCACTACTCTCTTGTTGATCTTTGTACTCGGATAAAAACTATTTAAAATACTTAAGTAACTATTTAAAATACTGAAAGCAAAGGTTTGTAGTTTTTTTCTACATGATTTTAGTACGTAACGTACTTAAAACTTAAATTTACGGATAACACACAAATGTATGCTGGTATACGCATTGAATTTTGTTGCATGTTTTTAACTTTTGTTGAACTGTATAATGTTGACCTGTAATATTAATATTTTTATTTATAAAGTGAGTTCGACTTGAGGTCCTTTAGTAAATAATTTTACCCCAAATTTAAATTGATATAGCAATTATTTTATTATCTCCAATATTTCGGCCAACTTTGTTGGTCCTCCTCAGGGAGTTCTTGAATTTACAAAGAAACATTAAATTACACTTATTTACTAAAGCACCGCAAGCCGAACTCACTTTATAGATAAAAATATGTTTTTAACTTTTGCAATAGCTGAATTCGTAGAGTGAATTGGCTGGCAGTAGTTAAGTTCCAGGTTCAAATCCGCAAAGTGACAATATAATTTATAAGCTATTAATGAATTGAGGCAGTAGAGCGAACTATTTCATGCACGACTGGTATTAAATAGGCTACAAAATAGTGAATCAAGTGCATAATCATACTCACAGTAAATTCAATCGGTCCGTACTTAAATCAAGCCCAACCAGTGTCAAAATTGCGGCAATAACGGATGCTTTTTAATAACTATTTTTTTGCATCCATATGAATTTCTATTGCTTAAGTATTTTAAGTTTAAGCTTAGTTATGTCTGCTCAGTGAGCAAAAACAAAATTTACGGCAAATAATTATTTAATCTTACAAAAACTTTGCCAAAGCAAACACAAATTAGCTCGAAATAGTTTATTTGCTCTTTGAGCAAACATAACCTTGAAATGTGCTCTTGAAAAATTTTATGTTTTTACGCTTTATTTCACTATTTTGCCCGTCATTATTGCTGGTTGCTGGATCGATATGAATGTATATGATTTTTAGTTCTTTATATTTATATAGCTGCCCAAAATAAAAATAAAATAAAAATTAGTGGTCACATTTTTTGGACACAAATTTATTGCAGTGAGGCCCGGCTGTATATTTGTCGTGCCACTGCAATTGACTTTCCAATGCCTTATGCGCACATTCCCTTCAACACTTCTTAAGACTATTTAGCAGTCATGAGAAGAAGTATTATATCTTGTGTTAATTAACAAATAATTTTGAAGTTTCAGTAGAGCCATTTAATATTAATTACAAAAGGAAGCCTATTTCTCACTTATGATCAAAATCAAGTAACGAAATTTTATTTCAAACTAACAAACAATTGCTGCTTATAAAAGGGTTTCAAATGAAATTAATCACTTGTTTTCTGGCACAAAAAAAAACACAAATATAAACAAGAAGCATGGCGCTAAAAACTTATGACAACAACAATGAAATTAGACGTAGACAACCGCAGATATTAAATTTTCTATGTCAGTCAAACAATGTTCGCACGTTAAATAATACCAATACGAATACAAAGATATTCGCATTGAGCCAATCATTTAGTCATGCAGTCAATAACTATAGATTGCACGCAAGTTGGCGAAAAGAAAGACGATGATGGGAGATAGAAATTAAAATTACAAGTGCGACCGAATAACAAAGTCAACATTGTTGCAGAACTTAAAACAAGTGTTTCTTTTCTTGTTATTTGGTTTGACTTCATTAGTTATTCGCACTTGTCACTCGGTTTGGTTTTCATTTCTTTTAAATATTGCTTTTCTAAACGGACAATAGCACAGTTCCAAAAAAAAAAAAAAAAAAAAAAAAAAAAAAAAAAAAAAAAACTTAAAATTTGTTGAAACAGCAAAACGTGCCATATAATATTTTCGTCATCACACATTCACACACTTTGATAACGATAAGGGAATGAATTCAGTTATGAATTGATGTATGGAGTTAACAATGAAGAGGGCAGTGAGAAGAGAAATAGAAATTTCAATATGTATGTATTACTTATTATGAACAGCTGAGAGCATGGAATAGAGATTTCATTTAAGATGCCGTTTTCAAGATCTCATGAGAGTTTGAGAGCTCAACGAAAGAAAGTTCTTTCAATGGAAAAGTGCATGTTTTATTAATTTGTCATGGCTCGAATGTCGCACAGTGGGGCAAAACGAACAAAGGGATGGGAATTTTTTAGCTTTAAAATGTATTAAATTATTAACAAACGATGTCTAAATCAATTTTAGAAGAGAACATGAGCTTTAGGAATATTTAAAGTTAAACTATCCTGTTTGCATGCACTTTAATCCATAAGCTGTCAGAGTAGACTACTGGTGTAAATAGTTTTTGATGTCGTTGAATTTGAATTTATCAATATTTATAAAGAATTTGTATTATTTATTTTATTTGATACTTTTCGCTCCTTTAATATTATTTCATTCTTTGAGCTAAAGATTCTTTTATAATTTTGATTTCTATATATGTATTTACGAATGCTTCGCTTTCTTTTAGATAGTGTCTTCTAGGCAATAATATTTATTAAATTCTAATAGACTTCTTTTATATAAAAAATAGATTTTTTTTATATAAAAGAAAGAAACCTCAAGTTCATACTATAAAATAATATTGAGAGAATTATGTTTTATTTTACTTAGATATTGCCAAAATTCTAGCTGTATTCTTTACGTTTTATGGTACTGATACAAGTTTTAAAAATATTATTTAAATGCAAATGAAAGTTGAATTGTTTAAAGTCCTTCTACTGGTTGAAAACCCCTAGTGCTTAGAACGATTCTTTACATTAATACTACGTACGGTCTTTTTATTGGTTATTGGGCCAATGTAAGGCTTCATTCGATTACTGAAATTTGTTTCGTTAAATGTCTTATTTTAGGTCTAAAAATTATTGAAAGCCAACTATTTATTTCAAAATTCCCATAAACAAAATGAGAACTAGAAATGTTCAAATAAAACCTTTAATACAGAAAACACTTTTCCGTCTAGCAACAGTTTTTCTATTCTGGACAACTTAATAACTCCTATTTTTAGACCCAAAATAATACACTTCAATTGGCTCTTAAGACAAATAAATAATTAAGTTCAGTTTCGTAGCACAAAAATTAAAAATGTAGAAAATTTTCTACCAATTTTTTGCCTGCTATTTCTTTTAATTATATTTCTATTTCCTTTTTATCTCAGCATGATTAAGTTTGTACTACAAAGTCTTCCCTTCACCTCTGGTGCGACTCGAACCATCGAACTGCACGATCGTGGAAAAAACAAGCAATTTAAATAGAGAGTTGATTAGGATTATTTTTGTTCCAATTCAGCAAAAAATTAAAAAAAATATTTTTCTTGCTAGTTTTAGTTATTAAAAAGCATTTAAATGCTGGAAAAAAATAAAAAAAAATGTTTTCTTGTTTGGCCCAGCTGGGATTTGAACTCGGACCTAATGGCTTATATTAATAAAGAATTGTAACTACAACAGAAAATCTTTTGCTACATTGACAAAAGTATTCATTTTTTTTTTCATTACAATTCAACGAAAAAATTTTAATAACCACCGATCATCTTCAAAAAATAGAAACATTCTTGGCACAAACATCTAACTGTTACCAGAGTTAGCTTTTATGTTTTGGTATTCGTCAACTCTAGTGTTGTTAACTGACTACTGGCAGCTTTATCGTCAAGTTGGATATTTTTGAGGTTATACGTGCTACAAGTTTTTGACCTACGAACGCTATTTGTGTAAAAACAATTCATCTCCTCCCAAAAATGGAATTAAATCGTAAACGTTTTCGTTCGATTTTACTTCTTCAAAATTGAGAATGATTTTTTTTTTTTTTTTTTTTGTAAAATTTGAGTGACCAATTGTGAAAATTTTGGCACATATTTTTTTTAATACAATAACGAATACAAGTTTTATAAATTTACTTAATGTGCGGTAATTCTCGAAGTATATTAATTATGGATTTACACAAATATTCCACAAATAAATTCCTCAATACTCGCATGAGCACAAAAATGTATAAAGACACAATATGAAACAATCAACAACCTGAAGTCATAAGTATTTCTACAGATGCTGATTCGCTAGCAACTGATCTTCTTGTGGAATGTGTAGTATTTTTATCGCATACATCACCCAGTTGGATGGTTGGTAGGCAGGCTGATGTTGCTTTATATTTATGTAGTTCTTCCCCCACTTTTTTTTTTCAATAGAGCCATGTGTTTCATTTGTGTTTTCAATATACTTATGTACTATGTATGAGTTTGCCATTATTTAGGAGCTGTTGTCGTTATTAGTTAAATGTTTATAGTTTTAATTAATTTAAATCAATTACTTAATGCTATAAAAACAAGAAATACATTAGGAGTGCTAAGCCAAAAACTTTAGTGTTGTAGCGAAATTCAGTTTTAAGTCAATGCCGAAAAATATTATATTTGTAATATTATTAATATTAATAACCAATGAACCATTTATTACTGATTATAGAAATGTGGCAACGTTGCAGAAAAAGTCATGATGCAAAACATCAGCTCTTGGAGCACTTTTGCCATATATATAAAATGAAACGGGGTTTCATATTATTTATGTATGAAACCCAAAAAACTGCATAGAAAACCCCCTCCCCCGAGATGCACAACTTGTTTCTTCTGTATTTTCTAAAATATTTCTTGTGTACAAAATTTGAAAGTGGAAATATTTAGAGAAGAAGACTACAAAGCGATCTGCATTTGCAGATTTGTCAGAATTTTAGCGTATAACTTGTAATTTGACAAATGTGCCATACCAAAAAACTGCATAGAAAACCCCTAGACATGCACAGCTTGTTTCTACTGTATTTTCTGTATTAGTTAGATAATTACCTCTAGTTTATATATTATTAATTTGTTTTAGAAATTTAAAGCTTTTTAAAACAATTTTTGCAAAAATACAGAAAAAGCGTCCTCTAACAAAAGTTTTTGAGAAATAAAATTTTTTGAAATGCCTATAAAATGTTCATTTATTTTTTTTTCTTACAAAATTTTGCAAAAATATAGGAATTTATAAAAGAAATAAAAAATTTTTCCAAAATGTAGAGAAAATATAATACGAATCCCGAAATTCCCAAAAAACTTTCAAAAATTCCCAAAACTGGGATTTTTTAGTTTTTTTGCTGTTATTCCAGCAAATATCCTGGGGGACAAATTCCATTTGCATAGAACTAAATAAATTAGGTTAGAGGCGTGCGATTTGAGAAATTTTGGCCTAAGGTCGGTTTTGTCTAAAAAAAATGGGTTAATTTCAGGATGCTACCCTTACGCAACAGGACATAATTTTCAAATTTTTTTTTCTTTAAAATATTTTTTAAACAATAAGCTTTTAAAAAAATATAAAAAATATATATTTTACTTGGGAAAGTTCTTCCAGAAATAAGAAACAATAAACTTACTTTTTGCCCTAAAAATATGCTAAAAACTGACTTTTTTGAATTTTTAAATTGTGTTGAATATACCTTTTTCTTTATAAAGGATTTTTTACTCAAATTTTTTTTTAGTATTGACAAAAATACTGGCAAGCTAATAAAACTTATTTCTGAAAAATCGGTTAGGATTTGAGCTCAAAAATGTGAAAATACTGGACCAGGGTTGGTAAAAACACGAAAATTTACTTTTTAAAACTTGAATATCTCGAAAACTTTAAGAGATAATATATACGTGTCGTGACATTTTTTGTAGGCGTTGATTAGAAGAATTTAAAAATAAAATAAAAATAAATTTGCAAAAGAATTAGAAATGAAAAAATTAGATAATTTTTAATTTTTTACATACCCCAGGTGGCCTACTTTGGAGGTGCGTGGACACGCCCACTTCAACGCTATATAGTCCAATCTCAAAACTTAAGCTTGAATACATCTCTTTTATGCTTGTCTGAAATTTCATTGCAATCGAGCCATCCGTTTGGCAACGCCAGAATTATTTCCAATTTTTATGCAAAATCCCCCACTGTGCGTTGGGGGATCATTAAATCAAGGATTTCCGATTTATTAAATTTATTTAATTTTCATTAAATTTATTTAATTTTCATTAAACTTATTTAATTTTCATTAATATTCATGTAAACTTAATTATTATGTGTGTATATATGTTAAAATATTTTGTTTAAGTGTATGTAATTTTCAAACATTTGTCAGTATAAATTGTTTTTGTTTTTAAAATTGTTAAAAAGAAAAGGTTTTTGAAAAAACATCGAAACATTCCTGAAGAAGATATCCATTGTAAAGCTCTAAACACATAGATGACAGCAGACTGCAAATGCTGCCAACTTCAAGCGCAGCCAATTTCAAATGCTGCTCTGAAGTCGGCTTCATAATTATTTTGAAGACAGCAACAACACAATAATCAGCTGGTGTGTAAATCAATTTCGAATTTTTATAAATATTACAAATTCAAAGTTTAAAAATATAAAAAATGAGCGAAGAAAATTTAGCGAATTTTATCACAACAATTGTTAAAATAGCTCAGACTACAGCTGAAGTGTATAAAGCCCATAAGACGAATAGTACAAGAAACCGAAGATGGTGGGTTCGCCCAGTAAATATAACCCGTGATGAGGAGGGCATTTACAAAACATGTGTACAACAGCTCAAGGAAAAAGCTGAAGAACACTTTTTCAAAGCAACCAGGATGAAAATTAAATAAAATATCACAAAAAATTAGCTCAAACGAAAAAAATTGTTTTGATATTGAAAATGAACAGCTGTGTATTTTAGCAATGCTAATTTCAGGGATGCCGTATTTCTTATCTCATAATGAATAAAATTGAAAATATTGATGAAAAATGTAATAATATCACGCGAAAACTATAAAAACACATACATTTATTTATTTATTGTATTTTTGCAATGTTCTTTTGTGTTTAATATTAGAGAAAAAGGTTTTGTTCTAATTTGTCCAATTTATATATATAATGGCAACACTATATTTGCTTATTTGCTGCCCGTCAAAATAGATAATAGCCTAAGTTGGCAGCAGCAGCAAATGCTGTTGTGCAGTCGTGCTGCCCTGCTGCCGTCAAAATAATCGTTTTCATTTAAATACATGCATTTTATTTTTGACATATTGCTGCTTGCTGTCTGCTGTCGTCTATGTGTTTAGAGCTTGATATCGAAATATTGAATTCAATAAACAATTATAAAAAAACAAGTGACCTTACGGCTCAAACAATTAAAATAATTTTCATTAAGTTTATTTAATTTTCATAAAATTTATTTAATTTTCATTGAATTTATTTAATTTTCATTAAGTTTATTTAATTTTCATTAAATTTATTTAACGATCGTTTCATTAAATATATGAATTTTAGTCATTAAGCTAATAAAGTATTTCATTGGTTTGATGACTAAAAACCATTAATTAAATCAAACGATTCATTAAATATAGGGTTTTGTTCATTGATCTAATGAAAACAGAACATATTTTTTATGACGTATATTATTACTACGTAAAAAATACGTTACGTATAATCCTGTTATGAAAAGATATTCCAAAAAATGCCGTTTTATGTGTGCAAAATATTAAACTTTGTTACAATATATCCAAATTTCTTAATAAATCAAATGATAATTGAAATCTTAAGGAACGAATACATTGATTTAATGAAATTTTTCATTGATTTGATGACATGTTTTCAGAAAACCAATGATATTTTTTAACGAAATTATGAAAACTAATGAACAGTTTGTAATGAAATTTATTTATGAGATCTATGAAGATTCATTGCCATAGTAAACATGTTCATTGGTTTAATGAAATAAATTCATTACACCTATAATCGAAAATTCTTGCATTGTACTTGCTACAAAATAAGCATTCAATTACACATACACATGTACAAATGTTTTAGCACAAATACCCCTGGATCTTGAAAAAAAAAAAACATTAATAAAAAACTACAACATAAAATTCAATATCTTCTTGTTTTTCTGTAGAAAAAAAAAATAATTCACTTCATGAAGCAGCGCCAAAACAAAAATCATTAAAACAAGCACATGAGGGCCTCAATACTTCAACAATTGACGTCAAGTTCTTATTTTTCCATTTATCCAAATTTCTAGTTTATGCTTAAGTTTTTTACTTTGGAGAACTGCTAATTTTAGAATAGATTCTCTAAAAAAAAAAACTTAAAATTAAAAATAAAAAAAAGAAAGCGATGGGCCTATTTCGCTGACTGTTGTGGCGGCACAACACAACTACACATTTATTTGTTTGAAATAATTTGTTGTAAATATTGAACAAAATGAGGCTAAAAATGTTGTAATAAGACAACTGTAACACAAATAATTTACAATGTAATTAATATTGACCATTGGCCAACAATAATAATAGAACTCACTTTCAAACAAATGTAGTGTGAAGCGTTGTTGTCTTGTATAGCACTTCTTTGAGAAGAAGTTCAGCAGCCTTCATTTACCTGCACCAGCAGGTAGAGCAGACTGCCCACACAAATACTCTACGGCTGGTTTATTTATGTTGAATTAATTTGCTTCAAATTGACCAATTTACTTTCAATTACATTTTTACTTTCGGCTGCTGTACCGAAATGATTTTATACCAGGGCTCGTAGTGGTAACACAAACTTTAAGTAGCCTGCTTTTTGCTTAATGTGATTCATATTTATTTTACTTTTTGTAGAATTTTTTACTTATTTTTTCTAACCATTTCTGTACATATTTCGCGAAATCATCCAACAGCCACACAAGAATTTTAACATGGAACTGCAGGCCACTTGTGCGTTACTCAATATATTGCTATTGCTATTGTTTTTTTTTTTTTTTTGCTTAACAAAATCAAAATTTGGTAGCGCACCCCTTGCAAGATATTTATTTGGTTTTAATTAAGTTATTTGGTTTTTTGTTTTTTCATTTCAGCATTTCGGTTTGAAATCTTGCAAAGAAGTTAAAATAATAATAATAAACAGAATGAAATTGAGAGACGTTTTATGAGACGTTTCGCGCAAATAAACTTAAATATTTCAGCGGGTTGTCTTGGGAATGCACAAGAAGAGGCGCCTTTCCATGTGTGCTGTGCGTTCTGCCCGAAATGAACATTATTAATTTTTATTAATAAATAATTGAAATTTTTTGATTTTGCATTAAGCAGCAGAAATTGTCTGAGATTGTCAGGGATTTTAAACACTCTACAGCAATTCAAAAATTCACAGAAATATTCATAGACTGCAAGTAAAATTGTATTTATGAGAACATTTGTTGTAAGTAACTTAAAATATGAATCTCAAGAAAACTTGATTGGTCATTAAGTAAAATGCTTCAAAGTCAATATAAGTTAAATAATTTATCTTCCCCTTAATCAGACCTCTACTGAAACACAATTTACCAGTAATAAAAGTACTACCGAATATATCAGTTGGCAACTTTATGGCATAAATGAAGTCGCTGATTATGAAACACGAACGAACAAACAAACTGCATCCAAACGTACGCAGTCAGACAAATCTCTGATAAAAAAAAATACATTTTTTCCTTTTGATCCCACCATGACGACAGAATTATTAATTCATTTTAAGAATCTAATAAAATAAATAAAGTTGTTTTGGTCAAATTATTTGGACTTCTTGTTATTCATAAAATGTGCAAATGAATACGAATGCCTGCATATGGCTACGAGTGTGTGTGTGTGTGTGTGTGTGTGAGCATGTAGGTGGTTCCCGTGGTAACCAAACCCAAAATCCATGAAATTATATTGTACATACATACATACATACATACATACATATTTATCCCGATAAACTTGACAAATATTTTAAAAATTGAGTTTATAGCCGCCCGCCAATTTTAATTATGACATTATTTATGATTTTTATGAGACCATTAGTGATTGTAAAGTGTTGCGTTTCTTGTTTGCAACAAAGAAGCCTTGAAAACTCAAAAAAAAAAGAAACATATTTACATATATGTATATGAGCAGAATATATGACTGTATGAACAAGAGTATGATATGAAACACTAAATATTTCATTCAGATGCATTTGACATTTTCAAATATTTTGTTGTGTTTTGTGTTTTCAATAAAATCGTTAATTTGTCATGCGAATTTATTTGTTGGCGAACAAACAAATAAACAAACCGTTTGTGTTTCATTATGAGAAAATAAGAAATGATGCCATTAAATGGAGGTTTTTATGTCACTGTTTTCTTCTTCTTCACGGCATGAACGTTAGAACGATTTATTAATTTATATAATTAATTGAAATTTTTAAAAGTGTATGTGTGTGTGTGTGCGTGCTAAATTCTTGGAAAAGTATAGAAGAATGATTCATTTTGCGATCTTCAGGCGTGTAGATGAAAACTTAATATTTTAATATAAAATAGTTAAACTACACTGAAAAAACAATACAATCAATTTGTACTTAAATCAATTCCAAGCGGTGTTAGATGATGATAAAAAGAAGTTTTAAATAACCACCGAACAGTTAATTCAATATATACATGCATAATTCTGCAGGTATACGAGTATATGTAGATACATACATAGTTAGTATCACTATAAAGCAAATACTTTTAGCAAAATTTGAATACGTTAACCCAATAAAAAGCATTAAGTTATTCCAAATGACTACAAAATTGTTTCTTAAGCTTGTTGCTTTACTAACCGGACACATTTCTCTTTGATACATGTTTCAGAACTCAATATTGAAACATGATGGACCGCCATCTTTTATAGCATCTTTAGTGTCACACAAATTTTGCACTGCAGTTTTTTCTTTAATTAGTGCTTTAATTTTCAAGTTATTGCATAACTTTTAATGAAACACTTCATTACAATTAATTTGCTTACAATTTAAATTCATTTTCATTTAATTACATATTTTAATTAATATTTTTAGTCGCTAACTACACAATATTGACTGTTTATCATTGTACAATTAATAAACTGGGGAAATTTAATGCAATCAACAACATACTGCTCTTTTAGTTCACCGTTAGTATTTACTCACATGCATTTAGAAAGGAGCATAAGGTTTTATTAATGCTCATGAGGCAAACACCTGTATTGATGTGCGTATGTGTGTACATACTTTTATATTGGGTTTGAATAGAAGAGCAGTTATATTTTTGTACTCATACATTTGTATTCATATGTTTATGTTTTGGATTTTCGTTTCTTGTTTATGCTTTTGCATCAAGTGTTTGTTGTTTTGGCTTTGTTTGTCTCTAACTGATACATAGATTATATAGAGGTTTTTTTTTGATAGAGGTTTTTTGTTGATAGAATTATAGGAATACTCATTTCACACGTGCTAATAATACCTACATACACACATACATGAGTACATACTTCTTTCTTCTCCCTAATCTCCGAAACTACTGGATGGATTTTAATGAAATTTTGCACCGGTATGTAACAATATACATATGTAGGTATGTATGCTCGCTCAGCTTAATAAATTTAGGTATACACTACACATATACATATGTATGTATGTATACCTTATTTTCATTACATTTTACTAGAAGTTGAAAAAATTGCTTTTTAAATAACTTGGTCACTTATAAATCAATTTTGAATTTTTTTTTTAGCTTTCTGAAAGTGTTTTTCAGTAAAATGAGCATTCCATAAATTTTGTCGAAATCGAAATTTTTTCAAACTAGAAAAAAACTTGTCATTTATAAACCGTTAAATTTATATTTGTAAAAGTAGCTAAAGTCGGTATTGCTGAGAAACATTTTAGAACAAATTTTTATTTTATATGGAAAATTTGTGCTAAAACATATTTCAGCAACATTTTATCTGTTATAAAGAATCGTACCATTCAAGATCGAACGAATTCCGTAGTTTATGCTGCTTTTGTTTTGGTTTTGCATTGTTTTCACTCGATAGTTCATTCAACATCGAAAGCAACGATTTGCTCCAAACTAATATTTGAATTGGCATTTAAGTCAATTAAAAGGGTACTGAAATACCATTTATTTTTCTATTTTTTTAATTGCTGGCATGCACCGCAAAGAAATACTTATTTCATCACAGTTGACTCCGTCTATGAAAAATTTTTCTTCAAATCGTGCATTTCTCTTTCACGCTTTCAAACGTGCTGAATAAATTTTTGTAATCAAAACATGAAAAAGATTCGTTAAACTATTTTAACCAAATGCATTTTCATAATACATACTCTACAACGTAAGTATGTAAATGTGGGCATGGTTGTATTCCCTATTGATAAGTTATTGAAGTAATTATCTCAATTGGAATTTTCATAACACTTTAATTGTCTGTGGCTGGTGGCATTCAAAGGCTGCTAATTTGTAAAGTCTCCACATTAATGTGAAATGTGTAACGATAAATTAACTCAACGCCAAAAACTACTTCAAAGCGTATACATGTACATACATATAGGTAAGAATTAAATAGTGATGTTTACTGATGGGGCCAGTGTTGCCAAAAATAGATTATTTAAAAATTATATTTTTCCAAGTATAATTTTTGAATATTCAAAAACGAATCTAATTATTTATTTGCTATAAGACCCAATTGAAATGTATTATTTTAGGTGTAAAAATATAGCTTATTAAATGTTTTCTCTTTTTTCTAGGCGTCTATATAACGCTATTCAACTCGCCAGTAGACTCGAAAAAACTTTATCCCTTTCGAAACAAGGCCACAAATATTAAATAGATACTTGCTATCTAGGTAATAATTAGATATTTAGAATCCATTACAATAGCCATCAGTCTCAGTAGGCAGGCTACGAACTCAACTCATGACAAACTGTTTTATGGCGGCCATGCTTAGACTACCCAATCAAATGAGCTTTTGTTTTACTTATGTTTTGCATATAATTTATTAATTATTGCTTCTAAAATTCGTCATTGCATTCTTTCTAAGCACTGCCAGTTGTCAAGTAATTACAATATTATTTTAACCGATTTTCTGTGTTAACATCATAAACGTTCCTCACTTAATTTTACTTTCAACACCACATAAATAAACTTAAATCTATCATCAATCTAAATTTCCTTGAAATAAATAATCACAAGGTCAGTTCAATACAAGACAACAAACTTATTGAACTTCATGGAAATATATGTAATTGTATGCCTGCAATGCATAATTGAATCTGGGAAAGTATCAAGAGAATTATTTAAAATTTTCCAGTCGTTTGCTACAAGAGAAAAAATATACAAAACTATGAAGCAGCAAAATTCTAATGAATATAAAAACCCAAAGGATTTTGAAATTAATTCAAGATAAATTACAACAACTTCACATAGCATCATTAATATTTTTTTCGAACACAACAAACAATAGCAATTATTTATATAAAACTCTTCAGCTGCACTTCACTGATTGTATGCGGAAGAATTGTGAAATTTCCATTGCAGTGATTTCGAAATAAATTACAAATACATTAATATAAATTACAGCTCATTATTGCAGTTAAAATTAATAAATAAAAAAATGAAAACAAATCCATTGAAATAAATCAACATGGAAATTAGAACAAAATCAGTACATGACCCAGAACAACATTAAATTTATGTTCGTTTGTGGCACAAGTTGCAAAAGAAAAAGATTCCATTTTAATTGAACTGCCGCCAAAAACAATTAAGTTTTGTAAACGGAGGTATTTTGGCATTTGTTTGTGTTATGGGGTTAACACAATAATTATGGTTTTCACTCGAAATCTCATTGCCAAGAGAATTTTTAGTGGTGGAAGAATTTTTTAATGCCAAATGAGAATGGAATTCGTTTAGGGAATGAAGTGGTCTGTTTACAAATTCAGTAAAAGATACGAAAAGAAATATGCAGACATTTATTTTCCTAAATACTTCATAAGGTTAGTGCAAGTTCATCTTCGAGTTTGGTGTCATTTAGGTTGCCAACGTCACAGGAAAACATCAGCTGTTTGACATGTTTTGCAACGTTGCCAAATTTCAATTTCTAAAAACAATCAATACTACATGGTTCACTGATTTACTGCACTCCACTGTATGAGTGTTTCAAGATTTAAAAAAGCCAATATAAGTATGTAGTTCGCAAGCACATGGCCGCCTGGACCTTTTGCAACTGTACCACTACAACAATGCAGACCAACGTCAATTCTGAGTGGTAGACAACGATTTGTTTACCAGTTATTTTTCAAGAAATCTAGAAAACCAAGCGCCTAAGATGGATCACTCTGTACCACGTTAATGCGAGCTCTCACACATCGGCTCAAACAACTGCAGTTTTGAGCAACCCCAACAACGATTTGAGCAGTCATCTGCCGCAGACTCCTGACTTGGCACCGAATGACTTCTTTTTATTGCCGTATGTAAAACACAAACTGGCAGGTCAAATTTTATAAACATCTGAAGCTCTTGCTGCATTCAGAATGCATGTTTTGGACATACCTCCATCAGTGTGGCCAAAGTGCGGCGACAATTGACGTAAACGCAGACAAAATGGTATAGATATGGGGAATATTTCGTAAGGGGAATATTTCGTAAGACAATAAAGTGATTTTCGATGTGTTGCGTGGTATATGCTTCATCGTCCCACTATATTTCGTAGCCGTCATCTGGCATCACCACTGCTGTCTCTTTACGTTTTATTACTCGACTTCATCTTTACGTAGATTGCAACTTTGATAAAATAATAAATTAAACGGTAAAACATCGAATGTATGTACATATAAAAGTGCACGTTCGAACTTTTTCTGGTATTATCTGCTGATTATCAAACAACGTTGTGAAACCGACGCTAGTGAAATTTTTCTTAGTCTTAGAGAAACACAAGTGTAAGAAATTTATAATACTGAATTTATTTTGTGAAATTAATTGATTGAAATTATAGATTAAAGCGCTATTGAAGTTCCAACACGATGATTAATACTTGTTTGATTATATTTGCTCTAGTCCCGAATATACCGAAGATACTCCTGAATTCGTAGGAAACGAATGGCAATTAAGTACTAGTTCAAGCTGTGTTACGGTCAACAGCAAGCTCAAGGGCTAAAGGTGTCTAGGCTAAGTGCTTTAACAGTGCTAAATAGTAAACAAACTGCTAAGTGCTAAAAATAACAGACTTGTGTCTTGTTACCGCTTGCAATTAAAGAATCCGCAAACTGTTTATAGTAAGAAGAGAAAAAACGTAACAATATAATCACCCCTATCATGAAAAATTGTTTCCCTAAAATAGTTTCCCATTTCCCAAAAGCGCGATCATGAATAACTTTTCCCATAAAATGTGTTGCCATTCGAAATTTTCCCTTATCGTGAATGGATTTTTCAAAGACATTTTTCCCACTTTTTGTATCAATTTGTTCATTTTAATTTCCTTGGGGAACTGGAAAAAAAATGCAAGTAGTTGCTACATTTTAATGGATATATAAATCAGCTGAAAACTATGTTTAGGTCTAAATCAATAAATAATGTGCAACATGACATGCTTCTCAATAGGCTGCAAAATAACCGACCCATTGCATGTGGTTTTGTGAAGGTTTCGAAAGATGTGGTGGCCGAATTGTGGTATTCGCTTATAGAAAAACTAAAAAGTGCTGGTCCTCCCATTAAAAAAGATCATGAATGGAATTTTATCCATTCTGCGCAGAGACTTTTCTAAAGCATCCAACACCTTAGAGAGCACTTTGCAAAAAGTGGATTGCGCCATTCCTACTTCGTAATCTCTTCCAACACTTTTACGGTATACACCCTCTGCAAAAAATACGTAAGCATGCGCTTAGTTTTACGATGGGCGGAATAGCAAATGATTTTTTTTTTTTTTTTGACAGAGAAACAGGCATGAAAACTCCGATTTATTCACGCCGATTTATTTATTAGTTATAAAACATAAATTTAATTACTTTTTACATCACTTACCCAAAAATTTTCAATAAATTTCCTTTGTATTTATATTTTTTTGTTCTCCCCAAACATTCCCATAATATTCATGATAGCAAATTCCCCTACTTGGGAAATAAAAATTTTATGGGAATAAAAATTTCACATTTCACTTTGCGAATGGATTTTTCAAAGACATTTTTCCCATTTCTTTTTTATCAATTTGTTCATTTTATTTTCTTTGGGGAACTAGAAAAAAATGCAAGTAGTTTTTACATTTTAATGAAGGGATGATTGAAAATGTGGTCTCGCTTCGCTTAGCCTTTTAGACTGCGGCTTTCAGTCTGATCGATTACTTTTTGGCTTAACGCTCATAAACGTAAAATATCCCTAAAGGGACACGAAAAGCTCATGACCAAAATTCTCCGAGCGGCAGCTTAACTTCCGCATCATGATTCAAATGCGGCAACTTTCCTTGATTATTATTTGTTGCGAAATTAATTTGTTGAATATAATGAAATTGCTAGATCTTTTGGTTGATAAGACTAAAAATCCAATTATTGGCTAAAACTTAGCATGTAAATCTATTTCAAAGTGCAGCAATAGAAAATCTATTTTACTTATTCAAATTAATACAAACTCTCATTCCTGCCTGCTCGCGACCGTTTCATCTTTAGCTCGAAATGTTTTTTCATAAATTTATATTCATAAATATAATTTTAATAAAATTTGTACACACTGATATTGTCATTTGTGAAAATGTAAGTTATAAAATTGCAAATAGCAGAGAGTTATTTTGGCATACATATATTTTTAGAATGAGTGCAGACGAGCGGGACTCATCGAAACGGATGTTTTATTTAAAGAGCTAGATGTCATCAAAAAAGGACATGAAATCATACAAAAACGTCTGCAGGAATTTGACGAAAGGTACATATGTATAAAGATTTTAAGGCAGCCAAGAATCTGCGGAAAGGTGTTGGCAGCTGCTTTGTGAATCTTAAATTATGAAATACAGTTAAACCTCTATTAACCGGATCTTTTTGATTTTTTACCTCTACTATCCGTGCTTTTACCTCTATTATCCGTGCTGTGGTTTTTTACCTCTATTAACCGTGCTTTACCTCTCTTATCCGTGCACCATTCATATGATTTTTTATTATGTTAATTTGAATCCGGTGATTCCCCTTTTTAATGTGTGGACACAATTGTATAAAAATGAAATTTTATACGTTTTAATAAAACCTCTGTTAACCATGTAATTCGATTATCCGTGCTAGTCCCGGTCACGCGCGAGCCGGTTAATCGAGGTTTAACTGTATTTAGAAAAAAAAAAAATAACCACTAGAGAATATTATTCTACAGGTAGGAGAACACTGCCTGTTATAAAGTTAAGGGAACATGATAAAGTGTTGATTAACAATCATTTTAAATTTGTACATAATTGCAGCTCTGCTGAGCAAAAAACTATTTGAAATAATATCCTCTTTGGCAACATCTTTCCAGCCTATAGATTTCTTAAGCTGATATTTTGCTCACATTCTTTATTTCAGTTATATCCGCAACATGTACGCTCTAAGATTAGGAATAAGAAGTCTCAGTTACATGCTAGAGGCTCAGGCCAATGAACAAAAAAGGGATGTGGTGGACTCAAGTCTATACGACAACTTGTGGATTGTGATGCAAAGTCGTCAGGATGGCTCCGTAGATTTTTACAGAAATTGGACTGAATACAAGCAGGGCTTTGGCAACGAAGCCGGAGAATTTTTCATAGGATTGGATAAAATTTATGAGCTCACAAATGACCGGGATCATGAACTACTAGTGATTTTGACCGATTTTGAGGGTACACCGAAATTTGCCCACTACGATCACTTTCTGATTGGCAACGAAAGGGAACGATATCGTTTGAAGAAATTGGGCAAATATAGTGGAACGGCTGGAAATCAATTGAAATTTCATACCAACATGTTTTTCAGCACCAGGGATAGAGACAACGATGATGCCGACGAAGGGAATTGTGCTCATTGGTTTAAGGGCGCCTGGTGGTATTACAATTGTATGACCAGGTACGGCCAGCAGTTTTGGGGCATTAAAGAGATTTACGAGTCAAAATGAATTTTAGTTTCAATGCAGCTCATTGAAAAATATTTACATTTTTTTTACCAACATCTGCCTTATTTTTTTTTTATTTCATTATCACTTTTTTCTTTTTCCCCCCAGCAACCTTAATGGACCCTATAGATACAATGGCACCCTGAACGAAGACGAGAGGGGAGTTGGTGTTACCTGGGGCTCTTACGATCAAATTAAATTTTCCTACAAAACCACACAAATGTTATTACGAGTGAAAAACTGAATACCTGCTCACTGGGATGCAGGTGGTGCTCACTCCACCATATCAATATTTCATAAGCTTTTTGATATGAGAAGAAAAAATCTTCTACTAGATATGTAAAAGAAAACACTCTGATTGAATTAAAATAAAATTCCTTTAAAGTATATCAGTTCAGAGATATTCGCTAATGGCATTTTTATATCAGATGGCCAATTAAGAGTCTGGTTTCTGAAAATCAGCTCGGGCGGCAGGTTTAAGTAACTGGATTAGTATTAAGATTTCAGAAATGCAATTACACTTTTAAAATCGCAAGTTTTTCGTTCAAATATGCTGTCTTGGAATGTAAACAGTCTTTAGCTACGTAACCTTTTCGAACAGTGGCACAAAGAGGAAAACTTAAGCCTTTCTCAAACCAAAAAATGTGACCACTACATTTTTGTTAAGCTTTATTTTGGAAAATTACTTGCAAAAAATAATTAAATTTCGTGAAAATTTATGCAAGAAACAAAATACCTGGAAGCAATAAATTTCACAAAACCATATTTTAAGGTTATGTTGCATTTGTTCGTTGAGCAAAACATAACCTTAAAATATATTTTTCTGAAATTTAGTGCTTTTATGTTTTTCCGTGTGTTTTTATTAATTTCGTAAACATTATAGGCATACAACAGCAACGAAAAGAAAAAGAAAAAGCAAACACCAAAAAACGGTAAAAGCACTAAATTCCCCAGAATCATATTTTAAGGTTATGTTTGTTCAACAAGCAAATACAACATTTATGCAAACCATATTCACATTTGCTCTTGCAAATCTTTAGTAAAGTCGCTGTAAATTTCACAATTGCTCGTTGAGCAAAACATAACCTCAAAATATATTCTAGGGAAAGTTAGTGCTTTGATGATTTTATTTTCGTAGTTGTTGTTTGTTACTGCATCCAAATTGTATGTATATGTGATGGCTAGTTTTAGCCAAAGTTTTTCATTCTGGTAATGAATAATTCATAGATATAGTGAAACATGTCATTGACGGTGTAAAATAATTCATGGACATCATGAATCCCGATGTTGGCTGAAAACTACTGAAACAGTTCGTTAAATTTCAGCCAATAATTTTTTTTTTCTTTTTTATTTAAACAATCTTTAACGAGTACATGACTACTAAATTGTGTTTTGGTTTTCCACGCAAGATCCTCTCCATGAGTTGGAAGTTATCTGATGCTCTAGATATCGACCTCTGTTTTTTATCCCTTAGAACGTATCATCATTTGAACAAACTTGTATTGCGTGGCATTCAGTTTGCCCCATGTCATATTATAGTTGTTGACTTCGTAACGTGTGCGAAATGGACCATTCAGGTTGCTTAAAATATGAAATGATTTGCAATTTATATAAATTACATTTTATATTTTAATAAATATTACTTTTTCTATATTATATTAAATAGAAGTAAAATTATATGCACTACCTTGTCATACAATTGTGATACCACCAACCGCCTTGATAGATTCTGGCGCAATGCAAATTTTCACTTGCATCATTGTCTTCGTCTCTGGTGGAGAAAGCCATGCCCACATGCTGGCTCAAATAGTCGCCTGCATTGCCGCTGTAGTTGCCCAGTTTTTTCAATTGATACTTTTCGCTTTCGCTGCCCACCAGAAAATAATCATAGCGGGCATATTTCTGATGGCCCTTAAAATCTTCCAGTTTGATGATCAATTCGTGTGGTCGTGAATTCGTTAGATAATACAACCTATCCAGGCCGATGAAAAACTCTCGAAACGGATTGCCAAAACCCACAACATAATGCACCCAGCTGCGATGGAAACTAACGCCGCCATCTTGTCGTCGCTGTATTACGATCCAAAGATTGTCATATAAACTTTTTGGAGACTTGACAACTGCAGTGGGTGTTGATGCTGATGCTGGCACTGGAAATGCCTGCTCTGGCCAACCATTGGATTGGAGGAAATTTTTAATTGCATCAATATCGCTGGCAACGGCATTTATTTTATGGTGGTAACTGTGCGGGAATATTGTCAAAGAAAAACACTTACATATTTATGGGAAACACTTACATATTTATGCCGGTGAAATCCAAAGCAACAAAATACACTGTAAAGATGTGATTTTATATTACTGAAAAAAAAAATAAGTACACTTATAAGCTCACATTTCCTACGACAACCACTATACCAATTGACAGAATACCAAGCTATTTAAGTAGAGCATTCTCGCTTTCTGCGTAGCTTAGTACGAAAATTAACCGTTTATTTTATGATCAAATAAAAAATAAAAAAATAATAATGTTTTCCTTTCTTTAATTTTTAGTAACATAAAGGACTTTGTAGAGGTTGTTGGACTCAGTCCGATTAAGAGTCATATACCTTTGTAAAAGTATTTCTTAATTGGGCCAAGTTCAATTCGTTCAATGACTCGTTGTGTTGATTTAAGTTAAAGCTCAATTTTTCAGTAAAACCCATTTTATGGTTTATATATAATTATTTAGCTGCATTAAGTAATTTATTTTTATATACATAATTACGGTTGATATTTCGCAATATTTGCGAAATATAAAATTTCATAATACCCAGGTAAACTTTCTACTGAATAAAATAAAACAGACAATGAAATGAAGAAGTTCTTTCCATGGCTGAACTTTTTCAGGGTCGAATCAAAATTGCTCTATAGGGCGGGGGGGTGATGAACATATAATGAAGCCCCCTTGCATTACCCGCACGAATGATGTTTTTCTTAATGTAGTACGGGTGGGATATTCGCGTGATTGTAGCCCAGCCAATAAGTCCTCAAATTTACTTTTTTGTTTTCCTTAAAAAATATTTATCACTACAATTTCGCAATTTCATAGAAAATATGTGCAATTTTATGAAACTGGAAATGCACAAGAACCCATTTAATATGTAATTAACAGTTAGTAATTAAAATAATTAAGTGTTTTAATTTTTACAAAATGTATTTTCTTATACCGCAATCAATTAAATATTCAGTTTTAATAATCAAAAAAAAAGTGTTGCTTGCATATAATTCGAAATAATTTTTTTCAGTGTAGTTTATTTACAAATTTAAAAGCCTTTAATATTTTGCATCACAATAATGTATTTCATTGCTTTGTGCGTCACTCAATTTATTTTACTCACTTTTGATTCAGATTGCTGAAATATTGAATGGCATTTTCGACCAGAGAACTGAGAGCAGCAGTTTGATTAATTTCATTTATTATGCAATCTGTCTGCAATGAAATTAATGGCATACAAAAAACTATCAGCTCTGTTATGAATATTCTCGCAGATTTTCTCTCTCCAAGAAAATGAGAATCATCAATCAATCATTTATTATTAGAGAACAAAATGCATGATAGAGTGGCATCACCATGCTTTGAAGGCAGCCATTTTGCCTTTGTTGAGATTTGATTACTTACCAAGGTACCTGGATACCAGATGCAACACTAACACACAAACGCGAACCAATGGGTGACAGATATTAAAGATATTTTACCATCAAAATACATGAAGTGTTTGTTGGTGGTGTAGTTATGCGACTACACAGAAAAAAATAGTTTGTAAATACAATCACCGTTTTTGTAAATACAAACAAAAATTTGCTTAAAACAGCACCTACAACGGTTTTTGTAAATACAAACATGAAAGATTTGTAGTGTTGTTAAAAAGAAACTGAATTTTATTTAACAAATCTTTTTGACATTTTTAATAATTTTTTTGTCAGACACCGAAAATATTTTTAGCAATTTTTGTTGTCGATTGTTACTTACAATAAAAAATAAAAAAAAAACTTTAGCGGCACTCAGCGTTTGGTGCGTTTTTGGTTGCGACTATTTGCGTTTGCGATTATATTGCAACTGATATTGAGCACCCTTTTTAACAACTTTGCAAATTTTATTGCACTCCAAATAACAGCTGATAAATTAATACACAATTTTTAACTTTTCACGTTTTATTTTTTTGGTAATTGCTGCTGGCTTCATCTCTACTATTTTTTGTTTGCTTTGTTTTAAAATGTCAGCTGTTCGAGTGTCAGTGTTGCAAACGCAATACTCATGCGAAAAAAGCAACACGTAATTAGCGGTGCGTAAATGCAAAAATATTGCGAGTGCTACCTTGTATATTTTGTTGTTGGGTTGCCAAGAAAAAGCAACGATTTCTTGCATTCGCACTTACGCAAGACATTTGCACCAAATAATGAACTGCGCTTTTGATCTCAAAAACTCCAAAAATATTGTTTGTGTTATCTTCAGAGACAAGAGAGAATTTTAAGCTTTTTCTCCCCTTCTTATTTAAAAGTCTCCTCTGGTGAAATTTTTTTGTTTTAGTTCTCATTAGTGCTAATTTTTCAAATTTGCAATGCCCATGCCCCAGCTAATTGTATGAATTGAAATGCGTATCTCTAAATATTTTGTAGTTCATTCACCAAAAAAAAAAACACAAATTTAATTTATTTGAAAGTAATTTTCAGAGAAATTCTGTATGGAATTTTTTGGCTTAAAATTCGCTTCAAATTCATTTTAATTTTCATGAATATGCCCCTTTTAAAGCTGAAAGCAAGTTTGCATCTTTCTATATTCTAATATATTTTTTTAATATATTATATATATTTTCATAAAGAGTAATCTCTTCTTTCGGTTGTAAAATTTTTATGCTTCTTACATTTTCCTTTTCACAAAATTCCAAACCTCCATTCGCAATTTTAAGAAAAAATACTATAAAAAATAAGTTTGCGGAAATTTGCATTCTTGCAATGTTTAAAAGTACACTAATTAACAGATTTCTATAAACTGTAAGCAAACAACTGGCAATAATTTACAACTTAATTTATGCTCTCATACGTTCAGTGCTGGGAGTAGTGCAATCAATGAAAAATATATTTTCTACAGCAAGCTAATGCCTGCATATAGTATACTAAAATTTATACTTATTCTCATGATAACAACAACAACAACGAATAACCACGAAAGAGAAAGCAGGGCCCAAATCGTCGCATTCGATATCGAATGAAGTATCGAGCAAAAATAATGCAAAACAAAAGCAAAATAAACAACAAACACACAGCATAAGTGACGGAATTCGTTAGCTATCGAATGCGACGATTTGACCCCAGGAAAAATGCGTAAACATATTAAGTTTCAGCAGAATATATTTTTAGGTTATGTTTTTTCACCAAGCAAATACAATAATATTTAAGGCAAATTTGCGCTAGCTTTTGCCAAGGGTTGGTTGGGAAAGATCAAATATTACTTCGCTGGAAATGTTGTATTGGCTCGTTGGGCAAACATAACCTTATATTTAATGTGAAATTAAATGTTTTTAGAAAGTATGCTTTAGTTGCTGTTGGTTTCGATTTATTAGATTTTTCAACAGCTTTTGGCATAAGGAAGAAAAAAATTTTCAACACAATATCAAAACAAAGAGAAAAAAACATCAGTTTCGTGGCGTTCAGTTTTACTTTTTATATTTTTTATGGTGTCCCCCCCGAGAAGGTGTGGTAAAGGGTTAGTGTGTTCGAAAAAAAATATTGGCCAAACAGCTTATTGGGGGCTAGTCATACCATATGACTTCTCTATGGGTATCTTGGTATTGATTAATCCCAGCAACAAATATTTGAAATTTACACCCAACACACTAACTTATTCCAGTTACTCAAAGAGTAGTCATATTTCTCTGCAAAAAAGGTTTATTTTAGTTTATAATATCTATGAAAACAGCAAATGCGTTGTACTACTCCCAATCCTGCATAAGTCCATGTTATCAATACAATTCAATAAATTCTAATCAACTATAAATCTTTTGATAATTCAAATTGCGGAACTAAATACGGCAAATCAATGCACTGTATAAATTTTAATATTTTGCAAAACAAAAAAAGTCAGGGTTCGTAAATGTTATGAATTCTATTGCAGAATTTGTGTGATATTCAAGCATAGGCAAACATTTTTAAATTTCTTACAGATAGAGCAACTATTGCTTATCTCCACTGCCGAAAGCAGCACTCAGGCGTGTCTAAGCTCGCGGCATAGATGCCGATGAGAAACATTGCCAATTAGAAATCACTAGCTGTCCCCCAGCTGGCCTTAATTTTGTCTTTTACGCTAGCAGAGCAAATGTTAATCATAAACAAGAATTTTAATTGAACTTGATTGAATTCAATGAAATTAAAAATGGATTAGACATAAAAATTTTGTGGAATTAGTGTTATAACAAATTTTGTTAGTAAAACAAAATTTGGCGTAATTACCAAAACAATATTAATTCAACTTAAAATTAGGGAAAATGAAGCAAAACAAAGCTTACCATCTTACGCCAGTAGTCACAGCAAATAAAATATTATTCAAATACGTTACAGAATAAATTTTCCATATCAAATTGCTGATGAGTGAAGTGGTGGTCGTGAGGCAGCCATGGCATGTACCCCAGCCAGTAAGTCTTCAACTTTACTTTTCTTGTATTTCAAACTCAGTCCGATAAAATTATTGATACATAAAATTTTTTTCTATTTATTTATAAAGTGAGTTCGGCTTGAGGTCCTTTCAGTAAATAATTTTTTTGAAAAATGTGTCACGGCCAAATTCTAATTTGTATGTATGCCGACGTTAAAAATGAAGCACAAATTCGTGAGACAGGCTTTGAGCTCAGAAAAAGGGCATTCAAACTATTTACAACCCACTGCCAACTTAGCAAAATAGATGAAATGGAAAAATTAGCATAAATGCTTAAATTTAAGAAGAAAACTTTCGCAAAAGAGGTTTTCAATTCATGTAGAGGGTGTTCCCAATTTTTCTCAAAACAATCGATGGGCCAAAATAATAATGAGCTGTAGCAATATGTTGCAGCCCAACCTAAATTAGGGTGTCAAGAGTATTCTTGCTGTCTAAGCCAGCCTTTTTCATGCAATCATTATTATTTTGGTCTAATGTTCGTTTTGAGAAAAATTGTGAATACCCCATTAATGAATTGTTCTTCTCAAAAATGTAAGCATTTATTTTGTTTCCAAAGCTGAATTAATATTGTTCTTTATTTATTTAAGTTTTTATAATATTCTATGGCATAAAGCGTATGTCTTTGTCGCCATCGCCTACATTGTGTTCACTCTCTTGTACCGGCTGTCACCACATAAACAATTAACCTTTTTTTAATTTATATCTGCATATATTTTTTTCTAGTTTTTTTTAAATAATATTAATTTAAGCGCTTTTCTATTACGTAAATGAATTGGACGTTTTGCACAAGACATCTTCTCATCTCAATTGAAATGACCGTAAAGCGTATAAAAAGCGACATAATATGACAGCCAAAACAGTTTGCCAATGTATATTCTACACACACACACATACAAGCGCGCCCCACTACAAATAACTTTTTCCTGCTCAAACTGAAAGACGGACATTTCTAAATAGAATGGATTATAAATTTTAGTCACCACTAAGGTGTTATTATCAGTGACAGTTATGGCTTAAAGCCTTTAAGCCAAACAATTTATGCGAACAAATTATTTTAGACAAATCAAAAGCCACAAACACCACAGCCTGGCGAAGAAAGTAAATTGTTTTGATGGTCCTCGTATTATTATAGTTTGTTCAAGTTGCTGCATTCATTAGGCCGGCTCAATTTATGTACATACATATATAGTTAAAAATTCGTCGATATTATGCCAATGATTTATCGCTAGCATTTGGATGGATGCGGAAAAGGAGTTCCAATACGATATATCGAAAGAAAAGCACCGTTTTCATGGTGTCCGATTTTAAGTTTTTTAATTTTTTTATATGGTTGTAACCCCAAGGAGCTGTGGTACGTGGTCGATGTGTTCGAAAAAAATATGGGGCAGAAAAATATAATGGGTGCTGGTGAAAGAGCCGATAGTATCGATAGTTCTGGTTTTAATGAACTATCGATACCTTTTTCCCGACAATGATACTATCGTCAAGAAAGTTATATTAACTGCCTGTTCCTCAATGTCGCAGTCATGCGATTGTTCGCTTTCTAAGCGAAAGAAAATTGTTTTGGTTTCCTCTAAGAAGTTCTTTTATTCGAACGACGACTCGATCGACAAGTCGAAAAAACGTAAGTGTTTTCCTACAAAATCCGATTCCTCAATATTGAGTGCTGTCGTAAGCACTGCGAACACAAATGTCAAAATCAAGCACTTGCTGTTTTGCTATCGAGTGTGAGTTTTTATAGAAAAATTGTTTGTTTTTTTGTTAAAAAACAGGGAAATAAAACTACAAACCCACATATTTTTAATTTTTATTTTATTTAGTAAATATATTAAACAATTATTACATGCATGCCTGTATGCAGTTTTCTTAAACAGTTCATTTGTTTGCTGGATGGCAGAAAATCCGGAGTTTGCCAGAGGAGTACCAGTGCTCATCGCGTCAAATAACTTAGATATTAAATGCAAAAAAATACTTTTAAATAAAAGTATGTATTTCCGCACTTTCAAAATGTTGGTTTTTTTATTTTGAACTTTTTTATCACAGAGTACTCTGTATTATTTATGCATGTATTTGCTTTGGCTTGTCAAATACAGCTGACCAGTTTTATGAAGGGTTGTATTCACACAAAAACAATTTAATAGTTTTTTTTTCAATACTGCAATAAAAAATCAACTAAAACGTTAGTTTACCGATCTGGCATCTCTGTGAAGTATATGGCAAAAATTTCTTGAAGTAAGACTATGCGAACGTAAGCTGGCCACATAGAGGAATCCAAATTGATCCGAAATCGAGCAACTACATTTCGATCGCTTACATTTTTTAGCGACATTGAGGAACAGGCAGTAAGAAAGTAAAAGCAAAGTCATTGAAAGAGGTCTGACTGCGACTTTAAAATTAAAAGAAGACATTTAAATAATTGTAAGCATAAAAGTAGTTGAATCAGATAATGTTGCATTAAGTTTTGACTTGTTTCAAACATTAGATATAACTTTTTGAATGTTTGCAGCCAAATAAATAAGTAAATACAAATATTTTTTGCTAACGGCTTCGGTCGAAAGAGACGGCCAAAAACTGTCTATAGTTTAACAGAAAGATATCGAAACTATGGAATAGTGCGACTACCGGTAGTTTTGCAGCTCTAGCTGGTGATATATATGACTGCTGTACGGGCAGCTTGGCGCAAATTAGTGCGATATGATTTCCCTGGAACTGGAACTTCACTTTGTGTCTAACACCCAATATGTTTTCTTCCCAATAGTTTGTTTGAACACATTGAACAAAATATTGTACCTCAACTCCATGGGGAAGGGGCCCCATACAAAAGTACATAAAAAATGGTGTCTAAATTGGACCCCTCGATAATGAATTTTTTGTTACCCTGTAGTGGCTTTTTTCCTTATACCAGAAAAATCGATAGCACTACATCGATTGGCAAATGGGTCCACCCTAATATTTATACTTTTACATATCTTGATCAAAACGCAACGCACACACACACTCACGTGCACGTTCACATTCATTATGAACAGTGTTGAATTAAAAACATACGAAAGAATTCATAGTTTTACAGAAAGAAAAAAAAATGTACAACAGTTTGATAGATAAGAATGCATATTAAAATCACAAATAGAAAAGATTATGAGCATATCAAGAGCAGAAAAAATAATTATTAAATGTATGTGCATATAATCACTTAAAGTGGGCATTTCATTTTATTTACGGAATACGCATATTAAGTGGGCTTAAGAGTTGCCAGGCAAATATTTTGTACATAGCAATTTTTTTCTGACATTCCCAAGATTTTAAAAGTACAAAAAAAAAATAAACAAATTTAATTTGATTTAATTTAATTATTTCGTATTAGTTTTACCGGTCTTAAGTTCTTTCTATATTATTTTTATGATTGATATTGATTAAATACGACAAAGAAAACATAAAAGACATTTGGCAGGGGGGACCACTAGTTGTTTCGAAGCCACCACACTTTCCGTCAGCACCTGTCTTTGAGCTCAGGGGCTCATGTTTCCAAAGCGACACTCATGTCACTCAGCCATTAAAGTTGTTGTATATTTTCTGTCTAAATTTTCTAATTATATCAAACACAGAAAATAACTTAAGCCCGATAAACTGGATAGAAAATAATTATTTCTAAAAAAGTTCGAATAATAAAAATGAGTTAACTTACATTTAATTTTGAAGTTGATATAACAGCCAAGTAAAATGTATTATTTTAGGTGTAAATAGACATTTTTGATTATTTTGTGTATCTTTCAGCTGTCTTTCCGACTAGAGACTGAAAGTTAGAAAATTGTGAGTGTGTTGGTAAATGCCGGGTTAGAAATACTGTAGTTCTGTCACCTGCCTTTGTTTTATGCATTTTGACAGTTCTTCAGGCTAAAAGCAGTAGGCAGCGGGACGTGTAAGGCCACCTGGTATCGAGGTACCTTGGCTAGTGTAAAATATTCCTGTTATATCAAAATCTGAAATCGCCTCAATGCAAGTTCTGCTCACTCGACCGAACAGCAGTGCAGATGGCTTGTAAACAAGTACAGAAAGAATGATCTGGCAAGAATAAAGAAAAAATCGGGAGGCTAAAAATAATCACCTCAACTGCCCACTTCAGCTGGTTGAATCCACACCTTCCGAAATTCACCCATAAATACCATATTTACATAATAAATAATTCGATTTGGCAGCCCCATGTTCTTTTTATTATTTAATTCATTCTGTTCCAAGACATTGAAATACGCTGAAAAGTGGGCGCAATTGTGTGTACGCTTTGAACAGATGCCTGTTGCAAGCGGCTGCTGTGGCAGCTACCAAAGCTGCTTCCATTTCTAGCTGGTGCCGGCTGCTGTATTAGAAGTTGTTGGCTGTTGTGTTGCGTCCGTTGTAACAGCAATAAGTTTGTGCAACATTTGGCAGCCTTAAGCATCTTTTGATATCCTTGATCTTGCTTGTTATTTGTTATACAAATGTAATTTATAGATTCATTGATATTAAAGGCGTTCAAATTGCTGGCAAACATAAATTATTTAAATTAACTACAAACCCAAAAAAAACAGAAAAAACTAAAACAAGGAAAAACTGGAACAGTTGAGCTGAACATTGAAGTTGCCAACATCATCAGCATTATCGGGAAGCTCAGCTCAGCATATTTATTGATTGATGCATTACGAAAAGATAATGCCAGCAAAACAAAAGTCAGCTTCGCTTTACATTTTCCTTTGCAAGATAATAAAATCATGTTGGCTGAAAAACGTACTATTTTGAACAGTTTTTCATTTTATTGGCCAATCATTTTCTATTTTTTTCTCTCTCTCTCTCTCTCTCTCTCAACGAAACTAAAAATTTATTAAGAACGATTTTTGTTTTTCTCACTGGCGGCAAGTATTTAAGGTGTCACTGAATTATTTGCAACAGCACTTTTTCTCTTTTGCATTTCTTCGCCGTCATGAAACTGAAGTTTAAAAATAAATTTAACGGTTGTTATAATATTTTTTTTTTATTTTTTATTACTGGCCCAGACAATTTCTATGATAAACTAAAAAAAAAAGAAAAAACGATTTGAAGTGAAGCGCAAGAAAAAATATACGATTATTTAAACTAAATTTATGAGATGTTAACACGCATGTACTCGTATTTGCTGGTTTCGGACATATTTAATTCCAAAAGCATTTAATTCAGATTAATACCAATAAATAAATAAAGAAAACAATTGCAGAGCGATCAATGAACAACCGACCACAAAAGTCACAATTGCGTGGACAAAAAAAATTATGCCTTGAAAAAGGGTAAGAAGGGACGGGACGACAGGAAATACTTGTTGAACTGGCAATAAACGATTTCTTTTTTTTTTAACTGTTTTTACTTTTTTCCTGTTTTGTATCAGACTCGTGTTTACATAAGGTCACATTTTTAATGGGAAAGTCACTTAAAACAATCATTAATCGTTACTCATTTTAATTCGTTATTTTCTATACATATGAAAACAATCATTGATCATGTTTAATTTCAGAAGATATTGGTTTCGTTTCTTGATTAGAGTGGCCATTGTAGGAAAATGCCAACAAGAGTATAAACAAAATTCAGTCACTACTAAGTATTCTATGTAGGCTTAAGATCAAGATTCGGAATTAAAAATATGTGTGATATGAATTAAAGCAAAATTATGCTTTGAACTGGGGTACAACCAGAGTAGACACCACATTTTTAAAGAGCAAATGATTTGAAATCATTAATTGTTATTAATTTTAAAGTGTTATTTTCTGTAAATGTAGAAAACATTGCTCATGTTCAATTTTGAGAAATATTGGTTTGATCCCATGATTAAAGTGGCCATTGTAAGAAAATGCAAACAAATGCATAATTCAAATTTATCGATTACTATGAATTATTCGTAGGTTTTAGCTCACTATTTGAAATCAAGAATGTGTGTGATATGAATTAAAGCAAAATTATGCTTTGAACTGGGGTACAACCAGAGTAGACGTCACATTTTTAAAGAGAAGATCATTAATTATTAATTAATTTTAAAGTGTTGTTTTCTATAAGTGTAAAAACATTGATTGTGCTGAGTTTTGAGAGATATTGATTTGGTTTTATGATTAAAGTGGCCATTGTAGGAAAATGAAAACAATAGCATAAACATAAATTTATCTATTACAATGTATTCTATATATACCTTAGCTTATTATATGATATCAAACATATGAGTGATATGAATTAAAGCAAAATCATGATTAGAACTGGGGTACAACCAGAGATGATGCCATATTTTTAATGCGGAATTCTTTTAAAATTATTAATTGTTATTCATTTTAATGTGTTATTTTCTATAATTGTAAAAAACATGGAGATATTGGGTTGGTGTCATGAATAAAGTGGCCATTGTTGGGAAATGCAAGACTTGTTTCAGACAAAATGCATCTACTACAATGTTATTTGTATGGACTTTAGCTATTTTTTTTTATTCTAGCATATTAGTGATATAAATTAAACTAAAAATTACATATAAAATAAAATTATGCCTTTAACTGGGTTGCAGCATGTGCTTCGGAAACGCCCCATTTTTTTATTAGAAAGTTATTTGAGGGCATTATTTGTTGTTCAATTTAATGTCTTATTTTCTATACATGCAGAAAACATTCTCTGCACATATAAAATATTGGCTAATTTTAAGAAACATTGCTTTGGTATCAGGATTAGAGTGGCCATTTTCGGAAAATGTGAAAGAATTTTGTAGACGTTTTCATTATACTGAAAAAGTATAAGATAATGCTCCGAAAAGCGTTTGATTTATTTAAAACTAACAGCCTGTCTTGTGATTGGGCCACGCTTCACAAAGTCGTGCATTTACCTCTGATGGGATTTGAACCGCGACCTCATGTCGCTGCTTAAAACTTACTGCCATTGCAACAATAAGAACGAGTAGAACAATAAACAGAGAGAGAGAGAGTTAATTGTACTCTCGATCATTATTTTTGTACAAATTTAATATGATTTTAATTTGACATTGCTTCCAATTTAGGGTATGCAAAGAAATTTATATTAATATTAATTTATGTATATATTAATAGCACGTAATATCATTTTGTTTGCTAATACATTTCAATATTAATTACCTCATTTATTTATTACACTTTTATTTGCTCTATTTTAAGTAGAAAAATTACAAATTAATTAAACTAATTAAAGTTCAATTAAATCTAAAGAAAGTGTTAATAGTTCCGCCAGAGATATTAAATTTGCTATAATCTTTTCAGCTTCTATTGCAATTCATTTATTTATTGCATTCCTTAATCTCCAAACATTAATCAAATGACAACTTTTCTTAAGCTGCTTAACAATATGTGTTAGAAAAAAAACTTGCAAGTTTTCAAAAACAACTTTACAGAAATTTGCATACAGAGACAATTAAAGTAAAAAATATTCTAGATTTGAAATACAATTACAAGAGTACATTTTAAGCGTTGAAATGTAAAAATAATTAAAAAAAAGGCTAAGCGTCGCCAAAAGAAATGTCGTTTACATAAATAAAAAAACAGTTTAGCATAAAGTGCTTACGGTCAATCAGGGCAACCAGAAACAGGTCAATATTTTCATATACAATCCTCAAGTTTAATTGAAAGGGTCAAGGCGCCATTTTTATTTGCATATATTTGTATTTTTTAGAGAGTGTCGGTTGCTGAATTGTTATAGCGCTCTACTAGCAGTTGCGAGGTAGACTAAAGACTCTGAGGGTTTCTGCAGACAAGCAAAAAGTTTTGCGATAAAAAGCAACCGAATGGTTTTGACATTTTTCGGATTTCAAAAGTTACAACATATCAAATTAAAAATCATTTTCCAGAAACCCAAATTTATTGTAGTTTTACCTGGGAGTCCCGCTAAGGAGGCGGGCTAATAATTATAGGGGGTGGATCACGCATTTGACTCTGTTAGGGGCACGCTGGGACTGAATAGTGTAATGGGAGGAAAACGAAAACGAATTTTTGAATATGTCGTAATGGAATTTATTTCCCTCACACCAAAGACCCTCGAATCCCTAATGGATATAGTACCAAATACAAATTATGCTAGCTTAAAGCTAGCATAATTTCAATCAAGGATTATAAAAGTATATCTCAGAAAAATCCCAGCCAAAAAATAATTTCGCCCCAAAAACTTCCCTGCGAATATTCATGTAATTTTTATACCCAATCGCCAAAACTGAGAGCACTGCTCTATTTCTAACAGACCAACTTTTTCGCGTAAAGGAATTCAGCTGTGTATCCCTCTATATTTACCCACATACTGTCTTCACTACACAATACAATTTTAGCAATTTTGCGATAAAAACAATTAATCAATTTGTTGAGCTGCCAAACAGAAATGTTTTATTAAAAATACTTTGAACATTTCAATAATTTTACGTTTGTTTTTTTTTTACTTTATTATTTTACAACGCCAAGACAATTTAACTGAAATGAAATTGATTTAAATGCTGTATTTAATTGTTGTTTTCCAGCGGGTGTCAAGCGCCAGCCAACTGACTACATATTTTAATAAAAGTATAAACGACATGCGATTTAAGTTTCAATTCAACTAAATTTTATGGAAGACATTAAACAGCATTTAAATACGCCACCCGTCTGCAACGGCAGCATTTAGAACTGCTGACAAACAACATGACAGTTACTGCTGTCAAATAGAACAGCAATAAAATTCAACAACCACCAGAGTTTCATAACTATTATTTATTTATTTATTTATTGTTCGTCTAGCATTTAGTAATAATATTAAAATCACAATGTTTTCGTTTAGTGAAAATATGCACAAATGCACAATGAAATGCTAAACGTTTTTTTTTTTTTTGTCATATTCAAAATGTAAATCAGTCGAGAGAGAGAGAGAGAGAGAGAGAGAGAGAGATAACATTAATAAAAATATATGCACATATGTATTTATTTAGCAGTTGGCTGTGGAGCATTAAAAATAAAAATGCACTGGAGTAACTAAAACTAAAATAATTATTTACCCCCTAATTCATAAAAATTATTACAGGCTTATAAGACTGTTATTTGACATATTTGTATGTGAAACTCTGTCAAATAAGAGCTTTATAATCCTGTTATAATTTTTATGAATTAGACGGTTAGAATTTATCAGGACCAGGAAGCAAAATCAAAAGTTTTTAAGTTTTTTTTTTGTATATTTGAAGTCTTTATTTTTGTCAAAGTGATGGAAAAAATTATGAAAAAAAAAATAATTTTACGGTTTATTGAAAACTTTCAATAAAAAACAGCACAGGGCAAAATTAACTCACCATCCAACAGCATAATAGAAACGGCTAAAAACCGCACAGAAAAATTATGATGTTTGCGTCTTTTATTCAATGTCTGCAGCAAATTATTAAAGTAAATGACACGCACACAATCCAACGTGGGTGAGGAGTTTTTTTCACATGCCCTGGGTATTTAAGTAATGCCATTTTCGATTCCTGTAATCAAGTGATTTGAAAACACATGATTAGCAGAACAGGACTGGTTATTAAAAATAAATTTTTGAGAAAAGTCGAAATGTTATTCCAGTTTCCGATTTATTTTAAATAATTGCCCTGTTGATAAGCTCTGGCTAAAAAGAATAAACAACTTTCAAAACCAGGCAAAAATTATTCATTTCAGTGAATGGCTTGTTCCCTTTCAGAAAGACTAACCCCCAATTTTTGACTTGGAATTTAAATGCCATTTCAATTTAAATTTAATTTAAATACAAAACTGAGTCAAACAGTTGCTGTTTAAATCAAACTTAAACGGCCTGCCGTTGCCCATTTAAAATCGATTTAAGTTTTTCGTACTGCCATATGATTTTGACAGTTTGGTTTTGTTCTGCAAATTAAAAAAATTGCACATGTTTTTTTTTTTTTTGTTCCATAATTGGATTTTTTATTATTTCCAGAAGGCAATCAACTTCTGTGGCAGTGAAATTGGGAGTCCTTTTATCACTTTTGCTACTCATTTTAATAATTTTTACAAAACAATTAATTATTTTCTAAACTTTTCACAATATCACTTGCTTCCAAATTTGTTTAAACAGCTGTTTTTTATTGAGTTATCGATAATTTTTTGACACTTACATTGTGCTGCCGTACTTTTATTACAATTAATTACCAAAAATAATTTTAGACTGTAAAACAGAAAGCTATTTTAAATCCAACTTAAATCCCAAGTCAAAAATCGGGGGTAAGTGAATTAACTACTTTCTCCTTCATCTTTCAGAATGAAAGATAATGTTGTATTTACAGATTAAGGCTAAAGCTCTATGAAAGTTCACGGAAAGCTGATAGAAACCCAGCTTGAATACAGCAACAGTTCATTCTCTCACTTGAAGCAATCATTACGTTGATCAAAACAATCAAGCATTTCATGAAAAGTTAAAGAAGTTTTATCAATATTTTATTACTTGCATATTATTGTTAGTGAAGGAAAAGTGTAAATTACAGGCAAAATAAAGAGCCCACCAATTTACAGAAATTATGAAAAAAAAACAAACAAAATTTCTTCCAGTTCAATAAACATGATTTAATGCTTTCCAAAATGCTACACATAAAAAATAAAAATAATAATGCACAGAAAACTCCAGGTGTATGAAAACTCATTTAATTTAATTTCTTGAAGACACCTTTCTTATCTTTCTTTCCACTGGCGCTCGTTCTGCACACAGCGCAAAGGGCACCACAATGCGGGTGACCACATACAGTTTTTGTGGGAACAAAAAATACAACTCAATTAATTATTTAAAATAGTCACTGAAAAATTTAAATTTTTTTTTTTTTTTTTTTTTTTTGAAGAACAAAACTGAGCTGAGTTCATAGAACTGAGTTCAGTTCAGCTTAAATCCTTACAAAACAAGAAGAAGAAAACAGACAAATAACAAAAAGAAAAAAGGGTAACAAAACATTCTGTGCTGAAGAGAAAAACTGACTAATTAAGTAATTAAGGTGGTAGGACGATTAATCATGCATTCAGTTACATTCAGTTAACAACAACAAAGGAAGAACGTTCACTGTCGTTCTGTCTGTTTCTAAGACTATGAACGAATTCTTTGTCCTGACACAGTGTGTCCAAAAATAAAACAGAAATAATTCAAATTAAAGAAAACCACTGACTTCACTAACAACCGTAACATCAACCTGCTGCGTATTTTTAGACATTTCAATTGTTTTGTGGTGGAAACAAAGAACGCAGAGGAAAAACAGGACCAGTAGTCAAGTCTATAAAAGACGTTCGACACAAAGTGTTAAAGGTCAGTTTTTTTTTTGTTGGTTGTTTGCTGCTGACTTTATTCTTAGAATCTTTTGTTGGGTTCTTAAAAGAAATAAAAGAAAAGAATATGTACCATGAACACCTTTTTTGAAGCCTTCCTTGATACTTCAACAGCTCATTTTTCTTCGGCTCTCGTGTGCTACGTTCTTAACAGGCTTGTGTATAAGCCTGAAATTAGCAGGTGCCTGCCTTCGTACGAGTCTAGTCAATTAAAACTACACACAGTTGGAGGAATTCTAAATAATTTAAATATGTACATACATCCCATCATCAGCGGTTTCTAATGAAACCCATTCCAACAATTCAATGCTGGTTTTTTACTCTTATAAAGGGTGGTCCAACCACAATGCCCAATACTAATGGTAAATATCGCTAAAAACTTTCCAGCAATTACCATCTCAATAGTTTTTAATGTGATAGAACAATTCATACAAAGCCAAAACTACTTAATAACGGGTCCGCCCTTTAACTTTTTTTTTTTGCAACTAGTGCTTATTTCGTGAATGGTAACACTGTCTGATTTGACAGAGAATTAGTTTTAGCCTTCCGCTAAACGAATATGGTTGTGTATACGCTGCGCCAAGTGGGCCTGCGATCGACTTACAGAAGATGCCGATTTTGCAAAAAAAAAAAAAAAAATAATCATCTTTTCAGATGAAGCTCATTTTGATCTTGGCGGGCAAAATTGTCGCATTTGGGGCACAGAAAACCCGCACGCATTTATTGAAAAGTCGACGCACCCAATACGAGTCACTGTTTGCTACGGATTTTGGTCCAGAGGCATAATTGGGCCACTTTTCTTCGAAAAAGAGCAAGGAGTAGCCGTTACAGCCAATGGCGAACGTTATCGGGCCATGTTGAACGAATTCTTGTTCACAAAAATTGAGGAGCAGGATATTGGCAACATTTGGTTTCAACAGGACGGTGCTACGTGCCACACAGCTGAAGCTACACTCGATGTTTTGCGCCGTTTTCAAAAAAAAAAAAAGTTATTTGCGGACCCTTTAGAATCAATATACATTATCTAAAAATGTGTCTAATAAAAGAAAAATAGAGATAAAATATTTTTAATTATTTATTTGCTATAAGAGTCAATTGAAGTGTATTATTTTAGGTCTAAAAACAGACCTAAAATTATAAAATATTTCGTTTTTATAAATAACATTGAAATGTAACCAGCAATATTTAGGTTATGTTAGGTTGATAGCCCATGTCTTTCATGTCTACATAATAGATTTAGCCCTAATAGTGTTGACTTATAGCTCTATACGATTTCGGTGTCTTACACAAAGATCATTAGTTTCCTGTAGCCCATCCGATAAGGTCTACCTTTCTAGATGACAGCACCGTATTTGTGAGAGGGCGGCATAAATGTCTCACAATACTCCCCCACATGATCTATATATATCTACTCCTGCCATTCCTATATGCCTTAGATGAGCCAGTGGTCGTCCGCCGCAACACAGAGCAGAAAATCCCTTACCCCGACCAGAGGCCGGTTGTCAAATATAAGTTTTGCATACCCATGAAAAATTTTATGAGCTGAAACTGGAAACTATGATCTATAAATTCGAAATGTTATGTTCTGCGTAGAAACTAACTATATATTGATTAATCTGGCCAAAAAAAAAAAAAGTGACAAAGTGCAGGAAATGCATTTTGATTTGAAATCCCATTTTCATAAAACTCTTCCACAATCTGAGCGCGCTGCTCAATTGTATGCTCCTCCAGGGATGAATTTGTCTAATATTGAGTAAACGAATTTTGGTGCCGTAACATGCATCTTGCTTTATGCTGGAACCACCCTTTATTAGTCCTTACCTCGTTTTTTGCTGTATAGTTTTTCTTTAATTTTAAATCTTATGCCAAAACTTAAATTAAACCTGCTTTCAGCTGCAGCTCCCATGTTTACCGTTCGTTCGTCCCATCGTTTCGATTCCTTGTAATGCTTTTGTCATAAAGAAGTCTTGTATTTTCCCCACTTTTGTTTATTTTTTCATAAAAATTATTGCAGTGCATAAATTTCAATAGAGCACAATGGGCTCATTGTATGTTTAACTGCTGGCTACAGATTTTAATATGAGTAAGAGTGAAATCAGAAATAGGTGTAACACGGGATATTTACGATGCATAAATTTTTCTAATTTCAACCGCCCACCATCACTTAACAACCGCAGAATTCCTTCGTTCACGAATGTCATAATTCAGCGCCTGAAATTCTTTAAGTCCCTTAGAGTCACATTCGTTAAACCAATTATTGGTATGGGCAGGCTTAATAGACCATATTGCGTATACGGAGATGAGTATACGCAACATGGAGTTTTGAGTGCTGCAAGTGGAACCACGAAAGAGCTAATATTGATACGAGCTATGGTCCACTGACGACACCAAGTGTCGCTGGAATCATGCTCAAAAGTGAGGAGAGCTGGCAACGTATAACGGTTTTCGTCGAAGGCATTCTCCGTAGAAAAAAGATGGACTTGGACACATGCTAAAATGGAAGAATTTGAAGATGCAATAAACAAAGCGGGTCCAACGGGGAACTAGCAGAGAGTGTCAGATATAGCCCCCAAGTGAAGGGAGCCACACTGAAGTAATACGACAATAGTTCCAGTGTGGATGACTCCCATAGTAAATGGGGGACGGTTTTAGTTGGCAGTATTTCGAGAAGTCCAACATCGCCTGTCCTGAAGAGTAAATGCATTTCCCTTCCCCAACCCGCAAAAAAATGGCCAGGATTAAAAGTTTCAATTCATTTTCTGCAAAGCAAGCTTTCTCGAGTTGTGACACTTTTGCTGCAAAGGCTCGATTTGTATGGATGAAAATTTGTCAATATTAAGTTTGTTCTCGTACTCAACATGGGGAGCCTGCAGAATGCCGTCCAAGTGAGAAAGTTTTTTTTTCTAATTTTTATTACACCTGTCACAAAGTGACAATAAGTAATTGCATTTACATAATTGGGTGGTATTTATCTTAAATCAGTAAATAAAATAACTTCTGCCGAATAAAATATAATATATAAATAAAACTTAATTTTACGCATCATGGTGGCCCCCTTAGGAGTGGTATGCACCCTAAAGCGGTGCATACCGTTTGAGTCTGCTGGGTGCCAGGGTTTCTTTTGTCTGAGTTCCGCCCTGAAATGTTATGTTAAACGAATTGTATGTTTGTGACTGCGTTCACGGATGATCTCTTTTACTGTTTTGACATTTAGATCTCGATGTAGGTCTTCATCTCTAATGTACCATTCAGCATTGACTATAGTTCGCAGTATTTTAGTTTGCATTCATTGAATAATTTTTAAATTAGTTGTGCTTGCAAAGCCCCATATTTCTACGCCATACTTCCAGATGAGCGCTATAATTGTGCTCTATATGAGAGGTTTGTTTTGTGTTGATAGCTTGGATTTTCTCTCTAGCAGGTAACACAGTTGTCTAAAGCTGTTGCTTAATTTGTACGTTTCTTCTGCCTTATGTGGCCTTGTTTGAAGTTTGGAGTCAATTATCATGACAAGATATTTCGCTTTTGTATCCGATAGGATGGGTGAGTCACTTCGTGGAGGAGAAAAAGTTCCACTACGACAAAAAATCATTTTGGAGGCGTCCGATTTTTATTTGTGTATGGGTGCGCCCATTAAAGAGGCATGATACAGGATCATGGTAATTGGAGAGAAATGTTGGAGAGAAAAATACTATCAAGACTGGTTCATATAGTTGAATCCTTTACGTGCACTACTGGGCAAATTAGTGTGATGTGGAAAAGCTCAATTTTCTAGGCACCTACATGGGGGCCTCTGGAAAAAAAATATCCCTAGACTAAACGCAGCAAGGAACAGAACCCGCACCACGCCTCCTTAGGGGCGCTCCCATACAAAAATGCGAAAAAAAAGTTTGAATTGAAGTTGTGATCAACGAAAGTTATATTTTGTTATGTCGTCTTAAAACTTTACTTCCTCATCGTAAAATCGTAATCGGGTTCATTTATACATAAATTTCTGTATTATCTGCTCCTCCCAGCTACTTTTTCTAAACTTTCTTCAAGATAAGTATTAAAAGTCAGGCCTGAAAACCTGCCACCTTAAATATTGACTATTTACCATAGTGCTATTATTTGTGCATTATTTTTTTTTTATCTTTCTTATTTTTAATTCAACGCCTTCGTCTTTAGATTGAATTTTTGCCATCAGTTTAGCAGTGAAAACTCCTTCTATTTTGGCAGTCTTCAACTGTTGTGTTGTTGAATAAATGTTTATTTGAATACTGCCTCATTTTAACACCCCACTACGAGAAGTCTGATATCAGCAGAAAAAAAACTTATGTTTTTCTGCTGCTTCGAATCATGCTTCATGTCTGCGCTGGCAGTCTTCCTTCTAAAAGAAAAAAAAAACGCAGCATCAAAATGACTTGCGGCTTTACATGCACCAAAACATTTCACAGTTAAAACGCCAGCCAATATTGTGCATTTGAAACTGTTCTTTCTATTTTTCCTGCACCGTTTTCTTCCGCCAACTTTTTAGCCTGCAAACAAGCTCAGCTCACAACAACATTAATCAGGCAAATTAGCCACGCTTACTTTGGAATACGAGTACATGTTTTATATACAGATTTTTTTCTATAATAATTCCAAAACTAATACGAAATGAGCAGAAATTACAATTCAGTTTATTTATGATTTACAGATTCTATATTTTTGTTCTTTTTCACTGCTGTAAAAGTGTAAAAGCAATTTTTGTTTGCTTCTTTTTTTGCCCCGTTTCGATGCTAAATCAAGAACACCTACAATGAAAGCGATAATAAGCCAAATCTTCTATGTTGAGATATTGTATTGGAATGAAACTTCCAATACAATAATGGAAGTAAATAATATAGTAAAGAATTGTTTAACTTAACGAAAAGTATTCTTTCGAAACTATTATGCCTGCCAAACACTGCACAAGTTCAGTGCTCAGGCCAGGCAGGCACTGTGCAGTGCATTTGTGTAGTGTATGGCCAGGGATGGTGTTGTTTAGGCAGTGAGCTGCATATACTTCAAAATTCTTTTTGGTATTATTGTTACGAGACTGGAGAAAATATTATGTTTAAAGCTTCTTGTTACAGTACATTTTAATACATCATTTTTAGACTACTACCGAGACTACTATGTCCGTCCGTCCGTCCGTCCATCCGTCCGTCACAGCGTCCATTCTCCGAAACGGTAAGAGCTAAAGAGCTGACATTTTCACAGGATATTGTTGTACCTTGCCGCTACAACAACAAATACTAAAAACAACAACAAAGCGAAAACTACCAGGTGTCCCCATATAATGAAAAGTTACAATTAGCTATAACTCTCGAACTGTAAAAGATACAAAGCTGAAATTCGCACAGTATATGTATGTATAGATGTTCTACAACAACAAATGCTAAAAACAACAACAACTGTAAAACTACCAGGTATCCCTATACAACCTAAAGCAACAATTAGCCGTAGCTGCTAAACTGTAAAAGACAGAGAGCTGAAATTTGCACAATATATGTATTTTAATATGCTTTACAACAACAAATGCTAAAAACAACAACAAAACGAAAACTACCAGGTGTCCCCATACAACGTAAAGTAACAATTAGCCGTTACTCTCAAACCGTGAGAGACAGAGGAATGAAATTTGTATAATATATGTATTCACATATAGCCTACAAGAACAAATTCAAAAAACAACAACAAATCGAAAACTACCAGGTGTCCCTCTACAACGTAAAGTAACAGTTGGCTATAACTCTCGAACCGTGAGAGACAGAGTGATGAAATTTACACAGTAAATGTATTCGCATATGTTCCACAACAACAAATGCTAAAAACAACAACAACTGTAAAAATACCAGGTGTCCCCATACAACGTAAAGTAACAGATGGCTATAACTCTCGAACCGTAAGAGATAGAGAGCCGAAATTCGTACAGTGTATGTATTACCAAATGCCTTACAACAACAAATGACAACAGCAACAATAAGTCGAAAACTACCAGGTGTCCCCATACAACGTAAACTAACAATTAAACGTAACTCGCAAGCTGACAAGAGACAGAGAGATGAAATTTATACAATATTTGTATTCACATATGCCATTCCATACGTGCGGAACCCTAAGTGTGCAGTCGTACTTGACTGAATTTATTAAACCAATGAGGGTGACTGTTTCCACTACGCTCTGTTATTGTGTAATGTCACGCACAACAACTACATAAATATTTTAAATGATTTGCTGTTTATTAATTTACTTGCATCGAACATTTGAAACGATTAACGCTTTCACGTCATTAGGACAACAGCGAATAGTGAAAGTCCTATGATTAGGTAGACAATGGACCTCCAAAGCATCGTATTAACAATGGTAATTTTGATAGGATGTAATTTTCTTATAATAAATACATATTAGAAATATTAGAAATAATACACTGACAAAAACCTGAATATAAATTGGTTTAATCTCAATTTTAATATTTGTCATAAACTTTGTCTGGCTGTCTGTATGTGAATGTCATAAGTGTGAAGTTCTACTCCGGACAGCTGTAAATAGAGTTTAAAAAGGCCAAACCTACTCGATCAAACTGAAATAAAACCAAAATTGTATTCTTCCGAAAAACAGCATTCTAAGTTTAGGCTGCCTTTAAACTTTGTTTCTAAAGTTTGATCGATAACCGAAAAACTGGCCCTAAATTGCCTGTTATGAGACAGATATAAAATACATTGTATGCTCTTTTTTAACGCATAGAAAGAACTGTAAAAATGCAGAGCATTTCCAGAAGTGAGACGTACAGAGTTCACACTGACTTGCTATCTCCATTTGGCCGTCTTTCATTTCTGCGTAAAACTGTAGAAGTGAAACCAAACTTAAGACCATTATCTATAAACTTTACAATTAAGACTTGCAGTTCAATTGCCTTCCCTTAAAAAACAGAACTCTGCTTATTTTATTAAAGAAAAAAGTAAAAAAAAAAAAATTAAATGATATTGATAAATGGTTTTTAAGCAATAATTTGAGTTTTATTTGAGTTAACATTATCGGGGAATGTCATCAGAGATGGTAAGTAACTTAATGCTGACAAAATGTTTACATTCAACAACAACCACAATAAAATCAAACTTGACAATTTAACTTACAACGGCAGAATCATCCAACCAACCAACTAACCAACCAACCAGCCAACAGCAACATGAAGACCCCCATAAAACAAAACTCAGTAAAATAAATAACCAGAGACAGACTGATGGACAAACATTTACATATGTATGTTCATACGCAAGTAACAGAAACTCAAACACATGAGGAAAAAATTCAATGTCAAAGTCATAAAAGAACAATGATAATGTTTGGAGGAGAGCTGGTAGGTGCCATGTACTGTTCCAGGAATACACACACACACACACACACACACACACAAACATTTATAGATATGTATGTGTATTCTGAAATGTATAATTGATATTGATCTTTTTCGTTATAATTATCTTTATCTGCTGGCACAATTTAATAATTTAATCAAAATTAAAGGTGAAATTGAATATTATATCAAGTGCAGCAAAGTGAAGGGATTTCTTCTCTTTTGTAACAAAAATAACTTTGCGGTCTGATTAAACAATAAAATGATGCAATAGATAACAGAATGGAGTAGAAGAGGGGTTAAAGTTTAAACATTGATTCATGTTAAGCGTAAAGGATCACATCACAAATGACATTTTGTTATTCTTTAGAGTGGAAGGGAGACGACCACCTGGTTGTTTTACAAGCATTTACAGTATTTATCGGATATAAGAACATCTCATATAAGAACAAAACGCTTATAAGAAACATTTGCAAAAACACCATATCTTTTTGGTGTTTTTTCTAACAAAAAAAGTTTCATATAAGAAAAACGCTTATAAGAAAAAAACTGATAAAATAACATTTTTCTTGAACATCAAAACCACAAAATGTATAGAAAAAGAATTTATATAAGAAACTTTCAAGGGCAACACTGAATTTATGTAGTTTGCATGGACAACTCTGTTTTTTGACAGTTTTACAACAACAACAACGTTTTTTTTTTACTTTTAGTGCTCATGAGAAGTTTTTGTTTCTTGCCTCGTAAATAAATAAATAAATAGTACAAAACGAATTACGTATGTAAGTATGTACATGTATTTACTACATATAATTTTTTTTTCAAATTGAAGTTGTCTAGTTTTTTATATCTATTTACTAAAGGGGTTAATAAAATAAAATTTGATTTGTTTTATTTTTCTATTTACATACATACGTATATACATAAAAAGGTAAAAAAGCTCGTATATTCATATAAGAAACAAATGCCTTACGGCCATAGCTACTTATATAAGAAATAAGTTTCTTATATAAACTAATTGTATATAAGAAAGAAACGCTTATAAGAAACTTTTTTCGTGGATTTTTCAAGTTTCTTATATCCGATAAATACTGTATAAAAGTAAAACTTGCATGCTTTAGTAATTTTTTGGAAAATTTCTAATAAATAATTTTTAACATGCAGATCCTCAAGCTGAACTACAAAATCGTTCGAAATATATAGATCTAAAGGGGAGGCAACACAAAAGAAAAGATTTCAATTATTTTTGAGTTTTTTTTTCGAGTCCACGGACGAGTTTAGTAGCATCAACGAACACTGTCGCCGTCATATAGGTGACTTAAAAGGACAGAACAATATTCAATATTTTGTTTTTGCTTTCAATGTAATTGTACGAACGAACGACAACGTTCGCAGGTGAGAAATAGGCTCTTAATAATTATTTATTATTAAAGTCCAGCATTTGAACTGAAAGCCCGTCAAAAAACCCACGAAAAACTTTTACTTTTTTACTATTGTAGATCTAATTGGAACTTGTTAATTGTGTTCTGTCCTTTTAAGTCACCTATATGATAAGATAATGTTATGAATACAGCTAGAGAAGAAATGGCTGTTTCGAAACCGCCACGCCTCTCATCAGCATCTATTTGGGTCATAAATTTATTACTATCCAATTAAACCGATTTTATTTCCTCTCCGTTTTTATTTTATTATGTCAAATACAAGCTATTTTCATACAGACAAAAAGTTCTGAAAACAAGAAATTCATTCATTTGAGGAGGACTCATCACTTTAATTAGAATTGAAACAAAATTTAGATGGCCCGCATCTGCATCTCACACAGATTCCCTTTTCAAATTGCCGATTTTGAATGCGATAAATAGATAGAAGCAAAGTTCAAAACCAAAGTTAATAAAGTTATAAAATGTTTACATTATTAATAAAATTTCTTTAAGAAAATCCTTTCTTATTCCCTTTAAGTCTATACGGAAATAGACAACAGAAACTTTGTATTACAAATTTGTACAGTTTTCCAGCAGTAAACATGTGCGTTTGAATTGATGTTCTTTTCTGTCCACTTTTATTTTATATTATGAAATCAATTCATTATGGCCTCATGTAGTGTAAAAATGTCACACGAGCTCATAAATCTTTTTCCGCATTTTCCTTATCTTTTTTTCCCCCAGTTTATTCTCTAAAAAATTCTAACCTAAAAGAAGACAAATTCCAACACAAGTTAAAGTACGAGTCAATACCAGTTTAACTCGCACGTTTGACACAGCAGAAGACATCATGAATGGCAGGCAGCGTGCCCACAACCATGCGGGTACGCAGAGTTACGTTACAAGTAATGGCTGGCATAAGTGATAATGGTGTACCCTACGGCCAAAGAAGTATAAAGAAGTTTCTTAATTGCCAGCAGATTGTTTCAGATTATAACACCTGCTTATGGAACTGGAAAAATAGGTTATGAGGAAGAGAAGGAAAGTGGAAGTAGCGCTCTTGCATGTTTGCCTTGAACTTTTCCATTGGTGTTGTGAGCGGGAAGAAATGCATATGCGGGAGTAGTTGATTCCGTCAAGGGACCACACACCCATCATCTTTAATCGTTTCACTGTGAGCTCAGCTCTTGGCTCGTCGGATAATATTGCCTCCATTAACAATATTTAAAAAATATGTGCAAATATTTTTTTGAAAAATAGGCGTAGAATTAATTTTAGAAAATTCATATGAAAATCTATCAATACCGCTTGCAAATATTTGATGTGGCTGATTAAAACATACACACACACACACACTTCGTTTTTGCTTCTCAATTTATATACTTTTGCCAGAAGGTGTGTACAATGCACGTTCAAATAAACAAAGTTGTCTCCAAACATAAATACAAACGAATACCTTGTGCTACAAACCTTGGCATCCAAGGGTTCTCTTTCGTGCAGCACTCGCAGCAGATAGAGTTTGTTGGTCGATTAGTTCAATGCCGCTTTTGCCACAGCACCGCTATTAAGTTACATAATCCCATTTATGGCCAAGAGTTGTTTAACGTCTATAAGCCAATGCACACATACCTACATACATACATACATACATACATGTCTACATGCGTTGTAAATTTTGTAATAATTCGAAGCTTTATTTACACCAGATTTTTATACATATTGCGGTTTGACACTTTTCTTAAGTGTTTGTAAATGTTATAAAATTGGTATTTATCGTAACGACCATCACCACCAATCACCAGCATCGCCACAACCGATCGTTTCTATATTTAGAAAATATATTTGTATGTGAGCCGGCGGCAGGAGTTGTAGGATTAAAAGGTCGTTCTGTTGGGCAGAATAATGTTTACTTTGGGGAGTTGGGTGTCATAAAAATTACTTAAAGCCAATCTTATGTTTTCGAAGAGTCTCCTTACACACAAACACACACACACACACATCCATACATACATACACGCAGGCATGCCCACATACATGGATACACGGTTGTATGTGCATACAACTTTTACACATGTAAGCAGAGACAATCGTGCTTGTAACAGTAGTGAAAAAACACACACATGCGTGCATATTGAAAAAGAGATGCAAAATGTTAAATCAACGTGGAAATATATTACTTTCCAAATATATAGTCTGAACAACGTAGATATTATTCGCTTTAAATTTAAGTATGTTCAACAGCCAAGCGGATTGATTATACAGTTTGAAATACAATTTTCAAATTACCATTTTTACTGAAAATTTTTAATTTCATTGAACTAAGAAGGCATTGTAATACATTTATATTAAATTACTTTTTCAGGCTCAAGTTCAATCCTTGGTTAGTCACTATTACAATAGCAAATTAAATGGCTGTCTCTGGTGTTACCGGCATGATTTGTTTACAGAAATTGCACCCACGTTTATGATTAAAGGAATTGTAGTTCTTAAGTTTTTAAAATTTATTATTATGACAAACAAAAGAGCCCCAAAACGTGACAGACTCCCCTACACCATACTTACTAACTTCAAATTAATTTTGAAATTATTATTTGAGGTACCAAGACCAAACGAATGATGCAGAAGTGCTTCTTTTTGGGGCTACTTTCATAAACAATTATCAGAATTGAGTCATGTGTTGTACAGTGTTATTATTAATCAAAGAAAAATAAAATGTTCAATGGATATCCATTAAACAATTGATTCATTATACAATAATTAAGGTTCATATATCATAAAATTTATGAATATTGGCAAAAAAAAATCATAATTTCTGCTTGCAGTGCCAAGATTATATTGGAAATAAATACTGCAGGGGCTTTGTATCAAAATAATCATGAATTTGTCAGCTGTTTCCGTAGTGTAGTGGTTATCACGTGTGCTTCACACGCACAAGGTCCCCGGTTCGAACCCGGGCGGAAACAAATCTTTTTTACTATTTTTTTTTATTTTTTGTTTGTGACTACCGTCAATATGCTCTATAAAATTCTTCAAGATGTTGTTCGTTTATTTTTTTTTATTTTTTTTTATAAAAAAAAAGAAAAATCAATATGAACTTAATTATTTATTTGCTTTAAGAGCCAATTGAAATGTATTAATTCAAAATATTTGCTGTATTTTGAAAAGGTTCATTTTTGGACCTGAATTAATATTTCTTTTTCTCTTGGAAAACTTCTTTAGGAAATTTTTTTTTTTTTTTTTTTTTGTTATAAATTTGTAAGTTATAGAAATTCAAGAAACTGTGATTTTGAATTTGTATAATTTATTAAGGCCATATTCATAATAATTATTATAAGTTTATTAAGCTCTTATTTGACGTATTTCTACGGAATATTTGTCAAATAATCGTGTAATAAACCATGTATAACAAAACATTGTGTCCTGAAGAAGTTTTCTAAGCGATAACGAAATGTTGACCAAATAAATTCCGCACTTTTTATAAAAAAAAACAAATAAACGAAGACCTTAAGCTTGAAGAAGTCATGTCGAAAATATTGAAAGCAGTCACAAAAAAAGTTAAGAAAACTTGTTTCCGCCCGGTTTCGAACCGGGTACCTCGTGCATGAGAAGCACACCGAATAACCAGTTGAAGTTTTTATGTGGAGAATGTAACGAAAATAGCTCAAAAAACTATAATCAAGAAACTGCTTTTAAATAGAAATTTCACCTTGGAAACGCTTCCGCGAGAAATGCGCAAGCTGCCGTATTCAATCTCACAAGCGAGTACCAATAAAAAATAATATTATGACGTTTTCGTTTCTACACAAAATTACGAAATCTTAAGATTTATCGAAAGAAAATGTCACTATGACCATAAATAATTAAAACCTGTAACAAATCAATAGTCTTCAGGATTTTGGCTGCCATACAAAATTCAAAATGCTGCCCTTTGCTGTAGAAACGAAAACATCATTAGATGCCAAGCTTTTTAAAAAAAACTATTTCATGCCCTGCTGTTCCAAGTTTACATCTTCATAAGCATGTGTGATAAAATTGACAATGTATTGGAATGATCAGTTTTATGATCCTTTTTCTCTAGAGATCATAAAACGAAAACTAATTTTCTTGTCCACATTTAAAGTTTTTTTTTCCTCTAAACCATATGATACTTGTAGACAAAAGTCTGTGTGTGATATTGTGGAAAGCAACTTTATAGCAGTGTCATGACATGTCACTGCCAGTGATTTGTTTAAATTTTACGTTTATGACAACAAACAAAAGGTTGGCTGTGGGGTCAAAGCGAGTTCTTTAATTGCTCCTGCGTGTGTTCAACAGCATGTCAAATGAAATCATTACGGTCATTAAAAGTTTAACATTAATAACATTTTTATGTACAAATGTACACAAGTACATATAATTTGTTTGTTTGTTTGTTTGTTTTTAATTTTAAAATTCAATGAATCAATTTTAAACAAAGTGTATCAAAGTGTCAAATTACACAATGCATCCATACAGTTCCCAGAACTTGTATTCAAATAAATGACTTATTTCGAAAATTCTATACAAACAAACATTGAGGCTTCATTCGAACAATTTTATTATTAAACCACAATTTTTTTTTATTTTTTTTTTTTTTTTTTTTTTTTTTTTTTTTTTTTTTTAAGAAGAGGAGGAGGACTGTTGGTTGTCACAGAAGGAGCATTTAAAGTAGAGGCAAAAATCGTTCCGGCAAGCAGTTTAAACTCACTGACCACAAAAGACAATAAAACCTTTCTTTTTTTTTCAACTTAAGAGTATAAACTTCGTTAAACCTTTTGTCAAAAATGAATACAAATCAAAAAAATTACTGATCACACACATGCAACAAGGCGCGCATTCATTCAATTGTTGTGGAGTATCGATTAAAAACAAAAAGCTGTTATCTCTTGTTTAGAATCTGAAACACTCCATCGAAATCCTCTTGGTTGTGCGCCACAATGATTTCGAACCAAAAAAAAAAAAAAAACTCACCAAACCAAACATCGAAGAGCAGATCTTCCAAAAAAAAATATCCACTTGAGAAGTGTTAGAAAACAAGCAACTATATTGTAATGATGTCTGTTATCGCAGTAATCAAATCTACTGGAATTCTGGTGTCCCCCGTTTGAAAAGGATTAACTTGAATGTTCGCAGCCAAGGTGTAGAGATTTGATTGAAGAAACTGTTTGCACAGGCACCCCAAAAATTCAAGTGAAACGGCAACACTTAGAAAACACTCACAGGTTTTTAAACGAAATAAGAGACCTAATCTAAACCGATTAGTAACTCCGGCTCACGAACATGTTCCCACTAAAGTTGCCTCGTATATACATATAAATGCTCCCCATGGCGATGTTACACTAGATAAGTGCCGGCCAATTCGCCATAAAAAATAACATTTGCAATTTTGTTAGTGTAAATGACACCATGGGTTGCCAAACTCGCAATTCAATTCGCTTCAACATTTTCTCTCGAGACGTCATACGTTTTCTTGTCGTTTGCTATCAGCTTTGACAACCCAGAAGATAAATATCATGCAAGGCGAATCAAGTATAGGTGGTCGCAATTCAATTCGCTTCAACATTTTCTCTCGTGACGTCACAAGTTTTGTTGTCGTTTTCTATCAGCTTTGACAACTCAGAAGATAAAATCGTGGAAAAATGTTGAAGCGAATTGGTATGCGGGCACCTGTAATGGATTTGCCTTGGTCAAACTCTTGATTTGCTTTGGGCTGAGGCGAATTCATTAGAAGAATCCAAGGCCAAGGCGTATCCACTACAGGTGCTCGCTTCCCAATCGCTTCTACATTTTTCCACGATTTTATCTACTGAGTTGTCAAAGCTGATAGCAAACGACAACAGAATGTATCACAATTCAAGAGAAAATGTTGAAGCTGCATACAAAAAAAACAAAGAATGTGTCGAAAATTGTACGCCTTGAAAATGAATTTGTTAATATGGTGTAGTGGAATTTATTTCATTTGTGGTACTTCAAAAGCTATCGAAAAATCGACGACACAATGACGATAAATTGCCGTCCCTACAAATCGACCTACCTTAATGTGTGCAACAACAAAAATCACCTTATGGAAAGTTACCTTTATTTTCGCAAATGTAAAATCTGTTTTTTGTGAACTGGACCGCTGAAGAATACAAATGAACAAGCCATGGAGCGAGACACTGCCCAAGAACGCGGAATAACCGTGCCTATGACGAAGTGAACGACGATTTTTCGACCGAAATCATAATGAGCGATGAGGCTCATTTCCACCTCAAAAGCGGGTACGTGAACCAGCAAAACTGTCGCCGCTGGGGCATTGAAAATCTACGAGTGATGCACGAGGAGCCTTTGCACCCGCTCAAAGTGACAGTGTTCACACTGGAGGAGTTATCGGGCCATTTTTTTTTTTTTTTTTTTGTGAACGCCGCTGGTCAAACGACACTGCACTATAGGGCAATTAGTGCCGGAGCAACGGCACACACTGCTCAAGCCACAACTGGTATTCTGAAAGCCAGACAACATCGGATGACTTCTTTTGGCTCACCTGTTATGTATACACTCGTACTTACACGCAAGGCGAATCCACTTATACTCAAGCTGGTTCGCCTTGCTTCTACTCATGCCTTGTCGAACACAAAAAGCGCATTTCCGGTTTGTTTATATCAACATGTTTCTTCTTTTTTTTGCATTTTAACCCCTGCAGAGAAAAATTTAAGGTCAAACATTAAAATTGAAGATATTAATTTGAGCAAAGAATTCACTGTGGTCCGTCCTATAAATAAATAAATGAAAAGGCAGTGTGTGGCAATTCTAAAGTTCACTTCTTGTTGTTAGTTTCTATGAGCTTTCAATTTGTACATGTCAAGCAACGGTGCCCAAAAAACACACGCACACACACCTTGAAACAAAAAAGTTTCAAATTTAAAACTCATTAACCACATTTAAAGCGATTGATACGATTTTACGATTTGAACTTGTATTGCGGCACAATGCTGCGGTGGTAAGATTATTTTTTAGTTAAACGCTTTGAACATTTAATATCTTTTACCATTGTTTAGTAACATTTGAAGATATTTCCAAAAGAGAATTTTGTAGTTGAGCCCTTCTTTTTTTTTTGAATCGCTGTTGCTTTTGGGTGTGAGTGTGAGTGTGTGTGTGTGTGTGTGTGTGTGTGTTTTTGTTGTTCATTGTGGTTCGTTTTTGTTTTTTGTGGCGCTAAACGCATTATAATTTGAAACCATTCAAGAAAACCTGAACGAACATGCAACGATGCAGACAATACCTTGTGTTGCATTTCAGATTGTTGCGTGTGTGAATGGGCCACAGCGAGATCTGAACAAAACGATTACATTCAAGTTAATCATTTTCAAAATACTTTGACTCTTATTGAATTTGACATTATTTCGAAATGTGAGAGAGAAAAACCAAACAATTTAGGCAGTTGGGAGAACAAAAAGGGCCACAGCCGCAAGTACATTTCGAGGGCACTTTCGAGGGTACAACGTATTTGATATAATTTCAAATAAAAATGTAAAAAATAAACCAGCAATTTCAAATTACATTTTTGATCTAGGTTTAAATAAACCTTCAGGTCTGTTCTAAAAGTCACATTGTTTGAAATCACGTGATTTCTAAAACCATATTGGATGAAAACCCAGATTTTATGCAGATCTTTTACGATGTTTCCAAAGTTAAAGCGGTGGAAATGTTGGTCTGATGGTAATTTTATTTTATAGAAGTAGTTTTTGATTTTGAGCTTGCAAACCATGTGATTTGAAAGCACTTGTCATCGTTGTGACCGCCAGCATTTGACAGACTTGCAATGATAACCATCGTCTCCAAATGAAACACCCAAAGATGGCAAGTCTAAACTGCTTGGCTGAATTGTAGGCAGTAGAAATCGCTGTTATGGCAGCAAAGTAAACCAGTACACGCCTCTAAAGGTAAAGACTATTGTTTTGGATTGCCGTCCACATGCCGCCGACATTTTGACGCTTCTACTCAACTCGTCAGTAGACATAAAAGAATGTGTGAAACTTTGCTAACTATTTTATTATTCCCCCGCACACAATGAAAGAATCACAAATGTTGAAACAAATCTTTAATGCACAAAACAATTTTCAGTTGCTTCAACTCTACTGACGAGTTGAGTGGCATCAACGAAACGTTGGTGGCATATAGACAGCTGAAGAGCACAACAAATAGTTTATAAAATAAATCGAAATAAAAATTAAATATATTTTTGCATATCTTTTAACTTTTTAAGGTATATTTTCTGAATTTCCAGCTCTCACTTCCATCTTATTTTACTGCATTTTTTTTATTTTCTTCCATCTTATTTTCTGCAAGCATATGTTGCAAAGACACTGGGCGGTAAGTCTTTGCAACATATACTTGCAGCCCCTGCTTTTTATTGCTCGTTTGGATATTAATTATTGAAAGAAAAAAACAAACGTCTGTTTCACATGATTTTGTTTAAACTTTAAAAAAATTCTTTTTAAAACTTCTTATTAATTGCTATTAACTACATTGATAACTTATCTCTCCACTTTTTAGGCTTAATTGTCATTTGATACTATTTTCCTCGGAACTTTTGTCATCATTCAAATAAGTTTGTGTCACAGCTTTACAATGCGTAAGTATGCAACAATGAAGAGCCAACAAACATGTATTCATCTTGCATATTTTTAAATAAATATTTCTGTTTTTTTCTGATTTTTCTCATTTTTCCCACTCGCTGCGCTCTCCGTCTATTTGGTATAATTTTCTTGATCTATTTTGTGATCTTTGGTGGCCATTTAAATGCATCTGAAAGATTTTTAGGGATTAAAATTAATGCTCGTTCGAGTCATTTAGATAAGTTTTATGTGTGTTTTTGTTTGTGATCGAGTATCAGTGGACAAATTATGGTTGAAATGAAAAGAAAAACAGAGCTGGAAGTGACCTCGTTTTGATTAATGTTTGTCACTCTAAGGATTTATTTGAAAAATATGCATGATGTGCGAACGTTGAATACATGAAAAACATTTTAGATGTCATTTAATCACGAGACATGAAAGAATTTCCAAATTTATTTTCTTAATATTAATGGAGATTTTCGGAAAATAGTTTATCTTGAAAATGTGTTAAATGATTGCCAACTTTGTTTTTAATTACAAATACATTGACAAGGAAATGTTGAAATATGAACCGTAACGCAGTAAAAAATTCGTCTTTGTTTAATTTAAATGCACCAAAAAACAAAATTGAAAATATAAGAAAAATATATATAAAAATATACATGCTTGTTCTCAAAATCTTGGAATATATTTAACCACTCTTTCGCAATTCTGAGCAAGTAAAAATCGAATTAAAAGCCTGATAAAATAATTCGCAATTGTAAATCATGTAGTTGGACTATAAAATTAAAATAATTTTTAAAAATTGCTGGGCACGGCGAAAAATTTTCATTTTCATCAATTAATTGGATATTGGAAAGGCCAACTTGGCAGCACAGTTTATTGTTATTTGCTCTTGAGCTTGTAACACCTATTGTTGTTAATTTTTTTTTTTTTCTTTGTTTACAAAACAAGACAAATTCATTACCAGGTAGGTGCATTAAAATTTGCCGCACAACATACACAAACTGACATATGCTTTTGTTAGTGTAAAGTAATTTTTGTTGTCAAGGTCTGAATATTTGCTAAGCACTTTAAGAATTATATTCTGGTTTTAAACACTATGAAATTTCCTGAATAAAATGACACCAAAAATCTGTAGAATAAATTGCAAGCAGCAAAAACTAATCATCTGTGCTACCAAGTTCACCCTGTACGAATTCGCCTTGCAATCCATCTTCTTTGCTCGGAGAGTGATTAAGCAGATCTATCGAACAGCGGCGAATTCAGAATTTTACACAACAAGCAGATTATACACAAACAAAATGTATGGGTTCTTCCTAGTTTAATTCGCCTTAATTCGATGTTGATAAGGCGAATTTGCCCCCAAAGTAAACTTGGCAGCACAGTTTTTTATTTTTTGCGTTTTAATTTTTAACACCTATCTTTGTCAGTTGTCTTCTTTGTTTACAAAAACGTTCGAGTCATTTTAGTCTACATATTTAAAACAGCTCTTGAGTGGGTGAACACAGCCATTGAGCACCTGAACGCATTCAGGCGAATTCAAATATTGACAGCAAAAATAATATTTAAACTAGCAAAATGCATGCGTTAGTTTGTATGTTGGCAGAGAATTCTAGTGCACCACCTTGATATGAATTCGCCGTGGATAGTGGTGAGAGCAAGGCGAATTCAAATAAGGTGGTCTTGCTAGCAAACAGATTATTTTTTGCTATTTGCATCACATAGCTGGCAGAAGCAATGGTGCCATATTATTCTAAAGATTTTTAGCGGTAGAAATATTTTGGAATGATTTTTTTTCCATAGTGTTTGAAGCACAAATATAACTTTTAAAGAGTTTAGCAAATATTTAGACCCTGACAAGAAAACTCATTTAATAGTAGCATGTGTTTCTGTGTATTGTGCGGCGAATTCTAAGGCATCTACCTGGTTTGAATCTGACAGAGTTGAGAGCGTATAAAATGAACATTCCAATCAACAGAGAAACACAGTGATCAAATTGAAAATAGATCAATAGAACTAAGTATAGACAGTCAGTAATGAAGAGCTCAGGTAGTAGAAGGGATGGTAAAAAAAAACTGCTGCTTAAACACATTATGCAATTAGTTATGACCTGGCTTCGCAACCATGTGTATGCTGATGATCGTCGTAGTGGAGGTATTTGCGAAAGTTTTCTCCAAAATTTCCTTTTTTCTAACTATACCCGTAAGTCATCCATCGGATGGTCATTGTATACGGGACTCTTTTGCACAGTTTTCTGTATCGAAATGGGGACCTTTAAACTTTTTAAAAATCTAAATGTTTCTTAGCACACTCCAAGTAACTGCAATGAACTTTATTGGTATGAAGTTGTCAAATGTTCCACTTCAATAATATTTTCAAAATTAGCGCAGAAGTTGAGAGAGAAAAAAAAGGACGAAAACAGAAAACAACAACAACTTATAATTTATTTTTTACTTGGATTTCCCTGTCTTCTTATACATATTATTAATTTTATACCCGAGTTGTGCTTCTATGCGCTTATTAAACACTTTACTCTCCACTAACGGCTGATGGTGTTTGTATCACGACGATGGCGATAACGTATACGTCTAACAGCTTTGTAATGATAACCATCATCAGCTAAAACGGCTGACTCTTGATCGGCATCAGCAAACACTGGCAGATCAACAACAGCTGATGCGGAAGATGAAGGAGGCAAATATTCATTGAGTGGTAACTCATTAACGTCACGACGATGACGTAAACGTAAGCGTTTGACAGTCTTGTAACGATAACCATCGTCTCCCAATGAACTAGAAACGCCTAAGGATTGCAAGTCTAAATTGCTGGCAGGTGAGGCATCATCTAGAGGTGGCAGATATTCGCTGGATTGCAGGGCAGCATAAACCGTTGTTATGGCAGCAAAGCAAACGAGCACACGCATCTGAAGGTAAGGAAAATATAATTGCTTTTAATTATTTGTGCTTGCGTAATTGTTAAGTTGTATTAGTTAATCCAAGATTTACCATTTTGCAAAGGTTTCTCACACCGTATTGCTGGAAGGCGAATGATTATCTAAGCGTTTTTAAATGATGTTTAAATACATTTCTTCGGCCATGTGCTGGATGAAGTTCGGTCAAGAACAAAGCAAACTATCTTCGAGACGAGACATTTAACTATTAGATATATTTGAAAACACGCGCACAGCTAAATTCAATATTTTACGTTTATATAAAGTTTTAGCATTAAAAAGGCAATGAACACATACCTAAAGGGTGCTGTTTTTAGAGGCGCTTATTATTTTGGTACACTTTGGGCAATCATCATGCAAAGGCTAAAGCTCAAATCAGCCTTGACTTAACTATAATAATAACTAAAATATTTACCATCTATATCATAAAAAATATTTATTCAATTCATTATCAGCAATTTAATTATCCAACCATGGAAATCTTATTTGCGTTTAATACAAGTTTGTATTCATAAACGTGCAATAGCAAATTCATAATATACATTTTGCAGCTGGTAAAAACATCGAATAGAAATTCATTAGTGCAGCCATGAAAATTAAAACTTTTAATTATTAATTGTGATTAATACCATGGTCAACATCCATGGTATATTCCCCAGCCAGTAAGACTTCAACTGTACTTTTCTTGCCTCCTTAAAAAACGTTGATCAATAGAATTTTGTACTGAGAAAAATTTTCTCAATTCTGAGGAAGTAATACCCAAACTAAAGTTTGTTAAAATAATCAATAATTGCAAATCATTCGACCATAAAATCAAATTAATGTCTAAGAATCAATGGGGGCGGCGTAAAGTTTGAAGGCGCTGCCATTACTGATACAATGGCAACAAACACAAAAAACAATTGAATGTTGGTGAGAGAATATGAAATATCAGCAGCATATAGAGCAATAAAATTGAAACTTTATGAGTAGGATTAAGTATAAAGAATCAGTAATCAAGAGATCGGGTAGTAAGATGGATAGCTAAGCGCTGCTACTTAAAAACAGTATAGTCATGACTTGGGTTCGAAACTATTTGGATGTTGATGATCGTCGTGGTGGACTTGAAACAGCCGCGGTATATTTCCCAATCAATAAATCTTCAATTTTACTTTTATTGTGTTCTTTAAAAAATCATGATCACTACAATTTTACCACAAGAAAATCTCTCCGAATTATGAGGAAGCAAAATCGAACTAAAGCTCGAGAAAGTAGTTAAGAAAAGTGGTAGTTTTTGTTTTTTTCTTTATTTAATTGCATTTTTTCGTATCTCCTTTTTATTGTTCGTTTATTTTATTTTATTTTTTTTTACTCCAGAGTCTTTCGTTTAGCTCTGATGGAATGTTAAGCAGCCACCACCATACTCATTCAGTCATAAAGCGCATGGAAGCATCAATGGAGCTGTAAAGTGGCCACCCTGTTCGTGTGATATAACACGTTTGGATGGGGTAAATCAAATATCTAGTCTATGCCACTGAACCAGCAACGATTGAAAATTTGGAAGCCACTATGGACGCATTATTGTCAAAATATGACCAGGAGTGCTCGACAAAGTGAATAACGTTCATAAGGCACAGTTATGCGGCTCACAAGCCAGAAGTTATTTTTAATCATTAAGTGCCTTAAAATGTGTTCATTCCATTATAAAATTTATTATGTTAATTAAAAAAAAAAAAAAAAATATATATATATATATATATATATATATATATATATATATATATATATATATATATATATATATATATATATATATATATATATATATATATATATATATATATATATATATATATATATATATATATATATATATATATATTTGCCTCCAAAAAAATCACCCTTTACATACATACATACTTAGTTCTTGCTCTAGCTTTGTTTTAGAATCGACCAGTATAAATTAACAATAAGCTAGAATAACAAACTAACAAATAAATAACGCAATCAGTAGAGAGAGAGAGAGAGAGGGAGAGCCCAACAAGCAGAAGTTAAAGATTTACTTTTGTGGTTTTAAACAAAAGCCGATAGCAACTTTACAATTTTCAGATAAATAAATATGTATGAATGAATTCGTTTAGAAATTCATTTAATTTCAGTAAACTTCTTCAACTTTCAAAAGAAACATTTAATCGACTGATAGACTTACTTCTGAGCTTAAGGTTTTACGATGTTAAGGTTTTCTGAATCCTGGGAAAAATTGCTTTAAAAACAGTAAGCAATTTAATTATGACCAGAGTTCGAAGCAATTTGGGTGCTGCCGATAATATTTTTATTATTTTTTGAATCAACTAATTTTTTAGATACAACCTTTTGAACAAATCAATTATTTGAAGCATTTATCTAAAAATTAAAAAATGTATATTTGTTCCATGTAAACAAATATTTGCCCATTTTGCTTAAAAAACGTGACCACTATTTTCTTTTTTGTCATTTGTTTTGACCAAGTACATGCTTACAAACAACTAAAAATGCATATACATTCACATAATAAACATTTATGTATAAATAAAAAAACAGTAGGGAAAGAACCTCAAATTTCTCTATGGCTTATTTTGAGGTTAGGTTGACTTACTGTGCAAATACAAAGTGTAAAGCGAATAATTATTTGATGTTGCAAAACCCTTGCCAGAGTAAATACAAATTTGCTTTCAGTGTTGTTGTATATATTGTCTAGTTGAGCAATTATAACCTTAAAATATGCTCTTGTGACACTTCAGTTTTTGTATTTTTTTACACGTTTTTCATGTCGTTGTAATTTATTGATGTATCCAAATTAAATCATACCAATTTTTAGATGTTTATATGCATATGTTTTGGGCAAAAAAAATAGTGGTCACGTTTTTTTATAGCAAAGATGAGATATTATGTGGTCGTATGTACCCATATCTTAGCTATCTGAAGTTATAATATGCTTATTTAAATATCTAGTTTTTTCTGTAAAGTAGTGGTCACGTGTTTTTTTTTTTTTTTTTTTTTTTTGTAAAAACGAACAATTATGTGGTCATATGTGGCCGTAGCTTAACTATGGAAAGTTATGTTATGCTCATTTAAATATAAAATTTTTTCTAGAAATTAGTGGTCTTGATTTTTTTTTTTAGTAAATATGAACAATTATGTGGTCATATGTGACCGAAGCTTAGAAACTGAAAGTTATGCTATGCTCATTGAAATATCTAATTTATTCTATATAGTAGTGGTCACGTTTCTTTAGTAAATATGAACAAAACGCGACCACTACTTTATAGAAAAAATTTTATATTTAAATGAGCATAACAGAACTTCCAATAGCTAAGCTATGGTCATATATGACCACATAATTGTTCGCTTTTAATACACAAAAAACGTAAGCAATACTTTACAGAAAAAATTAGATATTTAAATAAGCATATTATAACTTCTGATAGCTAAGCTACGGTTACATATGACCACATAATATCTCATCTTTGCTAAAAATAAAAAAAAGAGTGACCACTAATTTCTCTTTTTTCCCAAAATATATGCAAAAGTTATCGGAAGTAATGTTATCCTCATTTAAATAAATAAATAAAGTAGTGGTCACGTTTTTTAGTATATATAATCAATTATGTGGTCATATGTGACCGTACCCGCAACATATGCTATGTTCGTTTACATATCTAATATTTTCTATAAAGTAGTGGTCATGTTTTTTAGTAAATATGTACAATTTTATTTGGTCATATGTGGCCGTAGCTTAACTATGGGAAGTTATGTTATGCTAATTTTTTCTATAAATAATCTGAGTATGATATAATAATAAATTTTCAAACACATGAGAAGAAACTTGATCATTTTGTATGTTGTTAAGTACATGTTTGCATTTTGATTATTAAAAACAAAATAACAATAACTGCAAGTTGAACAACTTATACATATTTTTCAATAGAAGACGTCAAACAAAATAAAATTTGAATATTAAAAATAAAACTCAGATGCCTTATTTCATATTTTTGTTTCTTGTGCTTCGCTTACTGATATGTATGAGTAGTTGGTTTGGGATTTGCAAACAAGAATTGCATAAATATACACTTGCAAATGTTTATTATTTTACTTAGCTTTTCTAGCATTTATGCATATAAATATGTATATATTTAATGCACGTTTAAAAAGTTTACCTACGTATGTAAATTCATTCATTTAATAAAAAAAAAGCAAAAAAAAAACAAATGTCTTCTTCAATACCTTCCAGTATCTTTAAATAAACAAACCATAAAAAGCAATGACTGATATTTGAACTTTAACCGCCATCGTTATAAGTATAAAAAATCTCTTCACTTATTTCCTAGTGCAATGCAAAACACTACTTATAATTTATTACATTCCTTAAATAAATTCCAATTGCCAGAATTCCTTACATACATACAACTTCCTTCCTTGCAGGTCAAATACTGGCATTTTCCAAACTCAGTCTCTAAATGAAAATGTGTATCACATTCCTATCGTAATCCACTTAAAATATGATTTCTACTTTAACTACTTTAATTCGTTCGTTCGTTTGCACAAATTAACACTAAACAAAAGTGTTACAGGATCTGAACGGGCAGTTTGCAAAAACACATTCGTTTTGATGCCATTAATACCTTCATTCGAACCAACAGTGCGAACACATTTCCAGCCACACTTATTTACAACAATAAGCGCAACTGGAGGGCAGTTGTGTAGACACCACTTTATTCTAGTTTTCGGTCCGACTGTCAGTCTACGGAGTTGTGGGCCTGTTTTCAATCCCCAGCGCATAAATAGTGCATAAAATAAAAGGGCATTAAGGTTGCCAATTGAAGATTTTATTGTTTAACAAAAAACTCTGCAAAATTGCAAATGGAAAAGGTAGAATTGATTGAGAATGTTGGTTTTACAAATTGGTGCATTTACAGAAAAAAAAATTATGCGAGGGACACTTCAAAATTAAAGAAAAAATATTAAATTGAAAGTTAGGCCTTAAATGCTGGGCATACCTCGTTTTTAGACTTGAACCAGTACTCAGGGGATGATCGCTGCATAAGCATTAGATTATACTGGAACTGGGAAAATAAAAGGAAGCAGGGTGGAGTAGGAAAAATGGGAAGGGTTGGTGGAAGATTGATTAAGCAAAAAAAAAATTATAGCATAATTCTTTGTCTTATTTAATTAACATCAATCACAAAACTAATGTGGAAAGAACTTGGGCCCGGTAGGCTACAAAATAATTTTTATAAGAAAAAGTACGAATAACAAAAAATGAAGAAAATCATTTCAATGGTAACGCTGAAAGCTAAAAAAAACTCATCAGAAGACTCGAAAAATTCTTAAGAGAATGTTTGAAGCTTAACTACTAATACTTGAAAAATATAGAATAAGTAGAGAAGTTTCAAACATTCTTTTAAGAATTTTTCGAGTCTACTGATGTGTTGATTAGCATCAACCTAATGTCGGCGGCATATAGACGGCTGAAAAAGACACAAAACGTATTTTTGGACCTTAAATGTTTGTTGTATTTTCAATATTTTAATGTTACAATGTTTCAATGTTTTAAATAATTTATTTTGCCCTAAAATATAAAAACCCTTGGAAAAATCGACAAAAAATCAACGAAACGTCGGGTGCAACAATAATTAAAACTTTATTTTAATTGTGAAAGATATTAGGCCTTATAAGGTAAACCAGAAATGTAACAAAGCATGTAAATTAAGGAATTGGCCAATATAAATATATTAAAAACGCAATTTTTATTAAATAAAAAAAAATTTTTTTTAATTTGGATTTTTCCGTACTAATTTAGAGATTTCATTTGTTATTACGTTTATGCACTAATGTTTTTATGGGTTCATTTAACCTTTTGGTGGGCATTTTGAAGAAAAGATTTGGAATAATCATTTTGCTGAGGTGCCAGCAATGGGGCCAAATCGTCGCATTCGTTATCGAATGTACTATCCAGCAAAAATAATGTAAAACAAAAGCAAAATAAATAACAAAACACACAGCATAAGTGACGGAATTCGTTCGATATCGAATGCAACGATTTGGCCCCTGGTTTAAATAAGAAATCACACATACACGAATGTTCACTCTGGTGTACGAGTACAAACCCATCAGGAATGCGCATCATGTGATGCATCATATGACCGACATTGTTTTTGCTGGGGTGTTTTTTGCGGTTGATTGCCGGAAATCCCGATGCAAGAATTTTGTTTTCAAAAACTAAGCACAGAGTGCGGCCCTCGTATTAGCGCAAAAAGAAACCGAAAACAACTGCATCATATTACCATTATGTATTTGCATTGCCTGGCAGCATGTCCGATTTACTATAGTTATATTTTTATTAAAGCATTTTTAAGTCATACTGCAACTTCGCGCAAATGCAGAAGAAACCCCCTCTACCAGAAATGTCAAATGACACATTATTCATAAAATCTAATCATGATTTAGTCCTGCCAAATAGACCTACGGCTAAAGAAATTGAAATTTCAATTTAGTACTGAAAATAAGTTATTTAATTTGATTCCATTGATGCAACTTGTTAATAAAAAAAATAAAAAAAAATTGTTTTATCTTTTTCTATTTGCTTTTATGAAAAACGTTTTACACTTAATAGTGGCTGTCAGCATTTAGACGGACATTCATTTAACGGCAAATTGCTGTGACACTTTCAAGTGATCAAAAATTAATTTTTGTTAAGATGAAAAAAGAAAACAACAAATTGATGGCAGACGCCTCGCCACTCAAACACTCACACGCTTGAGGTGTTGTCGTCGATTGGCTTTCAAAATTGTTTGTCGAATGTCTGATAAGGTTGGCAAAACTATTTGGTGGCATCATGATCAGAAGACCCCACGTTAATTGATCACCAGCATTTCAGCACATTAAAGGTAAATAAAATCATGTACTTTGTATTCTGCAAGCACTACATTGATACATGACTACATGTACATGTGTACATGAGCTTATAAACACATACAATTGCACAAACATGTGTATAGTTTTTTTTTTTCTAACAATAAACAGCACAATAGGGTACAGTGGTGCACAAAGTAAATGCCACTGTAGAAGTAGTCATTTAGGATTTTATTTTCTCACAACATTGTGTTGCATGATATTTTTTTGTAAAACAACTTTTAGACTGGATGTTTTAATGGAAAAGTATCGAAACTATCGAATTCTGCGACTATCGATAGTTTTGCAGCTCTACAAAACAGTCGATGTCATGCGTTTTTGCAGTTGAAAATGGAGCAACAACATTTTTTTCGAGCACGCCTCCTTGGCCAGTCTCCCATACAAAAATAAAAAAATTTCTGCTCATGGCATAAGGTATCGAAAAATCGATGGCACGATATCGATTGCCAAATCGCCCTACCGTATTAAATAACCTTTAACATCAACTTTTACCTTTATAATGATGAGATTGCAAGACACCACACTGTTTGGCAGTTTAAGAGCCTAAAATTTACTTCAAAAATTTTTTCCTCTCTAAAAAATTACATATGTATGCATTCAGAAAACTTTGTCAGTAAAATGAACTGAAAACGTTCTTTAAAATAAATGAAACTTCATTTAAAAACCGTCCTACTTATTTTTCATTTAAATTTACTTCATTTCAATTTAATGCTACGAACACAACTGGGACGAACGACGAATACGCCGGTTAAAATTCGCTGTGTAAATTCGTCGTATGAAGCACAATAACGACGAAAAACAGAAACATCTGTTATAATTGATAAAGTTGTTTATTGTTTGTTCAAAGATAAAAAAAAAAAATTAAATGAATCAAAGAATTTCAAATTTTGTAAAAATAATTAAAATAATGAACATCATGTTCATTATGGTAAAAGCCTTGAAGTTTAACACTTTCAATTATAATTTCACTTGTATCCATTTTCTCCGGTTTTTAAATTTATTTTATTACAGTTGAACAGCTGATGGGGTGGTCATATGAAAAGAAATGGTTGCTAAAAAATTTAGCATTAACAAAAACAAAAAATTAAACAAACCAACAACAAGTTTTATAATCTAATATGTTCGCTTTTTATTTTAAATGCAAAAAGTCAAAGCTTAGCTCTTAAAAGAAAAACTATTAAAGTAAAAATTAACTGTTTTTTTTTTTCTAAAACACTTGAAAACTAAAACCAAATTGGCCACATGGTACTGATTTGTTCGTCGTTCGCCGCCGTAAGAAATAGAAATAAATCTATTTCAAGTTTGCCGCGTACAACGAATTTCGACCGACGCTGTAACTGTGTGCATGTTCATATACACCAATGTGTTTTATTTTTGACGGCGAATATTCGCGGCGAAAAATTCGTCGTTCGTCCCAGTTGTGTTCCTAGCATAAATGTTTAAAAAAAATCTACGGCACCCAATCCATAAAAATAATGATTTTTTCTTTACTCTAACTGTCAAATAATTCATGCGTAATCGTAAATTTTTTTTTTTTATATTTTCTTAGGTGGTCACTTCATTTAATTATAGTTTTCTATCTGTATTATTTCCTTTTTCAATTCGCTAATTTAATTTTTGTACTCCAAAGCCTCTGCTGAGATTCGAGAACATGCAGCATCTGGACTTGAAAGCAGCTGCCATACCTGCTCAGCCATCGCAGGTATGGCAACAAATTCAACAACAATCAATTTAAGTAAAAAGTATTTCTTAACGCCAACACCAAAATTAATGATTTTATTTTATACGTCTGGCATCGCCAAATTATAATTTTCTGATTGTAGTAATTTTCCAAATAACGAAAGTATTTAAGGTCAGCTCAAGAACATGCGCCTTTTTCCAGCCATCTTTTTTCTGTAATCAGAAATCATACGAGCTGGTTGTGCGTAGCGTCGAGTAATTTTGTAACTCAATAAACTTTGAAATTTTATGAATTTTATCCTGGTGATTTCCACGCCAAAAAGTATGTATCACAATTTATTAATTAATTGCTACAAAAGTAGGCAGAAACCAAATTATAAATATGTTTAAACGTATTAACAGCTTGGTTTCTTCAGGTATGTGTAACATAAGTTACGACTGTCATTATTAACTGTGACTGAAAATCCGTATTTATCTGTAGTTAGTTTTTTAAGTAACTTTACAAATCAGTTAAACTTAATTTTTCCTTTTTTTTTTTCTAAACGTTTTGTCATTTAAAAATAACTGCGCTGATTACTTCAGGCATAAACTACGGTCAGTTACTGCCAAAATATTCTGAGTGTACCGTTTACACACATAATTATAAACAATCCACAAGTGTTGTTAATTGTTAGATTTCAAAAGTATTAAAAATTAGATTATTTCACACACATAAAAAAAACAAAGAAGTACCAAATTAAGAAATGAACTTTTGACTTCCGTTTGTAGAATCATGTGTGTGTGTGTGTGTGTGTCTGTTTGTTTGTGGGTACCTTTAATAGTTACGAAGAAGAAAAAAATTGTTGTTTTCTTCTTGTTAAACGCCTTAAAAGTCAATGAAACAGCAACCAAACTACAAAAGGCACGATTTCGCTTAATTGAAACATCTTAATTATGTTGCTGTGTGCCATGGTTTACTACATTCATTTTGGGGCAACCACTAATAATACCATGCCACCACTAAGACGACCACTGGCCGGCCAGTCGACCAGCCGACCGACCGGTACCACCTGGATAACACAAAACAAATGAAATTAATTAAACCAAAAAATATCAGAGAGAAAAAAAAGAGAACAGCGACATAAAGGAAGACCCAGTAAAGAAAAAAAAAAGAAGAAGAAGAAGAAATAGCTTCCAGCTACGGGCATTTGCAGAATTATGAATTTTTACATGTATATACACACGTATGAATGTATGTATGTATGTATTTCATGTATTTTTGGCTAATGGTGATTAAACCAAAGTCAAAGCGATTTTGTTCTGAATAAAAGCCAAAATACCATACGCAGAAAGAAGTACATAAATATCTACATTAAAAATATGAAACAATAATTTCCATGATACGAATTTCAGAAATTTAAAAGGGGGCGTAAGCGATATTGGTTTTATTACAATGGAAAAAATAACAACAAAAAATATGTATTAGTTTTAAATGTGGCCAAACATAAAAGACGATGTCTTACAGACTGCACTCAGAGAAAAATCAAGAAATCGGCAAGAAAGTCATTTATGTACATATGTACATAATGAGTGGAGTCTCTTTTAGTATTGAAACTTCCATACGCTAGGAATTACTGGGCACATCTCCGATGTGTAATTCTGGGCACAGATTTACTGGAAATATTGTAATTTATGAAGTTTACACGACTAAAGAGAAAGACTAAAGCAAAACTAAGAACTACATAAATTATTTAAGAATGTTGAAAAAACCTCGAATGCGAAAGTGACTTGTAAAGGAATTTATGGGTACTTTTTCTGTTGTTTCCCTATAGTCCCTTTTGATATTTATACAGTTGTTAGGGAGACCAGGGGCCAAATCGTCGCATTCGATATCGAACAAATTCCGTCACTTATGCTGTGTGTTTGTTGTTTATTTTGCTTTTATTTTCACTAATGTAAAACAAAAGCAAATATAATGCTCGATAGTTCATTCGATATCGAATGCGACGATTTGGGCTCAGCTCAATTTGTGGGCTCTCAAAAGTGGTGCCAAAAGATTCTTTGAAACTTGCAATAAAACAAGGCGCTCATGCCGGATTATGTTTGATAGTTAAGTTTGTGTTTATTTCAAATATTCTTGGCTTATATACTAATTATGAAAATAAAGCTTAGTCTTTCTAACTTATTCTACTTAGCAATCAATTGTTTTTGTCCCCCAGGGAATTTCTAATTTTAGTTTCGTTTAAATTAACTTGACTAAAAATTCGTTCAGCGTTAGCAGATAAAATTGGCAAACCATTAAATCGTTAAGAAAACCACGAGATAGGAAAAGCCAGTTCTCTACATGATACAATTAACAAGGTAACCTTTTCGCTACAATAATAACAACTTCAATAAAAATAACATGCATTTTGTTTTTGTACAACTTCTGCAAACTGTCAAAAAGACGCCACTTCTACATTTACAGAAAAGAGATGCACTAAGCTTACGCTGATTTGCTATCTCGTTTTGGCTGCCATTCATTTCTGCAAACTCTTGACAACCTAAAGTAATCAGATGATTAACGGTTTAGCTGACGAGGCTACCTTGTTAATTGTACCATGGTTCTCTATTCGATACCTTGATTGAGTTGATTTGTTTCCAAAAAGATATTAAAATCGGTTGAACTTTTATTTAAATTTAAAATCCGTATTTCTCCGACTTCGTTTTCAACTTCCTGGTACTTCTCTTTAGATACCAAATTAGGAACAATTTTTAACAAGGTTATTTTATAGAATTAAATTTAAATTATTTAAAACTGAATTTCCAAAGTCAAATCTTTTCTTTATTTGACAGCATATATGTTATATGTTTCGAGGGCCGCCGGTCCTGAGACCGACTCACTTGGGTCCTAGAAGAGGTCCCGTTATGTTATTTGACAGCATAACTCAACATAGAATTCAATATAATTATCTACTAGATGGTTATAAATTTCAACGTCAATTCTACACTGCGACTTTCGGCTTTTACATGAACATTAAGATAAACTTCATCTCTTGGCAAAAAATTTTGTCTCTTTCTTTCTTGAGTAAATTAAAGTACATATAAGTTTTAAGTTTTCTTTCAATTTCTTTGCCGTAGTTGCCATAAATTTAAACAGGAGCGAAGCTAGAAAAAAGTCCAAATTCCAGAGCTTCTATAAAGTAAAACGTGAAACGTCATTTTAGTGTTTTTGATCAAAAAAACGTCAAAATGACGTAAAATCGTCACATCTAATGTATGTATGTATGTGTTGTAACCAACTCTTTATTTTTTTTTTTTTTTTGTTTATTGTTCGTTCTATGCATGTGCATTTACTATAGACATGTAGATACATATGACACACTACAACAGACTTATGCCGATTTCTGTTCTGGAAAAAAGTATGCATTTATTTAGCACTTATTTTCTTAAAAAGCGTGTTTTAATAGAATAACATTTCCTAAAATCCATGTTTATCACCATTAAAAATAATGCACTAATTGTAGAGAAGCAAACGGCATTAGTAAACAACCGGTTTGCTTGTGAGTGCAGTTCACTGGTATGTAAGCACCGACATCATCTGATGACCGACACATTTTTGTACTTTTACTTTTGATCTATTTTAAATAAAAGTTTTAAAAAATTTCCTATTGTTAAATTACTATCTATCAAGTGTTTTTAAACAAAACCAATTTTCCAAATAAATAAAATTTCAACCAAATCTTCCCTAGAACTTAGAAATATAAAAAAGAAGTAGATTTTCAACACAAGTGGTCATTCAAAAGAAGTAAAAACACCAACCAGTTCATGAAATAAAAAACAAATTAAACCTTTCAAATAATAATTTTATCATAATTATGAATCTTGAGAATTTCATTGCGTTTTCATTAAAGACACTAAATTGTTGTGATCAGAAATCAGTAAAAAAAAAAAAAATTTAAATAAAAAATAAATAAAGAAAACACAAATAAATGTACAAAAAAAAATACTAAGAAATTACTTCTCATAGAAGTTTGTTTATTTCACAGATGACTCTACGAAACCTTCGATGTTTTGGACCCCCTGCAGTAACTATTTGTATAAAAATCTCTAGGCGCTTGTGTTCACACATACAGCAGCATTAACGTACATAATTCGTGAGTTTGTCTATTATTATTTAAAATATCTAATGACTGAAATAAAGCGGGTAATTTTTGAAGAACAAATAGTTACTCACTTTCAGGCATCCAGCCAACGCCATCATCAATGCCATTCTCTAAACGATTTGTTAAATTTATATCAAGTGCGTGCTTTTATTTTGTCTGCCAAGTGGCTGCTCCTCTATTGTTCTATTTCATATATTTACATATATGTATACACATACATGTGTACATGGCTGGTGAAATATGTATGTAAGTATTTTTTATAAATATTGGTTGATCAGTCGACCGCTTTTAGATGAGTTTAAAAACTGAATTCGAAAATGTTTGAATGCAGATGAGCGCTGCCACCAAAATCACCAAATCAGACAATTCTATTTTCTTTTGTAATATTTTTACATTTTTATTATGTTTTTCAATAATTATTAAAATATGTTGCTGTCATCTCCTGTTAATCTTGATTATCTTTTGTTTTGCCTTCTCACTTATTTTACATCATGCAGTTTTTGAAAGAAAAAGCCTCCTTGATTTAGTTATGTATGTTTTATCGTGGCAAGATTTTTTAGTATACAGCATTATCATTCGAATAAGAATATTTCGAATATTCGAACAACATTTAATTATTTTTGTCGATTTTTCGCTCTCCTTCGGATAGCTTCTTCAGGACAAGATTGTCGACAAAACTAATTAAATATTTTTCAAATATGAACTTGATTATTTATTTGCTTTAAGTGCCAAATGAATTGATGCAAAACGAAAAAAGAAATGTTTGCTGTATTAAAGGTTTGTTTGAACATTTCTGATTCTCATTCTGTTCATGGCAATTATGGAATAAGTAGTTAAGTTTCAAACAAACTTTTAAGAATTTTTCAAGTCTACTAATGAGTTGATTGGCACCAACGAAATGTCGTCGGCATATAGACAGCTGAAAAATACAACAAACATTTTTTGAAAAGGTTCATTTTTGGACCTGAATTAATTAAATATTTAAAAAAAAAAAAAAACATATACATATACATATACCCCCTAATTCATAAAAATTATTTCAGGCTTATAAGACTCTTATTTGACATATTTGTATGGAAAATCTGTCAAATAAGAGTTTAATAAACCTAAAATAGTTATTATGAATAAGACCCATAAAATATAAAAACAGGGGTCGAAAAAAACCAAATAATAAATAAATAAATATTTTTCAATGGCCAATTTTTTATAAAAATTTTTAAATATTTTTTTTTTCTTCTTTTGCTCTAAAGTTAGTAATATTATTATTTAGTATCGGGTAGGCCGAACTTTGCTGAGCTATGAGTATAAGAGCATTGTGGCCTTGTTGAACTTTCCGAGGCATAGGCTTCACAACCTTGTAGCTGTTCTAATGGGACATTGTCACAGGGGAGTATAGACAGCTGAAGACTAAATCTGCGAGAAGACTAAATCTTCCATATAATGATTTCTGCAGAGATGAGGAGGATGAGGAGCAGAGTGTCGAACACTTTCTCTGTCGATATCCAGCTCTCTCTGACAAGAGAGCAAATTACTTGGGCAGACCGGGCTACCGGAAGTGTCGGAATGCGGTTTGGACAGGGTGGACTCGTTTATCCGTTCATCGGGCTGGTTCAGGTCGGAACTGGCGAGTAAGCTCCCTACAGGTTACTCGGGTATCACAACGCGACCTTTTTAGGACCGGTTTCATTACCGGCGGCCCACGTAACATAACATGACATAACCAAACTATAGAAAAGTAAATGTTGAATTTGTTACATAGTTACGGAATTTTGCATTTTGGGTATCGATATGTGAGTTGTTTTTTACTTCCGTCAAATGAAATTGCTTTATTTTGATACTAATTCAATTTAATAAAAAAAATTTTTTTTAATTTTTGAGGCTTCATTTGTCTGGTGACCGGTTGAAACTGCAATTTTTTGGATTTTTTGTGTATAAATTCCAAAGTTATGCACCGATTTTAGTCATTTATGGCTTGCTTTGTTTGAAACTTTATTTGTTATGAATATATGAAAACTCATTGGCGTAACTTAATTTTTAGATTTTTTTATGCTGCTTTAAACAACAAAAAATTTCGAAATTTTGCAAAAAAAAAATATTTTTTTTCATCGAAAAAAAAATTGTGTTTTCTAAACTGCCAAGACGATTAAAAAAACTTTTGCAGTTATTGAAAGGTAATTTTGTTGCTAAATTTCAGTTTTTGTATTTGTTTCAAGATTTTAGAGCCTTTTTGAGTTGAAGGAAATATATGTTGTCCTACCTCCTCCATTTTTAAAATAACGGTATATCTCAAAACCAAGGGCTAAACTAAAACAACGGTTGGCACCACTGAGTTTAGGGCAGCCGATTTAGGTTCAGTCACTGGGTGCCCCGTCTGTCGGAAAAAAAAGTTTGAAATTCAAACACAGTGTTATTGTTTAACTTTTATTCTGCCCCCAGCCGTCTCTGCAATTCAAAAAGTATCTGTTTTTACCTCTTTAATTTAGAATTTCAAAGAAGTATCAGACACCCGTCCGATTATTTTTGGTAGGCTTTTAGGCCTTTTTTGCACTTTTTTGGTACTTGCATTTGTATTGGAGCCACAGAAATACTCTAAGAGGACTCAAATTCAGTTTTTGTTTTTTTTCCTGCTCCCTTATAGATAAATGCAATTCAAAAAAGTACCAAAATTCAGTTTTACCCCTCTTATCCCGCTAGTGTTCAAAATTTCAAAAAAGTACCAGACGCGTGTCCACTTATTTTTATCACACTTTCAAAAGCTCTTTGAATTTTAGTTTTAGTTCTAGCCTGATGAAATACTAAATTATATATTTTAACCCTATTTTACTAATTTACTCATTACCCCCTTTCCGATTTTAGCACGGGTCCGAGACCATGCTAGATCAACTTTTAGTACCTTATCAAAACATTTATTTATAAATATTTTGTTGTAAATGTAATACAACAATTGCTCGCTTAAAGAGAAGGATCGATTAGATTATCGAATGAAGAATGAGGGTCTATGTGTATCAAAGGTCACATTAGTTGTTTATAACAGTATATGTATGTACATAAATTTCGCAAAAAGTTTTAAAACTGTCAGGGTGTTTTTGATAGAGCAAATTTCAAATAATCACTTACCTTGATATTCAAATTATAGATGCTTAACTTTGCTCAAAGCTAAATGGATGTTGCTTGTGATGGGAAGATATTTTTATTTTATATATTTTTTTTTTTTTTTGCATAATCGCATATTTCATAATATTTTTTTTTTTTTTGTTTTAAATTTGACTTAAAGAACTTTTTACTTAAATTTTAGACACTTTGTTTTGCCTTTGATATGCACTTAACACTTTTTAATTTAACTTTCTTTTTACCAGCGATCACATAATTCATATTTTTTTTTTTATTTGACTTAAAGAACTTTTTACTTAAATTTTTGACACTTTATTTTGCTTTTGATATGAACTTAACACTTTCTAATTTCACTTTCTTTTTTACCAGCGACCCGAACCGATTTCGTGCAGATCTCTAATCCCTTTCTAACATAAATATTAGCTATCTTACAAGATACAAGGTATTTTGGGGTTAGTAAGGACCGATTCCATCACATATGTATATTAATTTTATTTCGTAACTTCGCGTCAACTTTCGATATTGAACAAAACTTTACGGGAACTCGTGTCATGGTTTTGCAGATGACACGTGTTAATTGTTGTCACAGTCTGTTAAATAGTTGCGGTATTTAGCGCTTAGGTACAAACATATCTCGTTTATATACATATGGATCTATAAATGCCTACACAACTATATAGAGATTATAAAAATTATACTTTTTTTCCTTCTTCTATGGCTTGATTCTTAAGAAAATATTTCCTCAAAATTGTTTATGTATGTAAATTTATCTACATACATACATACATACACACATACATACATACATACATATCATACATACATACATACATACATACATACATACATACATACATACATACATACATACATACATACATACATACATACATACATACATACATACATACATACATACATACATACATACATACATACATACATACATACATACATACATACATACATACATACATACATACATACATACATACATACATACATACATACATACATACATACATACATACATACATACATACATACATACATACATACATACATACATACATAAGTATATATGTATGTATGTATGTATGTATATGGAAATAAAAAAGTTTTAATACTGAGATCACAGCTTCAAATAGAACACGCCTTTGATATTGTGGAATATTTTTAGATCTGGGCTGTTATTCCTATAAATCACAGAACTGATGGGAATATCTAACCTAAAACTTGAAATTTTCAAGTGACCATGGTCACTTGCCTTTAGTTCTGGGAAGGAAGTTTTTCCCTGTTTTTAGTTTAGTTTTCAGTTTGGCAGAATGGAACCTTTCTAGGGCTCAAATGGGCCGATCTCCGACCGACAGCCCGTGAAACATAGTTTTCATTTGCTCTTGGTTGGCTAGAGATTTGTAATTAAATTCTTAGCAGAATAAAATTTTAACAATATCGATTTTGTGTTACATCCATAATACATCCAAGTGTACTTTAACTGCTCCTAACAGATAAATGCACTATTAATGCTCCATAGAAGAAATATTTTAAGGTAGTAGTTGGCATTCGGGTCAAAAATATATTGTGTTGTGTTTTTTATGCACATCAACAGTTTCCCTCAACAATTTTTTGACATTAATTTGTAAAATATAGTTGAAAATATGCTTCACAGTTGCCTAGATACAAATATAAATATGATATGATCATTGTCTTAAACAAAAATTTGCAGAAAACGTGTGGCACTTTTTAATAGGCACACAGCAACGTACAAATAAGACACTCAGTGGGGAACAGCTATACTTTCAAACCGTGTACGGAATACAAATGTCGTTCTGAGTGCATATCTACATATATTGTACAAGTCTTTCAGAAATTTTCGAGTACCACAGTCTACGCTTTCTTTCTTAGCAGAAAAGATCCTCAACAGCAGTCAAGCCATTCAACATAACCTATAAATATACTTTCCGTATTTAACATATTATACCTTCAGACACATACATATATAATGAAACAGTGTGTAGCCCACAATTTTAAGCGTCTTACCACATTTATAACCATTAACTTTGCAAAGGAATGAGCTATTAGCAATAAAATGGAAAACACCAAGAACTACGTTACCCACGACGGCCCGACTCAAGCAGCTTAAAAGTGTTTTGCGTAAAATTTCTTCAAAAACCAATGCACCTTAAAAAATTGTTAAAACTTTCACTGCCATAAAGATATAATTCACGATTTTCTATGAAATTAGCTAAATATTCACGAATTTTCCGTAGCGTTGTAGAGTCGCGCCTAAATAAAACTAAAACAAACTAATTTCTCTTTTTGACAACTGGCTAAAGAAAGTGGCCGAACAGGTAACTAACTGTCAAAGGAAACACTAAGCTAAATAAAATGGTTCAAAAATTTGCTTAATATAAGCAAATTTTTTACTTTACTACGATTTTTACTTTACTTACGATTTTCCGGTAAGCAAATAAAAATATATATCCTTATTAATGTATGGCAACACCACTGGCTATTAGCGCCATACAATTGTTGGTCAATTATCAAAAGATAATTTTTTTATATTATTTTTATGTATAAAGTATTTAAAAATATGTGCAAAGAATAATTATATTACTTAAATCTGCAAACATAAAAATTTATTATCGAAATACGATAAGAGAAACACCTAAAATAAATAAATAAATAAAAAAAAAATAAATAAATAAATAAAAATTGCCCTTCATATCAGCCGAAGTCGTTAAAAAATTAATATAAAGAAGCGAATTTCTTTACAAAGAATCCATAACAAAATATTTACTAATGCATAAATATCTCTCGTTATATGCTTTAAATTACACTAAATTTAAATTATATTCACTTAATGACCGTTAATTTTCTTTAATACCAAACTAAACTTTCTGTATTAGTACTATTACATACAACGCTGTGTATACACAATGAGAAGAATGAGCAAAAAGACTGGCATCACTAAAATAACGCAAGTCTCTTTGTCATCCCGTATACAAGTGTGTCTCCTTTGAAACATTTTCCTCCAGCATCTTGCCACAAAAATCATCGGAATGGCCACTAACATCTGTGCCAAGGCCTATTTAGCCAACAATATTGTGAATTTAACCAAAAGTTTTAGGCCAGTTTCAAGAACTTTTACCAATTACCGTTGGACTAGAGAAAATCGTCAAAATTATGTGAAATATTTATTGATTATTGGTGGCGGTGCAACCGCATTTGTGTGTACAAATTATGTTAAAACCAAAACGAACAGTGTTCAGGCATTTAATATTAAGCGAATGAAGGTAAGCACAGAATGTATATTTTAATATATTGGAAACGAGTGGTATAAATTTATAAGGAAAAATTCAATAAATTTGTCATCTATTTTTAGCAAAAAAAAAAAAAGTATGTCGCTTATGTCTCTCTCTTCAACGTAACTACGCAAGAGATTTCTCTCTTCGTTTGTTTTTTCTCATCAGCTGGTTATTGTTTACATTTTGGTAAAAAAGTTGCCAGGATTTAAAAAAAATTGTTAAAATACGGGATGAAAGAAAATATCTTGCTTTACTTGATTTTTTAAACACTGAAAAAAAAAACTGGTATTTTCCACATCGATATTTTCTAAACTTCGATTGTTTCTTGTAACATAAAGGAAATTATTAGTAGAAAAGCTCCTCTCATAATCATCTATTTCTAATTAAAAAATAATTATGGCCAATTTTTGTGTTGAAAATGGCGAAATTTTTTTCAATTTTGATTGCAGCAAGTAAAATTGACTTGCGCTTAAAACAGCTCTCTTGGTGGGACAAAATTACAAAATGTTAACGGAAATCTTTCAAAATTTGGCAAATGAGATTGCCAATTTTTTGTTTTAATAATGTTTCCAGTAGAGCAGGTAAAATTGATTTGCAGTTAAAATAAGTTCTAAACCAAAAAACTAAATAGAACAATATTATGGCGCTTAAAAATTGTAAATAAACATTTTAAATAAATAAGGTAGTGATGTGTCAGTGTATGTATAAGTGTTTTATACAGTTTAAAAGCAAGATTTAGTAAAAATATATCATCCATTCACTTACTCGTTCACGCATGTGAGTAAATATGAATGAGCGCCAGCTTTACACATGGAAATCAACAATCCCTGTTTCATAATCGCCTCTAGTAAACGATCATTTGACAAAACGAAAAACAAAACGCAAAAAACCAAGTGAACGTTTCTTATATGTATGTAATTATAATGTAACACAATAAAAAGTTTTAAATAATGCATAAAAGTTCACATTCATGATTAAAAACAAAACGGCAAACAGTTTAAGGCAACTTATCATAATGGCAAAATCTTACACAGTGGTAATTGTTGTTTGTCTCTATGTCTGTCTGTCTGTCTCACTGTTTCGCCACTTTGTTTGTGTGTGTTGGACAGCCTGACTGGATTTACTTACCAAACGTCCGACTAAATGTCACTTGGTTAAATTAATAACTCAAGATACTTTAAAGATATTGAATAACAAAAACAAAACGGCATTTAATTTCCTTAAACGCCATGAGGAAAACAGAACCACAAAGCGAAGACATGAAGATTTAAATTTGTTTTACTTAAGTTTGCATTAAGTCATTATTATAATTTTTTTTCTTTTTTTATATTTGGTTGAATATATTCTTGTTAAGTGGTTGGTTTACTGGTTTAAATCTAACACATATTTATTCACATTTGCACATTGAAAAGCATAAAATAAGCGAAAGCATATTTGATGTCACAAGCAGTTGCATTTAGAAATTTTAACTCTATTGTACTCAATGCTCCAATGCAAATGATGGTGCTTGAAAAAAAGAAATGCGGTCGGGGGACCCCCGTTAGGAACGAAGTTCCTTTGGTTTTTTTTTCATCTTTGAATGTAATATAAGGTGAAATCTGTATGTTTTATTTTGTGTTGTTTTTAAAATTTTGAAATTTTATGATTTCTTAAATGAACGTTTTCCAACTAATTAATATTTATTTGTATGTGTCTCCGCTGCTGTCAGTGGAGACACTGCCAATCATACACAATTGCTTTTCGACAGTACACCAAACATATAAACAGCTCACACGCTTTCGTGACGATTTCTACTAATTTCCACTACCAGCAAGCCGCGTTAAGGAACTTCGTTCCAAAAAAAAAAAAAAAAAATCGTAAGACGCACCTCCGCCGATGTTGCCTCATCTGTACTCATATTAAGGCATCGGAAGCTCTTTATGTTCTTGGCATGAGAATTCAATATGCTGTCCGCTGGACTGAACATATTTTTTTATATCCCAAAAGAATTATTTAAATGCCAGATCTCTTCAAACGGTGCACTGAAAGAAAAAGCTCGTTCTAAATTTAAGTTTTTTCCTCAATTACGAGTTAAAACTCTTGTTTAACAAAATTCTGCTGTGATTTAATTGCAATTCAAATTTGGCTGCAGTAAATCAGTGAACCCCATTCATTATTGTTTATTTTTAGAAATAGAAATTTGGCAACGTGGCAAAAAATGTCAAAAGGACATTTTCTTGTGGTGTAACTATTCAGTGATTGAAAGATTTACCAGTTTAAACGTAAATTAAACAAAACGCAAAGATGAACTTGCATTGATTTTTTTTTTTTTTTTGGAATAAATGAAAAAGCATTACGCTTTTAAGTTGCTTTTTTTCTGCGTGTCTATGCTTGCTACACTCATGACCACAAGATCAGCAGATTCGCTTATATTTTATCTTACAATTTATGCAAAAACAAAAAGTATAGGTATCACTTTTACTTTCAGCTGCCATTGAAAATGGTACGTACCTTTTGCACGCCAGACATCAACTTTTTTTTTTTAAATCACATTTAATATGCGGATAAAATAAAGATAAATCCCATTTAGAGTATTTATGGAAATGATTTGCCACCCACAGACACACACACACATTTGCCATGATATTACATTTTAAACTGCGATTTCGAATGAATGATAAGAAAGCATTTGCAAATGATATCCAGACAGATTAAAATGATTTCCAAATCAAATAAAATACTCGCTATTTAAACTGACATCATCCTTTTCACAGCTACTGTGTGCGGCTGCGGCTGTGTCTGCGGCTTAGAGCTCAAAACGCGTTCAAAACGATCTAGAAATAAAAATATAAAAATCATTTGCGATTTGCCACCTACAATCAAATCACAAAGTCATACATCATGAAATTGTGTCATGAAATGTTAAAAATTTATTATATTTATGTCACTCATTTCAGTTGTGCGGACTTTTAACACAAAATACACAACCAAAACACACAAAAAAAAAAGGTTTGCAGGAAAAATATTTATGCATAATGTGTCCCAAGCAGCAAGGAGTCTGGATTTAATATTTATACCTATTCGTATCTAATTATGCAAAGTATGCATACGAGGGTCGGTGGCAGAATATAACAATAATGATCGATGTACCTATTTAGTTTGGCCTTTTATGCGCTCACAACTTGTCTAGTAAAGGCCGTGTTGCACTATCCCACTCAAGGCAGCTCGATACCAGGTAGCCTTACAAGCCCAGCTGACTACTGCTTTTAGCTTGTAGAACTGTCAAAATACACAACACAAACTCATACATGCGAACAAACGGATGACAGTAATACAGTTTTTTTGCCAACAAAATTCATGAAGTGTTTGTTGTAGTTATGCGATTACCTGGTATCAAGCTGCCTTGATCCTACTCAATCGTACGATCCATTCACTGAAAATTGCTAACTAAATCATCTGATACAATTCTGTGCATGATACAACTAATAAGGTAGTCTCATCAGCTAAACCGTTAATCATCTGTCTACTTTAGTCTGTCAAGAGAATGCAGAGATGAAAGGCAGCCAAAACAAGATAACAAACCCGCGTAAGCTTTGTTCATCACTCTTCTGTAGAAGTGGCGTCTTTTTGACAGTTTGCAGAAGTTGTACAAAAACAAAATGCATGTTATTTTTATTGAAGTTGTTCTTATTGTGGCGAAAAGGTTAGCTTGTTAGTTGTATCATGGTCCAGACTATTACACTTTTTGAACACACACACACACACACATGTCATTTTAACAGATCGTACGATTCAGTAGGATAGTGAATCACGGCGTTAAAGCAATAACATATGCTCTAAAATAGATGTCTTAAGCGCACAGAAAATGCGGTAAACACTTGAAGATATGTTCTAAAAATGAGGAAAATAAATTAATTTGGGTTGTTAGTACAAGGTGGGCCAAAAGAAATCACCCTATAGGAAGTTGCTCTTATTTTTGCAAATGGCGGCCAATATCAAATCTGTTTTTATATACATATGTGAACTAGACAGCTGTAGAATACAAGTGAACAAGTCATGGAGCGATACACTTCCCAAGAACGCGGAATAATCGTGTCTAGGACGAAGTGGATGATTTTTCCACCAAAAATCATAATGAGGCTCATTTCCACCTCAAAAGCGGGTACGTAAACAAGCAAAACTAACGCTTCTAGGGCACCGAAAATCCAAGAATCCCGCTCAAAGTGATTACATGATGCGCTGTTCACGTGGGAGTAGTAATCGGGCCACTTTTTTCAATTTGCCTACAAAAATACAAACATCAATTTGAGGTTGGAATTGATTGCAACACACAAAAAAAACTTTCCAATAAATTGAAGCTTGTAATTTTTAACCCCACCACAACAACGCAATTATGAAAGTCCATTCTTCTAGTCTAGCACCTGGCGTTATTAACTGGTGAGACCTGCGTCCCCAGGAGCTATGAAAAGCAGTTCCAAAAAGCAAGTTGTATTTATCTCTTACAATACGGAATCCACTTATTGCCACAACCACTCACACTTTAATTGCTTAACAATTAAAGCCATTCCCTGATTTATTTGCAACATGTACCATTTTACATGAGTACATACATACGTATGTACATACACATGTTTATATTATCTCAAGCAATTATTGTATTATAATAAGTATTTAAATGAACTTATGATTTATATTGCCTGATAGTGTCGTGTTGTAAAACTTAACATTGATACGTACATAAATGTGATATTTGTTGTTGGCTGCTCGTTTACGATTTAATCGTTCTAAACCGCAGGTGGGTGTTTGTTTGATTATTGTTATTATTATTGTTGGTAGTATTTTTATGCAATTTATAATCTACAGTAGTCAACATTAGTGCCAATCGAATGGCGATTGTTCATTGCAGTCGTCGTCGTCGTCATCGACGTTCAATTCAATTCAACCATTTTCCATACTGAAACTTGAGACCGCACATTGCATCTTATTATGGATATTTGGCGCCAATAAAATTAACATTTTATATCAAATTTCTTATTGGCTTTGTATTCGTCGTTGCTGGAAATTTATAGGCCAATTTGTTCGCATTGTTGTGTGATTTGTTAACTTTACAACTAAATTTACAAAAAACTGTTTTTCTTTGTTTAATTGATATTTTGATAAATGGATGGTTTGCTTGTTTTCCAGTTTACTGTTGTATCCGTGAGAATAATTAAATAGAGCAGATAAATTATGAGTTGGTAAGATGTTTTAAGTTGCAGGAATTTACTGCTCTAAATCATTTAATTTTATTAAATGATTGTTGATTTATTTCAACAAAACTGACATATCCACATGTCAAGCACATACAGAAGCAGGCATGCACTTTGGACAGCCGCCCCCCAGCGACCTTCAACAGCGAGAGTCACAAACTCATTTAATAGTTTTTATGAAACTAAGTTACTGTTGTGAGCAGGAACCTGAGTGATTGTCAGCAATCAATATCACGTTCAATAGTACGCACTTTCGTATCCACGAATTTCCAACAGTACAAAAGGCAACTTTTTTTGCATTAGCACTTCTTTAATGTATAAATGCTACAACATTTTTAGGGTTTCGCACTCATAGAGTGAAAATGGAACCCTATTACTGAGACTTCTACGTCCATCCGTCCGTCCATCACAAGCCCCATTCTTCCACACGGTAAGCGCTAGAGAGCTCAAATATGCCTGTCAACAAATTGCCGAAAAAAACAAAACATATTTTAACTGTCGTATTTTATGACAACGGGACCTTTTCTAGGACCCAAGTGAGCCGGTCTCCTGACCTGGCAGCCCACGTAACAACTGTCGTATTTAGAGGTGTAATAAAATTGTTTAAACCCTAAAAATCATTTACTTAAAGTATATTCACACATAAGCCAATATTCCCTATTTTTGCCTCAAAAAAAACGTGACCACTATTTTCTGGTTGACATTTATTTTAGGCGAATACATGCATATAAACAACTACAGCTCATATACATGCTCAAGGATGCAACAACAACGAAGAGAAAAAGTAGGGAAAAGCATAAAAATATTAAATTTAACAAATGCATATTTTGAGGTTATGTTTGCTCAACGAGCAAATACAACATTTAGAGCAAATTTGTATTTGCAATTGCAAATTTTTTTTTTTTTTGCAAAATCAATTACATGAGTAGCTGTTAAGTTTGTATTTGCTCGTTGAGCAAACATAACCTCAAATTATGCTCTAGTGAAATTTATTGTTTTACGTTTTTTCCTGTTTATTTCCTAATTTTGTCTGCTGTTGTATGCATTAAGAATTTACTTATATGCGATTTTAGTTGCTTGTATTCATGCATTGGTCCAAAGCAAAAGAGTAGTGGTCACATTGTTTGCAGGCTAATATTTGCCAATGTTATAATAACTCTATTATAACATACTTAGTCTATTATAACTAATTTCACTAATAATTGACTGATATGTACCACTTTTCAGTGCATTTACTAATTTCTATTTTCTTTTCCGTCCACAGCGTGATGAACTTTCTTCTTCCGTCAAACTCACTGCGCGCGAAAGGCGCTTTATAAAATTCTCTTCGGTGGAGTATGATGGCCAATTGTATATGACACCACAGGATTTTCTTGACTCGGTTGTTGAACAAGAGCCCAGACGTAAGTATTGAAATAATTTAAATTTTATTTTGGCCATTAATTGGCATAAACTTTTTTTCAAAAGCCCGTCTCAAGCGCCGCATATTAACAGAACAGGAGGTAACAAAAATTAAAGATGAAACGCCACCACTGAAGAAAGGTTCCAATCAATTGTTTAGAAACTTAAGAGATAGAGGTAAAGTAATGGTTTTATTCAACAATCAAGAAAAAAAGCCACTTCGCTTTAGCGATATTGTGTTTTATTTTTAGTTTAACTAATTTTATATATTCTTTTTTTTTATTTTAGGAATTATTTCTTACACTGAATATCTATTTCTGTTATCCGTACTAACGAGTAAGTAAAAATGAAAACAAAAATATGTAAATTGAAAACTTTCGTAGCTAAAACCATCATAATTTTTATGCCTCTTGTTTTGAGATTTTTGGAGAGGCTGCTGCGGAAATTTTATTTTAAATTTTCTATGATGTCCAAGAAGTCTAAATTATAGTAGCCGGAAAGAGTTAAATTTAAACGAAGCAAATTTATCATTTAAATCAGGCATCAAACAATGCAAAACATCAGCTGCTTCAAAGTTTTTGCAACGTTGCCAAATTTCTATTTCTAAAAACAATCAATAATAAACGGTTCAGAGATTTGCTAAAGTTAACCTCAAACTGAAATTAAATTACTATAAAGTTTTTTTAGACTAGAGTTTTATATCCAAGGCCCAAATAATGGGAATTTAAAAAGCCAAAGACTCGAAAAAGATTTAAAAAAAAAAAAATAGTGTAGTAGTACATATTTCCATATCTTACTTTATTACTTAACAAACAAATAATAAACTTAATAACAATGTAAACTAATTTTAAATTTCTTCTTTCTAGAGCCAAAATCAGGTTTTCGTATTGCATTTAACATGTTCGATACAGATGGAAATCAACGTGTGGATAAGAATGAATTTTTAGTGGTAAATTGATTTTCATTTCATAACCTTTTGCTTGGCATACATTAAAAAGTTTGATATACCATATTTTTTTTTCCTGAAATCCCTTCACAATCTTATTAATTTGCTCGCAAGGAAACTCACGGGGAAAGAACAAATATTTCCTCTTAAGAGTGTGGACAAGCAGTTCTTTTTATGCGGCAACAAAGAGTATACAATGCATAGTATATCGGAAGATTGAAAAAATACACACCCAAATTATTATCCATCAAACTTTTTAATGTAGTGCTCTTTAAATTAGTTAAATTTAAATTATGCATATAATTTTCTTCATCTTACTTTTAATTTACAATTTTATTATTGTTTTAATTTAAATTTCTTTATTATTTTACTCAGATTTTAAAAATTTTGGGTGGCTCTTTTCGTTCGCTTGAATTGGATGACGAAACAAGACGTATTGTAAGCATTTCGTATTCATATTATCTTTTTTTTTTTTTTTTTTTTGAAACTGCATTGAAAAATCGACATCATGTATGTATGTATGTTAAAAAACTTAAAAAATACTGCAGCACATGCAAAACCTATTAACGTCGAGTCACATGGAATCTGTCCGGTGTTTTCTTTCCGATTTTTTCCACCGACAGCGGAATGGAAATTTATGGCTTATGAGCATGGGTCGCTTTACACGAGACTAATTTTTATTCCGCATAGATTTTGTTCTTTTCAAAACACACAGCATTAATTCATCTGGCATAAAATGGTATACGTATTCCCAGCTGTATGTATTTTAGTATTGTTTGTATTTATTTGATTTAGCTTCAAAATATATGTATATGCTGACAAAACCAACTTCCCTATTCAATTAAGCTCGTATGTACATAGATCACAAGAGACAGGCCCAATTCGCTTTTTATCGTACTGTTATGCACAGTACAAAACAAAAAATCTGCCAAAGTATCCATCGTACGTCAAAAGTTGCCAAACTTTCGTAATTTGCAATTGTTAATAATTTAATCGGGCTTTCTAGTTCGATTTTTACTTCCTCAAAAATGAGAAAGATTTTTTTTTTTTTTTTTTTTTTTTATAAAATTGGAGTGATCAATATTTTTTTTAACGAAGACCAGAAAAGTAAAGTTGAAGACTTACTGGCTGGGGTACATACCATGGCTGTTTCACGACCACTACTTTCTCAATTTTGAGGAAGTAAAAATCGAATTCAAGCCCGATAAAATTATTATCAACTGTATATTAATGCTTGAAAATAAAGTTTAGCTTTAACCGTGTTTTTTTATACTTTTCATTCAAACAGTCAAGTTGTATCTGTACAGTGTTGAATATTTTAGTGCAAAATCACAGCTGCATCGCTTAGTACTGGTCAGAGTTGGGGAAATTTCGCCAAAGTATATTTAAGAAGTAGATTTCATGTTGTATCGCATTTAAATCTAGTAGATTTTGATCGAAACCTCGAAAAACTAGATTTTACTTTGGAGTAAGGTCGATTAAAAGGGGAGAGACGCATAGCGCATGACGAATTCCATGTGACTTGGTCTTTATTTAGAATTAACATTAAAAATCTAAATTTATTCAAATATGAACTTAATTATTTATTTGCTTTAAGAGCCAATTGAAATTAATACATTTCAAACATTTATTTTCGTTTTGCAGCTCTTTTACTTTTCTTGACTTGTCGTCGGCATATAGACAGCTGAAAAATACAGCAAATATTTTTTGAAAAGGTTCATTTTTAGACCTGAATTAATAAATCTAAATTTATATAAAAATTCCTATACTTTTTCTTTAATATATGTCGATTTTTTGATGGACCTAGTTTCATATTAGTTTTTAATCACCATATTTCATAAAATTTAATTGAATATTTTCCTATATATATTTTTTATTACTATAAAACTAATACTCAGCCTTACAACTTACAGGATACTTGAATAGGTTATTATTATTTAAATGAATGAAATAATCAGCCTGATTATGGTCGGCGGAGACGTATTTCACCTGCTGTCGGATGCGTTTAAAGTATTTTTTTGATCACAAGCTCATAATTTGTAATGGATTAAATCTAAAAACAAAATCAAAAAATACTTTGCAACACTGACTAAAAATTACAAACAAAAACAGTTGTTGGATGGTAATTTTATAACCATATTGTTGTTCTCAACTCAACCCAACTCAGTTTGGTTGTATTAGAGAGAACTCAATTCTTAATTCTCACAATTAAACTGTTTGCTTTTAGTTGTGTATACTTTGAAGTTGCCAACTAAAAATTTTGAATTGCCAACTTTGAATATCTAGTTTGATGAGTAGAAAGTTGACAAGTGGTTCAAGTGTGGAGCAACTCAAACAAAATATTCGTAATGAAATTAATGAAATACAGGGTGAAATGTGTGAGAATACAATGTTCTCAAAATGACTCGCATTTGTGAGGCTAACAGAGGCGGAAATTTATCGGAAATTTATCGGTTATTGTATTCCATACCTATCTATAGTTGGCGGCATTAAATAAAACATTTATCTATATAAGATCCATTGCCTTTCCTTCAATCAGAAATTATAAATAAAGTAGTATACCTTCCCGGCGTACACCCTGTAGATGAAATAGATTTTTATCGTTTTCACCACATTTTCTGCGCAAATGCCCCAACCGTAATCAGGCTGAATTTTTAGTGTTAATTTTTCCATTATCCATGATTATAATATTTCATTATTTTATTTGCTACATTGTAATTTATTTAGCTTAAGTGGTTAGTATCGACCGAAGAACAAGCCAAAGCATTGTATCACAAGAAAAAGACAGAAACAAAGACAAGCAATAATAATTCATTTGTAAGTTTATTGAGTTTTATGTTTGATAAAATGAGTTTATTTTTGTTCTGTTACTACAACTTTTGTTAAATTTATTTAACTTTACCTGTTTGTTTTTACCAAATTCATACACATACGTACGTATAGTGCCAGACCCGCGATGTCACTCGATATCGTTCGCTTGACACATTAAAAGCAATAACAAAGTTTTGAATTGTTTTGCATGTACATAACTAAGCGAACGAGCGATGCCGAATGGACATCGTGGGCCTGCGGCAGCTTTGCTTCTTAAAGCCACTTGTTTGGCAGCGCCTAAAGAAAAACACAAAGTGTTGATGCTGTATTAAATTTATCTGCCGGTTTTGCTGCTCAACTTGAGATTTGCAAACTGTAATTTAAGTTTGTCGATTTTGGGAAAAAACTGTTTAGAAATTTATTTTGCTTTTATTTTTTTTATTTTTTTTAATTTTTTTTATTTTTTTAACGCTGTTCTCTACTTTATACTACAATGGACCGAAATTTCTTGAACCCAAAAAGTAATTAATTCTGTACTTAAAAACGAAATACAATACTACTTTATTTTTTGGTCACCTAAAATACCTCTCACCTGGAGGACTACTTTGTATAACGGTGCGAAAGATCAGCTTTCACATGTCTATCACAGCCGTGTGAAAGATGTTTCTTTTGTATTCGCAATACAGAGTAAGCTTTCTTTTTTTTAAACTTTTTTTTTATTGTAATACACTTACTGCTAGTTTATCAATATAGAGCAGAAACAGATTACAAAAGCTTGGCATCTATTATGAGCAACATTCGTTATTCGCTGAGTGTCGAAAATCGAACAATGTCAAATTGGTAATATGAGTTTGGCAGCACTGTCGAAAATTTCGTTGCTCAACGATTTTTTTAATGCAAATTAGAAAATTTAAATATTTTCTATTTTTTTTTTTAATTTTGGATAACCAAATACTAATTATTGATGAATATTGCTATTTTATATAGATTTGGCTCGTGTGCACTGTTGCAGCAGTTCATCTTTAGTGAACATCAAGTACAGAAACGCATCCTTGCACAAACGAATGTTGCAAGGCGAATTAATTTATTTATAAATTAATTCGCCTTGGAATGTTGTTTATAAATCTGTAAGCAATTTTCTGTTTTTATGCACACGAACATGTCGAAATATATTTGTGCTGTTATCCATTTTCTAAGGGTTAAAAGCATCCCTCAATATTTTTCTATTTCTATCTAATTCCACTACACGTTCATCATCTGACGAATCCGTCATAGACATGAGCAAATTTTTTATTTTAAATAAATTTGAATACAAATAACTTTTCAATTTTAGATTTGTTAAAAAAAAAAAAACTTTTCAGCTGATAAAATCAAACTATTGTGAGTTCACAATAGCGCCAATGTTATTCACAATAGCATAAGCTTATCGAAGGATGCCATAATACCATTTTTTTTTCGACGATGATGCAGTTATGCGAACAAACAGCTTCGATATCGATGGACTGGCAGTCATTTGTGCTTACTACGCTTCTCGAAATGCTCGAGAGTTTGGCAGAGACTTTAGTATTTTACAAACTCTAGAAAATTGCGAGAACCCTAATAAGCATGATTATTTTAATTATTTTTATTAAGGCTTGTTTTAACCTCAACTTATTTTTATTGTTTATTATTTGTATTTTCTGTTTTATTTTGTTTAGATTTTTTAAATAATTTTTAATATGTGCATTGCTAACTAATCATTTCCATGTCTAATTTATTGTTAATCTTTTAACGAACAAAACTACCACCACCATCCCGGCATCACTAAAATCATCCCCCAAATTATGTGTTTTGCGTGTACATATGTGCCTACATTAACCCAACAAGATGGAACGTATCTTTAGTGGAGCTTGGAAAGATAAACGCGGTCAAAGCCAAACGAATGATGAAGATTCGGAACAAACTCAAAAAGATGACAATGAAAAAAGTGAAGAGGTATTATTTATGCAATATGCAAATCGGTACAACTTGCATTTTTCAATCTTTATTTTGCCATATTTTCAATTTGTTTTGAAAACTATTTGCACCGGTTACGAAGATTTTTGGATATTTTCTTATTCTCTTCGTGTTGGTTTCATAGAGCTGCTATGAACACAAACATTTTCCTACCAAAATGTCCCTTAAGATTTACAAAAAAAGAAAGAATTTTGTATTGCTTGTTTCTAGGTACGAATAGCAACAACGGCAGCCCTAATTAAAAGAAACCAAAAAAAAACATCAAGTATGTCTCCAAAGTTGACTAGAGTTCAACAAAGCAGGAGCGCTGCAGATATTTTTATGTTGTTGGCTCTCTATCTGCCGTTCACTGATTTACATTTTCAAAAAAGCTTTAGAAATTTGGAAGCTCTTTTGCTTTGTAGATGTGCCATCGATTTATTTTCGATAGTTTTCGGCATGAAGAAACAAAGTTGCACCGTGACATATCAACAAAATCATTTTCGAGGCGTTCGATTTTCAATTTTTTCATTTTTTGTTTGGGAGCGCCCCTAAAGAGACGTAGTACGGGGTCGGTGTTATCGAAAAATATTGAGGGCTTGTCATACATTTGATTTCTCTACGGACACTATGGACTAATCCATCCCAGGGGCCCATATTTGGGCGCCATAAAATATTCTCTCCGTCACACTAATTTGCCCCTGGGTACAGTCAAATCTATGACCAAACAACAATATTTAAGCGGGCTCCCATATAAATTTACAAAAATAATAATAAATTTAAATCAGACATCTCAAAATTTAATTTTTTTTTTTTTTTTTTGGGCAGTAAAACTCTTTTTCCTCATGTACAAAGCTACTGAGAAATCTATAGCACAATCGTTCTGGCCTAAGGCACATATATATGGTTACACCTCCAGTTAGCAACGATAAGAAAAAACCGGAAAATATTTTTAAGTATTACAGGAGTATTATATTTTAGGGTTATGTTTGCTCAACAATCAAACACAAAGAACCCTACAAAAATTGTAGAAAACCAAACACAAAATTGTTTTAAATTTAAATATTTGCTCATTGAGTAAACATAACCTTACAATATGCTCTTGTCACATTTAATGTTTTTACGCTTAGGTTTGTTGTTGTATCCATGTAAATAAAATACGTTTTAGTTGTCTAATGCCATGTATTTGTCCAAAACACAGATCCACAGGAAAGTAGTGGTCCCGTTTATTGACCAAAAATGGAAACATCGGGTCGGCAAAATTTAAAGAGCGCAAGTTACTTTTTCCATTTTTAAGACTTCGCTGTCCCTCCGTCCGTCCGTCCGTTCGTTCGTTATAGCAATTATCCTTCTAAAACGTTCAAAGCTAGAGAGCTGAAATGTTCACAGGGCATGCGTGTGGTTTCCCGGCAAATGCTAAAAAGCTCAAAAAGTTGAAAACTAAAAGATGTCCCCATACAAAGTACTATGAAAATCAGCTGTAACTTTCGACCCATAAGATATATAGATCTCAAATTTGTATATGGACTGTACAACAACAAATTCCAAAAACAACAAACAGTTAAAACCTAAAGGGTGGGCAAAAGCACTCCAGACTGGCTTTTGTCCACCACAGGGCTTTCTCTTTCTTTATGATTGTGAATTGCGTTTCTTTTCTTGAGGGTACACTTGTCCACCCCAGAGTAGTATTCTAGCTACGCTTATCGCACCCTAAATAGAAAAGGGTCACAACTCAAAATTTTCCAAAACTGTGTATTTTCCATAAATTAATTCAGAGCACACATTTCCTAACTGCTGCAAAAATTTCTTTCTTTCATCAGCATGTGGAAAAATACATTTCTGTCTGTTTTTATGTTAAGCGTGTGGCTTGTGCACATAAACAGTTTTTTGTCTCTGCGTTATGGTCTTTGCACGCTTCTTCCCCGATTTATGTTTTTCGCTGGTCTCTCTTGGGGTTGTTTGTATATGCATTTTTAGTTGTTTGTATCCATATTTATTTATTTATTATTCAATACCAATAGAAGAAAGCCTTCGTGGCCAAAATATGGACCAATATTTGATGGTCTGGCCGTAGCTTTGGAATTGGTCTGGATTTTAATAATCTCGATAAAAACAAACCTTGACCCCGTAATGTCTACCAAGTACACTAATAAAAAGAAAAGTACGCTCTTTGTCCCAAATTTGTTTTCAAATAAATGTTGGCCTAAAACGAAATTTTTTAAATGCTATACCAATTTTCTCACAACCCAAATTTAGGACAATTACATCGACGATGAGGAAGGTTTGCAGAGGAGACACAAAGTGGATACGACTTTGCAGACCCATTTGTTTGGCAAAAAAGGCAATCAGGATCTGTACTACGAGGGTTTCTACAAGTTCATGGATAATCTGCAAACCGAAGTCTTAGAATTGGAATTCACAGAATTCTCTAAAGGCAACAAAGCCATTACAGAAGTGGATTTTGCCAAAATATTGCTGCGTTACACCTACTTGGACACCGATGAGTATGATAGTTTTTTGGAACGTCTTTTAGATCGTGTTAAGGATGAGCAGGGCATTACATTTGATGAATTTCGTGATTTTTGTCGATTCCTTAACAATCTGGAAGATTTTGCAATTGCTATGCGTATGTACACCCTGGCCGATCGTGCCATTTCGAAAGGTAACCTCTTTTATTTGCACTACAATTTAGCTGAAACATAAAATTTCATATCTACAACGGAATTTCAGATGAATTTTCGAGAGCTGTTAAAATTTGTACTGGCTACACTTTGTCCAAACATTTGATAGACACTGTATTTGCCATTTTCGATCAGGACGGTGATGGCCTGTTGTCGTACAAAGAATTCATTGCCATTATGAAGGAGCGTCTGCATCGCGGTTTCAAAGTAAGTGGTCACATACTTGAATATAATGAAGAATTAGATGAATACGATGAGCCCGAATATCCCATGTTTTCTGTTTGGCGAAGACGTGTTTGTCGCAATTTAGACTACTTTTCTTACGTCAATGACTTTTCTTAGCGAAGCTAAACAAACCTTAACCACTGGCTTAGCTTTACCGTAACGCTGTCTGTTTCGTTTTGCCAATACGCATTAAGTTCAAATTTATACATAAGCATTAAACTTTATTTTTACTTACATCTATACATTATTCATTAACAAACTCTTTTCGAATAGTGCCATGACATTTTTCACATCTTTTTATTTTGTTATATTTTGAATTGTGCCCTATCGAAAACTTTTTTTCTTTGGTATTTTACAAACTCTCAAACATTTCGAGAAGCGAATGTCATCATGTGTACTATTTATTCAGTGCTTCATTAATTTATATATAATAATTTATTTTTTACTTTTAATTACAAATTATTTTCCTTTTAATTTTAATAAATTTTCTTTTTTTCCAAATATTTCGTTCTTTTGTTTTAATTGGCTTTTAAATGTTGCGTTTCATTTTGTTCTTTCGTTTCTGGCGAATTTCATTGGCTTTTGTGACTAATATTTCCCAAGGTTTATTTCTTACTCTGAAACATGGCCCCTTGTTATAAACAAAATTCGATATTCGCCGAGTATCGCGAAGATCGATTCACGTATGCGAAATTTGTATTACGAGTTTGGTAACACTGTCGAAAATTTCGTTGCTCAACGAATTTTTTTTATGGAATGTGATTTTGCTTGCGATAGTGTAGTGTAGAATAGAAACGAATATTTTCGATTTTGTTTAGTTTTGAGTAACTAAATACGAATTTAAAAAAAAAAAGTAGCGCTAAGTACAAATCAAGAGCTGGATAAACTGGGGCCAAATTCTGGCACTCGTGATTGAACGATTTCGTTATAGAATGCTGTGTGTTTGTCGCTCATTTTGTTTTTATTATCGAGTATATTCGATCACGAATGCCAGAATCCGGCCCCTGGTTTCATTTATGGAGGCGAATCCTTTAGCCCAAAAGTTTGTTATTATGCACACGTACTTATGTATGTATGTACAAATATGTACATTTATTTTACTTACAATTATTCATTGTGTGTTAAAATTCATTCCCGAAGGTATTTGGAAGCATCCCTCAATATAAAATATTCCCAGCTAAGTCCACTAAACACGTGCAGCATCATTTGCTATTTTAAATAAATTTGCTAACAAATATGTAAAGTAACCTTTAAAAATCATTCACACTCAGCTGATGAAATGCAACTATTGTGAATAATATATATCAGTGGAACTCACAATAGCGTTTGTTGTTAAACTATTTAAATTTGTAAGAGTGTACGAGTATGCAGTATTGTTAATAAGCGTTTTGTATATTAATGTTGTTTTTCTTAACGTACATAGAATAAAAACAAGTGTCACATTGTGTGAAAATAAAAGCTAAAGGAAAATTGCCATAAAAATTGCCGCCTAAACTGTCTTGTGTAGACTCGAAAGCAAGCTCAAAATAGAATTGCTCTAGAAACGGCCAACTAAAATTGCCTCTTGTGATTTAGATCGATCTTCGTCTCAGTATAGAAAATACCCATATGTTTTCGATAAACCATAAGAAGGTCAACAGTGATGCCAAACTGTTGTTTTTACACTATAACGACAACGGAAATCAGGCCGATTAAAAGCTATAACAAACCCCAGGATTTTAGTGGTCACTTACATACATATGTATAACACCGGGACCTTTTCTAGGACCCAAGTGAGTCGGTCTCAGGACCGGCGGCCCCCGTAACATAACATAACAATACATACATCTTTTGTTCATTTTATTCAAGAAAAACCCTTTTCTGTAATGAGCTGAGGAGGAGTGCTGACAAAAAATCACTAGAAATACATACATATGGAAGTTTGGAGTTCCAGAACAAGACATTTGCATACCGGGTAGTCGCAGCCCACTACATTTCCCTCCAGCTGTTACAAGTTTTGTTGTCGTTTGCTGCTGGCTTTGACTACTCAAGAGTAAATACCAGCTGGAAAATGTGGAAGCGATTGTGTATGCGACTAACTGGCATGAATGTGTGCACAATTATTGAATAATGACGACATCTATAAATAAATCGCTTGTCAGTGATAACAACGTCCAATTTGATAGCTGTCGTTTTGCCTCACTACTCTTTTCTTCCGCCCTCAGATCTCTGAAAGTTACACGTATGCATGATACAACTAATAAGGTAACCTTTTCGCTACAATAAGAACAACTTCAATAAGAATAACATGCATATTGTTTTTGTACAACTTATACAAACTGTCAAAAAGACGCCACTTCTACATTTACGGAAGAGAGATGCTCTGAGCTTACGTGGATTTGCTATCTCGTTTTGGCTGCCTTTCATCTCCGCATTCTCTTGACAACGCAAAGTAGTCAGATGATTAACGGCTTAGCTGACGAGGCTACTTTATTAGTTGTATCATGCACGTTTGTTTCAATCCTGTCTTCAAATAAAACATTAAAAAAAAAACACGCAAACAATTTTTATAGCTACTGAATGAGCAAATTTAGGCTGTGATCTAATGCTAATGTATTGACTTTTTAGCGTTCCTCTTACTGTCCGCAAGCATGATTGGCAAATAATTTCCAAATTTGTTGAACTTTTAAAACCTCCAGCATTAATTTAAGGCTTAAGATCACATTCGTATGTTCGCAAAAACAAATGTAATCAAAAAGACCTGTTTATTATTTACAGAACGGTAATTCGACGGATACTGATCACACTGTAAGTGCTAAAATTATACCTAAGCATTCAATCCATGGACAAAGTGATATTATATGTACATATATAAAGTTATATTGAAATATTTATATTCATAAACTTTCAGCCTTTTTCTTGTGCAACAACATCCTCATTTGCAGTAACTTCATCATAAGGTGAAAAAAAATTAAAAATAATAATAATAAGGAATTCTCTTAACTGTCTGGTTGACATCCGCTAAGTTGCCTCGTTGACGTCCGCTAAGATTAAAAATGTTCTTTGGAATAAACAGCTGGTCACAAAGCAATATGGCAAAAAGCGTGAGTTACAGAAAATCGCAAAATAACTTTGGCGTTTTCAAGTCAGTTGGCGAACTTGCTAGTGGGTGAATATACACCTGCAAGAGTTGTTTTAGGTAATTCGATGCGAAAGGAAAATCTTTCGAATTGTTGTGTTAAAATCACACAAAATTCGCACAGTTTTGTTCTCAAATCGAATCACATGACTACAAATCGCTTTGGTATACACTTGGGGGGCGGAAAACTCCGAATTTCTGGCGTTTTTTTTTTTGCAATTGGGAAAATCCGATTTTGACAAACCGTTTGATTATATTATTAGATGTAATAGGTCTGTTTCTTTACTTTTTGTGCAAATTTCGATAAACTTCGGAACTATAATTTCTCTCAATAAGACACAAAAATGCACAAAATTACAGGAACGAATAAAAATAAATATTTTACCGCAAAAGAAAATGTCAGGGTTCTGACAGCTCAATTTATCAAAAAAAAAAAATATGTATTAATTCAGGCCCAAAAATGAACCTTTTCAAAAAAAAAATACAGTTAATTTTTTAGCTGTCTATATGCCGACGACATAGACTTGAAAATTTCTTAAAAGTCTACTGATGAGTTGATTAGCACCAACGAATTGTCGTCGGTATATAGACAGCTGAAAAATACAGTAAATATTTTCAAAAGGTTCATTTTTGCACCTGAATTAATACATTTCAATTGGCTCTTAAAGCAAATAAATAATTATATTCATATTTAAAAAAAATTATGTACATATATTATTTAATTTGTGTTAAAAAAGTTTTCTCCAAAGAATTAAAAGGAATGAAATGCATAAAACATTTTACGAACACAGCAGAACTCATAAATTCATATTCGTAAATGAATTCGTAAATATACATAAATATGCAACAATTTTTTAGAGAATGTTTTAAAATATCTTTTCACACTAATTTCCAATTTTTCTTTTAGGTTCCCCAAAACATTTATTTCTTCTATGTTATTGTTCATTCTTTCAAACAGCTGACAGCTGAACTACTTGCGCAAACTAGCCCGAAGAAAAAGTAGGGGCTGTTTCGTGCAAGAAGAAGAAACATAATGTTCTCTCACAAATACTCTCATTTGCCCAATTTTAAAGTACGGGAACGCTTTTCGTGCAAAATTGGGATCCCAAAGTAAAGTAAAGAAACAGAGCTATTATTAGATATATTGTGTAAACAAAAAAATATAATATAATGAAAATTGCGCTTTGACATGGTTTTGCCGCTTTTGTTTGGGTTTAAGATTTCAGGGTAAAAGCGAAGCGGAAGAAACCGTTCCGCTTTCCGTTCTTGTTTAGGTATGGCTGTTACAACACCTCTTTGGCGTTTTCAAATCGAAAGCGAAAGGGACGACGATTTGCCATTTAATATTGTGGCACAAGAACGCTACCTTATGAGTGTAAATTATATGGATGAATTAGACGTGTAAAAAGGCCAGTATCTCCAACTGACTTTGAGGCAGAGTGTACGCACAATATATTCTGCATGTTCAGTTGTATTTGCAAGTGTATTTTATTTGTTAGAAAAGAATGTGATTATCAGCGAAGTGCAGGATAGTTTGCCTTTATAATATAATAATTTGCCATAGATAATAATTAGAAATGGCATATTTTTGTTACTTACGAGAATGTTACTGCAAATGAGTGATATTTACTACTTTACTTTTTACTGTTTAATGCACATAATTATTTAATGAGTTCATTCTGTTTCTTTTTCAGTCTGTAGCAAAATCCGAAGGCTGGGATGCTTTTAAAGTCTGCGTTAAACAAGAAATGAAACAAAATAGATGAATTAGTGAACATTTTGCCTATAAATTCTACGCAGCTAATTGAGTTTACTAAATTTAACATTTCATTATTATGTAAATTGTACTTACTTAAATATTTACTAACCTGAAAAACAGTCATTTACGCGTCTCATCAAAACAAACGGCAACGCTACTTGAAGTACGGCAGCTGTCCGTTAAGGACGATTACTATCGAATAAATTATCAGGCATGTTCTGAACATCGCAGCTCGCATAATATTTTCGTAACGAATTCGCAAGATATGTGGTATGTAAAGCGCAATAGTGAACTGGGGCCAAATCGTCGCATACGTGATCGAACGAATTTTGTTGCCTGGGCCTTGTGGTTGTTGTTCATTTTGTTTTTGCTTTTATATTATTTTTCCTCGATAGTTCATTCGATATCGAATGCAACGATTTGGCCCCTGGTGACTTTAGACGGAGTCACAAAACATCGAAAAACAACTTTCACGTTTTCGCGTCACTTGGCGAATTGAAAAACCTGCGAATATGACAACATGCCTGTATAATCAAGCAGCAGTTCATTTATATTAAAAAAAAAAAAAAAAATTATAGCAAATGTTATATTTACTGCCTGTTCCTCAATGTCGCAAGAAAATGTAAGCGATCGAAATGTAGTCGCTCGATTTCGAATCAATTTGGATTCCTCTATGTCGTCAGCTTGCGCTCGCATAGTCTTACGTCATGAAATTTGTGGCACTTACTTCACAGAGATGCCAGATTGGTAAATTAAAGTTTTAGTTGATTTTTTATTGCAGTATTGAAAAAAACAACTAAAGTGTTCTTGTGTAAATACAACCCTTCATAAAACTGGTCTGCTGTATTTGACAAGCCAAAGCAAATACATACATAAATAACACAGAGTACTTTGTGATAAAAAAAAAGTACAAAATAAAAAAGCACATTATTTAAAAACATTGCTTTAAAATTTTAAAAGTATTTTATTGCCTAGACATTTAAGAGCACTGGTGTTCCTCTGGCAAACTCAGGATTTTCTTCCATCCAGCAAACAAGCGAACTGTTTAAGAAAACTACATGCATTGTAATAATTATTTATTATATTTACTAAATAAAATAAAAATTAAAAATATGTGCGGTTTGTAGTTTTATTTCCCAGTTTTATAACAAAAAAAAATTTTTTTCTGTAAAAACTCCCACTTGATGGCAAAACAGCAAGTGCTTGATTTTGACATTTGTGTTCGCAGTGCTGACGACATGATCGTTATTGAGAAATCGGATTTTGTATGAAAACACTTACGTATTTTCGACTTGTCGATCGAGGCATCGTTCGAATAAAAGAACTTCATAGAGGAACCCAAAACAATTTTCTTTCGCTTAGAAAGCGAACAATCGCACGACTGCGACATTGAGGAACAGGCAGTTAAATTAGTTTCTGTTTGATTGTTGATTAATTTTTTAAGCAATTATCTTATTATGTAAATTAAAAACTAGTGTTTGTTGGGTTCTATTTATTTGTTGTTTATTTTAATGTTGTTATCATTATAAATCAAATCATTTCGTTTCTGTTAAAATTTATTTACATTAATAAAACATTAATCTTAAAAAGTAAAAAAAAAAATGTGTATAAAATTATTTTTAAGGCTCGTTTAAATAGTTTGGTAAGTAGTGGTAAAATTTTAGGTATACAATTAATGGTCATTGCCATGCACATTTTCCCCTAACAACAACAAGTACATAAGTAAATTGTTTTATTAAAAAAACAAACAAAAAATTACTCACTTCATTGTTACTTTTTGGGGCAATTTAATAAATTTTATTTTTGTTTCAGAAATACATATAAAATGAAATATACTTATCACAGACAATTAATTCGTTAGCAGTTGAATTTTCTCTAACAAATATTGATATTCTTAACAATTAATATATTTATTATTTATACACAAATATTTTGCTATGCTACAGGAAACTGAAAACCGCATTCATGCCACCAGAATGCGCTGCTTTAAGAAAAAGTTCTAATGAAAAACTTCTTGGGCCAAAACTAGTCATTCTTAGTTATTGTAGTGGAGGGACTCAACGTCCATGTCACATTCTTATCTTTTTTATTGGCATTGCTGAAATTACGATTGGATGTCTTTGGATAGCGGCGAAATTTGAAATTGGCAAATACATCACGTTTTTCCTCTTCATCCTCCAAGAAGTGGTCGTTATGGCGTTGCAGGACCGCTGAGGGTGAAGCAACACCTTCGTCCCCCATTGATTTACGGAAATTGTATAAGCCCTTGCGTTGACGTGCTTGTGCGTGATTCTGTGATGTTTTCTGAGGACTATGGGCTAGTTGCTGCGATTGCTGTTGTTTGAGCATGGGTTTTGAGTCCCTCTGCAGAAGGGAGGGATGCAAGTCATGGTCGGCCTCAAAATATTCTGGCCGAGTAAAATTAAATGAGGAATTGTAATAAGATTGGAAAATGGCCTCATGTGAGCAAATACTAAAGGCATGATAAGCATGCGATATTAAATGGGGGAATCTATTAATCCAATAATTGGTAAATTCATGTGGAATGCTGCCAAGTATACTCTGCATTTCTGGCGTTAGTTCGTGATAGTGATGTTTCTAAAAGAGCACATATCATTTATTTCATTGAAATGGGCTCACAAACAAAGACTTACCTTATTTCGCAAGGCCCTTAACAGATCTCTCACACTAGCGCCCAAATAGCCACGAAATTTTCGTAAATCTTCTGTGATGATGGCATCCAAATGAAGATTCCAATCACCCAACACCACAATGTTGCCATTCTTTTCTAAAGACTTTAAGGGCTCTACATTGAATTGTAGTTTCTCTACACGATCGCTAACATCCTGCAGGAAAGCCAGTATTTTTTTATTCGTCCAGAAAACTGGATGATTGCCGATACTGCCAGCCGGCGGGCGACATTGCGGATCTTTGTGTATCATATCGCTTATAAGTTGTGAGGATAAAATCTTTGAAATGAAAAGGAAATGAAATAAGAAGTTTTCAATTGGCTGCTTTTGGCGCATTAAGAGAACTTACAATTTTGCTGCAGTCCTCTTTGCGTTCGGCCTTTAAATGCTGCAAAGAGAAATCATTGGACAATATATTGGCCTGCCGCTTAATGGCATCGCCGAAAATGTGCTTGCCCTTGCTAAGCACATAATAATACACACAGCCCAGTGAAAATATGTCAACAGAAGTGGTCTGAAATTGAGAAATATATGATTTTATTTTCAAATAAGTTTGATAAATTATAAATATTATAAATGCTGAAGTTAATTACAGTCCAATTCGGATAAGTGCACATGTTTTAAGATACAAATTCGCACATTTTTCCTAAAATTTTCATTCGCTTAAAAGCATATTTAACATTTAAATGAAGAACATTTAGCGTTTAAACTCCAGGCATGAAACAGCTCAAAATATCAGCTGTTTGACATGTTTTGCAACGTTGCCAAATTTCTATTCCTACAAACAATGAATGAGAAATGGTTGACTGATTTACTGCAGTCAAGTTTAAACTGCAATTAAATTACAGAACAGTTTTGTTAAACTTGAGTTTTTTCTTGGTATAAGTGGCAGACATTTTAAGTATTAATTTAACTTTATAGTCGAAGTATATGATTTACAATTGCAAATTATTTTATGTCAATATTTTTTTTTTTTTTTGTGATAAAATTGTAATGATCAACATTTTTAAACAGGGCAAGAAACTTAAATGTGGAAGATTTGTTGGCTGGGAAAGATAACATGGCTTTTTCACGTCCTCCTACCCGATTATGAGTGGTTTCGAAGCCAGGTCATAACTAATTGTATACTGTTATTATGCAGCAGCGCATACCAATCTATTCTACCACCAGAGATCTTCATTACAAACTTGTCTATATTTAATCATATTGATCAACTTTCCACTTTGACACTGTATCAAGGTAACTCGATACCAGGTAGCCTTACTAACCCAGCTGACTGCTGCTTTTAGCCTGAAGAACTGTCAAAATGCACAACACAAACACACATACGCAAACAAATGGGTGACAGCAGTTAAAGATTTCTACCAACAAAATACATAAAGTATTTGTTGGTGTTGCGTTTGTTGTTGTTGTTGTGCGACTATCTGTTATCTAGATAGCTTGCACTGTATTTTTCAATTGATTGAAATACATTTTATATTCTCTCACCAACATTCAATTGATTTTTGTGTTTGTTGCTATTGTATCAGTGACAACAACGATTTCAAACTTTTCGCCAAGCAAATTGTATGGTCGAACTAAATATATGATTTACAATTGTAAATAATTATTATGGAGCTTTCTAGTTCGATTTTGACATAAGTGAACTCAACTGAAATATATCGTATTTTATTTCGGCAAATGAGTTTGTCAGCCCTGACTAGAGAGGCATCAATATTCAGTTTTGAATAATTTTATATCAACGTCGTGACAATATATTCAGTAGGCAATCATGACGATTGCTGAGTAGTAAACAGCATTAGAGTGAATAACTCAGACATATGTATGTTCTATAGAGGATCTATTAGAATAGTCAAAATCATACATACACAATAAAAGTTTCCGTCCCTTTTCTCACATTGGCCTTAAGAACATTCTATAAACTTTGTTCTACGCAATGATGAGTATGAGTTCATCAATGTCGATCATATGACCGTTCAAATGACCTGTTCACTGTTCTTGTAGGCCAACTTTCAATTTTATCATTGTATTTTTCTCATGTTTGGAATATATTTTATACTCTCTCACTCTCTCTCCCTCTCCATCTCTTCTTATAAAAAATCGCACTTACCGTTCTTTGTCCTCTCATCATTTCAGGGGCTATCCAGCCATCAGTTCCTGTCACCCCCGAGCGTCTTGAAAAACTCGTTTTTCCATAATTAAGTTTCTTGCACAATCCAAAGTCCGAAATCATAACGCGCACTGCACCCTTAACATCGGGCAATGACAACAGCACATTTTGCGGTTTTATATCTCGATGAACTGAAAGTTGTTGAAAAAAAATATAAAATAAATTGTACGCAATTTCCGTAGTCTCCCAATTTTGAGCACGGGATTATATTATATAAAACGCACGATTTTCACTACTTCTTCGCGATTCAAAGATTAATATGGCTTATGATTTTATTGCGCTGAATAAGTTTAACAAGAACAGCTCAGGTTTTTTTTTTTAAGAAATGCGTATTGTGATTGTTATTACAGTCTTAGCGACAATTAAAAAGAAAACCCCTTACCTATATTTAAAGAATGCAAATGATGCAGTCCGGAGGCTGCTTGCTTCATCACGTCCCATACCGATATCTGTTTACGCAACTCCAGGCTGAGTTCGCCCTCTGTATAGTCTTGTAAAGTAGCAGCACACAATTCAACTGCAATATAACGAAACTGGCGATCCTGTTCAGTGCAAAAATATCGCACCACATTTTCGTGAGCATCACTTTCACGCAATAGCGCCACTTCACGATCAGCAAATGTAAAACACTCCGGCAGCAAACGTTTCACGGCCACAAATCTCTCCTCAAAGGTTCCCCGGAATACAAAAGTTCCCTCACAACCTTTGCCCAAAACTTCGTTCGAATTAAAGGATATTTTGCCAACTTTTATATGACCATCACCCAAATCGATGAGATCTTGGGCACTCACGTTGCTGCTGCCACTACCACGGCTGCCACTGTAGCCATTTGATTTTGAGCCATTCTCACTTTGGTTCCTCAGCTCACGCATAGAGCTGTACATGTACCAAAACATCAAGAACATTACAACAATAATGATGCACAAAATAACATGCACCTGATTGCTGGGATGATCTATGAACCATTCGTAAATAAACGAACGCACTTGTTTGCTATTGTCAATGATAATTTCTTTGGTTCTGTTAAGGGCAAAGCCCCCAAATGTTGTATTATATTGCAGTTTGGCTGTTTCGATATTCAGTTCAATAACTGGTTCAGTTTGCACACCTATATCGGCAGAAGTTTTGTCATTTCCCGTCGACAGTACAGTCACAGCAGCACCTTTAAAGGCCGCATTGATAGTGGCCAGCTGATGGTTATTGTCATCTTTTGTTACAGCCGGTGTAGGAGAGATCTGTAAATTGACATCGTTGGGCATATTGTAATGGCCAAGCAAAATGCCAGCATTATTTTCAATGACTTGATTCAAATAAATTGTGTGTGGATCCACATTCATATGTGGTCCATCCAAAAGTTTGATGGGTGGTGCTGTGGATATACGCGGCGTATTCTTATCAACCAACGATGGCAGAGCATACAGACCGTGTTTGTGTTCACCGACATACAGAGATTGGCTGGAAAATAATGAAATTACATACAATTATTAAATTATATAAACATGTTCTTATTTAATAATGTTAAATTATAAACATCAATTCATAAAATTTAACTTTTGAGTCTGAAAAAGAAATTAGAATATCAAAATCTAAATAAAATAATTTTGTGCACAAGAAAATTAACTCAATAAAATTTGTGAAGGAAATTGTGGATTTTTTATCATACCATTGAAGCTTGAACTTCAAAAATGAACGAAAAAAAAAGAAATGCGGTCGGGGGACCCCCGTTAGGAACGAAGTTCCTTACGTTTTTTCTTCATCTTCGAATGTAATACAAGGTGAAATCTGTATGTTTTATTTTGTGTTGTTTTTGAAATTTTATATGCTTCTTAAAATTTTTAGAACGTTTTATTTTTTTACTTTTTACACATGCAGTATTTTTTTTTTTTTTTTTTTTGTCAATCTGCTACAAAACGAAGAAAATTTTTCAATATTGCTGTTTTTTGTTGTGACATACATTACTTTAGCATTACATTCATTCATTACATTCATCTAGCAACTGATAGTGTCCGTTTTCACAACTAATTGATGTGTAGGTGTCTCCGCTGCTGCCAGCGGAGACACCTACACAATTGTTTGTCGACAGATACACCAATACATATAAACAGCTCACACGCTTTCGTGACGATTTCTACTAATTTGCACTAGCAGCAAGCCGCGTTAAGGAACTTCGTTCCAAAAATAAGCAAGGAATTCTTAAATGAACTTAATTATTTAATCGCTATAAGAGCCAATTGAAATTTATTACTTTAGGTCTAAAAAATAGACCTTAATGCTTTCTGTCCTTTTTCAGTCGCCGACATTTCCTTGCTGCTAAACAACTCATCAGTGGACTTGATTTTAGATTTTTCAAGTCTTTTAGATCTTTCAAGTCTACTGGTGAAAATTAATTTAATATAAAGAATACCTTTCTTACTTTAGGTCTAAAAATAGACCTTGATGCTTTCTGTCTTTATTCAGCCGTCTACATATATGCCGCCGACATCTCGTTGCTGCTAAACAACTCATCAGTAGACTTGAAAGATCTAAAAAACTTGAAAAATCTAAAATCAAGTCTACTGATGAGTTGTTTAGCAGCAACGAGATGTCGGCGGCATCTCAGACGGCTGAATAAAGACAGAAAGCATCAAGGTCTATTTTTAGACCTAAAGTAAGAAAGGTATTCTTTATATTAAATTACTTTTTCCGGCTCGAGTTCAACCCTTGGCTGGTCACTTAAGTAAAGAAAAGTAAAAAATTGTATAGCTAGGTGTACAACCGGTTGTTTCTGGGTAGCAAACACCCTTCATCAGCACCCCCGTGAACTTTGAACGTGTCAAATTTCACAATTTTGACACAACCACTTTAACCACTCGGCAACCAAAGCTCACGCAATTTTACTTTCTCTTTATATAATTAACTAATGATCTTTTTGAAGTCTACTTTATGCATGATTTTTTGTCATCTCAGAAGACTGTTAATTGCTCTTTTTAATCATTTGGGCTTTTTCCCTTGTTGGTAAAGTGTGTAAAAAATTTTTTAAATAAATATATGTTCATGTGTTAGTTGACAAAAATATAATTCTGATTTCTTTTTTCACTTTTTCAACATAAAAAAAAGAACAGAAATACATACCCTTAATACATCTGAATTGAATTACAGTGGGGAGTGTGTAAATTGCCCCCAAAGACGCACAACTAACTCTTCACACACTTTGATTGTGTGCGTGCGGTTGAGCTTGTTCGGCTACACGTACACGCGATCGGCGTATATTTGAAGCAAAATTAAAAATTTTTGATATTTTTGTTGAAGCCCTTTCATTCGCGCTCCACTCCACTTTTGTTTGACAAAAAAAAAACTCACTTGGTTTGAAAATTTGTGGTGGATAGAGGACATAAATACGCGCGTATGGAAATACGAGAGAGGAGAAATATGCATGATTTTTACTTCTTTGTGTTTCTTTATGGTAAAGTTGAAGACTGACCGGCTGGGGTGTCTGTTTCACATCCACCTCAAATAATTTATATGTTTTATTAGAATTACAGGTATTCTTCTCAGTTCAGCTTTTTCTTAAAAAGAAAAATGTAATTTATTTTTATGTATGATTGGAACCAACTGTTATTATTTACTATTTTCAATTTTCATAACGTTTACTTTATGGACACAGTATTGATAAATCACTCCTTTTGAATGTGCGCATTCAGGACTAGTGTCCCTGCGCCTCTTTATGTATTTTGTAAATTTATTTATAAAAAAATATATTTTATATTTATATCTTATTTTTTTCATTTTTTGTTGTTCTTTCCAAATATTTGTTGTAAGCAAAAGCAATCGTTGTCTCTTTTCCACTTTTCCAACAAGGTCAAAAGCTGAAATGAATACCTTTAATATTTCATTGAAATTGACCTTGAAAAAAACATGTTTTTATTGCCGTCTTATCTCAGCTGAGATGTTCTAATAAAAGTCCACTGATATGTACTCGTACATAATAGATAAGTTACATATAAGAATATGTATTAGCAAAACTTACAAAAGTTTGACAGTGTTAACATTGCCATCTTTGGACTCTTCCAAAATGGCTTGAAATGCCTCATCGGAAACTGTGGTGAAGGGCACATTTAGCAAACCTTCCGGACCTAAAAGGAAAGCAGCCACCACAGGGCTGGTTAGATCATTTTTCCATAAAAATTTGCCAGTTTTACGATTCAAAGTCATAATGTTGCCATTTGATGTTGTAGTTAAATGCAAATATTCTGCAAAAAATAAAAGAAATTTATAAAAATTAAAAAAAAAAATTACTTTAGATATAAAAATAGAACTTATAAATTGTTCTCTGTCTTTTTCAGCCGGCCATATGGCGCCGATATTTATTTCGTTGAGGCTACAGTTGAGTAGCACGGCAGATAGACGGCTGAAAAAGGCCGCAAACAATGAACAATAGCGCAGTTCATTGTTTGGTGCAAATGTCTTGCGTAAGTGCGAATGCAATAAATCGCTGCTTTTTCTTTGCAACCCAATAAGGTTGCACTCGTAATATTTTTGCAATTACGCACCGCTAATTACGTGTTGCCTTTTTCGCATGAGCATTGCGTTTGCAACACTGACACTGACATTTTAAAACAAAGCAAATAAAAAATTGTAGAGATGGAGCCAACAGCAATTACCAAAAAATAAAACGAGAAAAATTAAAAATTGTGTATTAATTTATCAGCTGTTATTTAGAGTGCAATAAAATTTGCAAAGTTGTTAAAAAGGGTGCTCAATATCAGTTGCAATATAATCACAAATGCAAATAGTTGCAACCAAAAACGCACCAAACGCTGAGTATCGATAATGTCTATTTGTAGACCTACCGTATAATTCATAAAAATTATAGCAGGTTTATAAAGCTCTTATTTGACAGATTTTCCATACAAATATGTCAAATAACAGTTTTATAAGCCTGTTATAATTTTTATGAATTAGGGGGCTAAAGTACTACATATATCTTATATGCAGTAAATAATTCATAGTTCCTTTTTTGATTATTTCATTTGATATATTTCTACATACCATAATCTTTTGAAATATCTGGTGTTGTGGCCATAGAGCTGTAATCAAAGAATGTGATATTCCAGGGTTTAGCATTTTTGTTCTTTCTTGAACTGTCATACATCATGACCGTATATTGTGTTCTACCCAGATATATTGACCGCGATGTGGCCCAACCAATACGCTCACCATCGCCTCCGTCCACCGAACCATCAAAATCGACTTTTTCTCTACGACCTGTTTTAGGATCAATTATGAACCATGTGTCGCTCTTCTTGCCCGAATACAATATGCCATCCGAGGAACGGCAGGGTGCATTCGCCACCAATTGTGGTATTGTGTAGGGTAGTTTTTTTAAATTTCCCATGTCGCCCAATTGATATATGCTGCCATCACGTGGATCTGGCAAATATTGGGGGGCTTGAACATTCTGTTGCTGTTCGGACATGACGGGAGGGTCTGCAAAATGAAAAATTAGAAAAAGGTTTTGTTTTCAAAATTTACACCAATTTGAAGTTAATAACTTATTTATTGCAGGTCTAAGCAGACTTTATTAATTATTATCTGTCGTTTTCGGCAGTCTAATGCCGCCGATATATAGAAAAAGACAGAAACGAATTAATGAGTTCTCTTTAGACCTGGCATAATACATTAAGATTGGCTCTTAGAGCAAATAATAATTAAATTCAGACTCAGCGAACATCTAATAACGAATGTTACGGGACTAGGCCACCACTAAGCGGGCCTGACAGTTAAGCTTAAATGAGATATGCATAAATTTGTTACGAGTTGTTACAATGCGAGATAAGCAGCCAAATTCTGAATACTCCCGGGAAGTTTCTCTCTCAGGGAAAACACTTTTCTTGAGAAAAATATCCCCGCCTTGTAAACAAAAAACGTGAATAATAAATATCGCTTTAATGTCATACATCTTGCGTAGTAAAATGTAATGCCATTTTGATTTTCTGTGTGTTTTTAATGTGCACAAATTAGAGAGAAAGCAAATTCCCGGGGAATTTTTAATTAGAATTGGGCTGAAGATTTCCGATTACCATGGGCTTAAATACGACCCGAAACCATTTTGGTAGAGCTATTTTTAGTTCATCTTCTTATTTCAGTTCATTTACTCTTATATGTATGTTTCCTTCTATTTGCAGCGTTATGTATTCGTTTAAGCTTCACTGTGTACTGATTCGAATTCGTGTGCAAAAGCGAGAAATTAAACACAGCTGCTATTGCTCTTATTGATATTACCTTATAATTTTTTCAGTTACGAAAGAAATAAACAAACAAATTTCGATTAATGTCGAGGTTACGGAAGTATTTTTAAAAATTATTCCAACAAAAATCATTGAACTGAAATATGAAGACCATGAGCAGACAAATTTGTTTGTATTTATTAAACAAAGAAAACCTTTCATTTATTATTTTAGGTCTAAAAGATGTTTTTAATTGTTTTTTTTTTTTTGTCTAGCTTTTTAGCTGTCTATACATATGCTGATGACAGTTCATTGCTGCTACTGAACTGTCAAAAAATTTTATTTAAAAAATAAAATGCATATAACAGAAAAAAAAATTAGCCCCCATTTATTGAAATCGATGGGTAAATATTTATTTTTTACCAGATAACGTAGAAATACCTACCGTCTAATTCATAAAAATTATAACAGGTTTATAAAGCTCCTATTTGACAGATTTTCCATACAAATACAGATGTCAAATAACAGTCTAATAAGCCTGTTATAATTTTTATGAATTAGGGGGCTAGTGTGTAAATGGCATATCTGAAAGAAAACAAGTAAAAGTGATGTATGAGTAGTCGGTCGCGCCAAATCCAGGCCCTCAAGCTCTAAACACATAGACGACAGCAGACTGCAAATGCTGCCTACTTCAAGTGCAGCCAACTTCAAATGTTGCTCTGAAGTCGGCTTCATAATTATTTTGAAGACAGCAACAACATAATAATCAGCTGGTGAAAAATCAAGGAAAAAGATGAAGAACACTTTTTCAAAGCAACCAGGATGAAAATTAAATAAAGTATCACAAAAAATTAGCTCAAACGAAAAAAATTGTTTTGATATTGAAAATGAACAGCTGTGTATTTTAGCAATGCTAATTTCAGGGATGCCGTATTTCTTATTTCATAATGAATAAAATTGAAAATATTGATGAAAAATGTAATAATATCACGAAAAAACTATAAAAACACATACATTTATTTATTTATTGTATTTTTACAATGTTCTTTTGTGTTTAATATCAAAAAAAAAGTTTTTGTTCTAATTTGTCCAATTTATATATATAATGGCAACACTATATTTGCTTATTTGCTGCCCGTCAAAATAGAAAATAGCCTAAGTTGGCAGCAGCAGCAAATGCTGTTGTGCAGTCGTGCTGCCCTGCTGCCGTCAAAATAATCGTTTTCATTTAAACACATGCATTTTATTTTTGACATATTGCTGCTTGCTGTCTGCTGTCGTCTATGTGTTTAGAGCTTCATTCTGAACAACATTTGATCTTCGATAGTCGTCGAAAGATTTTATTTTTTAATTAATGAATTTTAATTTGGTATTATGGCGGCGGCCATTCGATGAACAAACGCTTTTCTGAATTCTGCTGAATGGGGTCCGTGATGGACGGACGGACGGACGTAGTGGTATCAGTAATGGAGTTCCGATTTCACTCTATGAGTATGGAACCTTAAAAACGGTAAATTCTTACACCAAACCAAGGTACCTCGATACCACTTGGCCACATAACTACAACAAACAACACCTACAAACACTTCATGTATTTTGTTGGTAGAAATCTTTAAGTTCTGTCACCCATTTGCTTATGTTTGTATGTTTGTGTATTTTGACAGTTCTTCAGGCTAAAAGCGGTAATCAGCTGGGCTTGCTGAGGCAACTTGCACCAAACAAAACTTTTGGTGGTAATTTATTTTTTCTATAGCTCAGTAATTTAAAAGCAATTTTCTAATGGCTTCCAAAAAAGTGTTTTTTGGAAAACAATTCCATATATACCCTCTTAGTAAAGGGTATAAAAACCTATCCATAGAATCTCAAGTAGCTATGATTTTTGTGGTCAAAATATCACAAAAAATTATAGTGGTTATTAATGGTAAGAAAAAGTTTCTGAGTTGTTGCGTAGTGTAATTAATAATTGAGCTTTTAATTATGGTTTTGTTGCAATAAAAGTGATCATTATTATACATTTATATTAAATTAATTAGTGATCATTATTAATAAAGAGGACAAGAAAAGTAAGGTTGAATATTTATTAGCTGGGGAACATGCCATGGTCGTTTCACATCCGTTACATGTTAATGTTTTTTTTTAAATATAAACGTTATTAAAACTTAACAAAAATAAAAATATTCAAATATGAACTTAATTATTTATTAGCTTTAAGAGCCAATTGAAATGTATTAATTCAGGTCCAAAAATTAACCTTTTCAAAAAATATTTACTGTATTTTTCAGCTGTCTATATGCCGACGACATTTCGTTGGTGCTAATCAACTCATCAGTAGAATTGAAAAATTCTTAAAAGTTTGTTTGAAACTTAACTACTCATTCTCATTCTGTTCATGGGAATAATGAAATAATTAACTACTCATTCTCATTCTGTTCATGGGAATTATGAAATAAGTAGTTAAGTTTCAAATAAACTTTTAAGAATTTTTCAAGTCTACTGATGAGTTGATTAGCATCAACGAAATGTCGTCGGCATATAGACAGCTGAAAAATACAGCAAATATTTTTTGAAAAGGTTCATTTTTGGACCTGAATTAATAAAAATAAAAATATAAAAACCTAAATAAAACTTTTCCAGTCCTGGTCTAAGTACAGCATTTTTCAAAATACATATGTACATATATTTATTATGTTTATTTTTATGCCTTCATATAAAAAAATTTTTTTTTTTTTAAACATAATGCTTTGTTATCTACTGTGAATAAATCCCGCTATTTATTTGTTAACAATATAATTTTCTTTCCAACAAAGTATTTGTGTATCTAAATTTTATGTGGCACTAAAAGCATTTTATAACAACAGTTATAAAACATTTTTGTAATTTTGATGCGTAGCAGTTTTTAGTTCAAAACAAAAAATCACCTGTGTACATACAGAATATAAAACCGTTTAAATGCGTATGTATGGCTTTGTTAAGAAGAAAACATATATTTTATGCGTTTTAAATTTTTATTAGACATATTTCTACAGAATTTTTATCAAATAAAACCATGAAGTTAATTCTTTTAATAATAGGAGGCATTTATATCAGCTTCTCTTTTTTTGAAAAGTGGAAGAGACAAATTTATTTTTAGATACAACCAAAGTATCATCACACAACTAATAAGGTAACCTTTCCCAAGGCAGCTGGATACCAGGTGGTCGCATAACTACAACAAACACAACGCCTACAAATACTTGCATGTATTTTGTTGGTAGAAAAACTGTATTATTGTCATCCGTTTGTTCGCGTACGTACCGTATATACAACAAACACATGTTTTGTTTTCAAAAAAATTAAATTTTTTTTCTTTTTCTTCACTTTGACAACAAAGAAACAAGTTGAAATGAATACCTATAATGTTTGTGATCATGATACAACTAACAAGGTTGTCAGCTCGTCAGCTAAACCGTTAATCATCTGATTACTTTAGGTTGTCTTTTTTCCAAACTGTCTTAATTCATATTTTAATTTTTTATATGTATATGCACACGTATTTATTGAATAAAAATATGTAATTTATATACAAACTGTGTTTTTCCAGATGCATATATGTACATATAGCCTACATACATACATATGTATATCACAAGATCACATGTATGTAAGTTGACCTTTCTGAATTAATTTTCAAGTTTGACTGAGTTTTCGTTTTTATTTGATTGATAAGTCTTACAAGTGTTTTATTCTAAATAAACTTAATAAGACCGGTTTTAAAAAGCAATATGTATGGAAATTGTTTTTACAAATATGTAGTAAGCTTTGCTGGTTGCCATTATGAGAAATAAGAAATATTGCGGAGCAAGTTTTTATGTTTCTTATATGAAGGATTTATTTTCAAGAATAGAGAAAAAATTATTTTCATACTTCAAAATTATACACAAAAAATCAAAGTATTCTTTAATTGAAATAATTTAAAGTAATAAATTCAATTACAACAGCCATTAAGGTAAATCAGCTTATCAAAGCATGTATGAGAATTGCACGGTGTTATAACCAAGAAACAAAATTTTGCACTTTTAGCCTTCTTGAGTAAAAATTATAGATATTGCTTCTATATTTTTTTTTTTTCATCCCCACATTTACGTACATATCTATCGAGCATGAAATTTCAAACCAATTGAGTTTTTTTTTTTTTTTTGTCAAACAAAAGTGAAGACGTGCAAATAAAATGGCTGCAACAAAAATATCAAAATCTTTTGGTTTTGCTTCAAATAGAGGCGATCGCGTGTACGTGAAGCTGAACAAGGAAGACCGCACGCACACAATCAAACTGTGTGAAGAGTTTGTTGCGCATCTCTAGGCCACTGTAATCATGGAGTACTAGCGACGTGAACGATTTTGCTCTGTCAAACACCTCACAAAAATTAATATTTTATGAAAATGAAATCTTACCAGCGGTCATATGCTGTAACTAGCTAAAATTAGAGACATAGCCAAAAATCTATAAGCTCAACTAAACGGGTTTTAGCGACGATCGTATATACTGTTGTATATACTGTTGTGAGAGAAAATTGAATTATTTACATACATACATGTATACATGTATTTGTTTACATTTAATTTTTGGTTAGAAAAATTCAATGCAAATCTAATGCAAACAAAACAGATTTGCAAGCTATTTTTATTTAATATTTTATTTGCGTTGAGTACATCACCACTAGCAGTGCAAGGAATATGTTTAAAACTAAAAGTTTTCAAAGCTTTTCATTCAGGTTTTGTAATTTTTTTTTTGGTAAAAACTACAACAAAACCAATATTTTTCCAAACACTTTAAAACAAAATTTTTTTATTATTTATGTTTGTTTTTGTGTACACTAGCACTAGTTGGTCTCATACACTGATATGGCCACGATTTCTCATTGTACTGCTCACGTCTAACTTGTCCGGCACAAATAATATGGCCACTTTAGACAGGTCACGTTTGGGATATCTGTTTATGGATGTGATCAAAATATACCATATGTTATTTTTGGGTATAGAAATGTGGTTTTTAGTGTTGCCGTACTTTTATGCATTTTTGTCTAGTATTGAGAGAAATTTATAATTGCTCTCATTTTACCGAACTTTGACCAAAAAATACGAGATCAAACATAATGGGTAATTCAGTACGTAGTACTACAGACAATTCCTGAATATACAATTTGCTATAAAAATTTAAAATGTGGCTGTTATTGAATATCGACCATTGACGTTGCGATAACAAAAATATAAATTTATTGTTTCATCCACAATTCATTACAATATTCCACAAAAGAGGCGACTTGCTGCTGCCTTATAGATGCCTTTCTTCAGTTTACTATAGGGGAACTATAAGGTGGGTCAAACTGCCTTGACAACGACAAAGTAATAATAATTTGTACCAAGAGAGGTTTTGACTTGTTTTATAACCCATAAAAATTTTTTTTTTAAATAAATTAATTTTTAAATCGGAAATTCGTTATATTTTCGAGCGATTTCCAATTTAAATTCAAACCTTTGTTATATCATTCATTTGATAGTTTTACTTTCAATTATTTTAATGCTGAAATGGATCTTTTTATATTCACTGGTTTTATCTAATTGAAAACTTTTATCAAATTACACAATAAAGAAAAAGGTTATTAGATTTCTTCTCGTTCATCTTGTTGTTTTTAAATCATTTTAGATTAAGTTACATCCACCAAATTTAAATTTTGAACTTTGAAAAATTCCACTACCATCAAAATTTGGTAAACATTTGGTAAAAAATTGCTCAAGTGTGTCACACACTATGTGTTTTTAACAGTGTGTGTGTAAACGTATTTAATGTTTCTAGATGTGAAGTGAATTGTATTAGAAACACATGCGGATAAATTCGGCGGTTTGTAGTTTCGGAAAGTAAACCTCTTAGATTAAATATACACATGTAGAGCATTTACTTTTATGCACTTGTTTCAGTACCTTAATTATTTTATGAAACCATACAATATGCCTGCCTATTAAATTAAATAAATATCGTTATTTTTTCTTTCGCACATGTTCGTTTAACTTCGTTTAATTCGTGAAATTGCCACGCTATGTACTCCAGTCATCAACTTTTCTTTTCTTGTCTTCTTTAAAAATATTGATCACTCCAATTTCATCACCAAAACTCTTTCTCAATGTTGAGAGGAAGTAAAAATCGAACTATGTAGAAAGCCCTATAAAATTATTAACAATTAAAAATACAAAAGTTGAGCAGAAAAATACATAAAGTGCTGATATGTATAAGGGAAAAATGTGAACGAAAAATGTTTGTATATTAGCAAACATTTTGACGTATTAAAATTTATGAATAGATTGGCCTTATGTATTCTCCCTGTATAAAAAACATGAGCGTATTAATATGACTGCTCTACTGGCGTTTGAAAACAACACTGCGCATACGTTAACAGAATAAGCTTAATTTTTCGCTTTTTCTACACTCTGTTGTATAACTTGTTCAGGAAAAAAGGAAACAAAAATCCCTGAGGAAGATACACAACAGAGTATCAAAGTATCGAACGAGGCAAGAATTTTTTGAAAAACAAGTGATCTCAAGCTCAATTTATAAACTCAGAAATAAATAACATTAAAAATCGAAAAAGTATCATAAAAAAATGTACTTTATTATTGAGTTTGATTGATTGATTGAATCTGTGTTTGAATCTCAAACAAATTCAATATTATTGGCCTGCAGAAGCTATGCGAAGGAAAACGAAATATCGGCAAAAATATACTAGGAAATTTTGTGTTTTATATATTCATTCGAGCTTAAGGTCTTTTTTATTCAATAATTTGAGTATTTTTGTCAATATTTCGCTCTCCTTCGGATAGCTTCCTGAAGAAGCTATTGACAAAAATACTCAAATTATTGAATAAAAAAGACCTTAAGCTCGAATAAATATATAAAACACAAGAGAAGAAGGGGTCGAAATAACTAAATATTAAATCTATACTAGGAAATATAAAAAATATATATCGCACTTGTTACTCAAAAGCGCAACAACTGAAAGTTTTCAAATTTTCACTTTTTGCAAAAAAAAAAAAAAAAACACATCAGAGATCATATCCCTTTGATTTGCCTTCTTTTCCGTGAAAAAAAAAACAATGACATAATTTTTTGCTATAATATATCGTTAGAATCGACATAAACAGTTTTTGGCCTCTACTGAAAATTTATGAATTTTGATTTGTTACGCTTTTGAGGAACAAATGCGATATACAACAGAGAAGGAAACCGATCTTATTGGATTTGAAATTGGATTTTTGTTCGAACCATACACTAATTCCGTTTCATATGAAAAATCGCTACTATTAGAATTCATAACAACAAAGTAGTATTTTTTTATTGAATTCAAATACGATTCGAGTTAGATTGGATTTTATGACATTCTAAAATTTCTATTACTACACAAAATTACACATTTATTTTGCACTTTTTTCCTAAAATGCCACATTTTAGTTTCACTAAAAAACTAGAATCAAAAGAAAATCTCACCATAACCATAAATAGTTAAAAAGACAGAAAATTTTATAAAATAATGCCTTCAGAATTTTGGTTGCCATACAAAATTAAAAATGTTGCCCTTTGCTGTAGAAATGAAAACAGCATTAATTTTTTTTTTTTTTTTTTTAATATTTTGTTATTGCAATATTTTTTTTAAGTTTTTCTTCGCAAAAAAACAATCCCAAGTCGTGAAAAACAATTAAAAATTAAAAAAAAAAATATTGTATTTGTGTATGTATGTGTGTGATCATGTACAATGATAGTGGGGATTAATGAAAACAATATTATTATGAATTACCATCAGCAATAGTCCAACGTATTTCACTTGTTATCGGATCGATAGCAGTTAAACCGCCCCCTAATGTTGAAAACACCATTAGAGTTTCCTCATCGCGAGCCAAATCTGTGCACTCCTGGAATATGGGAAAAACAATATACACATGTATGTATAATTTAATCCATTATTTGTTAGTGTTACTTAAAAAAATATTTATTTAAAAATAAATCCAAACAAGCTCACCTTAATAGTATTAATCATTCCATTAGCAGCGACGTCGTCCACAACAACTTCTGCACTATCAGATGATGGTGCTGTCTGTGATGTAGCGGCCGATACCGAGGCTGATGCAATAACTATACAAAGCACTATACCAAAGGCAAATTTGCAAGCAAATTTTTTCATTTTCTTGCACCCGCAATTCAATTCACTCATTTTGTTTTCATTTGATTACTACACACAATCTTTCTTAGCACAATTTTTATCATTATTTTGAGTTTTAGCATTTATTTGTTTGTAGTTTATAATAGTTTAATACATTTTACGCACTTGGTATTTTAGATTTATAACTTGCAACTAGATAGATTACTGCACATTAGAAAAATATCAGACGAAAATTTAGTTTATTGTTTGTCAAATATGAAATAAGAAGTGTTAAAAAAACTAGTGTGAATTGACACATCTACAATTCAGTATGTCAAACATATGCTTGAGGCAGTGTTGCCATTGTGGATAGGCAATGAACTTAAATTTTGGGCTTAAATAAATATGTATATTTTTGGAGATTTCTCAACCTCGAATCTTAGAAATTTTCCAAATAAGTGTAATTTGCAGAATTTAATTATACTTACTACCAGTTTCACGATTTCATAACTGTTTGAGCATTCACCTAAAGAGAGTCAAAGTAGGAAAAATTCTCAAAATTGTGTTTTTGTTTTAAATGCATTTATGCGAACGCTCGAACAGTTTCGATATCGTGAAACTGGTGGATTTTTTTTCTGTCAATAATGAGCTTTGTACTGTATAGTTGTAATATTTTGTTAAAGATCTGAGATATCTTGTTATTTTATACCGACATAATCTAACGCGCTTAGTGCGCTTGATGTAGTTTTAAAAACGGCAGCTGTCTTTGTTGCTGTCGAATTTAAAATAGCACTTACGACAGTCAAATATGCCAACTACGGTTAAAATTTAACGGTACACCAAAGTGATATATTTTTTTTTCATTTGGTTTTAAATGAAATTTTGCACAGATATGCATTTAGCATATACAACTAAAAATAGAGATAGATCTAATTTTCATGCTGTCAGTAAATCGAATATGTTATTATTTTTTAGTCAGTTTTTTTTCAAAATCGAAAATAATTCTCTTTGAATAGATCGGTAATTTTTAATTAATTTTCGAAATTAATTTTACTTAAAAAATACGTTTTTAAGTAAAACGTTCATGGATTAATTATTCAATTAATTTTGTTTCTTGAAAACAATTTTCAGTGAACCATTGTGTGAAAGGGCCAAGACAAACTTGCATACCAGGCGAATTCATACTGCATTTATACCGTGGCGAATTGGACATGTAGATAAATTTCAAATTAATTCGCATTTGTAGTAAGGCGAATTCATTAAAAGATGCTTTTGTGGTGCATCTTCCTGCAATTTTGCCGGTGTTATTTTTAACATCGTAAAATATATTTGCATAGTAAAAGAAGTTTAGCTGATTCCGAACTGAGTTTGTATGGAAGCGCTTTTAATTGGAATCAAATAAAGTTCTTATCTAAAAATTAAAAAAAACACACAACAGCTTCATTTACATATATTTGCTGAAATTCAAACAAAGAATTCCATGATGATAACTGCAAGTCACGGAGCTCTGATAGCATTTGCGATTACATTAATATTTAGTGTTTCTGAATCAAAAGGTCATTCTAAATACACTAGAAGTTTCATTAATCCATATCCAAGGTATCAACACTTCCAAGATGGCGGAGACCCTGGAGAACCATTATTTCTTACTCCTCTTATCAACGATAAGAAAATAGACCGTAAGGTTATTCAAGGGAAAGCTAAAGTGTTTGGAACACAATATCATAATGTGGAAAGTTATGCAGGATATTTGACAGTGGATGCCAAATTTAATTCGAATATGTTTTTCTGGTATTTTCCTGCAGAAGAAAACAAAGAGTATGCTCCAGTTGTGTTATGGCTTCAAGGAGGTCCGGGAGCTTCTTCCTTATTTGGTCTGTTTACTGAGAATGGTCCTTTTGAATTCGATGCCCATGGAAAGCTACAGAAAAGAAATTATACCTGGAGTAAAACGCATCACCTTATTTTTATTGATAACCCTGTGGGCACAGGATTTTCTTTTACCAATAATGATGGTGGCTATGCTCGCAATGAAAATGACGTAGGACATAATTTACACGAAGCTATGCAACAACTTTACGAACTGTTCGAATGGAATACTGAGGGTGACTTCTGGATAACAGGCGAGTCATACGCCGGAAAGTATGTACCGGCATTAGCACACCATATACACAAGGTTCAACAATCGATAGAAACAAGAGTAAAAATACCGCTGACAGGTTTAGCAATTGGTAATGGGCTATCGGATCCCATACATCAATTAAAATACGGAGATTACTTATATCAGTTGGGTTTAATTGATGAACACGGCTTAAAGCAATTCCATGAGTCAGAAGCCAAAGGAGTGAAGTGTATTGAAGACCACAATCTGGATTGTGCATTTGATGTTTTTGATAACCTCTTGAATGGTGACCTTGTGAATGGCTCATTATTTTCAAATCTGACGGGATACAACTACTACTATAATTACCTACATACAAAGGGAGACAATTATGGAAAGATTATGGGTGACTTCCTTCAGTCTTCTTTGACTCGGCGTTCAATTCACGTTGGTAATTTAACATTTCATGACTTGGATAAGGAAAACAAGGTAGAGATATTTCTTAAACGTGATGTTATGGATACCGTGGCCCCCTGGATATCAGAACTACTCCAGTATTATTATGTGTGCATTTATAATGGTCAATTGGATATTATTGTTGCTTATCCTCTGACGCGCAATTATTTGAATCACTTGAAGTTCAAAGATGCGGCACTCTACAAAATTGCTCCCCGTCAAATTTGGAGAGTTGATGATGAGATCGCCGGATACAAAAAACAAGCTGGTAACTTGATTGAAGTAATGGTACGAAATGCTGGTCATATGGTTCCATCCGACCAACCAAAATGGATGTTTAATTTAATAAATAGCTTGACTTACCCAGAAAAATAAATCAATTAAACTTATAGGCATCACAGCTTTGAAAGAACCTAATGGTAGACAAAAGTTTGCCATAGTCTTGTGTAGTTCTAAATATAAATTACGTTTGTTTAATTTTTCCTATTCCTTTGTAAATTAAACTAAGTTCTATAGTTTGAAACAACCTTTTTGGAGAGACAAAATATTTAGTTTCAAGGACTAAGAATTTTTTTTCGCAAAATTCATATAAAAAATAATTATTTCGAAATTTACTGTAATATTGACTTTTTTTCTTTTTGATAATACAAATTTCAATAAAAATGCTTTATTACTAGTGTCTATATGAGAAAAAAAAAACTTTTTTTGGGGGATTATTTCGTACACCATAGAATTTTTCAATCACACAGATCAACTTTTGTTAAAGAATCTGGTCAATTCTCTTTTGAGGTGGTTTAAATAGCCACACCGGAAAATCAGTTCCAACTAATCTCCTATTATGCTTGCAAATTCTTTTATTACAATTCTTGTTGTCCTATACAAGCAGCAGGGTATCGTGTAGCTTCCGTCGTTCACCTCTCGTCCACAAATTGCAGAATTGATCATGGTGTAACAAATCACTAATAACACTAACTTTCGAGAAATACCTTAAATTTTTAATATCTTTATTTATTGTCCAGTTCATCGTTGGTAACATTATCAAGACCTTTGAATCCTTTTGCCACCAAAAAGTGCTCTGACGAATCACCTCTGCTAGCCCGGGGTTTGATTCGCTTTACTTTATCATAGAATCTTAAAATATCTTTTTCCAATTTTGGCACGTCTCCATTGTCCCAAACTTTCACTACTAAATTTGCCTGAGCTGCCGACATCGCCAAAGCAAATCGCAAAACTTCATAACAAAGGTTGGTTATGACCTCTTGATCCAACATTCTTACTCCCGTTGCATTTGGCGCCATATCCGACAAAACACAATTTACTTGACGACCATCCAAGGCCTTTTTCAAGAGTAATTGATTTTCAATTTTGGTGAAATCCATTCCTCCAAATACAGTTGCACCCTTGAAAACGTTAAAATCTGTTATTAATTTATTTTTTTAACTCTTATATTATCATTTCATTTACTGGCACTGCATGAAAATGTAATAAGTCCATACTAAAAACTGCTCCTTTTGGTTTATTAACAATATTTCCATTGGCATTTGATCGTTCTACTGCGATTTGAGTCCAACTGCCCGGTGCTGCTCCGCATTCAATTACTGTATACCCTGGCTTTAATATATGGTACTTTTCATCTATTTCCAGTAATTTGAAAGCACTCCGACAACGATAATTCATCATTTTCGCTTTTTCAACGTAGGGATCCGCCATTTGCCTAAGAAGCCATTCCTGTGAACTTTTGCTCTTACCCTTTAGATTTTTTGGTATTTGCTTGATTTTTAAAATATTGCAAGCACTAAAACTCCTTCTATTTATAATTGCATTCATAATTGAAAGTAACTTTATAATTGGTTCAAACGGGGTTTTTGTGCAACATCCAAACAAACCAACATATGTATGAATGTATGTACATATATACATACTTATTTCACACAGCTGTAAAAGATGTGTTGATCCTACGTCTAGAGTAACCGTTTTTAACAAGTGGTTTTAGGCGTCACAATTTTACGCAGTTTGACAAATTCTTAGACGATTTTTTATTTTTATCGCATTACAACCATGATACAACTAACAAGGTAGCCTTTTCGCTACAATAAGAACAACTTCAATAAAAATAACATGCATTTTGTTTTTGTACAACTTATGAACTTATGCAAACTGTCAAAAAGACTCCACTTCTACATTTATAGAAGAGAGATGCACTGAGCTTACGCGGATTAGCTATCTCGTTTTGGCTGCCTTTCATCTTGACAACCTAAAGTAGTCAGTTGATTAACGGTTTAGCTGACGAGGCTACCTTGTTAATTGTATCATGATGCAAACTGTCAAAAAGACGCCACTTCTACATTTACAGAAGAGAGATGCACTGAGCTTACGCGGATTGGCTATCTCGTTTCGGCTGCCTTTCATCTCTGCAATCTCTTGATAACCTAAAGTAGTCAGTTGATTAACGGTTTAGCTGACGAGGCTACCTTGTTAATTGTATCACGATTACAACTTCATATTTTGAGCTCCCTAACATTTTTGTGGTGAAAACTCTTACTGTACATTACACGATTTGGAATCTGATAGAACGTTACATCTAAAACAAATTAAAAAGTTTGTATTATTATTATATTTGCTTAAATCGGTTCGATATCGTGAAATTGGTGTTTCGGTCACATCACTACAATGTATTTCGATGTTTCAAAAATCACCAAAGCTGTCACATACTATTTTTAATAGCTATGAAGATGGTTTAGAAGTATCCAAATATATATGCGGCTATAGCTGTTTTTTGGTTAGTTTTGAAATGTCTATATGTCGATATTTCATATAGCAGTTGCCTGCCGCTTTGATTGGTGCTTTGATTGGTGCCATAAAAATCAAAGCATAAGTCGTCAACAGGTCATTTGTATTCTGTGATTTGTAGCAAGGCGAATTAATTTATTATTAATTCGCCTTGATTTGTAGCATCTGAAGGCGTCAAGGAGACGATAAACATTCAATCCAGTCTGGCAACTATGATTGAGTAACGATAAAATTACGCGCTTTTACGACACTAATAGAATTACTCTAGCGATAAGGATGCAAAACTATCGATAGCAGCGCGATTCGATAGTGTCGAAACGATGCTATTAAACTAGCGCAGCTATTAACCAAAGCTGTTGGCAAAAATGAATTTTGCCTTTATGTAATCAATTGCCTGTAAGTATTGAAAATATTATATATACTGCTGAAAAAAGGTAAAACTGATCGAATTATCTTAAGATTTGTGTTCGTAATTGATGTTAACTTAGTGATGATTTAATGAAGTCGAAACTTAAATGTCACGCTCAAGGCCCTTATATTAGGTGCTGACATCTCGCCATACGATTTGGTGTGTTTTCATAGTGATATTGTCAAGATGCACTGATACAAAAGTCGCCAGCCACAATGCTCATTTCATCGACTTTGCTTCAATTTTTATAATGAAATACTACTCATCGATAAAATCGCTATCGAAGAAGAGACATCGATAGTCCATCAAAAGTACCATCGTCAGTTTTGCCATTCTCTTCTGTGAACTTTTGCATCTTTTATCAAGTTACTACTTACCAAATTTTAGTTTATTGCAAAAATAAAAATGTCTTGGGGAGACACTTTGCATTATGTGGCGATTGGAAACCCCATCAGTCAGACAGTTCTATCGTCTGGGTCGTGGGCCTTAAAAGTAGCGGTAAGTTGGGAAAGAAAATGGCTGAAATTTGATTATTTTTATGTGTATGAATGTACTACATATTTATGTACATATGTATGCGCTTGATTTCAATGATTTACAGGGATTGAAGCCTAAGAAATTTGAAAATCCTGTTGTGTTACCGCCTCCGAAGCCAATTACTATGTGGGACCTCACGGATAAGAACTACTATTTGGTGCGTTTAGCAGGTTTGAGTGGTGCCACTGCAGTCATAATGGGGGCATATGGAAAGCATAACTTAGCCAAGATTCGTGACCTTAAAGAACAAACGGATGCTAAAGCAGTTTTTGATACAGCAAATCGCTATCATTTCTTACATTCGTTTGCATTATTAGCATTGCCAATCGTACGAAGACCAGCATTGGTAAGAAAACGTTTATTTAAAATTTTTTTATGCAGTTTTGAAGCCTTATAATGGCACCAACGGCCGCAAAATGAAAGTGTTGCCAGATGGTAACAGATTTTAAACGCGAAGCCGGTATTGGTTACACCACAGAACACAACTGGAACAAGAGCTCAAAAATTCGCAAAAAATTTGCACAACACAAAAAGTATAATCAAGCACTTTCTAGTATGCAGCAAACAATCGTAAAAGATTTTAAATCAACTTTTGGAATTTGCAATTTTTGCGTTATTGCTCCAGTTGTTCCCCGCTGGCATCTGCCTGAATCATTTCTAAGCCATTTCAAATATTTTTTTGTGTTGTACAATTTATTTTGCGAATTTTCGCTCTCTTGGTCCACTTGTGTTGCTGGCAACTGTTTAAATCTTTGATAGTATGTGTTTGGAATATATTTTCGATTTTGTGCTTCATTTATAGTCAACATCTATCGGGCTTCGAAAGAATAAAGCTAAATACACAAAATGTACATTAAAAATTATGTTTTAATATGGATATGTGTACATATGTACATATTTGAGCAAGAGTTTAGGGAAAATACTCAATATCTCTAAAGCAACATTTCGTCACATAATGACCACTATAAATACAGGAGACGGACGATTTTCAATTATTTTCAAAGATTATTTACTTTTGCAGCTTTGTTACTGAAAAAGCTGATTTCGCATAAAATTACCTTTTAGTTTTCACTTTGCATGACATTTATGTCAACTAAAGCAAACTAAATTTGTACTGAAGTCAGAAGGAATCAAGAATAATCCTTGAAAGTAGTCGGACTACTTTTGACTCTCTTTGATTTTTTTTTTAAATAGTCTAAAGTAATCCCGATTATTTCTAAATTTTTTTATAGTTTTAGTTAATAAATTATTTGGAAAATTCAAAGTAATCATATTATAATATTATAAATTTTTACCCTTAAAAGGAAAATAGTCTAATTAGTAATTGTTATGGTTACTGTTAAATAAAGGATAATTGGTTCTTTTTTATAAAAGGGCATTTATTATAAACGATGTTTCGTTGTGAAAATTCTTGACAGGACTGAAAACTGATTCCTTGATTATTTCAATTATACATACATATATGTATATAAAATCAAATACTACTCGATAAAAATAGAATCAAGTTATAAACACAAAAACAATTTATTTGGATATTCAAATTCAAAGTATTTCCAACAAACACCCCCACAATGTAAATTCTACCTTGCAATAAAAATTAATGACGTTAAAAATTATACAAGGAATAACATTAAAAAAATTAATTTGTTTAAATACAAGCTAAAGATCGTCTAATTTTTCCCACTGGGTATACAAGCCTATGTTTCACATGTATATGTGCACATTTATATACGTTTTATTATAATTTAATTGGAAGGATTTAATCCTATTTTTAACGAGTAGATCTTTAACTGTATTTATATGTTGTTGGCCTTCAGACTTTATAAATTTTATTATAACTTCACTTCTAAAAAGAACCTTCACGGCTTTACATGAAAGTTTAAGTTGTTCTTTAATTTTTGTAATTAATTTAATACTGGCATTACGTGCAAGTGATTTGTTTAAGAAAAACAAAGAAACAACAATAAACAGTGAATTTAACTTTTAACAAAAAACAAGTGTTTATGATTTCATTTACCTGAAGATAAATTCAAGCCTTTGTATTTCGATACAAAGAAGGAGCCACCTATCTATTTTTGGATATACGCCAACAAATTAACTCATATTAAGTTAAATAAACTGCAACATTTCGCATGAGCGGTATTTGGTAAACATTTGGTTAAAATATCTGCAACATTATCTTGAGTTGAAACGTACTCCAGCTGCAATTCATTTGAATTATATTTATCTTTTATATAATGATATATAATATCAATATGCTTGCTTCGTTTCATCATCATTTGGCTATTCGTCAGATACTGAGCACCTTGATTGTCACAATTCAAAATGGTGGGATTTTTTTTATTAAATCTTGAAAACCAATTTCTCTTAATAGACTTCGGAAAAAACTTATTTCTTTTGTAGCTTGACACATTGCAATGTATTCCGCCTCCATCGAGCTAAGTGCCACAACGTTCTGTTTTTTCGATTTCCAAGAAAATAAATAATTAAGAACTTAATTATTTATTTGCTTTAAGAGCCAATTGAAATGTATTAATTCAGGTCCAAAAATGAACCTTTTCAAAAAATATTTGCTGTATTCTTCAGCTGTCTATATGCCGAAAACATATAGACATATACATATGTTTTTGGAACGAAGTTCCTTAACGCGGCTTGCTGGTAGTGGAAATTAGTAGAAATCGTCACGAAAGCGTGTGAGCTGTTTATATGTATTGGTGTACTGTCGAAAAGCAATTGTGTATGATTGGCAGTGTCTCCACTGACTGCAGCGGAGACACATACAAATAAATCTTAATTAGTTGGAAAACGTTTCAAAAATTTAAGGAATCATAAAATTTCAAAATTTTAAAAACAACACAAAATAAAACATACAGATTTCACCTTGTATTACATTCAAAGATGAAAAAAACGTAAGGAACTTCGTTCCTAACGGGGGTCCTCCGACCGCATTTCTTTTTTATTTTCAATATCTTTGCCAGCCAAGCTTTTTCTTTCTGTTCGTTCTGCACAATTTGTATATTGCTTCTTATTATTATGATATAATTTTTGTGTTACGGTATTTAAACACGTTAATGTCATATTCGACAGTTTATTGTCAATCGTAACTTTTCCTTTTTGCACTAAATTACATCCTTAAATACATTATGAAAGCTATGAGTCGTATAAGTAAATTAAAAAGAAAACTTTATAACCAGGTTATGCAAATAATAAATCAGTTACGAGGGTAGAGCTGGAGAATCTTATGATTTTAATAAATTTTTTATATACTGGCTCATCAATATTTTTATCTCGATTTTTATCGAGCCCTTAATTTTGTATTTTTAGTATTAATCTCGGACATTACATTTAGTTATAAAATAATATTTGTACTGACGAACAAAAAAGTTACAGAGCAGAATTTTATTGCTAGAACAACGCTCAAATACACATGCAAAGAAAAGTAGAAGTGTTGCAAAACGAAAAAAGAAATGTTTGCTGCTAAAGGTTTGTTTGAGCATTTCTGATTCTCATTCTGTTCATGGGAATTATGGAATAATAAGTAGTTGAGTTTCAAACAAACTTTTAAGAATTTTTCAAGTCTACTGATGAGTTGATTAGCACCAACGAAATGTCGTCGGCCTATAGACAGCTGAAGAATACAGCAAATATTTTTTGAAAAGGTTCATTTTTGAACCTGAATTAATATAAATAATTAGGTTCACATTTGAATATTCAAAAAAGTTTTACTTTTTGATACTTTCAAAAATACAAATCGTAGTAACCGAGGGTAACTCGTTGTATAGAAGGTTGCAAAGAAAAGTAATATAGTTGCTAAACGAAAATAAAAATGTTTACTGTATTAAAAGTTTGTTTGAACATTTCTGATTCTTATTTTGTTCATGGGAATTATGGAATAAGTAGTTAAATAAATCAAATTTATTTTTGAATATTCAAAAACTTTTAATTTTTAATACAACAATTTAATGTTTGTTGTTATATTGTATCAGTGATAAAAACGGCTTCAAACAATTCGCCAGGCCCAGCGATTTTTATGCATTAATTTAATTTTATAGTTGCGTTGTGTAATTTGCGTTGGTCTCTCCGGCTCTGTTTTTTTTTTCAACGAATGTTTCAGGTTTTCCACAACAAACACAAAATGCAATAACATTTTTAAAGTAATTTTTATTTCAAATTTAATTTCTGCTGTTGCGCTGTAGTTTGACAAATAAAGAAGGGGGTTTATTTCGAACTATTCGCTACTCCCTAAATGACAATTATGTATGTAAGTATGTAACTACTTACAATGATCTTATATGTACATATATAAAAATATTCGTTTACATACATATATCAAAGTTGACAAGTCCAATTTCTATACAAAATTCGTTAATAAGCTTGTTATTGCTTATGAATATTTCTATTACGAATATTCACAATATTTTTAACTGTTATAATTGACTTTTCTTATAATAAGTTTTTCAGTTTTGTTGTATTTTATAAAGCCATTGGAGAATATTTCATTTAGTTTTTTTTTGTTGTTGTTGTGTAAATAAACTCTGCTTACATATACATATTACTATATATTATACATACATATTTACTTAACTATACATAAAGTTATAAATTTATTTTTATTTGCTGATAACAACCACTAGATTGAGTACAATATGTTCATGGATTCTTTTTGTTTTGCTTTGATTTTTACTGTTTTACGCAGATAAATGATGTAGGGTAGTGAGGGAAAAGGTAGAAATAGGCGTTTACTTAATTTATAAATTACGTTTTCTTTAGAATTTTGTTACAACATTAAATGCAATTTTGTTTTGTTTTATATTTCTTATACATACGACAGACTACAGTAATAAAGTAAAATATTATTTTTTTTTGTAATACATTGTTTGCTCTTTCTTTTTTTGTTTTGTAAAGGAAGGAGTTTAAAATTTGCACAAATCATATATTTCTTTATGCTTTCTCTTTAAAGTGGCCTACAGACGAGCAACGAAACGGTTCAAACATTTTCATTGTACGCGCAATCGGTTTTGTTGGAAGCAAAATCAAAAGTTTTTGACATTTTTGTTGAAGCCATTTTATCCGCATGTCTCCAGTTTTGTTGGACAAAAAAAAAACCTAACTTGCCTTTAAATTTTATGGCAGATGGATACATAAATGTGCGTATAAAAATACAGAAGCTTAATTTTTGCTTCTGTTTGTTTCTTTATGCACACATATGTATATATGTATGTACATACATATGTATGAAGTTTGTATATACCCTTTCAGAAATGTGACTGCATTTGTAGTACGGTCAATTCCTGATAATAATATTTACTATACAAAATTTTAAATGTGGGTGTTATTGAATATCGGCTATTGACGTTGTAATCGTAAAAATGTAGATTCCTTGTTTCATGGAGAATTCATCACAACATTCCTGCTGCCTCTCTCCAGTTTAGTACAGGAAAACTACATAAACGGGGGAAAAATGCATTTCAGCACAAAGCAAAAAATTACTCTCCAGCCACATAAAGTCACAATAGGTCTGTTCCACAAGATTTTAGTACTAGTTCAGACTAATTAGAGTAAAACCAAAATTACTCTCCATATTTGAGAAAGTTTACCACAAGAGCTGGTACTCAAAAAAAAAAACACAATTGAACATTTTGAAACAACATTATTGTTTACTTTTTATATTCAAAACTATTTCACTGGTTTAGTACGTTTTAATGTCATGACAAAATAGACACAAAACCTTTACAGCCAACAGCTGTAAAGTGAAAGACAAGCATATGTAAATGAATTGTTCATTGATCTCCAAAAGCATTTTTTGTTAATACGAATAGGTAGAAATATCCACAAATGTGCTTACAACTTCTAAGTTTTTTTTTTTTTCGAAAAAAGTGCCATGTTGCCTTTTATAGAATTTTTAACTATAAGCTTTTACTTTCTGTTTGACAATTTTCAGATTGTTTTTTCTTTGTTTTGCATGTAAACAAAAAACAGCTGTTTTTGGAATTAAGTTTGTTTCCGTACTTTTTGGACAAAACTCAGTAAAATGAGAGTAATCATGAATTTCTCTTCAAAATACTTCAAAAGAAAAAGCACAAAAGTACGGGAACACCAAAAACCACTTTTCAATCCTAAAAAAAAAATAGCATTTGGTTTATTTAGATGCTGTAATGAAAATTGAAACGTTGATTTTGCTAAGATTAAGTGTTTTTCTGCACGCATTTAGATTTAAAAGTGCTTTGCAGGTACTTTTATATGAAATACTAATTGAAAAACATCAACATTATTGTTGTGCTGGTTGATTCAGTTGAACTGTTTTGTTTGTTATTGCTTACTTTTTGCAACAGCTGATTGTTTAACTACTTGCGCCCAAACTAGCACGAAGAAAAAGTGCGGGCTGTTTCGTGTAAGAAGAACAAGAAAATCTCTTGCTTGCTCGAACTTTGAGTACGAGAACAGCTTTTGTGGAAATTGGCATTCCGTGGGCTTTCAATGTGGAATACGGGAACAAACTTATGCAATATACTTGTTCGATCTTGCCCCACCCAAAAAAAGTTCGTGCAATTTAGTACACGAAATGAAAAAATTACTCTCACTCTCTCATTCGTTCTCTTGGGTAACTTCGGACTAGTTTGAACTGTTTCGGGCTGCATCTGGAACAGACCTAATAATTAGGATATTTGACGTCTTTAATGGCACGTCTGCTGATCTATTGATAAAATACACGACACTAACGCACGCAAACTGTTTGCAGAGTTAATTGCGCATGTCTAGGCCACTTAGCAGACCAATCAGAACTACCTCATGGAAAATTATGGTTTATACAACAATTCTGTGGCCACAAGGAATAACAACTAAACTCTATTTTGAGAAGTTTTCAGCAGAGCCTTTTTAAGTTTGAAATTGGTGCCTGAAATCAGGGAATTAAGATCAAGCTAATATTTGTAAGCTCGATGTTAGCAATCTTATTATATTTTAATTTGCAATTCAATTCATAGTGAAAAAGCAGCTAACTTAAGAGAAATAAGCAAAACAAATTGTTAAGCTTCTTCCTGTTACGGAAAAGTGACTAAATTTAACTTAGCGTGAACGATTTTTTCAATTCAAATTGTAAATAATAACTTAAGTGGAGTTAGGTCTTGAACATCTTATTCTTCACATTTGGAATAACGACCAAATTCGACTTTGTCTTTTACTGGAAACTCGAAAAAAAGCTCAATAATAACTAAACTCGAGTTTGGTTGTTATTCCTAATTTGAAGAATTGTCAATTTAACCTACGGAATAATGACTAAACTCGAGTTAAGCAGACATTTTACGTCTGAATAACGCACGGCACTGTGTGGAATAAAATCCTAATACTACTTAAGAAACTTTTTTTTAAAAAAATATTGAAGCAAATTGCAATAGGCTGTTATTCCGAAATCATACGAGCAAAATTTCGACTTTAGCTGTTTAGTTTTTTAGGCATAAAGTACTAATTTTTTGAGCTACGATGATAAAATTTTGTGTGGACGTGCATTTGGATACAGTGAATAAAACAGTAGTAATAACTCTACTTTGTCCTAACTCGACTTTAGCTGTTATTCCTTGTGGCCACAGAATTTAGGTTGGCCTGTAAGATATTTATTTTATTTCACACAAGCTCCATAATTTTTGAAACATTTTCTAGAGGATTGTAAATTAAAATAATTTTCTATTTATTTATTTATTTTTTCTCTTTACAGACTGGAGCGTTGATGGTGACTGGCTGCCTTTTATTTTGTGGGCCTACGTACTATCGTGCTTTGACGAACGATTTGTATGACAAAATGCTCATAAAAATCGCCACATGTGGTGGCTTTTGCTTAATTGCAGCTTGGGCTTCATTAATTTTCTAAAAAAAAAGAAAATGAATACATCTGTATTTTTAAATTGTCTGTGTATTTAAATTGTTCGCAAACCTTAGTTTTATTGTCTATTTATAAAATAGCTGTGTAAGTAGTTTCTTATGAAAGAATGTCGTTCAAATGGTTTGTTATGCTCTACTTCGTAACATGCGCGCCAACAAAAGCTGTCGCCCATTTGATGCAACTTTGCCAAAACTGGACAATATTCAAACGAGTTTTTTTCCCCTAATGTTGTATGTATGTAAAAATTGCATATTGCAAAGTTTACCATTCATTCGGTACATATGTTTAAATTATTTAATTTTTTCAAAATCGTCTTTATTTGAAGTTGTGGCAAAGTTGCAACATGTGTTTGAATCAACACAGTAGTTGTCAGGTCGTTAATATAAATTTCATTTTCATTGTTTCGTTTTTTATTCAACCAGGTTTTAGCAGATGTAATAAATGTTCTGTATTTAAACTTGTTGAAATAATAATATGAATTGTATTTGAATCGGTAATTAAGAACTAGTTTCATTGCGTTCCCTCTGGCAGATTTTAATTATTTACAAACTTAATTCCTATTGTATTTAATTTATTATAATTTCTTTTTTGTATAAATCTATTTTAATTTAGTCTGTTCATTGTTCATTCAGTTGTATGCTTTTATGAATTAAGCAAAATGCATCAATCTGTGACAAAAAAAAAAAAAAAAAAAAACAAACAAAAAAATTATATAAAATTTGTCAATTGCATTTTTCGTTTTCTACTCGAGTTATAAATACACATAAACAAAAGTGTCCGAATAAATATTGATTAAACAATACATTTGCATTTTGTTTTTGTCAATGACTTGTGGAAGTGGAGTTATTTCTATCTTTTAGCGTGCTTTTCCTAATAATGTTTTACAACATTTTCTTTCACAGCAATCTTTTCATTTCCCATTTTGAATTCAATTGAGTTTGTTTGAACTGCTTCAGACGTTGATCGATTTACTTTATTGCGACAAATTTTTAATTTGATTAGTTTTAAGTTAAGTGGTAAGAATGAGCAAATCAAAACACAAACAAAATAAAGTCAACATGTTTTAAATTTATCACATACAGAAACTTTTTTAATGCGACCATAAAAGTAAGTGATTTTATTCCGGACACTTTCATTAATTTTAGTCGTTTTCGCAATTGAAATAGTTTTCTAATGAAATCGATTTCTATGACACGCCTGTATATCATTAATATTTTTGGAGAGAGAGAGATGGAGAGAGTTCAGTCAAGTTCTTGCCAGTTCGCAGGTCATCAGTGGCTTAACTCTGGCTTTCGTTTTAAGATAAACTCGATAGTAAATATAATGTAAAGCAAAACCAAAATAAGTAATCAACACACATCATTAGATTTCGAATCCATTCGATCACGAATGCTAGAATTCGACTCCTTCAAAAACTCGTCGAGCTATTCTTTTTATGTTTGTTTTGGGTAGACTCTTGGTAAGATGTGCAAAATAGTTGCTATTTTAACTCCACAGATACAGGGCTGGATTCTCATAGTGTCGTAGCGGACAGAGTTGCCACCTTTTTCTTCTTCTCGCAATTAAAGGCTTTGCAAGGCAAACAAAATGTACTCAGAATAAAAATTAAAATAATATATATTAATTCTTCTCGCGAGATTTAGCTAATAACTATTAAGAAAAGAAGAAGAATTTCAGCTTACCAAAATTTCAGTACATAAAACATTTGGAATTAGAACACCAATATTATTGCAAGAGAAGGCAATCAAGCAGTCGTGAGTTGTTCTTCGAGGTTTGAGAGACGCATCTGCTGGAGTTATTCGATATCTTGTAAGTGTATTAATTTTATGAAAAATATTTGAATTAATTCGATTCAACAGAATAGATTGCGTTTTTATATGTTCTGGGCACTCATTGCCATCTGAAAAAACAAAATTCATTTAGAATGCAATCGACCTCATGTATTGCATTTTCTTGAGCAATACACATGTAGGGTGGTGATCGTAGGCGACCTGGGTTGACTGATGCGGGAGTACACTGATAAAGACGGTCATAAGAAGACGAAACGATTGAATTTAATAAAATGTTTTAAATAAGAACTCTTAAAGAAATTCTTACATTTTTAAACCAAGTGTTGTGTGGTTATTTATTTTCCCTAATAAAAAAGAGCGGCACTACACACATGTATGTATGTATGTATATCTGGCCGATCCTTATTAATGAATCTTGCCTTAAAATAAATTTGGCAAACTTTGATATTCCATTTCTAAAAGTAAACACTTGCATGCTCGTTTTTAGACTCCATCAATAATAAAATGAATAAATTAACGGCACAAGTGAAGAGAAAAAAACAGGGCAAAAACTCATTCACAATAGGGAATTTTTATTTTTGAGTGAAATCATTCACAGTATACACAATATTTCCACGATTGCAAATATAGGGAAAAGGTAAAATATATCGAGGAAAAATAATGTTCATGATGGTGGTAATTAAGTAATGATTGGTTTTCCATATTTTTGGCTACAGCCTCAAGCAAAAACTCATATTCCCTATTATCTATCTGGACCGCAAACAATAACATTCAATGACACTGTGCGCGCTGAAGCAAATTTGCGAATAGTTCAATTACATACTTTGGAAATATCTTAATATAATCATTACATTTTATTTTTTGTATTTGTGAAAATTTTATTTTTAGTTTTTCTTAAGCGTACTTTATTTAAATAGTTAAACAAAATATATAAATATATAAAAAATAAAAAACAATAAAACAGTAAAAAATACCAATCAATGTAAAATATTGTCTTTTATATTGGAACACATATACATTTTTAACAAATACACAAAACCCTTAAATACATAACAAAAAGTATATTTGCATGTCATAACTAAAGAGCTGCACATAATGACTTTTTAGAACACGCTACAATTTTGCACACTAATAATAGTATGTTTCCATTATGAGTTGAATCACCCGCTTCGCTCTTTCAATTACATTTATGAATCATACTGTTTACACGACTCGTTTATGTGCTTCGATTTGACTTTTGTTTTTAATGAGCCAACATAAACTTTTCACTAATTTCATGAAGCAAATTTTTCTAAATTGACAAAAGAAGTTGTTGTTGCAGAAAAAAAACACATTCATATGGAAATTTCTTCGGAGTTGGCATTGCAGAACTTAATTTTTATTTTTATGTGACAATTACGTTTTCTTTGTTTGCCTTGTTTTTTTTGTTTACAATATATGATTTTGATAGATAGTGCAGATAAACTTGCGATACAAATTAGAGAAGGCAGGATTTTTTCGTGCTTCGCATGTAGCTTCAACATGAAGGAACTTCATTCACTCTCAAAATTTTGTATGACGAAACACGTTGCTTTGCTCCGGATTAGGGTATTAAGCACAAATAAAGAGCGAAGCGCAGCCGTGGAAATATGGTATAACGCTAAACAGTTTGCCTTAAAAAAGCTAGTTTCAAAACACAGCTGTGATTTTGAAGACAAAACAAGAAAGGAGTGTTGGAATAAGAAAAACTGTCTTCGAAAGCTTTTCGAGAAGATGTAGGACAAGGTAGTCTTATAAGAGCAGCTGTGCTGTCGTAAAACGAAGTTAATTTTCAATTAACTTTAAGCGAAGTATTTCACTACAGCTACTGGTTAATGCCAACAACTAACTATTTTAATACGGCGGTGTCCCAGGCAGTAGTCTATTGTCCGGCGCTGCATTACTTTTCAACTAACTTAAAGCGAGCTACTTAAAAGTTAGTTCCCACAGAAAAACTGTCAAGGCTGGCTATATATTTTGCAGTGGTGATATTTTAGTTTGTTAAATTAAATTTCATTTTATTAATTTGAACTTTATAGTCGAACTATAAGATATGCAATTGTTAATCATTTTATCAGGCTTGAGTTTAATTTTTACTACCTCAAAATTGAGGAAGATTTTTTTGTGATAAAATTGGAGTGATCAACATTTTTTTTAACGAAGGCAAGAAAAGTAAAGTTGAAGACTTACTGACTGCGGTACATACCACCACAACGCTCATCAGCACCCAAATTTGTTACCAACCCAGGCCATGACTAATTGTATACTGCAATTAAATTGAATTGAATTTCATGCACATATTAAGCATGTGTAGCTCTTTAGTATGTAGTAGTAGATGGCTTATTCAAATTTATAACGCTTACAGCTTATATTCTCACTTCGGATCTAAATTCTTAAATGCTTAACTACATTTTAACACACTCCCATTCATTTGATAATAAATAGATTTTCTTTGTTTAATAAATAAATAAATTTCTCACATTTAAATATCATTATTTACAATTAGTATTTCATTTCTTTGTTTTTCATTTTTTATTTTTTTTTTTTTTTTGTAATAATTTATTGTCTTAAAAAAGTTGTTGGTTTTAATCTAAAGCATGTTGTTTTTATAGAGTCACAAAAACTATAATTTTATTTATTAAAGTCTTGGTTTCATATACAATAACAATATTTTCCTATTCCAGTTGTACATAAAGTTTCCTGTGTTTTTAGTGGCATAGACAGATGTACATACATATATGTATGTATGTATGTATGTAGTAGATACATATATTTATTTTTTGATATTATTAATTTTGATATCGATTTGTTGCCTTAATTTTTACGGAGATATGTATGTAGTACATGTTTTTGGATGCACTATAATCGTTTGTCTAGGTATACAAGGCTATGGATCAGGCATGTAAGTAATCTACTTTGCTTTAAAAATTAAGAATCTTCGAATGACAGTTTGAGAAAAGAAGACACCTGAGGCCGTATTACGACATTCGTGATCGAACAAACTATCGAATAAAAATAAGCAACAAACACACAGCACTCGATTGAGGTTTCATTTGATTACGAATGTTGTAATTCGGTCCCTGGACTCGCATCAAAACTTGCAAAGTAACAGCATACGTATACGCACTCTGACTTCATGCAGCATCAATCATACGCACCAAGCAAATGCTTGTGAAGCCGATCGGACCGCTGCTACGATTCTATGGCTGTAGTTTCTTTTATAATTCATTAGGTTGTGAATATTTTCAAACATTTAGCAAACAAAAAAATAAAAAAGAAGAAGTGGCCAAAAGCCATTTATATTGAGCGTATTTTAATTGTTCCTCGGAAGCTGCTTAAATGTATTCTTAAATTAATATGTATGCATATAAAAATGTCTACCTCACACTGACTTAAAATTACTTTTACGCTTTTAAAATGTAGATTTGAGTTTTGGTTTTTGATTTCTGTAGCATCACTTCAAGCAAGGAATTGATTCAAATGGAGATACACTACATTTGCAGCACACCTTTTGTGCACACGTGTACAATGTGGTTAATTCGGCCCAGCCGAATTTCTATTTTGGAATTTTATTTATTTACTAAAACGAGATAATGTTAGCCCAAGAATTTAGGTTTTGTTATTGTTGTTATCGATGATGCTCTATTATTGGTTGCTGTCGATATTGTGTTGTTCTCAAAAAATAATGTCTTCTGGATTCTGGCATTTGCTGGATGATTTGTGATTGGTTCCAATATTTTTAATATATAATCTTTAAATACTTTAGGTACTGTAACGAAATGTCAAGAGTCTTTCTTCGCCCTTAAGTTCTCTTCATGTGCCTGTAAAGAAATAAATAGATTAACAAATTTATAACAAAGCAAAATTTACTTAAAGCAAAATTTACGCTTGTAACAAAAAAAAAAAAAAAAAAAAAATTATTAATTTGTATGTGTGTACATACATACATACATATATTGAAACGTTGATCCAAAATCAAATACTTTAAATATTTTAGACCAGGGGTGCCCAAAATTTTCTTATGGAAGCGTAAACACCAATACGTATACACTTTATTGACGCACACAAAGAAAAACAGAAATATTTCATTAGGTACACTGGGAAAAAAAATTAAATTTCATTTTCACAAAATTTATGTACTGTATTAAAATTCCTTTCCAAATCATATTTACTAATCGTCTTGATTATTTGAAAGCAAATCATACATTGTGCTCGATTTTCAAAATTTTTAGCGAACAAAAGTCGGTTTCCCACGTGTCATTCATTCTACAAAATAAACTGTACAGTTGAAACTAATAACACAAAATTATTTCTTCAAGTGTTTCATACTCACGAAATCATTAAAAAAAACAACAAAATCATGAAAACAAAAAAACAAAAAACAACAAAATTCACGCTTGGCACAAATGTGTACCAACAAAGCCTGCGTTCGTATTGCTGTGCATATGAAAGTGTTGTTGCTTTGAACTTGGGATATGTGTGTATGTGTGTATTTCATACAAAGAGTTGTGTATACATATTAGAATGCTCAGCCAATGCTTCGCGCTTTTACAAAAACAAAAGCGTACCAAGCGTATAGGCCGTGGGCATCCCTGTTTTAGACACTTGGGAATCACCGCTAAATTTTGTTTGCTTTTTTATTTTATACAAGTCGGAGCAAATACAAATGTTTGACCAAGTTTTTGTACCTGAAGCCCGCCAAGTACCGAGTTTTATCAAAACCATAAGAGCAGTTTTCGAGAACGCCAAATCATATGTATATTGGATGATCGATCATCCGCCGCTTAGTTCTGACTTGGCACCGAAGATCTTCGTTTTTACTCACGTACGTAAAAAACAAACTGTTTGTCGTGTTGTCTTTCAAGAAATCAGGAAAACCAATGGCCGGAGACGGATCACTTTCCACCACGACAATGCGAGCTCTCACACATCGGCTCAAACAATTGCATTTTTGAGCACCCAAAACATCGATTTGATGAATCATCTGCCTTATAGTCCCGACTTGGCACCGAATGTCTTTTTTTTATTCCCGTGCGGAAAACACAAACTGAGAGGTCAACGTATTTCGACACCTGAAGAAGCTGTTGCTGCATTCAGAATGCCTGCTTTGGAAATACCTCAATCAGAGTGACAAAAATGCTTGGTCAATTGGTTCAAACGCATGCAAAAGTGTATAGAACTTCATGTGGAATATTTTGAAAAACAATAAAGCGATTTTCGATCATTAATATTTGTTTTTTTTTTTCTCTAATCCCGAAATATAAAAGGCAACCCTCGTATCAGGAGTGCTCGTTTAAAGGTATTAAATAGAATAGATAGCGCTTTTAAAATAACACATATTTTTTAGAAAATTAACACAAAGAAGTGTAAAATTCAGTACAAATTTTATTTAGATAAAACGACTTGAGTTTTACAAAATTTTATTTCAATTTTGATAATTTTGTTTTTTTTGTTTTTCAATAACTGTTTAATAAAACGAAAATGCTCCATTATGAGTTTGCTCACAGAATCTCTTTCTCCGAGAAAATATTGGCTGCGAGAAAAGATTCCTTCAATTAGAAATTTCTTGGCAGTAAAAAATATTAAAGAGTGGCATCTCCTCGTTAAGAAGCAGCCATTTTGGTTCTTTACATGCATTTATTTATTCAAGTGTTTTTAACACAGATAGTCTGTGGTTTTTAAGACCAAGAAATTTTAAAGTTTATTTTAAACTTTATTTGTGTTTTATACGAGTTTTTCCTAAATATTTACAAATATATGTATGTATATACTTCAAAGTGGGTCAACTTGTAAGGAGAAAAATTTGACATGTGGAAAAAAGCTCTATTAGAGGAATTTAGCTGTACTACTGGTACTGGCTCGTAATGTAAAAATTTTTGTTTTTTTTTTATTAAACTTGCTTAATAGCTATACTTATTTATTTGTTTACCAATTCATATACATACATACATACATATATTTTGTAAACCAAAAATTAGTTTAATAAAACAAGTGTGTGAAATGTTTCTGGAGACTTCAGAGAACATTTTGCCATTAAAATGTTTGTCTTTATAGCGGCTCTGGTTGTGAAATAAACGCGAAGAGAATAGAAAAGTACCCAAAAACACTTTAGCCTGAGTGAACCGGTGGCCGATAATGATTTAGTTCTTCATTGATTTGCATAGTGTATAAATTTAACACATACATACATATGTACATACGCATAATTTTGTTTTCTTTATTCTTCTTCTACCTGCTAACACTGCAGTTACACGACCAAGTTTTACTATCAAGTTTTTTTCACATACTGCTTGTCAAAATTCAATAAAATTGATAGCTGGGACGTAGGCTGCACGCAATTTCATAACAATTCGTTTTCAAGAGGCCGTCAAGAAGAAAATTAAAAATAGCTTCTTGCATATTCTGTTAAAACAAATTAAAGCAAAACCTCCTCTTCTATATTCTACATTAAACCCAGAAACTAATTCAGATTCTAAATCAATATTTTTTTTTAAACTATTTAAATATAATCATAATATACAAATATCTCTTTTAAAAATTAATAAATTTAATGGAAATCAATGTAAAAATAAAAGTAAACAATTTGTTGGTTTTGCACGTAAACATTTTTATTTCTATTTTTAAGCTTGAATCTGTTTAATTTTTATCACTTTTAATTGCAACTTTCACACAAAACAAAAAAATATTTGCAGACAGAACGAAAAAATTTGTTGTCAGCTGTTTTCTTGATTGTGACTTGATGCTCTCTATGGAAAGCAAAAATTGCCATCAAGTTTGCATCAATTTTCAAAATTGAGAGTGTATTAGTAAACAAGTGTGAATGTATTAAAGCTTGAAAGGCAAAACTTGATCGTGTAACCCCCAAGTAAAATACTCTTCGCTCTCATTTCCAAAAACAACACAAAAGAAGGTGCTTGAATTGTTCTCACTGTTTTGGTTTTATTTTCGCGAAATTCGAAGTATCTATGTATGTACATATATGAAAGCGATATGTTTCGTTTGCTTTATCGATATTATAGTTAGAAACAAACTTAGTCACCGGTATTCATAAAAAATAAAACATTGTTGAAACACATTTCATAACAAATTTTTCATTTAAAATTTGTTCTAAAATGTATTTGAGCAACGTTTTATTTTTTATGAATACCGGTGAGTATGTTTACTATGAACTTACCTTTTGTGCCACTTTTAAGAGACTGTCAAACGTTGTATTTCCTGTTTGTTTTACCATTGCATAGAAAATGTTCGTTTTACTTTGGGTCAGCAGCTCAAAGGGTGAGCCGAACTCTACAGCGCGGCCGGCGTCCATCACCAGCACCTTGTCGGAGTCCATGACGGTGTGTAAGCGATGAGCTATTGTTAGGACTGTACATTGACGGAATTTATTTCGAATGGTGGTCTGAATTAAGACATCAGTTTGTGGATCAACATTGGCAGTGGCTTCATCCATGACTAAAATGCGATTTTCCCGCAAAATGGCACGTGCTAAGCACACCAATTGTCTTTGGCCCACCGAAAAATTCGTCCCACCTTCAGATATTTTACTCTGCAAGCCACATGGTAGTTCAGAAATCACATCTTTCAATTTCACCTGTGTGCGAAAGAAGTTAAATAGAAAAATATATACATGTGTATGTATGTAAGAAATTCTCTTTTTCAAATCATAATACAAAATGAATAATTTTTTATACATGTAATTTTAAAATGCCTCAAGGTACCAGGATACCAGGTAGCTGCACAACACCAACAAACACTTCATGTATTTTTTTTTTTTTTTGGTAGACATCTTTAAGTTCTGTCATTCATTTGTTCGCGTTTGTGTGTTTGTATTGCTCATTTTGACAGTTCTTCAGGCTAAAAGCAGCAGTCAGCTGGGCCTCGATACCAGGCTACCTGGTATCGAGGTACCTTGTTTTAGACAAAATACGATATTTAAAAGCTTGCTGACAAAAATATATTAATTTTTTCCCATGAATTTGAAACTTCTAAAATTGATAGAATGATCTGCTCAAGTCAAAAGTGGTCTTGCACCGTTACGCTGTGTTTTTTTTTTTAATCTTCTTGCTGTTTATTACAACTTACTTCAGCCAACGATTCCCATAGTTTAGCATCAGAGTACTCATCGAATGGATCGAGATTGTAACGCATTGTGCCCGAAAATAGCACTGGCTCTTGTGGTATTATCGAGATTTTACTGCGCAGATCATGAAGTCCCATGTCATTAGTATCGCGTTTGTCAATAATGACAGCACCATCGTTATAAGAAAGCCTAAAGAGTGCATTGATTAAAGAGGATTTGCCTGCACCCGTGCGACCAACAATGCCCACTTTCTCTTTTGCTTTAATGGACAAATTTAGGGATTTCAAGACATGCTCTGCCTTGGGATCTGGGAAGTAACGCAAACTTAAATTATCGAAAACAATTTGACCATCTTCGGGCCAAGTTTTTGGTGGTTTTTTATTCGGTGGTGCATCTAAGTCTCCCTCAGGCTCTAAGCTTTCGTACTCCACAACTCGCTCCACACATGTCATAGTGTTTTCCAGCTCGGCAGACTGGCGCATGCCCCATTGCACCATGCCGGTCATACCCATAGCCTGGGTAATAGCAAGCCCAACATCACCGCCATTTTTGGGTGAAAATACAAAGAAACTTAAAGTGATGGTGGCAATAAACAGGACACAGAAACAATCTAGCCAATAACCGAAAGCACGGCTGGTGGCCAAAAACATGAAGTACCCAGAACTATGCATATCCTGATAGTTATCGAACTCGGCTATTAGCACTTGTTGGGCTCCATAGGCTCGTATTGTTGATAGGCCATTTAAGGAAGCCGCCATATGTGAGTAGATGGGGGAGCGGGCTGGAAGAAAATTAAGTTCTTAATAATTTTGATTTTTCAATAGTTATACTACTTACTTATAGCCTCCAAACGTTTTACATCCCTGGACGTGTTCAGGTAAAACGATCGCATAAAGTAGAATATCACACCCAGCAGAGCAGTGACTAATAAATACCATGGATTTACTATAGATAATACCACTACTATACCCAAAAGAGCCAAAAATATCTGTGTCACATCCATCATGACACCAGGCAGAATTTCATCAACTTGACCCAAATCTTTTGCGAAACGATTTAATATGCGACCCGACGGATTCGTATTGAAGAAATACATGGAAGCTCTGGTCACCCCATGGAACATGTTGTTGTGTAGATTTATTGAAGATCTCTTGGCCAAATTGAAAAAGAGCAAAGATCTGAATAGCGCAAAGAATATAATTGATACATTTATGCCAGTGAAGATGTACAAATCAATGGGGTCGGTATTGCCGGCCAAGCGGGCTTCTGGTCGGCGGTACGCATCAGTTATTCTACTTCGGCTGCTGCCGTTCTTGTTAACCCTATAAAGTAGATGTGGAGGTCAAGCTTCCAAAATATGTAAATAAGCCATAAATGCATGTACTCACCAATATGACAGGAAATAATCACCCCCAGAGGCCAGCACCTGGGCTCCAATGCAGAAAAACATCATAAGAGCAAATTGCAAATAACCACCACTGGCCCTGAAATATTTTTTGTACAGCTTGAATCCAATTTTGCCGCCTTCACGATTCTCCTGAACTTGCATGGGTGAATCGCCAGGAGCAGAGTCGGCCATTGAGCTCATGGAAGACACACTATTCTGACGAGAACGAATCTTGCTGTTTTGTCGCGATAGAGCCACTTTATTATTATTGTCTAGAGCATCGCCAGCTGCTGCTTTTACGGTGGCTTCTTCCTGTTGGTCGGCTTTCATCAAGAGTTTGGCAAAGTCCAAACCACTTTTGCGCATTGATTCAAATGTTCCCAAAGCACTTATGCGTCCCTTGTCCATGATAACAATGAGATCAGCCTGTTCCATAAACTGCAGCTGGTGAGTGACAAGCAAAACTATATCCTCACGCAAAAAGCCACGCATGCATTGATCGAATAGATGGCGGCCCACATGGGTGTCGACAGCACTCAGGGGATCATCGAGCAGATAAATATCGGTCTTACGATACACAGCCCTGGCTAAGCTTATACGAGCCTTCTGGCCGCCAGACAGTGAAGCGCCGCGTTCGCCTACAATTGTCTTATCACCGTACGGCAATAGTTCAAAGTCACGTTCCAGCGCACACTTTTTGACAACTGTGCGATAGCGCTGCTTATCCATTGGCAGTCCAAATAAAATGTTTTGACGCACCGTACCTGTGAATAGCCAGGGCTCTTGGGAGGCATACGACAGAGTTCCGCTGACATGAACGGAACCAGATTCTGCGGGCAATTCACCGAGTATGGCTTGAATAAGGCTTGAAACACAAAAGACAAAAAGTAATATTTTAAAATTAACGCATAAACCAATTTGTAACGCCTTTCGTTGTGTTTGGAGAGACAATTTCAAACAGCAAATAAATAAATAACTTGAAAAGTAACTAAATTATTTACATATTCGCCTTAAGAGCCAATTCGAATGTATTATTTTAGGTCCAAACACAGGCCTTATTAAGGTTTTATGGCTTTTTTAGTTATCGATATACCGCTGACATTTCGTTGATACTAATCAACTCATCACATTCTTTTAAGAAATTTTCAAGTCTACTGATGATTTGAATAGCCTCAACAAAACGTTGGCGGCTAAAAAAGGCAGAAAACATTAATAAGGTCTATTTTTGGACCTAAAATAATAACTTGAAAACTAAATTGGCTTTTGAGGTATTGTGTTGCCTCTTCAAATACAGCGGCAAACAATACGACAGGGCTTGTGAATTCAGCCAATAATACAGAGATTTGATGAAATTAAAATTCTATCAGCCTTATTATGAATTCCGAGTGAATATCACTCGTACTTGGAACTCCCCGTCACGAATTCGTGCTAGTCCGACTTAATCAAAATTAGTGCTGCCAACTACGTGAGTCAACTTTTAATTAGTGCAACCAAGTTTTTAATAAAACACTGATGTTTTTACTTACATTACAAGCCATATCAAAAAATATGCCTCAGAAAATTTCGGAGAAAGCTGAAGAACTAGATTTATATTCCCAATGTATTTTATCGATTTTTTTATATAATTATATAAATGTTTGTCTGCAGTGGTGAACAAATAAATGCCAGAACTGTTGGCAGTGATGCATTTGGAGCGGATTTTTTCTATACGCAACACAAACATTTAACATGTATTATTTTTGTTTAACCAAATCATGGCAAACACCGAAATATGGCTTCGCAATGGACTTGAAGATAATTTTTATTCACATCAACAACACTTCTTTACGTTCATTCTTATTTCCAATGAATTTTCGTCTCCTTCCGACACACATAAAAGATCGTACAAAACTCTCATGAAAAATCGCTAAAAGACCATAATACCAATATCCCGAAATTTTCGAAAATTTTGTTATTACATCGCAATTCGTGATAGCATTCTCTCCACGAAATTCCGTCGGACCTCCGGCGGAATTCATAATAAGCCTTTCAAAAAAAATTCAATTACCTTGTTTTTCCTGAGCCCACTGGACCTATAACTGCCACCAAAGTACGCGGTTTTATTTTTAAATCGATGCCCTCTAAAGTGTATTCGGTAGACTGGGGACTCCATTTGGCCTTCAGCTTATTTATCACTATTCCCGCCTCCATGTGTTGCTGGGCTTGATGACTTTTCGCCGGCTTTAGAATCCCATTCATAATTATTGCCTTGCCGTTCTCTTCAACGATAGCCGAGGGTTGAATTTTATTATTCTCGCAATCTACATCTTCTGATTTATCACGAACTTTTGTCTCCTCGAGCATCATAAACTTTTGAATTCTCTTAAACGAGACCAGAGTTTCAGCGCATTGTGTAATGCCTATGGGGAAGTAGATGGTCATGGTATTCCGTAAAATATTGTAATAAGCTGCAACGACAAAAGCTTTTTCAGCCGTTAGCAAATTACTCAAAAGCACAAAGCCCGCCAAGCTGGCAAAAACTGACATGCGGGTCAAGAACATTATGAACGATTGCAAAATTCCCCTTATGTAATTGCAATATCGTATGGCATTCATTTCTTTCATTCTGGCGTATTCGATCATTTTACCAAATGGTTTCTCCCAGGCATACATTTTAATAACTTGTATGCCAGAGATGATTTCATTCATCATGCGCACACGCTCATCTGTACGCAAAGCGGTGCGCAGGCGTAAAACTGAAGTCTTTTTGCCCAAAAAGGCTTGCAGAGGCAGGAAAAGAATCATAATGGCAACACCAAAAAGGCAAGACACCCCAATCTGGAATGAATGGATGGTTATAAATTTAGCACATACACATGAAAAATATTTGTTAAAAATTATGCATGAAATGGAGAGGAAGAAGCTGAATATAGTGAGTACATGGCTATGTGAAAAGTTGAGTAAAAATTTCATCTAGAAAGCAACAATACTAGTTTTATATTAACCAATGGCTGATTTCATACTAAACGGCGGACTTCTTAGCCAAACTAGACTTTTATGGCTGCTGAACCGCTCTGCAGGGTTAACAACAGTTTTAAGTATAGCATTCTACGGCAATGGAAAGAGGAGAGCCCCAAAAGGCATGTAGCAGGCAGACTAAATTCCGACCGTATTGTGAACCTCAGCAGAAAATATATAAGAAAGGGCTAAAGAGGGGGCACTGTAAGCTAAATTATAATCTCAAAAAACTGAAATTGATAAGCAGTGATTCCTGCGGGACAACTTTAGAATAAGGAGCCAGACTTTGAAAGAAATGAGTTTTATAGCTTTGCAGAGTTGGTCGTAGATCCCCCAAAACCAAAGTCAAAGTCTGCCGAAGGCTTTTAATTTGTTAATAATTTGATATTGAAGTTGGGGGAATTCACTAAGAAAAATATGAAAATGTGGATGTAAAACAGTGCTGCCAGAGCAAAGTTTTTGCACAAAACGTTGATGTTAATCAGCTCCTCAGTACACTCAAAAAATCTTAATAGAATGTTTGAATGCCTACTACTTATTGCATTATTTATTATTTTAATCATGAGAATCAGAAATGTTCAAACAAACCCTTGATACAGAAAACGGGTTTTCGTCTTGCAACAACCTCTATAAAATGGGCTACCATGATTTGTATTCTTGAAAGTATCAAAAAGTAAAAAAATGTTCTTGCATATTCAGAAATAAACTCAATTATTTATTTGCTATAAGAGTTTCAAACATTATTTTAAGAATTTTCGTGTCTACTGATGAGTTGATTAGCATCAACGAAATGTCGGCGGCATATAGACGATGGCTGAAAAAGACAGCAAACATTAATAAGATTTACTTTTAGACCTCAAATAATACATTTCAATTGACTTTTGCATATTTATTTTCTTGAGCTAAAGATCTTTTTTTGTTAAAAATATTTAATTATTTTTGTCGATATTTCGCTCTCCTTCGGATAGCTTCTTCAGGACAATAATAATGAAAATAGTTGTCCTGAAGAAGCTATCCATCCCAAGGAGAGCGAAGTATCGACAAAAATAATTAAATATTTTTAACAAAAAAAGACCTTTAGCTCAAGAAAATAAATATATAAAGTATAAAAACAGGGGTCGAAAAAAACCATATAAAATTTCAATTTACTCTTATAACAAATAAATAATTAAGTTCATTTTGGAAAAATTGAAAAATAAAAATTAACTTAAATTTTTATATAAATATTTTTCTTATTATTTTGCAGTTTCTTTTCAGTTTTAATATTTTAGGTTCAGCTTTCAGTTTTGTTGATGTTCATTGATGTGATTTATTCTTTGCTTTTGAGTTTGGCCTATTTTTCAGGGAGCCAGTGTACACAGAAAAAAAATATTTATGTATTTTTTAGAACAATTCTTAATTTTTTTCAATCAACATTAGTTTTTTTTTTTACTGAATTGCAAAGCTAATTCAAAAACAATAATTGATTATTAATCGTTATGTATGAAAGTAAATTATGTATCACCAAATTACTTACCTCTCGGTACATTAAAAATGTTATGATGAAAATTTCAAGTGGTCCCAGCCATAAGTAGTGCATGTGTATTATGGAGGTGTCCAAACGACCGACATCGTTTGATATTAAATTCACCACTTGACCGGACGTCGTACTACCCAGTGCTGTTTTGCTTAAACGCAGTGCCTTACGATATATCATGCTGCACAAGGCCACTCGTATTTTCATGCCCGTATGCAGTATGCCTAACATGTAAGGATGCATAAAGAAAACATTTATTGCACTGCACAAGATCACACCCATTGCGTACAAATACGCAGCGGTGAGATCATCATTCGAACTACTTTTCGACTTTGCATAGTACGAAACTAAGCCGCCCAAAAATAAGGGTTGGGTAACACTGGAAAAAAGACAAACAGAAAAATATTATTACAAGTCCATACATGAGCAACTGGAATTGGAAATGAATGCTCAGACACATGATGCAACCAATAAGGTAACCTCTACCCTGCAATAGGAACAAATGCAAGAAAAATAACCTTGACTTTGTTTTTGTATGACTTTAGAAAATTGTCAAAAAAAAACATCACCGCTACAAACTTTAGAGCGAGATGAACAGAGCTTACGCTGATTTGCTATCTCGTTTTGATTGCCTTTTATATCCGGATACTCTGACAATTTTACAAAGTCAGCTGATAAACGGTTCATCTCATGATGCCACCTTATTAATTGTATCGTGGTTCAGAGCACAGGTCTAATTACCGCATTTGGAGGGAAAATTTTGGTGCAAGTGGAAGCTATAGTATATTAGTATTATTATATTTCATTAGATTTAAAAAATCAAATTAGTTCTAAACATAATAGCTAATTACAAGGAAGCTTTAGCCACATAGACTAACTAACCGCTCTTATTGTATATTAGTTAATAAGTTTTGTTGCAGGAGGAAGTTGTAACGATGTTACGAATGCCCGAAAAGCTTCGTGGCCTGGTTGAAGCGGTGCCCGACAATGGTGTAGGATTTAATTGCATGAATATTACTTCTCTTCGAAATATAATTTCAATGATTCTGTTATTCTGACAAAACGAAACCACTGCATACTAACTGCTAAGATTCGGCCCAGAGGAATACTTTTTCATCTTGGACCAACCAGTGCTTAGGCGATAACCCCTAAATATGCATTGCATTGTTCCGAAACCGAGAATATAGGAGAAGGAGAGAGGAAAGGTGATATAGGAAGTGTTTGTGGTAGTGTAACTAAACAAAAAAAAAATTAATAAATTGAGCCAAGTACGAGATTGACTTGAACGAACTACTGTCCATATGGTGGACAAAAGGCACTCCTTGTATGTGGTATCCTCTAGTTTGTAACTTTATATTCTTTTTAGTATTTGTTGTTGCAGAGGCCAGGCAACTATATATAAACGTATAAATTTCAAGCCTCTATCTCTTACGATTCAAAAGTTATGAGTAATTTTCAAACTAAAGGGTGTGCTCGTCTGTGAACATCAATTAAATTTTAGCTTTTTCATAGTATTGGTATTTGTTGTTGCAGAGGCCAGGCAACTACATTTACTGTGACAATTTCAAATCTCTATCTTTTACGGTTCAAAAGTTACAGCTAATTTTCCAACCAAAGGGTGTCCTCATGTAACTGGCAATATTGAAATTATTAACTTTTTTTATCCTGTGCAAATTGTAAGTCTCTATCTTTTACGGTTCAAAAGCTACAGCTAATTTTAGTGTTTTTTTGTAAGGGAGCACCCTTTAGTTTGTCTTTTTACTGTCCAGTATCAAAGATGTATTTCACACGATCCATTCAACACCAGTTAAAGCAACCTCTTCAACATTTCAGGACTGTACAGAAGGAAAACAGAGACGACACAATGACCACGATAAGACCTCTTACGAATTTACTTATTACTACTTTACTACACTTTAGCAGCATTATTTGTAAAAAAAAAAAAATATTTTATTATGATAATAATTGCCAGTTTAACGATGTCGAACCGGTTCGAGCGTTCGCATAAATACATTAAATTTTTTTTTTTTTTTTATCTTAAATGTGTTTATGCGACTGCTAGAACAGGGGCCGGATTCTGGCATTCGTGATCGAATATACTCGATAATAAAAACAATGTAGAGCAAAAACAAAATGAGCAACAAACACACAGCATTCTATAACGAAATCGTTCAATCACGAGTGCCAGAATTTGGCCCCAGGTTCGAAATCATGCAACTAGCAGTAAATACAGGGTGTCCGGCGGAAAGGTATACTATTTTGTTCTGCCACCATTTTGGTAAACATTAGACTTGACAGTTCATATTTGGCAGTCGTGAAGTAGAGACAAATATGTTGTTACTTTTATAGTTACTTTCCCGGCCAACACTCTGTTTGCTTATAATAAATAAATTTCAACATTTTCTTCAGTACATTGTTAAAAATATAGTGCAATCCGAAATTTTATTGCAAATCTGGAGTCTAATTATCATATTCGATATCGCATGTTGAACATTTATCGAGCCATAGACTTTTATCGAACTCGTTCTTTTGATCGTTTTTGCCACGAACCTGCGATCCAACATGATCCAATTTAAATAACATGGGTTTGATGACTGGTTTGTGGTAAAAATGAACAAAAGAATGAATTCAATAGAAATCCATCGAGCCGCCACATTAGCCGTAATCAGCTAATTCGAGAGGCAGCGGAATTTCACTATTTTCGACATCGAAAGTGGCAATCATTCTCCTCTATGAAATTACATACCGAAGACCTATTTCTAACGTAAATAGGACTAGACCCAAAAGAGCAAAACGTAACCCAAACACCCGCAGAACAGCTTTCAGAAGACTGGGTTCCTTGTGTTTCATTTGTTTTTTATAGCACTCCTCCTCCCACGCTGTGCTCAGTTTTTGGCCAAGCATATCTGTAATTCAAAAGGAAATGTATAAATTAATTTTTATTAAACTATCAATATTGTTACGATTATTAGAAATCATGATCCCCAATTAAATTCAATTCAATTATGAAGTGCCTAAATGGCAAATGTTGCAGAAGATCATTAAGAGAAATGGCAAATAGCGTAGAAAAAAGAAACGAACGAACCTTGCAGTACCCCTGAGTTAATCTTGAATTCGCTTGATGACTTGTAATACAAGTGAGTCCAATAAAGGGTCCGCCAAATAACTTCGAGTGTAGCAAAACATCGAGTGTAGCTTCGGCTGTGTGGCACGTAGCGCCATAAATGTTGAAACCAAATGTTGCCAATATCCTCCTCTTCAATTTTTGTAAACAAAAATTCGTTCAACATGGCCCGATAACGAGCGCCATTGACTGTAACGGTCACTCCTTGCTCACTTTCCCAGAAAAATGGCCTAATTATGCCTCTGCACCAAAATCCGCACCAAACAGTGACTCGTTTTGGGTGCGTCGGCATTTCAACGTATGCGTGCGGGTCGTCTGTGCCCCAAATGCGACAATTTTGCTTGTTTACATAACCGCCAAGATCAAAATGAGCTTCACCCATCTTTTCAGATGTAAGGATGCCTGCCTACAAAAAACTACCAACCCTGCAAGAAATAGCTGATGGAAACTAACACACTCACAACTTATTAGCGGTACTCAGCGTTTGGTGCATTTTTGGTTGCGACTACTTGCATTTGCAATTATATTGCAACTAATATTAAGCACCCTTTTTAACAACTTTGCAAATTTTATTGCACTCCAAATAACAGCTGATAAATTAATACACAATTTTTAATTTTTCACGTTTTATTTTTTTGGTAATTGCTGTTGGCTCCATCTCTACAATTTTTTGTTTGCTTTGTTTTAAAATGTCAGCTGTTCGAGTGTCAGTGTTGCAAACGCAATACTCATGCGAAAAAAGCAACACGTAATTAGCGGTGCGTAAATGCAAAAATATTGCGAGTGCTACCTTGTATATTTTGTTGTTGGGTTGCCAAGAAAAAGCAAGGATTTCTTGCGTAGGTGCGAATGCAAGAAATCCTTGCATCATACAATTACACATTGTAGGATGCCAAACAAACAATCCACGTCTGGTTAGTTTGATTATTTCCAACATAATAATCTAATTTTGATTTATTTTTGCAAAGTTGACTTAAATTAAGTTACAATTAACTGAAAGCCAATTCAATAATTATTATTTGTGTAATAATAAAAATGGAAATAATACAATTAGTATCGTCAGTTAAACATACATCGGGCTATTACAAACACAATGCTACAACATGTATGTACATATCTTTGCTCAAGAATATACAAAATTTATTAGGTCAGTGCAACTCTATGAGAATCAGCTTGTAAATATTTTGTTTGTGTAATAATGGTGGCGAGACTGTCCTAATATACAATAATAATCTGCAAACATGTGTACAACTTTTGACAGTTTCACCATGAAAACAAACACAAAATCATATGGAGAGATGCGATGACCCAATAAATAGACCTTCATTTTCACATTTTCTTATTTATTTATTTTTTATCTTGTAATAAAGCATTTGACAATTAAGGCCTATTATTTGTATTATTATTATTAACTTTTGCTACCTATCCATAAAAGTTTATTATCAGTTGTGTATGCTGGTAATATCATGTGTTACTTCTACGAATTAATATATGAAAATAGTAAAAAAAGGTTATAATAAAGTATGACGTACATATTCAACATCGCAGTACGTATGTACGTATTTACTACGCCTGTAGTTGTTATTACTACTATCATTTTTCATATATGTACGCCTGTATTAATAGCATTTTATATGATAAGCTAAGTTCTAATCTTAATTTTTTAACGACGAGTCGCTGTGCAAATCAATCACAGTTATTTTAAATAAAGGAAATTTATCAGGGACGTCAATATCAATTTGATTTTATTGCGCGAATTTTATTGCCATAGATTTTGAAACTTTTAAGCAAACTCCCCAGCAAGAACAGTGTTGGTCATTTGATGCATCATATGACCAACACTGCTGATGGGTTCATACATCAGGGTTTCTATCATTTTCTTATGGGCAAAATGAAAAAAAAACTGATGTAAACATTCGTGTGCGTGTGATTTCTTTTTTAAACCAGCGTTACCACCTCAGCGAAAGTGATCATTTGAAATATTTTTTTCAAAATGCTCACAAAATTACATATAATGTTATTAGTTTAGTAGCGACAATGTCTATAGAGAAAAAATAGTACCATGGTCGTCATATAGTCGCATTAGCACCACCTAAATAGTCACTAGTTCCTTCGTCAGTAGTTGAATTGCAATCAGAAGCACATGTTGAATGTCAACAGAAAAAATCATTGTATGAGATATAATATCTATGTCACTAGTACTGGTGTCAATGGTAAATCATTAGAGTTTTTCTACTGACATTTTCTGCAGGGTATGCACGCACATTTTTAAACTTTAATTATACATAATTGAATGCTTTTCCCAAAATGGGTTTGCTTACAGAGAAGTTGGCACAACACTAGTCAACCCAATTTAATGTAAACATTTCAATTGCCTCCAAGAGTCGCCAATTAATTAAACATGAGAAAGTAATTAAAAACGTTCATTATTAAATACTCACTTACATATATACATATACATATGTGTACTTGTATGTGCAATGTACATACAAGTACATAGTGTATGTATGTACATATGTACGTATATGTGTAAATCTATTTGTTGTTCATTCAAATTATAAACAAAAGTATGACAGCAAATAAAAGACACAAATATTGAAAGGGAGTTACTCATTACAAATACATATAAAACTCTGATTGAAAAATTTTTGCAGGAAAAAATTTTACCAGTAAAAATTTGCAAGAATTTCTTTTTTTTGCTCTTTCGTTGCAAATTTGTTGGCTTAACGAATACTTTTCAGTAGCAATTGCTAAATATTCGTAACAATTTTTTTTTGTCATCAAACACATTTAATCATCAACTCAACAAAACTGCTTTAGTTGAAAAAAACATGGTTTTAAGATAGATAATTTACTGCTTAAGTGCAAATTTGCCCACCACCCTTTCTTTAAGGACGTGTTACACTATCCTACTCAATCGTACGATTCATTTACTGAAGATTGCTAACTAAATCTGATACAATTCTGTCCTACTTTAAAAAGTCGCATCAAAACGGCCACACTATTATACTTTTGTAAACAACTTCGAAAAGGCAACTCTGATCGCATAGAAAAAGATAATTTTTGAAAATTTTCAAAAAATTAACAAATCGCACAGACTTGTCAAAAAGTCTTTCACACACATACACTTTTAGTCCAGACTATCAGACTTTTTGGACATACATGTAATTTTTGACAGATCGTACGATTCAGCCTTTAGAAAGTGTTCTAATAGATCGCATGTCGTACAATAAAGTACTATATTGAGGCTACGCTATTTTTTATTGTTGTAGTGTTGAAAAAGTCATCGCAGAACGTTGATTATCCAAATACAGCTGAACCCTTCGAAGACGTGCTCATGGTGTGAGTCATGGGAAATTATCCCAAAATACAAAGTAAACAACAAAGAATTCGTATCACTCTGTCAGCACAAAATTATGGATAAAACTGAACGAATGAATGAATGTGTACGACATTCAATGTATCGTTTTTAATGACAAGTGCTTTTTGTTAATTGAGAAGAAGAAATGTGATATGAGTGGAATATTTAATTGCATTTTATGGCCACGATTGACACATTATGATACTTGTATTTGAAACACGTTTATGCAGATGGGAAGAACAATAAGACCCAATCGAATATAAATTATTACCAAGAATTAAACATTTTAATAAGCACATAAATATTATTTTTCAGTAAAAAGAAATAAATTACTTTGTTTTTTGGCAAGCATTTTATTTTATTTTTTTTTTTGCTAAAATATTTCATTTCATTTCACAAATGGTTGTGAACGACCCCATTATTTAGTACTTAACTAAAGGCACTTACCTGATTTGTGTTCCTTTAAAGCTTTGTAGAGATCATGCTCATCTAATACTTTTTTGCGTCCTTTCAGAAATGTTGGCATTGCAAAACTGAAAAAAAAGAAAACCATTAATTTTAATTTTATAATCGAACCATATAATTTATAATTATTAATAATTTTATGGCGCTTTCTAGTTCGATTTTTACTTCTTCAAAATTGAGAAAGAGTTTTTGTGATAAAATTGGAGTGATCAACATTTTTTAAAGAAGACAAAAAAAGTAAAAACGATTTTTTTTTGTGTCTTTTTTATTTCGTTTAAAGTCTGATAAAATGAGAGCAAATGAAACACTCTCTCGAAAAAGCAATTTTGCTGGAACGCAAAAAAACTACATTTCAAGTTCGAAATATATTACAGTGATGTTTTTGAATGAAAACCTGGCAGCACATACAAAAGTACACACATACTTACGTATGTATGTAAGTATGGGGGTAAGTGCGTTAGTATCACTCTCTCTCTCTTTCTCTCTCTCTCTCTCTCTCTCTCTCTCTTAATCGACCAGCAATTGAGATTATTCCACTCATTTTTGATAGCTTTTGTCATGAGGTAAAAAAGTTTCAGTACGTTATCTCAAAAAAAATTATTTTCGAGATGTCCGATTTCCAATTTTTATTTTGTGTAGCAGTTCTTGGAAAAAGGCTTGGCTCGGGGTCAATGTATTCAAAAAATAAATATGTATTGAGTATGTTAGTCTTCTCTACAGCCACTATAGGACTTATTAGTCTTAGCGGTGCGAAAATTTCGCCCATCACACCAACTTGCCTCAGGGTCAAACGTACGAACAACCTCTGATAATTGTTTCGACACTTTTGGTGAGAAAAATTGTCTTCCATAAACCAAAATAAATTGACAGCCAAGCCACTACGTCTTCTGACAAAAGTCACTGATGGTTGTGTCCCATAAACTGAAAAAAGAACAACAATACCGGTTTTTGTTGACGCATCGTGTCCTATAAACTGGCTGCTAGATTTTTTTCATATAACATACGCACTTGTCTATTTCTATAAATTTTAAACAGCTGTTTCAAAATTACTTGACAGTTTCATAATGTTACACGAAGAAAAAGTACGGGTTAAGTTCGGTAAAATGAGAAACATTTTTCGGTAAAACTCGGCACTCGCAGGTGCTCGCACTAGAACTATGCCATGAATAGAACTATTATTTTGCAGTTGAAAACATAATTGCCGGAAAAATTATTTAAAAAAAAAAAAAATAAGACCTGCTCAAAGGTCAACAAGTTTATGGCTTCAACTAATAATAATAAAAAAAAAAGAATCAAACAGAAAGTATTAATATTTTGTATGGGGTTTTTACGTCTAAGCTTATTACAATAAAATTGTGGGATTACCAATAACATAGTTGGTTAGTATTTTTTAGCGTACGTTATCTCATTCACTTGAGATAAAAAAAGAGGAAATATTTTACTTCGCCAGGGAAAAGTTAAAAATTAATTTTTGCGTACTCACAATTTATGGCAAAATAACCAAATAAAGTGCGTACGTATATTAGTGCGTATGTATATTAACGTGGTAATTAATGAGTTCATTTGAGTATTTTTCCAATATGACAAATCTGTAAAAATTTTGTGAGCAAGAAACGTGATTGAGAAAATTGAGCGAATTACTCTCAATAAGAACTTGCTCATAGAAAAAGTATACGTAGTGAAAATAGTAAGATGTAGTAAAGTATACGCCACAGGTGATTGCAAATAATTTGTATAAAGTGCTACAAACTTTGCGTTGCCGATGTTTCGCTCTCCTTTGAAACAAAATTTTTTTCAAAAAATTATATTATTGCACTGAGGAAGCTGTCCGAAGGAGAGCATAATATCGGCAAATAAAACTAACAAATTAAAGGAGACCTAAAGCTCGAAAAAATAAAATAATATTAAACTAAAAAATGGGTCGAATAAACTTTATAACTAATATATACTAACCCCCTAATTCATAAAAATTATAACAGGCTTATAAGACTGCTATTTGACATATTTGTATGGAAAATCTGTCAAATAAGAGCTTTATAAACCTGTTATAATTTTTATGAATTAGACGGTAAATACATAATGATGCCGTACTTTTTGGGCAAAGTTCGCTTAAATGCGAGAAAGTGAGAGTATCTGCTCAGTATTAAACAAATGTACAAAAGTAGGCAGGCACCAGTGTTTTCACTTTAGGGGGATTTGTGCACAAATAGAGGATTTTCGCTTTGTAATTGAGGATACAAATTTCGTAAAAATTCCCAGGGAATTTTTCGGGAAAAATAATTTTTTTAGGTAAGGATTTTCAAGGATATCATCTTCTAAAGTGGCAACTGAGCAACACATCCCTACATATTACGCAACAAAATTGATCAATTCCGCAAAAATCTTGCATCATCACAGAACACATGTGCGGCGTCTGTGAAATCTTTTTTTTTAAGTATATGTGTGTTAAAAAAATGGCGTTGAGCTAAAACTTCCTTTAAGTAGCTTTGTATACTTTGCTCAAAGGGGAAATATATAAAATCTGTATTCTTTAAGGTTGTTTTGCTTAAAGCTTAAACTATTTTGCTTTTGTTTATTCAAGTTATCAGGAATGCAGTTACATACATAAAACAGCAACACTTAACTTGATTTTATTATTCTCTGCAGCCGAAACCAGTTTCTTCTCATAAAGCTTAAATAAACGATAATAGATATTTAAAAATAAAGTCACCAGCGAATTCGTATAGGCCTTCCAAAAACCCACCTTCTTGCAGGACTTTTTGTGACCCCATTTTTTACTTATAAAATAAAATGTATTCTGCATGCAAAGTTATTTGCTATTTTCCTAATCACAACCGAAAATTTAGCTTTTCACACTACTGTCCGCAATAGGTCTTTTCGAAGGCCTACTGAGTGCAGGCCTCAATTCAGCCCCGCCCAGGAAGCCCTTCTAGAGGAAAAGGTAGTGTGGTGGACCTTGCTTGGCTGGAAGATTGTGTGCAAACGATACGAGTATAATGACCAATTTTTGAGTTGTTAATCAGATGATATTTAGCATCTGTAATCTTGGAAAAAATTAATATTTTATTCTTTAACTAAAAATTTTTCAGTTTAACAGACTATTAAGATTGCAATGCTTTGAAAAATCTTGAATTTAGATTTTTTCTTCTCAATGTGTGTGTGTGTGTGTGTGTGTTTTTTGTCAGTGTATGAAATGGACCCAGAGAGGCCTTCTAACTTTCTTCTTTTTACCTCACACAAATGATATTATTAAAATTAAATGAATTTGTTGTAGATTTATTTATGTATGTACTTACCAAAACATTAAGGTTGAGAGTGGATTTGCGGTCTCCCGCGGATTTTCCGGCAATTCATCCGCTTTAAAAGACTGCATTTTGGCAGTATATTTGGCAGTTTAGCTTGTTAATCGTTTAATTATATAAATATATTCTTTTTCGTTTGTTATTATAAATGCATTAAATAAAGAATCAAACTGAAAAGAAAAATTTGTGATTAAAGAATTGGCAGGTAAAGTCTAAAGTCTAAACAAAATTATTGGATAATATCAATTTTTTTTGAACAGAACTTGAGCTTTCAATTGATTGTTGCATTTCGCCTCTAATTTTTATTTTTATTTAATTTGATTTGTATTTTGTTTGATCTTGATTATGCATTAATTTTTGCAGCTTAAGATCGTTTTTTTTTTTTTTTTTATAAAATAAATTTAATAATGTTACTATTTGTTCTCGTTAATTCACCAGCAGTGTTTTAGCATTCACAGTGCACAGTAAAAATGTTAGATATTTTAATTTCTTATTTTGTTATTTAAAGAGTATTTATTGACAATTAGTGCTTGTGCAATTGCAAGTTTATGCGCTCAACGAACAGTAGATGGGAGACAAACGCCAGTTGCGCGGTCAACAAGGGGTTTGCGGACCACAGCTGCAATAGTGAATGGTAAGTCGATTTCGGTTGTAGTCGATAATCGATGATTTTAAGTTTTAAAAAAACGATTATTTTGCGATCGATTATACATGGCCAACTTTATGCTGAGGTCGTGTCTTGGCGCCGGTTAAATGGGAAAATATGCTTTTTAGGGTTCCGTACTCATCAGAGTGAAACGGAACCCTCTTACCGGGACTTCTACGTCCGTCCGTCCATCCGTCACAGCGTCCATTCTCCGAAACGGCAATAGCTAGAGAGCTGAAATTTTCACAGGCTGTTGCTGTACCTTGCCGCTACAGCAACTAATACTAAAAACAACAACAAATCTAAAACTACCAGGTGTCCCCATACAACGAAAATTAATAATTAGCTATAACTCTCGAACCGTAAATGGTAGAGAGCTGAAATGTATTTACAGATGCTCTACAACAACGAATGCTTAAAACAACAACAAGTCAAAAACCACCAGGTGTCCCTATACAACCTAAAGTAACAGTTAGCCGTAGCTGCCAAGCTGTAAAAGACAGAGAGCTGAAATTCGAGGAATATATGTACTTACATATGCTCTACAACAACAAATGCTAAACACAACAACAAATCGAAAACTACCAGGTGTCCCTTTACAACATAAAGTAACAGCTAGCTATAACTTTCGAACCGTAAGAGATAGACGGCCGAAATTCGCACAATTTATGTATTCCCAGATGCCTTACAACAACAACAACAACACGTCGAAAGCAACAAAGTGGCCAGCCTCGCACTTGACTGAATTTATTATATTTTTTTCTATAGAAAAAACAGGCGTTTGCTTGATACAAGTTTGTGAAATGTTTGAGCAACTCAAACGAAGTACTCGTGATGAAATCAATGAAATAGCTCATGAAATGTGTGAGAATGTAATGAAAAATGTGCTCAAAAACGGGCTGGCATTTGTCAGGCTAACAGAGGCGGACACATTTATCTGACATTGTATTCCGTAGAACAAAAAATTTATCAACATCAGATGCATTCCATTTCATTTAATAAAAACTTATACAAAAAACAAAGTATTATAACTTCCTGGCGAACACCCTGTTCATTCATTCGCGTATGCATGCTTATGAAGTTTGTGAAGGGTATTTAAGATTTCGCACTTTTACTTGTCTATTTCTCATTGTAATTAAATTTCTTTCATTAATCACTTGCAATTTGATTTTTATTTGTTGAAATTAACAATAAAAATAAAAATCATAATTTATGGATTAAAAAAACCCCTTAATTTTACTTCATACACATGTTATCTATTCAGTGTTATTAGAAAGAACACTAGTGATTTGTGGAAGATCTTATCAAAAACTTGAAAACTCCACCGAGTGTTCGATAATGAAATTCATGTTTGTGTTTTATATTCCTATTAGGTAGGAATTGATTTATCAATATTATTAACACACACACACACCAAAATTCCATCAGGTAAATACACACATACACGTACACGTTTTTAGGGTATGATAACACATCGGAAAAATTTGAAAATTTGAATAAAAAACCTTGAAACCTGGTAATACACAGAAAAAAAAAACCGCAATGTAAAATTAACATGAACAAAATTTGTTTAGAAATAATGTTGAATACACGAAATTAAAATGAACTCTCAAGCCGAATTGCTGGTTATTCCATTCTTGTAATTGTTGCAATGGCTGAATGGGACAGGTGGCTGGTCATCGGTTGCAGTTCGTACCCCGCCACAGGTAAATGAAGGACTTTGTGGTACAAAAATAAAATAAACGAAACATAAAAAATAAATAATACTACATTTGCATCTACGCGAAATTTAAAAGATATGCATATTAATCTTCAATAAAATCTTTACACCGGTATTCATAAAAAATAAAACGTTGCTCAAATACATTTTAGAACAAATTTTATATGAAAAATTTGTTCTAAAATGTATTTTAACAATGTTTTATTTTTTATGAATACCGGTGTTAATGTTTATTAATTTCTATTGCTCGAACTTTTTCTTATATAATTATTTCTGTATTAAGTTGATCAGGCTCAAGTTCTTTCTATATTATTACTGTGATTGATATTAATTATATTAGACAAAGAAGACATCAAACACATTTAGCAGGGTGGACAACTAGTTGTTTTGAAGCCGCCACACTTTCTCGTCAGCACCCGTCTTTGAACTCAGGCGCTCATGTTTTTAAACTTTAGAAACATGAGCCCCTGAGTTATACGTTTTGTGATGGATTTGGCGCTTTAGTGAGAAGTAGCAATAAAATATATAGAAACTATTGATTAATTATCTGTACACGATAGACAATGTGAAGTGTTTGTGCGAATGATTTAGCACGTAAACTGATTTTATATTGAACAGTTTAGTTCACTGTCAAGCAAACGATAAGACAAAAGCAGTTTTTTTTTTTTTAAATAAAATGTGAACTACTTACTGATGGCAAATTCGACTGTTATTCATTCACTCAATGATACTCAATATTTTCAACGGTGTTTTCAATGTTTAAGCATCAGTTAGTGTTTTTGGAACGAGGTAGGTGTCTCCTACCAGTAAATATTAATTAGTTGTGAAAACGGACACTATCAGTTGATAGATGTCGCTAAAGTAAAGTATGTCACAACAAAAAACAGCAATATTGAAAAATTTTCTTCGTTTTGTAGCAGATTGACAAAAAAATACAGCATGTATCAAAAGTAAAAAAATAAAACGTTCCAAAAATTTTAAGAAGCATATAAAATTTCAAAATTTTGAAAAACAACACAAAATAAAACATACAGATTTCACCTTGTATTACATCTGAAGATGAAGAAAAAACGTAAGAAACTTCGTTCCTAACGGGGGTCCGCCGACCGCATTTCTTTTTTTTTTCTATATACATTTATAAAGCATATTAGAAAGTATCTGAAATACATATGTACACATGTATGCAGATTGAAATTTGTTTAACAAAAAAAAAAAAAAAATAAAAAAATAAACAAATTCAACTTTATTGCTGAACTACAGTCGACTCTTGATAATTTGAAACTTGTTAAATTGAATCACGCGATAATTTGAGCTGTTTTCTAGGCCCCTTGAAAAAACCGTCAATATATTGAAAATAAATCCCTGCAATTTGGTCCCCTCAATAATTTTAAATTATTTGAATGTCATTTTGATCGCCAACATGCTATAATTTGAATTTTTTGGCTCTACACTCTATAATTTGAATTATTTTAATTACTGTGTTTTATGCAAAATTAAATACAAATAAAACAATAATTTGTTTTAGTTTTTTGGTATGTGCTAAAAATCTTGCTTGCCAACGCTCTATATTTTGAAGTGCGGTTTTTTAACAGTCTATAATTTGAATTTCTAATGTGATCTTGTTTTTTTTTTTTAAGTAATTTAAATTCTTTGATCTAGTTTCTATGCCACGCTTTCAGCATGCACCACTAAATCGACAATTGCTAACATTAAAAAAAATAAAAGTTTCTTTGCTTTTACTCATGCGAGAAATTCGTGTAAAAGCTTTTGCATGAAATCTAACGGTTTTGTTTGTTTTGTTTTATAAGAAAGTTCTCAATAAAAAATTTAAAATTTTAATGTATAGTTTATTTGATCTTTTGTTTTATTTTAATAATAAATTAAATTTTAAGGCTTAAGATCTTTTTATAAAAATGTTTGTAACAAAACAAATATATTTATTTATTTCAATATTTCGCCCACAATTTATAACTCAAAACTTTTTTCATTGTTATTTTTAAAATAATATTAAAAAATATTCCTGAAGAAGCCAACAAATTGTGGGCAAAATATTGAAATAAATAAATATATTTGTTTTGTTACAAACATTTTTATAAAAAGATCTTAAGCCTTAAAATTTAATTTATTATTAAAATTAAAAATTTTAATTAAACTGTTGTTATTTTAAATTTTTTCTATCTATCTATCTATCTCTCTCTCTCTCTCTCTCTCTCTCTTGATTGAAGCGGTTTGTCTGGTCCCTTGAGTTTCAATTTATCGAGAGTCGACTGTTTATGATTTAAAATAATTGTTAATAACTTTATCAAGCTTGAGTACGATTTTACTTCCTCAAAATTGAAAAAGATTTTTTTCTTGCGGTAAAACTGGAGCGATCAACATTTTTAAAAAAGACAAGAAAAGTAAAAATTGTTTTAATGATAATTTCAACAATAAATATTATTCAAAATTTTATAGCTTATGATCAAAAAGGAACTTAATTACTTATTTGCCTTAAGAGCCAGTTGAAATGTGTTATTTTTGGTCTAAAAATGGACCTTATAAATGTTTTCAGTCTTTTTCAGAATTAGAAATGTTCAAACAAAAACTACTGATAAGTTGTTTAGCATCAACGAAATTTCGGCGGCATATAGACGGCTGAAAAGGGCAGAAAACATCAATAAGGTAAATTTTTAGGCCTAAAATAATACAAAAGTAATGATCTATAACAATTTTGATGTGTGCTTCTTCTTTTTCACTACAAAAAGTTATATTTTAACACAATTTTTATTAAAACAACAACGTTAGGTGAACAACGTTTTAACCTGGCACATGTTTGTGCATAATAAAATAGAACACGCTCTATTTGAAATTATGTCTTATGACATTTCCTCATGTTTCTTACACAAGAAATGTTTTAACATTAATACAAGTTATGTAGCTGCTTACACATGTAAAATTTGACAGTTACAATGTGAACAACATTTCGTCTGAGGGGTACTTAAGTGCTTATTTGGCATATTTGTGCAATAGGAATTTAATGAGGAATCTTTGCTTTGTGTTAAAAAAAGGAACACAAAATTAAATAAATAAATTTATATTATTTTTAAGATACAGCTGGAATTCTGTTTAAGCAGGCGATAAGTAAATCTTTTTCCTAGAACTCTTACATTGAAGTAAATATTATCTTTCACTGATTTTTATACAAAATTTACACTTTTAATTATAGCTATCAGTTATCTAAGATTTAATATGATAGGAGGATAAATCTTGCGCTTATCTCTTGAAAAACTGTGTCAGAATTCGCGTCTGTTATCGTATGACATCGCTTTGATTTATCAGCATATAATTTAATGTCTAATTTCATCATTGCAAAGTAGTCAACAGTTGGAAAAATTACAGATAACTTTGGCCGAATAATGTGTATATATTTTTGTAATTTTAAATCTCAATTTCTTAATGATAACTTTTAATTGCAATTGCACAACAATTTATTTCTGTTTTTTTAAGCAATAATTTTTATTTTGCTTTATCATTAATTTCACAAATTTATATAAATTTGTTTCGTTTCTAATCTTTTTTTTCTCATTGTTTGTATGCTACGAAAAGCTTAAGCACATAATCCAACCAATTAACACTTTTGTTAACAAAATAATTTACGATTTGAATATTTTACGCACAATTTGGCAAAACGAAAATGAAATGAGTTTGCATTAAAACGAAAATCCCATGTAATTGAAGCCAAGCAACCGGTTTAACAACTAAACACTTGTAGTGTTAACTCTACACTGTCTAATGTTCTGTTTTTAACAATTTAATTTATTTCGAAACAATCCAAAAGCAATGAGACGTTGGAGCAAATTAACTGTGTATTGGTCTGAAAATTGAATCAAACGTTCTCTGGTGAGGGCCAAGTCAAATACTAGAGTTTTGTTATCTAAAAGCGAATTCGTCGTCGCGTCAGCTAAATACTTAATAGTGTGACCAGATCTTTAAACGACATGGAGCAAAGCATGCTCAAGCATTTAATAAATTGACATACACACAATAATTTCCACAAATGTGAGACTTGTTACTCATTAAATTAAAGCCTGATTCCTTTTATATATTTTACATTTTAATTCAATTAATTTAAACACTTTTGGACTAGTCCTAGTGCCTTGTGGAGTACTCTTTACATGCGTATAAAGAGTAGGCCCGATTTCTGTAGGGTTATTGTTTTAATTATACATATTTAAGCAAATAATTGGCAGTAACAGAAAAATTTGCAGACATGAAACTCTTAACAAAACGTCAATTCGCGTTCATTTGTCGCATGCAACCACTGTGCAAACGTTTAATTCACCAGTTGTTTCCGTTTGCCAATTTTCCGCTAAGTCAACTATTTCCGTTTATTTCGAAAGCACAAGAGAACGAAGCAACAACAACAAAACATTGACATAACAAATCTGAATGCAAAAGGAAATACAATTTTAGTTTTTCTTATCATTGCAATGAATGACGAACTTAATTTTGTAGCATTTGCTGTTGTTGTTGTTGTTGTTGTTTATCCTTAACAAACAAGTAGTGCACAAATTATGTTATTAAAAGATGTAGTTCAATCATTAAAACTAAATATGTAGGTACCTGTGAGTATTGTTTTTTTTTTGTTTATTTCGTTTGCATTAATTGCAAACAAAATTGAACAGAGATTTTCCACACACGCACACAAAATTTAATTACATTTTCACTTTTGTACCATCTGCTTGAAACAACCGCACACACGCACACCAGCACACACGTTTTTCTTTTAATTCTTACATTTTCTTCTAAGGAATTACATTTTTCTAATACCTATTTTCCCAATTAAGAGATACAACAGCCATTGCAGGGTGACTGCAATGATTTTTACTCCAGCTTAATATTTTTAATTTCAATAATTAACTAATTTCCTTTAATAACTTCCATATGATTTGCAGATTATTTTGTTTAAACAATAATTATGTTTTAATTTTGATTGTTTTTTTTTTATTTATAAAACGGTGCAAAACTAGATTTTTCAGGTGCTCGAAATAAAAACGTTGAAAAGAAAATTATGTACTCGAATAAACTAAAGAGAAAAGGGAATCAAAACAAAACCACAGAAAACGAGCAAAATTTAGCTCTTTGCAGAGAGAGAGAGAGAGAGAGAGAGAGAGAGAGAGAGAGAGAGTGAGTGCAACACAGTTGCCAGACCAAGAGCACCCACATTTAGCAGAGATGTAATCAATGCAATTTGAAAAAAAGAACCGTTACAATAAATAGCATTTGTATAGCTTATTTGGACGTTTTATTTGTGTAATTCTATTTAATGTACATATACTGAACATTCATTTTTACTTTTAACAATATAATATATAAAGGCACATAAAAGTACATGTCTAGTATTTAAATTATATCCAAGTCTTACTTTAATTTGTTCACAGAAATTAATTAAATAGCAATAATTTACAGAAATATAAACAAATATCATAATAAATTTGTGGAAAGCAGATGTAATTTACGAATCTTGTAATATAAGATACATATAATAGTATAAAATAAACCACAAAAAAAAAACTATATATATATAAATATTTTCTTAAAGATAATTGCACTATAAAACAAAGGCCTGTAGTACTTTTAGTCTTTTCGAGTTGGCATGATTTAAGTAATTGCAAATGTTTTAAAAAAGGAAAACTTGCTTTCATCCCCAAACAATTTCACATATTACGAAAAACTAATCGGTTTTATGCTTCAAAACATACTCATGGGCCTGGAAACGAGATGAGCTTGATTAGGTTCTACAAAAAATGATTGATCGTATTTTATCAACTCACCTTTTGTGCAACTTTATATAAGGTATCATACGTTGACTTTCCTGTCTGTTGAACCATACTTTGGAATATACCCCTCTCACTTTCAGTTAACAGCTCATAAGGAGAACCAAACTCTACACACTGCCCGGCATCCATTACCAATACTTTATCTGAATCCATTACAGTATGTAAACGATGGGCGATTGTCAATACTGTGCAATTTTTAAATTTATTGCGTATTGTTGTTTGTATTAAAGCGTCAGTTTGGGGATCGACATTGGCCGTCGCTTCATCCATGACCAGTATACGATTTTCTCGTAAAATGGCTCGAGCCAAACAGACAAGTTGTCTCTGACCTACACTGAAGTTTGTACCACCTTCAGAGATTTTGCTCTGTAAGCCGTTTGGCAATTCGGAGACAACTTCTTTCAATTTCACCTTTAACCGAAATACATATACAAGTTTTCATTTAACACACATACTGTTTAAAAGTTGGATAAATGTAGCAATTACCTCTTCCAGTGCCTCCCATAATTTAGCATCGGAATACTCATCAAATGGATCTAAATTATAACGCATCGTCCCCGAAAACAGTACTGGCTCTTGAGGTATAATAGATATTTTGCTGCGTAAATCATGTAGACCCATTTCGTTGGTGTCTCGAGCATCTATTACAACGCTGCCGCTGTTGTAAGACAAGCGGAAGAGGGCATTAATAAGCGAAGATTTTCCTGCACCTGTGCGTCCTACAATGCCCACCTTTTCGCAGGGTTTGATGACAAAGTTCAAAGATTTCAACACATATTCTGATTTGGGATCGGGGAAGTAACGCAAACTCAGCTCATCAAACGTTATTTTACCCTCTTCTGGCCAAGACTTGGGTGGCTTTTTGTCCTCTTTCGATTCAAGTTCACCCTCAGGCTCTATGTCATCGTACTCCACTACACGTTCTACTGCAGTCATTGTGTTTTCCAATTCTGCCGACTGCCGCATTCCCCACTGCACCATGCCCGTCATACCCATGGCCTGTGTTATGGCCAAACCAACATCACCACCATTTTCCGGAGCAAATAAAAAGAAACTCAAGGTTATAATGGCAATAAATATGACACAAAAACAGTCCAGCCAATAGCCAAAGGCTCGTGAGGTACAGATGAACATAAAAAACGCAGAACTGTGCAAATCCTGGTGATTATCGAATTCAGTAATTAAAACCCGTTGAGCGCCAAAAGCTCGTATGGTGGATATACCTGTTAGCGAGGCAGCCATGTGAGAATATATAGGCGAACGTGCTGAAAATTAATAAAACAAAATAAAATATTAAAATTTTTTTGCACAAGTGGCATTCAAACTAAAATAAAGTTACATATATTTTAAAATTTATCATTTTATGCATTAACAAGGAAGATTTAGTACTGAATTACAGATTTGAAAAACAGATGAAAAACTGACAAAAAAGAAATTAACATCAAACTTCTAGTTGGTTAAAGAGTCCCGAGCTTAATTGAGAAGGTTGCATTTCAATAAAAAAAAGGTCAACTCATACTAGATAAAATTTTAATCAAAAATATTCACTAAAACATCACATTATTTCATATTATTATATAATTTTTCCCATCTATTTCATTATTGATAATTTCTTTAAATTCATTAAAATAATTCAAACACATATTTATTTGACGGTAATTTTACCGTGCTAAAACCCGATTGCACTCAATTTATCATGCCTGCAAATTAACTGGATTGTTTACCATTTCTTTAGTTTGTCTGAAGCTGTCAATAAGTCCGCGTTATTGCAGTAAATGGTCGCAAACAATTTAGAAGAAGAAAACGCTGTTTTAAATTAATGATTTCTATAACAAAAATTTGTTCTTCCGCCAAGAAAATTACATGAAAATGTAGCTTAGAATATCTGCTACAAGTGAGTGCAAAAAGTTATCGGAAATATGTGTGATAAATTACTGAAAATACTATTTTTCAATATTATGGTGAACGAAAAAAAAACGGCTCTAATAAAAAGAAATGCCGTTTTCTTTAAGCAGTGTTGTTGCTAAAGGCGAAAAAAAGAGCAGAGTAAAGCAAGTGATCAGTTATTTTTGTACGTGTGTGTATGTATTGTGGATGTTGGGTTTATTACTGTTCAAGAAGTGCCCGTTAAACAGAAATAGCAAATAGAAGCAATGAGGTAAATTTCTTTACACCAAAATGAATGCATATTGTTCAATTGAAACTTGGTAAACAAAAGTTGGGAGGAATGTGTGTGTGTGATTATAACGCCTTAAAGAATTTAATAAATCGAATATGCCTGTTACACACTTTTAAATGTCTTTTAGGGTCGGCCGTAAAATGAAAAAGTGTGCTACCAAATATATGCTTAGAGATTTTGTACGCGTATTCGGTGTTCCCCTATAGAGGGGAACATTTTTTAGGCCGACTGTTAAGAACAAATTTCGCATACCCATGAAAAATCTTATGCACTGAAATTGCAAAACCATGATTTTGTATGTATTGAAAGCGCTTTTCAACTTGTGATCAAAGTACCTTTATATCAGGTAGCCTTACAAGACTGTTGACTACTGATTCTAGTTTGAAGAACTGTCAAAATAGGCAACACAAACGCACAAAAGCGAACAAACAGACGACCGAATTTAAAGCATTTCTACCAACAAAATACATAAATTGTTGTTGCAGTTATGTGGCTACCTGGAACTTTCGCGATGTTATGTTCTCTATGCAAAACTTTTCCTCTGGCTGCAAACTTTAACCGATATTATCATATTTTTCTTAATAAATTCCGCAACTTCTACATCGAGTTATTACAATCTTATAAACTTAATTTCTTGCAAAGCCTAACTCTTTGTTCTAAAGTTTCCCCCTTTATAAATCTATAAAACAGTACATAGAACTTACTTATCGCTTCCAATCGTTTAACGTTTCTCGATGTCTTCAAATAAAATGTTCTCAAATAATAGAAGATAATTGTTAATATGAAAGTAGGCACCAGGTACAATGGATTAATGACTGCTATCACAATGACTATACCGAATAGGGATAGGAAAATTTGTATCACATCTATCATAACAGCTGGAAGAATTTCATCTATTTGACCCATGTCTTTTGAAAAACGATTCAATATACGGCCAGAGGGATTTGTGTTGAAGAAGTACATGGAAGCTCGTGTAATGCCCCTGAACATGGAGTTGTGCAGATTTTGTGATGCTTTCATGGCCACATTGAAAAACAGGAAACTTCTGGCCACCGTTATAATTATGGTGGCTACGGTTATAATTGTAAATATATAAATATCAAGCATTTCGGGATCTATATGAATCTCATATTGTTCTAAGAACATTGAAAGTTGCGACTCTAGTTTGTGTGAGGAAGCTTGTTTTGTTATTGTATCAGTGTCATCGTACGTTGTGTCATTGACATGTTTGGCCGCTAGTTCGGTGCGTTGGGCTTCAATTGAACCTTTCTTGTTAACCCTGTAAAATAATTGGAGTTTATTTCGTTTAATAGGTTTGCATTTTAATACATAATTTTAGCCAGACTTACCAATACGACAAGAAATAGTCGCCACATGAAGCCAAACCCTGTGACAAAATGCAAAATACTAACATTACAATAAACATAAAGAATCCGCCACCGGCATTGAAATATTTCTTATACAATTCCAAACCGATTCTGCCTTCTTCTTGACTCTCCTGCACTTGCATGGCATTATCCTCCAACACCGAATCAGCCGCCGAGTTGATAGAGACTTCACTGTTTTGACGATCAAACAAACGACTTCCCGATCGGGAACGAGATCTGACTTCTACGGACTCATCTTTCTCGGGATCTGCCAGCATTTGGGCAAAATCTAAGCCAGTTTCTCGCAGTGATTCATAAGAACCAACGGCGCTAACACGACCTTTGTCCATAATAACTATTTGATCAGCAGCTTGTAGGAATTGCAGCTGGTGTGTCACCAGCACCACAATGTGATCGCGTAGAAAACCACGCATACACTGATCAAACAAATGACGGCCCACATGAGTATCAACAGCACTCAAGGGATCGTCAAGCAAATAAATCGACGTTTTTCGGTAAACGGCTCTGGCCAAGCTTATGCGCGCCTTTTGTCCTCCTGACAAAGAAGCGCCTCTTTCGCCCACCACAGTTTTATCACTGAAAGGCAAAAGTTCAAAGTCCCGCTCCAGAGCACATTTCTTGATAACTTGATTGTAGCGTTTCTTATCCATGGGCTGTCCAAAGAGTATATTCTGGCGCACAGTACCAGTAAAAAGCCAGGGTTCTTGTGAAGCATAAGAAACTGTACCATTTGTCTTAATAGTACCCGACTCGGGACGTAGTTCACCTAAAATACTTTGTATAAGACTACGGGGGAAGTGATTGAGTGGTTAAGACCATTTTCTTACTTTGAAAACTGTATGGGATTGCTTTACCTCGATTTGCCAGCTCCTACTGGACCAATGATTGCTACTAGAGTTCCCGGCTGAACGCGCAAGTTAACATTATCTAAAGTGTATTCGGCGGAATTGGGGTCCCATTTTGCCTTAACATTGCTTATGATAATACCAGCCTCTGACAAGGTTGCATGACCGTTTGAAATTAAGGGTTCTTTTTCAGCCTCTTCATTTTCTTCCAATTCTTTGTCGCCGTCTTTTACTGTTGACTGATTGCTGCTGTCGTAATTAGGCACAAGGTCGATGGACGATTTGTCCACAACATCGGTTTCCTCATATTGCATGTAATTTTGTATACGTTTAATGGAGACCAAAGTTTCGGCCAGCTGTGATATGCCTAAAAAGCAGTATGTAATTTAAAAATATTCTTCTTCTAAGTTTCATTGACAAATTCTTACCCTGAGGAAAAAATACCGTCATGGTAGTTCGCAGAATATTGTAGTAAGCGGTTATAACAAATGCTTTCTCCGGTGTTAGGAAATGACTGAGAACCACATAGCCCACCAAACTCAGAAAGATGGAGACACGTGTCAGGAACATTATGAAGGATAACAATATACCACGTATGTAGGAGACTTGTCTTATGGTATTGATTTCTTTTTTACGTGCATAGGCCACCATTTTGCCAAAAGGTATTTCCCAAGCATACATTTTTATCACCTGTATGCCAGATATTATCTCGTTCATCATGCGCACACGTTCATCGGTGCGCAAAGCTGTGCGCAAACGTAACACTGACGTCTTTTTGCCCAGCCAACCTTGAAGCGGTATAAACAGCAGCATAAATGCCACACCAAATACAGCAGAAATGCCAATCTAACGATAAAAATAAGTAAACTTATTCAAATGCTGTTTAAAAAAAAAACCAAATTAAGCACATACACACCTCTCTATACATTAAATACGTTATAAGTACCGTCTCCAGCGGCCCCACCCACAAGTAGTGAATAAATATCATGGCCAAATCTAAGCGTCCCACATCGTTTGAAATCAAATTAACCACTTGACCAGCAGTGGTGTTGCCCAAAGCAGTTTTGCTTAGACGCAAGGCCTTGCGATAGATCATGCTGCACATGGCCACACGTACTTTCATGCCCGTGTGCATAGTGCCCAGCATATAGGGATGCATTATGACCACATTTAACGCTGAGCACAATATAACACCGGCCGCATAAAGATAAGCCATTGTGATGTTGCCTTCGTCATTTGCATAAAATGCAATCAATCCCAAAAGAAACAATGGCTGCAAAGTTCTGCGGAAACGTGATTATCAAAAAAAAAAAAAATACGTTTTGAGCAAATTTCAATAACATGAGAGAAACTGAGAGTTTCTCTCAATAATATATGAAAAGTGCTCAAAATTGCGAAGACACTAAAACCAAAATTTCTATCCCAAAAAAATTAATATATCGGGGGTCAAATTATCGCATTAGTGATCGAATGAATGTTGTTTATTTTGTTTTTAGACTATAGTTTCTGGCTCCGGGGGTGTTCTCAAAAATCACAGATCGTATCAAACAGGTGATTTTATGCAGATTTTTCGCGATTTTTCTATAGTTAAGTTGGTTAAAATGTTGCTCCCGTCTTCACTTATAATACAGAATTTTGAATCTTGTTGAGGTAAAGTTTATTTTGAGTTTAGAAGTCGCGTGATTTGTAGAACAGGCCTGTATGTAATGCTTTGATGATGTCATACAAATTGATATTTAAATTCTTCTCAAACTGCTGATTTTTTAATATTTTAGCATATTGAACTCCTTACAAGATAGCCAGCAGAATAAGTGCTTAGCCAACTAAAGCGAATACCAGCTGAGTCAACATAAAAAAATTAGCTTTGTATTGGTTATTTCGTCGATATCTGTAGCAATAAATCATTGGTGAAGTCAAATAATTAATAAACATGATAGGAAAGGTACGGTGACATATGAACTAAAATTTAGGAATTTTTGCTTTAAAAAAACGTGACCACTACTTTCTTCTCGATTTTATTTTGGTCAAAAACATACGTACAGATAACTAGAATTCGTATACATTAATACGGATGCAACAATAAAGCATAATGAAAAGAAAAAAACGTAGAAACATAAAATCTCACCAAATCATATTTTGAGGTTATGTTTGCTCAACAAGTTGTGTTTGATAGATATTACCTGGGTTCGAAGCCCCCTGTGTGCTGATGATCATTATGATGAACATGAATTAACCATGGCTTTACTTTCCTTGTCTTCTTTCAAAATGTTGTTTACTACAACTTCACCACAAAAAAAAACTTCTTTAATTCTGGCGAAGTAAAATCGAACTAACGTCCAATAAAGTAATTAACAGAGAAAATACAATATTTACAACAAATTCGTATAGGCTGTAGTAAAATTTTTATTGTAAATTTTTAATTTGCTTGTTGGGCAAACATAACCTCAAAATGTGCTCTTGTGAAATTTGATGTTTTTAAGTTTTTTTTCTGTTTTTCTTTACGTTGGTATATGTTAATCTATCCATATGTACATACGTACATTAAGATAGGCCTTGTTACAAAAAAAGCAATAATGCACCGGTACTCCTCCTAAAAATTTGCTCCATAGCAAAAGCAATGCATTCTGGAAAAAGTTTAGGTAGATTATCAGGGTAAAGCGTGGCTCATCCAGCCACGCAAGTTAAAATAAAATGTGAAAAAATCCCCACAATGGCCTATAATTAACATGGAGTCAGCTCTAGTGGGATGAAATGTGGCCACCATTAATTTTTCATCACCGAACATTTTCTCCAAACCCCGTATTTCCATTCATTATGCTTTTGTGCTTCCACACAAAAATTATATCTTTATTAATTTTCTTCCCCCCATTCCAACTAGTCCCACTGTGGCGCTAGAGAAGTTAAATGTACATATGTATATGACCAGCCCCGATTAAGTTTCCTTCCTCGACAGTTCTTTGGAATAATTCAAGTCTACATCTCCATTCCATAGCGGGCTCCCCTACAAAAGCCATTTAAAAAAATTTCTTCCACTGTCCTAGTTTTTTGATCCAAAGTGCATTTCCAAAATACATTTTTATTGCTATGGAGTATATGTCTGGGGAGGGGGAGTGCCGATGAAATTTCAGTTTTTTCTTAAATAATGTTTATACCTGTATTATTAGGTGCTTGCATTCATATTCTTGCGTAAAACGAAGTTCGACAAGAGAATAGTGGTCTCGTTATTTAATGGCTAATATTTTGTCAACACAGCCACATCTTAAGTGAAGTGCTCACTTTGTAAAATGCTGCAAAACTGCTTGTAAGTCTTAAACATGCTGCTTAATTGTATATACTACAATATAAAGTTGTAAAATAAATGAAGCTCTTTGGCTCTCCTTTCACTGGGCATCTCAAATACTATACTACCCCTTATCGTTACTAGTTTTCTCTTCATGAATAAAGATTCTCTAAAAATTTTTAGATCAACGATATTTTAAAACTTCTTTTGAGTTATTTGTGTATCTGTCTGTTTTCATAAGTCTTAATATCGAAAAACAGTTCAACTTCGACAAAAAAATAAAGAATTTTACCCATATTCATAAAAACTATTGAAGGTTTATTACACGTTTATTTGACAAATATTCCGTAGAAATACATCAAATAAGAGCTTAATAAACTTACAATAATAATTATGAATATGGCCTTATGTGTTTATGTTTCTTACTTTAACCCCAACTCCAGCAGGAATAAAACAAGCCCCAAGATGGCAAAACGTAAACCGAATACGCGCATGGAGGCACGCAATAAACTTGGTTGTTTTTTTGAATTGATTATCTTCCTTTCCAGTTCTTTTCTCCAGGCGTCACACATTTGATTGCCGAGGGTTTCTGAAACATAAAAAGAAATGTTTTTCATTGACAATAATTCAACCTAAAAAATTTAAATTAAAAAAAAAGCAAACAAAGATAATCCAAATTAATTTTGTATGTTAACTGAAAAATGATTGGCCGAAAGCTAATAAAATATTCCATTAACTTTTCCGGCATCCCATAAGTTTGATCAAATATATTAGTTTAGCTCTACAAATGGACTTTATTAATTGTTTTCTATATTTTTCTGCCGTCTATATGCCGCCGACATTTCGTTGATGCTACTCAACTCTGTAGTAATCAACGATAAATTGTATACAGTTTGGGAACTGATTAATGATTACACATAATATTCATTATGTGCTTCTCATTGTGTTCATGGAAATAATGCTATAAGCAGTGGCGTTTCAAACATTCTTTACAGTTTTCTTTCAGTCTACTGACAAGTTGAGTAGCACCAACGAATTGTCGGCGGCCTATAAGCAGTGTTGGGCAAAATATATGCTCTGATGTATTTAAAATACAAAATACATGAAAGTTGTGTATTTAAAAAACAAAAAACAAATACTTTTTTCATGTATTTAAAATACAAAATACTGCATTCCAAAAGCAAGTACTTGAAATACAAACTACAAAATACAGTGTAACAAAAATATGTATTTAAAAAACAAAATACTTTTAATCAAAAAGTTTTTATTTTCTTTCATAAACATCAGTTTTACAAAAGTGATGTCAGCCAAACAATCTTTTGATGGCGAATAAAGAAAACCAGCTAACGACAAAATCTCAATGATTTCTTATTAGAAAACGATATTTTGAAAGACATATAACGGAATTAAGAAATAAGTGACCATTAAAAAACGTTTCACCAAATGCTATAGTCTATACAAGTCAAAATTTTATTGATACAGTATTTATCGGATATAAGAACATCTCATATAAGAACAAAACGCTTATAAGAAACATTTGCAAAAACACCATATCTTTTTAGTGTTTTTTCTAACAAAAAAGTTTCATATAAGAAAAACGCTTATAAGAAAAAAACTGATAAAAGAACATTTTTCTTGAACACCAAAACCACAAAATGTATAGAAAAAGAATTTATATAAGAAACTTTCAAGGGCAACACTGAATTTATGTAGTTTGCATGGACAACTCTGTTTTCTGACAGTTTTACAACAACAACAATGTTTTTTTAAACTTTTAGTGCTCATGAGAAGTTTTTGTTTCTTGCCTCGTAAATAAATAAATAAATAGTACAAAATGAATTATGTATTTACATGTATTTACTACATATAATTTTTTTTTTTCAAATTGAAGTTGTCTAGTTCTTTATATCTGTTTACTAAAGGGGTTAATAAAATAAAATTTGATTTGTTTTATTTTTCTATTTACATACATACATCTACGTATATACATAAAAAGGTAAAAAAAGCTCGTATATTCATATAAGAAACAAATGCCTTATGGCCATAGCTACTTATATAAGAAATAAGTTTCTTATATAAAATAATTGTATATAAGAAAGAAACGCTTATAAGAAACTTTTTTCGTGGATTTTTCAAGTTTCTTATATCCGATAAATACTGTATTTTTTTCTCTTGTTTTAGATTAAAATGTTGAACGCTGTTTTTCCTTGTATTTAATTTTTTCATTATTTAATTTTCTAACAGCTTGGCGACTTTCTCAATGTGTATGCATTCAGTTGCGTTTACTTTACACAGGTACTTTGGTAATTAAATTGTGTTATTGCTGTTTTTTTTTTTTTGGAAATAAAAAAGTAGCAAAATTTTCGGATTTTAGTTGATGTATGAATGGAATAATTTTTAGCTCATATTTTTTAACATACATTTAAATTGTATTTGGAAAAATGTATTTTGAGGGCACAAGTATTTGAAATACAAAATACTCAAGCGCTTAAGGCCATATTCATGATAACTATTGTAAGTTTAATAAGCTCTTATTTGAAGTATTTCTACGGAATATTTGTCAAATAAACGTGTAGTAAACCTTCAATAATTTTTATGAATATGGGTGTTAGTATTTAAAATACAAAATACAAATATATTCATGAGACGTATTTAAAATACAAATACAAAATACGTATTTGTATATTAAATACGTATTTCAAATACATGTATTTCAAATACTGCCCAGCCCTGCCTATAAGCGGTCTACTTTTAGAACTAAAATAATATATTTTCATTAGAGTTATGAACCACAAAATTTCGCTCCAGGTTCTTTTTTTTTAATAATTTTGATTTTATGCTCGTTTGTTTGATTTGGAATTCAAATAAATAACAGCGGAGCCAAATGAGTTGTTTATCACTGTGCCAAAATAATTTCTTGACATTCTGTATGTGCTTGTAAAAAGTTCAACTGTTTTTAATGCGAGTTTTAATTGTCATCGGCTTATATTTCGTAAACAATGATAAATATGAAACAATACATACATATGTATGTATGTTCCTTTTTTGCTGATAATTTTAATTAATCATTTTATTTGAATTCGTTTAAAATATAATTTTAGTAATTATTTATTTATGTACATACATATGTACATATAGTACAGCTGGACCGATAACAAAAATAATAATAATTTGCTTATGGGCGGCAGCTTTCCTTTGTGTTCATCACTTACGCAAACATACATACATACATATGTATGTACTTTATGATTGTTTTAATTGAGACAAAGTGTACCTGGAAGGAACTTGCACAAATTCGTTAATTTTGAATCTGGTCTTTGTTTTGGAATGATGTTTGGAATAATGTTTTCTTATAAATAAATCTGTACGTCTTTGACCAATAAAAGTTACTACGGCGGCGGCCGTTTTTGGCGGAGGCTGTAAGCCGGCAAAGACGGATTGTCTCTGACGTTCATTTTGTTGGTTGTCAAATTTTTACACTCTTACACTGCAGGTACACAAGCAAGTTTTGCTATCAAGTTTTTTTCACACACTACTTGTCAAAATTCAATAAAATTGATAGCTGTGACGTAGGCTACACGCAATTTCATAACAATTCGTTTTCAAGAGGCCGTCAAGAAGAAAATTAAAAATAGCTTCCTGCATATTCTGCTAAAACAAATTAAAGCAAAACCTCCTCTTCTATATTCTACATTAAACCCAGAAACTAATTCAGATTCTAAATCAATATTTTTTTAAACTATTTAAATATAATCATAATATACAAATATCTCTTTTTAAAATTAATAAATTTAATGGAAATCAATGTAAAAATAATAGTAAAAAATTTGTTGGTTTTGCACGTAAACATTTTTATTTCTATTTTTATACCATGTTCATACATGCGCCTTTATTGAGATAATCGCAATAAAGTCTATTATTGAGCTCAATATTCCATACAAAAAGTTATAATAAAGTTATTGCTTAATAAACTCAAAATTGCTTTGAATATTGAGAAAAAGATGAAACACAACACTGTAAAAGATGTGTTTAATGAGCAAAAGTATACAATGCGAGATGAATGACGAGATAAATGCCAACAAAAGCAAACAAAACAAAATAATAAAAAATAAAAATAAAAAAATAAAAACATAAAAATTTTCAAACATTGCAGCATTTCCAAATTTTTATTTCTCTTTCTTTTTATTATTGCCGCTTTGGAGTCATAACATGAACGCACTACTTGTACAAGTTCCATATTTTTATTGTACAACACTAAAATCTTTTTAATAAAAGGCAGTTTTTCTTCCATTTTTCTTCCATTTTTCTTATTTGAAAATATTTTTCACTTTTTCTTTCTCACTACCAAAACAAAAACAACAACTTTTTTCCAGCTGTCAAATACTAATTGAGTTAGCGCAATATTTTTATGTATGAAAGCAAAAAATATTATGTCAATAAACTGAATATTATCTCAATTAGAAATGCATGTATGAACAAGGTATTAAGCTTGAATCTGTTTAATTTGTATCACTTTTAATTGCAACTTCCAAACAAAACAATAAAATATTTGCAGACTGAACGAAAAAAAATTGTTGTCAGCTGTTTTCTTGATTGCGACTTGATGCTCTCTATGGAAAGCAAAAATTGCCATCAAGTTTGCATCAATTTTCAAAATAGAGAGTGTATTAGTAAAAAAAGTGTGAATGTATTAAAACTTGAAAGGCAAAACTTGATCGTGTAACCCCCAAGTTATGTTTTTGTAACTTGCAGTTGTTGTAAAAAAGAAGAAAAAAAAAACATTTAGAAAATCATATTAATTCAGGTGCAAAATTAGATCTTACAAATGTTTTCTGTCTTTTTCAGCCGTTCTATAATCAGACAGAAAACATTTGTAAGGTCTATTTTTGGACCTGAATTAATACATTTCAAGTGGCTCTTAAAGCAAATTAATCAAAATAAATCAAAATACGCAAAAAATCCGAGATTGCAAGAAATGCGTGTCATGAGACCAACGATAAAATCTTTGTTTTAAAATAAAGAAAACTTCACAAATGAGCTAAAGTTGCAAACGTAAGGAATAATTTATTTTAAGTATTTATGGGAACAAAGCAATTTCCTCTTTACTTTTTTTTTATCTATCACTTTCATCACAATTTATTTTCAATGCTATAACAAAACTTTTAATTAGAAATCGTTAAACAAAAAAAAAAAGAAATGCGGTCGGGGGACCCCCGTTAGGAACGAAGTTCCTTACGTTTCTTCTTAATCTTCGAATGTAATAAAAGGTGAAATCTGTATGTATTTTTTTGTCACTCTGCTACAAAACGAAGAAAAGCAACTGTTGGTAAATTTTTCAATATTGCTGTTTTTTGTTGTGACATATGTACATTACTTTAGCGACATCTAGCAACCGTTTTCACAACTAATTAATATTTATTGGTACACAATTGTTTGTCGACAGATAACCAATACATATAAACAGCTCACACACTTTCGTGACGATTTCTAGTATTTTTCACTACCAGCAAGCCGCGTTAAGGAACTTCGTTCCAAAACATCTCTTAAAATTAGATTAAAAATCTTAAAAATCAGAGTTAATGATTTTTTTAAATTGATTTCAATTAATTGTTGTGACTTGAGTAGGCAGTCGTGCAAACAGAAATACAACGCACATGTTTGTACACGTCTGCAATTTTATAAGATCGTTAAAAATCAATTGATTCAGATTGGATATTCGATTCAATTTGATAAATATGTATACATATTTTGAAGTGCTCATCAGACGCAAATTGATGCTGACTTCTGTAGACCTTCACCGACAACAGTACGAGTATGCAGCAACTGCCACAGCAAAACAATAAAAATAGAAAAACTCAACATTGTTTTATGTTCCAAAGCGAATGCATAAACCCATAAAGTTGCACAACAATACAATGATGGATAAAAATTACATTGACACAGAATTTATTTTAATTGTTAAGAAAACATTTGTTTTTCTTCTTCTTCTTCAAAAAAAAAAAAAATTAAATACATATGAGTTTATGTGATGAAAAATAATATTTCTGCAGCTGGTTTCATGATTTATTCAAATAAAAAAAAAAAAAAAAAACGTGGGGCACCGGAAAAGCAAAATAGATTTTCCATGAAAGTTTGCCAGCCACTGCCAATTATTTGTCCAAAAACATGCTGTAAAAAATTGCAAAATTTTAAGGGTCTTATTCATAATAAATATTTTAGATTTATGAAACTCTTATTTGACATACATATTTCAAATAAGAGTCTTATAAGCCTGAAATAATTTTTATGAATTAGGGGGTAAGGGTTTATGTTTTTTCTTAATTTGGTCGAATACTCAGGGTATGACCGAACATATGCATTGCATTGTACTGGCAGTAGGAAAACGGGAAATAGAGAAAGATGAAAGATGTTTGATTAAACAAAAACATTAGCAGTTCTCACTCTTGATAGTAAATTCGGTTGCACATTTGGTTAAAGTAGCAGATTTGATTAAAGTACTACACCGGTATTCATAAAAAATAAAATGTTGCTAAAATACATTTTAGAAGAAATTTGATATGAAAAATTTGTTCTAAAATGTATTTCAACAATGTTTTATTTTGTATGAATACCGGTGCCAGTGTTTACATCACTGCAGCAACAAAATGTACTGAACTTTTATTTTCTACGCTGTGATTAAAAAATCAAACAAAAAGCTTTAGTAAACATTGTAAAAAAAAATTACTGGGAATCACAGATATTCTGTGCTGTGAATCGTTTTGCCGGCAAAACTTAATTTTGTGTTGAGAAAATAAAAAATATGGAAAAAACAAATAAAAATACACTGGTGAAGAGAAAACGTGACAAAATTCACAACAAAAGGTGGACGGATAAAGAAATTCAGCAAGTTTTAGAATATTTGCAAGAACATGCAGACTTTGAGGTAAGAAAGTCACTCGAGCTTTGTGGTAAAAATCGTACTGAATATAGCAGAGTTGTAAAATTAATATCAAGAGTGAGAACCGCTATTATAACAGGACATTAATTTTTGCAAAGCTGAGTAAGTCAGAATTAACTGCTGTTAATATACTAGAGATGTAAGCGTGAGTGTTTTTCGCTCATGTCACGCACGCTCACGATCAAAATAACTTTCCTTACGCTCTTTGCTGCACTCCGGGGAAGTGCGTATTGTTTATATGGTTGAAAATTATGTGTGTAGTAGTCTTGGCAACTCTATTTCAGTAATAAACAAAACTATAATAATTGCAACCCTTCACTTTGACGACATTTTCAAAATGAACTTTCACGTTCCTTTGAAATTGAGTAAAAAATTTTCATGAAAGTCACAGATTTCATTGAAATTTTTATTCATAATACTTATAAAAAAAATTTAATGAAAGTACTTTCCCGTCTAAATGCAGTGTAAAGGAAGGCTTATTAAAAAGCGAATAGAAGCTTCAAATATATTTGAGTTAAAATTTTCCGTACAAAATTTTTTTAAAGGGCACGGGACTATTCTGAGAAATGCGCCTGAGAAGTAAAACTTTGGATGGCAAACAGAATCATAATGTAAAGAATTGTTTGTGTTTTCCATATATTGCAACAATCAAATCAACGAGCCAATTGAGCGCGCGTATCTCGCTCTGGTTAAACTACTTTATTTATATTTACTACTGAACTGAAAAGCGTTGACTTCTGACTTCCATTCAAGCCATTCAAGCGACTAGAAGTACCCAAGAAGCTCTCGCCAAGAAATCGATAATTACTCTTTTCTAAATAAATTGGATTAATAGTGTGAGTAACCAGTATTGAAATTTGTAATTATTTATTTTTGGTAATATAATTAAAATTGAGTCACATTTCCCTTCTGTTCCACTCCAAACCTGTGGTCGGTTCCATTCACAATTTTCCCTCCATTTAGTGTAAAGATTCCCTTCAAATCTACGCACCATAAAATAGAATTATTTAATTTTGGTTAAATTATTCACGCCAAGATTAAACATGGTCCTTCGAACCAAACACGCTCTTTAGTAAATGGTATATTTTGTGAGATAAAAAATATATATATTTTGCAGAGCGCATTTAAAATCTAAACACAAAATTTTACAGAGGGTTCGACTTTAGTCGAACTAAAGTTATTAACAATTGTAAACCATAAAAGTTCCATGGTGAAAGTATAAATTAATGTTTAAGGCATAATTACCTGATTTATGCTCATTTAATGCCCGATATAGGTCCTTAGTGTCCAGCGTTTTTTTGCGACCTTTGAAAAATATTGGCAATGTGTACCTGAATAAAAGAAAATCAGCCTGTGAATAATATAGAAAGTGCCATTCCATACACAATTCATTGAACTTGCAATAGAGCAAATAATAGCGGTACTCAGCGTTTGGTACTTTTTTGGTTGCGACTATTTGCATTTGCGATTATATTGCAACTGATATTGAGCACCCTTTTTAACAACTTTGCAAATTTTATTGCACTCCAAATAACAGCTGATAAATTAATACACAATTTTTAATTTTTCGCGTTTTATTTTTTTGGTAATTGCTGTTGGCTCCATCTCTACAATTTTTTGTTTGCTTTGTTTTAAAATGTCAGCTGTTCGAGTGTCAGTGTTGCAAACGCAATACTCATGCGAAAAAAGCAACACGTAATTAGCGGTGCGTAAATGCAAAAATATTGCGTAAATGCAAAAATATTGTATATTTTGTTGTTGGGTTGCAAAGAAAAAGCAACGATTTCTTGCATTCGCACTTACGCAAGACATTTGCACCAAATAATGAACTGCGCTAATAATTAAATTTTTATTTCCATATTTTCGGTACATGTCATGCTGAAATGTTTTATAACTATTTGCTCCACATTATTTCTAACACTAATAAAAACTTCATACCAGAAACATAATCGGGAAAATATATTCACACGTTCATAAGGATTTCGTGGCAAATCATTTGGTGTTATCGACTGCATGTTGGGGAAGGAGAGGGTTCGTGATGTCAACTGAAATGATAAAAATAACATTTAATATGAATATGAAGTAAAATACATAAATCGTTATTAAGGGCTGGTAAGTTGAGTAATGATTCTTCAAAGACCATTTTCGAGTGCACTTTGCTTCCCCTTTATAGTTCTTAGTTAGTTTGGTATTGAATAATCAACAAATGTTGTTGGCTTTGAAATTTCTTAATTAAGAAACAATTATTATGTTTATACAAGTCGAACGTAAAGAAAATGTATGTACATAGCCAGCAATAAAACGTAAGTACGCTAACATATTTAACTTGCATTCCAATTAATGTTTAGCGAAAATTACTGAGCTTGTTCAATGAATAGAACATTTTTCATTTGTTGCTTGTAATTATTTATAATTGATGGCGACTGAATGAATCACTTTCAAATTGAAAAGTTGGAAAATATTAATAAGAAAACACACATGTCATTGTTTATTGCGAAATAATAACTTTTTAAATGTTTGTCTACAATAAAATGAAAATGCTAAATGTTTGTCTAAACATTTGCTATACTTATTAGGATGGTTCGATTTAGCAATCGATATTGTGCCATTGATGGTTCTATAGTTTTTGGCGTGAGAAAAAAAGTTTCACCACCACGATATATCAAAATAATTATTTTCGAGCCATACAATTTTCAATGTTTTTTTTATATTTTTGTATAGAAGCCCCATTTGGAGGCGTAGTTTGAAAAAATATTTGGGGGAAAGCATTATTGGGGGTTGGTCATACATTTGACTGCTCTACGATCATACTAGGACTGATGGGTACCCCAGGAGTCAAGGCGCTTGAAATAGCTAACAAAACCAAAAAATTATAAAACTGTAATGAACTACTGCTGGTCTTTTCCAAACGTTTTGTTATTGTTTTGAATATAAATTCAGGAATGAAAATTTGTGCAGGTTTTAGAAAAACCAGCAGTAAATTTTGTTTCAAATTCTTGATAGCAAAACATGGACATTTTCAAAAATAACATCAAATTAATATGTAACATTAAATCAGCAATTATTTACTGCAAATACATGTTTCTTTACGAATAAAAATAAAATGCAAAAACGTAGCCTACACTCACAAAACTTTGTCAGTAAAATAAACCGAAAACACTCTTTAAAATAAATGAAAATTCATTTAAAAATCGTCCTACTGATTTTTCATTTAAATTTACTAATTACTTGGTTTGAATTTATATGTTAAAAAATCTATGGAACCCAATCGGTAAAAATAATGATTTTTCCTTTATTATAACTGTCGAGCGCCTCGATGGATGAATTGGTAGAGTGCCCTACTAAGAATCACCGAGGTCGCAGGTTCGAGTCCTGCCGAAGTGTTTGGATGTTTCTGCACACAAGCCAAAAGTTTGTTAAAAAAAGTTTAAAAAAATAATTAAAGCGTAGTCATTTTATAAATTTATTTTATTTTTCCCTTCGTTGTTGATTTTTTACTTAATTTTATTTAATTATAATAGTGTTTTATCTCTATTATCTCCATTTTCAATTCGCTTATTTAATTTTTGTACTGCAAAACGGCTGCCATACCTTCTCAGCCATCGCAACAATCAGAACAAATTCAATAATAATCAATTTAAGTAAAGAGTATGTATGCTACAAATGTATGTATGCAGAAACCAAATTATAAATATGCATTTTAATATGTATGTGTATATATGGTTACTTTATGTAGGTATAACATAAATTACTACTGTCATTAATAACTGTGACCGAAAATCCGTATTTATCTGCTTTTAGTTTCTTAAGCAATTGATTTGTACCGTTAATATTAAAATTTCATTCATTTTTAAACGTTGTGACATTTAAAAATAACTGCACTGCAGTCAATTGATGCAAAACAAAAAAAATGTGAACCACCCATATAACCATTGATAAACCTGTTTATGATATTTATCACAAACATAAACTCAACTAATGATTGAGACATATCAAGGATTTTTTTACACTCACTTATGATAATGGTTTTCTTTAACATTTTATTATTTTTTTCTTTCACTTCAATTACATTATTCTTATTGTTACGAGTAGTAAATATTCAAATGGTCTACTTCACAGTAACAAAAACAGAAGAAGCAAAAAGACTGGCAAGCAAATTTCACTAGTGTTTTCTTTATTAAACATTAAATAGATAAGTAAGTCGTTATCAAAGCCCCTTTTGGAAATTGTGAGAAAATGAGAAAAAAAAAAAAAATTACACATTTATCAATGTCAATGGTTTGTAATATTGTCACATTTTATTTTAATACAACCACATCCATTTATTCGCCCTGTCATGTGTTGATTGTGAGGTTAAAGTCGACTTACTAGTAATAGTTAACTAGGTGCTCAAATTCGCGACCAGGGGCCCGTAGAGCAGTCAAATGTATGACTTCGAATAATAAAAATAATTAACTATTAATTTTAACTTTACAGTCAAACATGAACTTAATTTTATGCTGAAATTGGAGTGATCAACATTTTCAAAGAAGATAAGTAAAGTTGAAGACTCACTGGCTGGGGTACATATCATGGCTGTTTCACGTCCACCCAGATCATCAGCACCCAGATTTACTCCGAGTCCAGGCCACAACTAATTGCATACGATTTTTAAGCAGCAGCAAATTGTCATTCTACCACTTGAGCTCTTCATTACTGACCATCACCAACAATTTTACTCTTCTAGACTTCTTCAAAAATGTTGATCACTCCAATGTGATCACACAAAAAATCTTTCTCAATTTTGACAAACTCAAAATCGAACTAGAAAGTCCAATAAAATTATTAGCAGTTGTAAAAATAATTAACTCAACAGTCGCTGGGCCCAGCAGATTATTTGAAAAAAGCTAGGAAATTAAAATTGAAGTTGGTTGTCGCTAGGGGATGCACTTATACACTAATTGAGTAAGAGTTCTGTGATAATAGAATTAAGTTGACGAAATTTTACATTGTGTTTGTGTTGTTCATGTTCAATTACTTAATCATATATACAAATACATGTTTGTGTTGTCCAGTTTTCCTTTTGTTGTTTAACAACAAAAATAACGAAAAAACCAAAAATTTATTTCTTAAAACAATAAAGATCAAACCCCTGAAGACGCTCACAAAAAATGGGAGAAACGTGGGGAGAGAGAAACCAAACCAAAAATTGTTTTAGTTTATAAAACCTGGAACTTTATATGTATAATCAAATAATCCCCTCAATTTAAAATAACTAATTTAGTTTGTACCAGTCTAGCGCTGCTTGTGCTAGAACTACACCCTTATTTATTGTACATTGAGATTTAAGAAATTGTGTCAAAAAAAAGAAGAAGAAGAAAGAAAGGAAACAAGAAGTCAAATTGCATCATAAAGTGAGATAATAATTTTCAAGTCATTGGGAATTTGCAATGTTGAAAATATTGCATATTGTTATCGCAATTTACCTACTCAAATGCCTACATTTTGAATTAAAAGGTCAATCAACTGTTTTGTATTCGGTATTGTGTTGGCATAAGCAAATAAATACTACTTAACTTTTATAAGATCAAGCTTGCAAGTTTAATTATTTATGCATGTGTAAATACATGTGCAAGTGCGTGCGTGTGTATTTTAAAAGTCTGCAAATGAGGAGAGATAATTTATGGCATGACGTTGAAAAAAACATTTTTTGTTTTGACACATTGAAATTTAAATTCATATGTGTGAGTAAGCCGCAAATCCATCTTATTTTATTGCTGGCAAACCATCTTTAGCAAGTAATTTGTAAAATTCTTACGAATTCTGGAAACTATTTTATTTCGAAATTGAGGGCTAAAACTTGGATCTATAGTTATCCTTTGAATATTAAGAGGCAGACAATTTAAATTTCTAATACATAATCTTGCGTGTGCCAACTCGCCAAAGTATCATATACATATATGAGAGTACCTTCATATGCCTTGCCACAGTTGTAACACACCTAGTCACTTCACTGAGGCAATAGTTGCCCACTTGAAAGCCAATAACATACATATATAAGAAATACCTATATATATACCTATATATATATATATATATATATATATATATATATATATATATATATATATATATATATATATATATATATATATATATATATATATATATATATATATATATATATATATATATATATATATATATATATATATACATATATATATATATATATATATATATATATATATATATATATATATATATATATATATATATATATATATATATATATATATATATATATATATATATATATATATAAATACTTCATGTGATGGTACCACTTTGTACCACAAAGGCAAATGCCATAAATTTAATTGCACATAAAGAAAAGTCGTTTGTTTTTTTTTTGCCAGAGAGGTGTTATTAATATTATTATTTTAATATTTTTTTTTTTAATAATTGTTAATTTTTTTCTACGGAAGCATTGTCATCGTAAATAAACTGTAATTTATGACTGTTGCAAAAAAAAACAACTGCAGAGATGTTCCAAATTTTTGCAAGTACAAAGTGTTTGCTAATGTCAAAAGTCTAGAGAGAAAAAAAAACACCGCTTTAGTCATTCTAAATTTACTCTTTTAAAGAGCCAATCTTACTGACTCCATCATACCATAGAGTCTATAAACTTCAAATCATATTTATGAGCATATACGTACATACATATGTGTATGTATTGACGAGTATGTGTGTGATTTTTCAACTGTTCAAATAAAGTTTTTTAGAATGTATGTATGCATATATAAAACGGCAAATATATATGAACTAATATCTACACAGAGTTGTGAAATTTGTTTTCACTCAATCCCATACTGCGTCCACAATAGAGCTGTGCCGGGCCGTTTGTTGCCACAACCGGTCTTTTCCGTTTAATTCAAACGGCCAACAACTCTTTACGTTTGCAAATCTTCCGGTCTTTTATCAGAACAGCTATTTAAAATAAAATAAATTATCTGGCTTTTGATTTGTGCCTTTTTTATGTCAGCAAAACACTTAAAAATGAATTTAATTTTTGTCAATTAAAATTTAAATAGGTGTTTCATTAATCATTTTAATTTGTTACTTGTTTTTTTTTTTTTTTTATTAAAAACTGTCTGTTAACCAAGTTTTTACTTGCGTACATTTAATAATTCAAACCCATAATGATATACAAAAAAAAAAAAAAAATCAACTTAAAAGAGAACAACAAGGAAATCTGAAATCAATCCCATACAGTAGACTATTGAACAAAATGCGTTTACTTGAAATACCAGACTCCTTCGTTCATTAAGGTGGTGGGTCCATATTAGAGATGTGCGCTTGAGTGTTTTTTGGCTCAAGTCATACACGCATACAATCAACAGAATTTTCCTTCGCACTTTACACGAACATTTTTTTGTTGGGGCTCACGTCACTACCGCTCACCAGCAAACTTTTTATTTTTACCCAAAAAAAAAAAAAAAAAAAAAAAAAAGTTCTCACTAACAATCACGTTTGTTTGAAACCAAATGGAATCTGTGGTCGGAAGCGATAACAGCCGAAGTCTTAAAACATAGTTTCGAGAAAGATGTGTTTTCAATATATTACAATTTCTTTGAAAAAAATTAAAATTAAGAATTTAGAAGAGTTTTTTGATAAATTAAAATTTATAGTATTAAATGAATCAAGCCTTCTAGAACATTTTGGCGCTTAGTGGGAGTTCTATAGGACATTTATTAATGATTATTTAAATTCTGTTTTTTTTTGTTGTATTTTTGAAATTTGAAATTCCTATGAATATGAAACTCTGTTATTGTAGCTCATATAACTTGAGCTAATATAACCTGCTTTGAAAAATAGTTCATGCGGAAATGTGTGAGCGTTTTTTTTTTAAATCATAAAAGGTAGCGTTTTAACTTTTTCGTGAATTTTCGTCAAACTTCGTGAACTGCCTTAAAGTAGTAATCACGCACGATGCGTTATTTTTGTAAAATTTTATCATGATCCCGCGTGATTCACGTGAAACGACATTTTCACAACAACCGCACACCTCTGGTCCATATAATTGAAAATGTTCGTTCGGACACGATACAACCCTTCATAGTCAACAGTATCAACTGCTTATCAAAATGCTTGCATTTGTTTTCTCTTTGGCTAAAGAATTGTTATTGTTTTTTCTAATTAGTTTTCTTTATTTTCTACCAATAATAATCCAACAATAATAATGATTGATTTAATATTTTTTTTTTTTTAATTAAAAAGTGATTGAAATTTATTTTTGAAAATGCAAATGAAAGTCATGCCATTTATGAGATAAAAAATATATACATAATATGCAGGCGCATTGGGAAAAACATCAGATACTTTTATGTATGTATATGAAATACTAATTTAAAAACATCAAATTTTTTTGCAACAGCTGATTATTGAACTACTTGCCGAGGCTTGTGCGCGCTGTTTCGTGCAAGAAGAACAAGACTATTTCTGAAGAGCTCTCTCATTTGCTCGAACTTTGAGCATGAGAACAGTTTTTGTGCAAATTGGAATCGCACAGGCTCCCAATGTTGAGTAGGAGATCACGGCCATTGTGACATCGATTTTTCGCAAGGCATAAGTAAAAAAAAATCCACTACGATACATCAAATAAATCATTTTCGAGGCGTCTGATTTTGAATTTTGTTCTGTGTATTCAAAAATAAACTTGATTATTTATTCCCAGGTTGAAATGTATTATTTTTCGTCTAAAAATAGACCTTAATGTGTTCTGTCTTTTTCAGCCGTCTATATCACAGTAGCACATATTTTAACTTCAAAATCTTGAACCAATTGAGACCCCTAAAATCTGAAAGCTTATGATGGTAGAAGGAAACCCCTAGCTGGGTTTTGAAGTATTAGCTAAGTTTTTTTTTTAAATTCATTTTTGAAGCTTTCGGCTGTGGGATGGATTTTAGTACAATTTACAAAAAGCATGTACTGATTCGTAAGTCTATATCTCGTGAACTATTCAAAATATTGCTTTTTTGTCTTCAGCAAATTTTTACCTCTCAATTAGATCTGAAAATTTTGCCTTGAGATAAAATCAAAAAAACAACAACATCTTTTTTGATTTTATCTCAAGGCAAAATTTTCAGATCTAATTAAGAGGCTCTTATCATATGGGAGGGAGAATGATGCCTGTGACTGACTAACAGCGAAGTCGCAGTAAAAGTGTTCCGCGTTCAGTTTATGAGTGCGGAACTTTAAAAAGAAATAAATAAATTTATTTGAAATAAATTCTCCAGAAGACGAAACCGGGTGGAAAAGATGAAATAAATAGTTTTATTTGCATCACAACAGGCAAAAAGGTTAAATCCGATCATAAACAACCCAATAAAACAAGTGCGTATAAAACTAAAATATTTTTTTAAAATCTTTGCTACAATTCCAAAGCAATCATTTAAATAAAGTTATTTTTTTTCAATTCGAATTCGATTGTACAAACATATACATACATGTACATATTTATTTCTTAAATTTTTTACCAACTCCAGCCAACACATGCGGCAACTGAGAAATAAAACATTATTTGTTTGTTTGTTAATTAATTATTGTTTATTTATTAATTGTGCGCCTACATATAGTCAGCAAGAATCCAAAAGTGACGATACCGATGAGAAGCTGCTTATGTAGCTTGGCACAAACATTTACTCAGACATGTCTTAACAGGTCTGTTCCACAAGATTTTGGAATAGCAAGAGTAAAATGAAAATTAGTCTCTGAATTTAGGAAAGTTTACCAAAATAACTGGAACACAGAAAACCACAGTCGTACATTTTGAAACGACAGCGCTGTTTACTTTTTATTAACAACAAAATAAAATTAACAACAAAATAAAAACCAAACCTTTTTACATCATTGGAAACACCTGTAAACTACAAGAAAAATACATTCAAGGGCACACAGATCCCAGTTGATGAGAGCGGTCGGGTTTTTTTGTGATGTGTAGTAGAGTTCTTTTTTATTTTTGATTGGCTTTTTTTTAATAATTTATGTTTATTAAACTTTTATTTGGCAAATTATATATACATAGATATTCGCTAAATGAGGTGGTAATAAATATAATATACAGTGAAACTTCAATATAACGAATCTAGAGGAGATCGAAAAATACTTATGCTTTGATTATTTTTTTATTTTATTACATTTTAGTAAAATATAGTGCAATTTTTGTTTGTTTACGCAACCATCAATATTTTTTTTTCGACAGATACTAAGCTGTCGAATGTATTTTTCACTTTTCGAAATCCGATATCATGGCGCTTTTTAAATTATCAAGCCAAGCGTTACTAGCTTAAAAATCATTGTGTCCCAGACGTGCTGCAAACTGTTCAGCTTTGGTTTTTACCATCGGTCCTCCTAAAGGAATGTTTTGATTTCGACATTGTGTAAGCCATTTAAATAAACACTTTACCCCCCATTCACACACGCAATTGCAAGTGTAAGTAGCTCAATACTTTGATATTTTTTTACTAATACAATAATCTTGCGAGCTCACTTGCAAGATATTTTGATTGCCAGTAATTTTTTTTAACTTGCATCTCGGTAAAATGACAAAAAGCAAAAACAGCGTTACCGTACAAAGATTATACTTTAATTTTAGTAGATAACTTTCAAAGAAACGATTTTTAATACATTACTTTTTGATCTTACATACCGAAAAATAAAATAAAATAAAATAAAATATAAAAAAATAAAATATAAAAAAATTAATTAAAATGTGGTCTTTATCGATTTGTAATATAAATTTACTATTTATATTATTAAAAAGCTATTCCAATATTTTGCATCCACATAGTTGTTCATTTCACAATACTTTGGCAACCCAGACATTGAAAAGTCATGGAGACAGACAAAAACAGAACAAACAATAAAAAAAAAAAAAAAAGTAAAAAATAGTGATTTTTAAATATAAAAAATGGAACAGTGATTTTGTGGTTTCGTTCAACATAATTATTTTATTATTATTGTTCTCATTTAATTCTTTTGTTTTGTAAAGTAAAGCAATTTTCTTTAGGACCATTTTCTTTGACGACATTTTAAAAATGAGCTTGCACTTGCCTGTGTAAACAATCAAGCAAGTAGCAACAGCTTTTATTGTCTCTGTCAGTGTATTGGTAGTTAATATATACACACACAAAGGTTTAGTGTTGCTAATAATCTGCCGATTTTTTTTAAATTGTAGAAAGAGTACTCGGCGGTATATTAAATTGTTTAGCAATTTCTTGCTCATATTTGTCACCACGATCAACAGCATCAATTATAGAATTTGTTTTTCCTATAGAAATTGATTTACGCTTTAATACACTCATTTTGGCAAAGAACCTAAACAGAGCTGACTAGGTAATTTGTGGCGCTTTACCGGCAATGACATTTATCTTGCTTTGTTTTTTAAAGGGACTTCCCCGTTTTGCTTAAAATTTAAATTTGCTTTATTCTGACTTCGCTGAATGGAGGCTTTTAAAAAAATACTTCGCTATATAGAGGCTTTATAGCTTGGAATTTTTTCATTATAGCTATAGAGCATTTTTGTATGAAAAACTTTGCAATAAAAAGGTTTTTTCAAGGGACTCAGCTTAAAAATTCTTTATATTGAGTTTTTCGTTATAATGAAGCTCGTAATATCGAAGTTTCACTGTACTTTTCAAAATGAGTCCGTCAAAGTATATATTCGTCGTCGTTTTGCAATATTGAAGAGGTTTCGTTAAAAGTTGTTAACTGGATAATGTCGAAGGTATATACACTGGACACCAAACAGATAAATTAGCAACAGTTAATCCTGACTTACTCAGCTTTGTAAAATTAAATGTTTTGTTTTTATGTTATAAATTTTTTTGCCCCAATTTCGTTTTTTCACCCACCAATCCCTCTTTCCCATTTTCGCAGTTCCAGTACAATGCAATGCAATTATAGGGGCCATCCCCTGAGTACTGGTCCCAGTCTAAAAAAAATAGCATTTTTGTTTCATATTACGGAAAGGGAGAAATACCCACAAATGTGCTGACAACTTCAAGTTTTATGGGAAAATCTTCCATGGTTTTTTGATTGAAATTTTAAATAAAAATTTGAATTTCAGATTGCTTTTCTAGTTTTGCATGTAAACAAAAACCAGCTGATTTTTTAATTATTATCGGACTTTACCCTAAACAGGTTCATACAGGAAATGAAAACAATTTCTCTCTAATTTGCACAAAAATTGTGACGTAGAACGCTTTTATGTAGCTTCGGACTAGCTTGGACTGTTTCGGGCTGTATCTGGAACAGACCTAATAGGTATATCGAAAAGAAATAACTTTATTGATTTCAATTATATTTAAAAATTAAAAATTCACCACCTTTTTTTTTATCATGTTGGAGAAAAATAAAATGTGTCAATTCGGATTTTAGATGGCGATATGTAGATCTTTTGCAATGGCCTTGGGATATTATTTTATAGGTTAAATAAATACAAATATATACATAAATACATGAACAAAATTTTTAATTGTTTCGTTTGATGTCGATTATTAATTGTTAAGTAATTTTTAGCCGCTTTAGATCGCTTTTTATAAAAAAAAAATTATTTATGTATCATACATTTTGAAGCTTATTAGCAACCAGAGTATTATAAATTATATATTTTACTGGAAAAATCTGAAGCTGCAAAAAGTTTATTAAATTATACATTAAAAAATACACTGTTACGACTTTGGCTGCTGGACATTAAATTAGATATTCTCTAGAATGACGCCCATCTCCTACCAGTTTCGAGAAGAGGAACAAAGTCCTTTTTAAACTTTTCTGTATTGCCGTCGTTATGTCTCCGTTTTGTAAAAATTATATTAGAAAAGAGTAGTTAGTGTTGTTAGAATAAAATTTGTTGCCAATGTTTGGGTTTCAAAATGCATTTTTATCAAAAAAAAAAAAAAAAAAAAATAATTGAATTTTGGGCTCAACAGAGAGCCATGTCATCAAGTTAACAGAGGTCTGTTAATTTTGCAGTTTTGCATCCATGGTTACAAATTTTAAAATTTATCTTCACACACTCCTCTTAAAAGCACTCATGAGAATATGTATGTTCAAACATTCTACTTCAAATGTTCAAAGCCTCCCAAAAGCAAAAAAAAAAAAAAAAATCCAAAAAGTTGATATAATAAAGAAAAACGAAAAAAAGAGGTCTAAAAATTTACACTGTTAATGTTTTCTGCTGTTTTCAGCCGTCTATATGCCGCCGATAGTTCGTTGATGTTCCTCAACTCATCCGTAGACTCGAAAAACTTAAGAGAATGTTTGAATATCCATGAACACAATGAGCATCACAAATGTTCAAGCAAAAGTTCAGCACAGAAAACAATTTTTTGTCTTGCAACACTTTTATTTTTCTTCACAAACATTAATAAGATCTTATTATAGACCTAAAATAATACGTTTCAATTGGATGTTATAGCAAACAACTAATTAGATTCATTTTAGAAAGTATTAAATTTATGATGAGAGACGTAGCGTAGCGGCTTCGAAATAGCTGATTATTCCCCCACTAAAATTGTAATTTTTACTTTTTACCATTTACTATTAATTTTATTATTTATTTTTAATGTCAATTATTGCCTGTCTAGAAAATGAAGGAAAAATTGTTTATTTTCTGTTTTGAAAAATTTCAGATTCTTTTTTTTGGTTTGCCTGTAAACAAAAAAAAAAACAGCTGATTATTTGATTTATGTCCGAACTTATACGCGCAGAGCACACGTTTCGAGACAGATTTACCAGATAAATTCACTAAAACAGCTGATCGTTCTTTGTTAGCAAGCTACTGACAAAAGTTTGCTTAGATTCTAACCCCCTAATTCATAAAAATTATTACAGGCTTATAAGACTGTTATTTGACATATTTGTATGGAAAATCTGTCAAATAAGAGCTTCATAAACCTGTTATAATTTTTATGAATTAGACGGTAAGCCTAGAAGCAGTACAACTTGCTCTTTTACTAAGAAATGGAAAAGTGATTTTGTAGCTCTTATTGGAGAAAAAGTAAAATAAGCAAATGATTGTGAAGTTTTTCTTCAAGAAAAAAGTAAAGTAATAAATTTTAAGTAGTTTAAATAAAGTTATTTTTTGAAAGGAATAATATGGCTCCAAAATTTTTGGCAATTTTTTCTTTTCATATGCAGTCACAAATCAGTTTAATAAAACAAATCAGAGGAGAATTTGACATAAACCTGCTACTTTTCTACCTACAAGTGTCGGGTATTTTTTTTTAATGATCTGCTAGTGCTTGAACCTACTAAATCTGTCTTGGCACGTTCCGGTAAATTTGCACAGGAAATGAAAACGAAAATATCTCTCTAATTCGCTCTCTTATTTGTATAAAACTTATTTTGGATAACTACGGTCATGTTTGGACTGTTTCGAGCAGCATCTGGTACATATGTGGATATAACAACCACAAGCACAAAGTTTGATTTGAATCAACATGTGTATGTATGTATTTGCGTACACATACATAAATTCATTGCCATCACATTTATATTGCATTTATGTAGGTATATGAAAACGTGAAGAAGAATTTAAAAAACTGAAAGCACGAAGAAATTACTTCAGTTTTTCTTATAAAAAAATCCCAATTTGCATAACATCATCCAGGCCTTTTTTTGTTCACTTTTGTGGTTAGAAATTTATGTTGCATTCATATTTATAGTATGTAGGTAGGTATGTAAAATTTTTTATAAAACATTTGTTTTCTTCTTGTGCATAAAAAGTTTTACAGATATGAATATTTCTTTAAAGAAAAAAAAAATCAAGCTTCTGCGGATTTAGTTTTTGGCAACACTGCCTTGGCATAAGTTGTAAATAATAAAAGAGAGAGTGATAGAAGTTCGTAAAAACAGAAAGCCGAAACAGAGAAAAAAGAGAGTGGCTGTGATTATAGCGGTGAATACAATAAATGACGTATTGAACAAATGTAAAAGAAAAGCACTAAAATGTACATATGTATGTAAAAGCCATGTGTGTCTATTTGTAATTACTACGCGTGAGAATTTATTTAGTTTTTAAGGAATGCATTGTTTGTTGTTGCTTTACAAAGTGCATTATTATCTAATCACGTGCAAAAATTATAAGTTTAAAAAAAAAACATATCAGACGTGCTTATGCACGTAAGTACATACATAGATACATATGTATAGTGTGCACATACCCTGCCAGCAAATTGGTAGTCGACTACTAAAATAATTAACTTTACGTTAACTTTTATGGACTAGCTTCAAATTAGCTACAATACAATCGAAACGTAGTGCAGAGTTCACTCAAAATTCAAATACTAACATACACACATACACGGTAAATAACTCTTGAATTAAATTGCCTATTGTCGCATTCGTTTTAAATGTTGCGATGGCTGAATGGGTTAAGTTGGCTGCTTACCAGTATTGAGGCTTAGTGGTTCGAATCCCACCAGAGGTTAACAAAAAAAAAAAAAAAGTGTGATGAAATTTAATTTAATAAAATATAATAACTATTACCACCGAAAAATGTAAAATCAGCCTTGATTTGTACATTTTTTTCTGTATGTACTGACTTTTAAGTAGCTAACTTTAAGTTAGTTGAAAAGTAATGCAACGTCGGACAAATGACTACCTCCTAGGACATCGTAATGTTAAAATAGTCAGTCATCTCCATTGAAAATAATCTAAGTGTCAACCACCACCAGCTGTAAAAAAGTTAGCTTATAATTCATTACTAGTTAACTGAGTTGCCGGCAGGGTACATACATGTGAATGCAATTGTAAATTAGTTTTACGCCGCTTTCAAATCAAGTTATTAATAGTAACAACATATGTATGTACCTACATACATATGCATTTCTTTATTGCTTTATTGTTATTTTGTGATTTTATGACTCAAGTTGTTTCTCGTTTTCTAATTTCTCGCACTAAAAGAATTCTTTTTGCAAAAAACTAATTTCGTCATCGTCAGCCACCACCACACATCACAACAACAATTTTAATGCCTGCCACCAAATTCCAAATACCCAAAAACTACACACAAAATCGGCAACTACAAAAATGTTAAGCGAATACCTGTGTACATATGTAGTACATGCATATACCTACATACATACATATACATATATGTATTTGCATGTATAGTACATAACTACATATGTATGTGGTTATGAGAAGAAATAAAACATAGCACATACTGGAACATTTGTTAGGAATCAACAGCTTTAAACTTAACAGTGGCTGTCTACATACATATACACGCCTTATCAATGTGAAAAATGAAAATTGCACTCGCTTAATGGTCATATGTACATACATATACATACATATATGTATACAATGTATTTTTAAACTTTTCCATTAAATTTAAAACAAACCTTTATTTAAACAAAATGTTTTTTTTTCTATTTCATGCCTTTTTCTATTGATTTTTTTAAAATTTAATTGCACATTTAATGAAAGATAAATACATTGAAAAAGAAAAAATAATTCGAATTCACTCAACGAAACGGCTGCCTCTGAACACACAACTAAAAACCGCACGAACCGCACGAAGGGCAAATAAGAACTGATTTCTAAAGTAATTTTTATTTGAAACTCACTCACAAAACAAATTTTGTAAAATATACACAGTTTTACTGTGTTGGGTTCTTCTTTTAATTTTTATGTGCGAACGGTTTCGTGTTTGTGGTGGTGTGTGCCTTCCCAGCAAACGTTATTTCAATTTATCTGTCTACAAATTTCAAATCACAAATTACATATTATAACTGCACATGTTTACAATAGCAATGCAAGTTAAGTGCGTCTACCGCTCGATATTGCTTGTGGAAATTGCCTTAAAAAACGGTTTTTGTTTTGCTCCATAGAGCCTTTTAGAAATATGTATGTAGTATATCGTTAAATTAGGGCACCAAAGATTTAATATATTCCTGATGCTAACTTTTCGAACTTTGTTGTTTAATAAAATAAATAATAAATGTGTCTTAAAAAAAATTTTTTTGTCAGTACAAATTGTTTTTTCTTTTTTAAAATTGTTAAAAAAAAATTTTTTTGATAAAACATCAAACAGAAAAAATTTCCTGAAGAAGGCATTTTGTAAAAAAAACAAGTGACCTCAAGCTCGAATTATTTTAAGCACCCAAGAATTGTATATTGAGATATTTTAGCATTGTTCAAAAAAAAAAAAAATGTTCGAAAAGAAAACAGTACTATGTTTGTACTGGATTCAATCCGAACTTAATCAAATTTAAACTAAAACGTCAAACAACAATTTTTTTTTGGAACGAAGTTCCTTAACGCGGCTTGTTGGTAGTGGAAATTAGTAGAAATCGTCACGAAATCGTGTGAGCTGATTATATGTATTGGTGTACTGTCGAAAAGCAATTGTGTATGATTGGCAGTGTCTCCACTGACAGCAGCGGAGACACATACAAATAAATATTAATTAGTTGGAAAACGTTCCAAAAATTTAAAGAGTCATAAAATTTAAAAATTTCAAAAACAACACAAAATAAAACATACAGATTTCACCTTGTATTACTTTCAAAGATGAAAAAAACGTAAGGAACTTCGTTCCTAACAGGGGTCCCCCGACCGCATTTCTTTTTTTTTTTTTCAATTAAGAGAGCGAGTGAGAGGAGAGCGATTTTTTTAATTTCCTGTACAAATTTGCAGGAAATTTTATTAAGACAAGAATTAAATAGTTTGTTTACATATAAAACTAAAAACATAATTTGAAAAAGTGAAAAAAAGACAATATTTCAAAATTTATGATAGCTCCAGATGCAGCACAAACTTATCTGAAGTAATCCGAAAATATTTCACAATTTTTGTGGAAATAATAAAGAAGAGATAACAGGTTTTTTTTTATTTACTGTACATACTGGCACACACTTTTTCTTCGGGCAAAAAAGTGAACCGAAATTTTTCAATGAGAAAGGAAACAATTTTTTATTTAAAAATTCAGTAAAAATTCACCTATGAGATTTCTCTAAATTACTTAAAGTTGTAAGATTAATAATGATTTGTTGAGCTTGTGGTCACTCTTATCAGCTTTATTTTTTTTTTGCGTTATTTTCAATATTTCGGTACCCCTTTGTGTATGTTATGTGGGCTGGCGGACATGAGACCGGTCCACTTGGGTCCTAGAAAGGTCCCGTTGTGATAAACCCCTTTGTGTACCTGCGTCAGGAAAATTGTTATCCTGAAATAAAACGAAAAATTGTAAAGGGGTATCGAAATATTGGAAATAACGCGCAAACGTTCAACAAAACATTATTAATATTAAAACAAAAGGTCGAAAATTTCAGTTAAAATATGTATGTAATATGAAAAAATTCAAATGTTAGTTTCAGGCATCTGAAATCAATGAAATAAATATATACACCGGTATTCATAAAAAATAAAACGTTGCTCAAATACATTTTTGGAAAAAATTTATATGAAAAATTTGTCGTAAAATGTGTTTCAACAATGTTTTATTTTTTATGAATACCAGTGATAATATTTATTTGATCTTTTTAATTATTTGAAAAACTATTTTATACAGCTTCAGATCGTTTTTATATAAAAATTTTATTAACAATATTATTCAATATTTCGAAATACTGAATAATATTGTTAATAAAATGTTTATATAAAAACGATCTCAATAATTCAATATTTCGAAGTATTGAATAATATTGTTAATAAAATTTTTATATAACAACGATCTGAAGCTGTATAAAATAGTTTTTCAATGAAATAAATTTTAACATAAAAAACAGAGCTGCTGTATCGAAATTTATAATTGTGCTTTTTTGAGTTTTGCTAAACAAATGTGGAGAGTAACTTTTTTTTTTTACTTTCAGTAGACCTAACTAGTCCAAAACTTTGGGGCATAGACCTTTCTCTTTAACATAAAAAAATGCTTGTACAGATCTTTAAACAATCGACTTTTCTACACGGTTTGATTTTAGAACTGTTGCCAATGATGGTAATGTTATTTTTATATAGCCTACTAGTGTTGTGTGTTTTAAGTGCGAAAGGCTCCTTAAATAAAATTCAATTTCAAAATAATCCAATGAATTTAAAAATATCACTTTAATTAAGACATACATACGTATATGAAAATGAGCATAAAATCAACTTTTGACTACATACGTACGTATTACCTGCACAATACCAGACCCGAAAAAGTCGAAATCGTCAAAGTGATGGCAAATCGCTAAAAATAACTTTCGCACTATGGCCATCTAGTATGCAAAAACTGTGCAAAGAAACATATGGGTGGTTGTGTCTTAACTAAATACAAGTTAAAAATTTTAAGTACCAAGCTACTAGAATATACCAACCTAACATACATATGTACAAATGAAATATTCTAATTATATACATAAATTCCCCAATATAAACGTAGAAAAGAAGTCTATTTACATATATGTATGTACGTGTGTTGATAGGTTGTATTGTTTATATATGTATGTGTGTGTATCATATTTTAAATTACTGGAAGAAAATAATATCCGTTAGAATTGAGAAAATAATAGTTATTGGAGCCGGCAGTAAACAGAACGGCCTAGGCAAACTGTAATCCATCGCCGGTAGTATGTATTCAGCCGCCGCTGACTTTTTACTACGGTTTGTTCTTGTGGTAAAATTGATTTTTGTATTATTCCTTAAAATTATAAACAAAAATTTTGTCAGCTAAAACATTGAACTTAAAGAAGTGGAAAACTGGTGTACATGATGTCTAATGCTGCAGTGATAGAGATTGTTCGCTGTTTTTTGTGTCGTCGAAAGAGTGAGCTTGACAACTTGCACAAGAGCGTAGACACTACATGCTGTCCGGTCTCCAAGAAAAGTGTAAAAACTGTCCTGTTTCATTTGGCACGCATAGGAAAATTCGAACTGCATATATCACATGGAGAGTGGTTATGTCGCAAGTGTTATATCCAAATAGCAGATTATGACTCGATTCTTGTTAATTTAACCCGTAGACAGAAAAATCTTGTGTCGCTGGTGGAAAAAGCAGCTACCAGTTTTGATAGCGATATAGAAGAAGAATGTATTCAGGAAATGTCGAATATGGCTGAATTCAATGACGATAATTTCTTTGATGACGATGATATCAGTGACCGAGAGATTTCTGAAACAATTCTAGATGTTATTGGTGAAAAAAGCCCCACAAGAAGAGCAGACATTTCTCAGCACCAAGACTCAGTCGAAAAAGAACATAAAGGCAGATCAGCTGTGTCACCTTATATTAAACATCAGTCCCACGTTTCTAAACCAATTCAATGTAATCTATGTGCAATGCGCTTCAAAAATAAAGATCGTCTACAAAAACATGTTGTACAGGCTCATAAAAAATTTAGTTGCAATGTGTGTTCCTTCAGTCATCGCAATGAGGACTACGTAATGCTGCACATGAACACTCATGAGGGTAAGAACGAGAATCAGTGTCGATTTTGTAACAAAGAATTCACCACAAAAATAAGTACTATACGCCATATGGAGGTTCATATGGACACCAAGAAATATCAGTGCGACAAATGCGGTTTATGTTTTTCGCAAACCACCGTTCTTTACAATCACAAGCTGCAGCACGAGGCCGAGGAGAAACCTTTGCGTTGCGACATTTGCAACCAGGCTTTTAAAACCAAACGAACTTTTCGTCATCATATGGTTACGCATAGAGCTGATCGGCCTCGCTATAGCTGTGAGTTTTGTGGCAAAACCTTCACCGAGAAATACACGCTAAAAGTGCACAAACGTACTCATCCAGAAGCTGGCATCTCTACACCTAATCCAACTCCACAGTATCAGCAAAAACAATCCCAAGAACAACTGTATTCAATGGAAGCCGACCAGGCTGTATCCCTGAATCAAAACCAAGAAGAATTAATACAGCCACATCTTCCGCAAAGAACTGCCACAACCTCTCCGAAATTTAGCTGTATAATATGTGATCAACCATTTACAACAAAAGATCTACTAAACAAGCATATGGAAAAGGAACATGATGTCATTTTGAAATCTTTAACTATTGCCAACTTTTCTCAGTATGAAGTGGTAGCAAATGAAGAAAGAAAGGCTTGTCAAGTATGTGGCCAAATATTTAGCGCCCACCACAATTTGGAATACCATTTAGAACAAGTTCATGGTGTAATTTTTAAGTAATAGGCTTATTACATTTTTTGTTTTGTTTGTTTAAACGAATTTTTTAAACTAGAAAAAGAAAAATGGAGTGACATTAAAAAGTAAAGGAAGGCATTTTTCACTAAATCTTGAAATTTAGTTCTGAAATTTTATTTTTCGTTTTATTATTACATACCTACTTTTAAGTAAAATCTATTACTATTGCAAAGACTTGAATTTATTTGCAAAGTTAATACTTTAATTATGAAATTTATAAATAAAAAGTATGATTAAAATTTAAAAATATATACATACATGTGTTTAGGCATTCAACTTCAATTGGAACTGCCCAATTTATTCCCTCTTATTTGAAGAGTTGTAATCGTCATGAAAATCTTAGCACTTGTTTAGTCATTTCAACGCAAAATCCAATTTTTGTTAAGCGTTGTCAGTTGTTGTAAAGGAGGAGAAGTGGGTGTGCTTGGAAGATATTAGGAAGAAAAAAACAATGCGTATCGTTTGCCTATTGGACTGCTCCATAGACCATAGATCTTGGGGCCAATTAGGAAAATGGAGAAATATTTATGAAAACATGAATTCCGCAAAAAAAATAGATAATCAGTTTATGGGGTCGGTCATACATTTGACTTCTCTAGAGGCATCCTGGGTCTGATTAGAACGTTGCGGAAAATGTCCTTTAATATATTTTTTATAAGGATATGTTTAGGAATAATGTTTTAGGGGGAAAGTTGGTGGGCGTTACACAATGCCCATATAGAATCATCAAATTTAGAATCTTCATCGTGAAGAGGCGAAACTTTGGACGCTGGTATTGATAGAGAAAACTAAGCTTTGTCAAATTCGCTTCAAGGCCATGCCCACCTCCCATATACGATTTTTCTCAAAAGCTTATGTTTTAGCTCAGGTTTTATATAAAAGACACTGAAAACTCACTTATGCGTTTTAACTCTGCTTAATTTGGTTCTACTGCTTATTTTTTTTCAAAAGATGCACTAAAAATTCATAAAATCCGAAATTTTTATTTTCCGACACTCAATATTTTTCTTCACAGGGCATTAGATCCGCTAAAGGGGTGCTGAAATCAAAAAATAAGAAACCCACTTTATTCTTTTTTATACAACGTCATAGTTTGTGAAATTGAAAGGCGTTCGCCAAAGAATTCTAGCGCTTACAATTTTTGCTTGTATTTTGTGATAATAATAAAATAAATGTACATATACATATACATATGTATATTTTTTTTTTGTACAAAACTGCGAAGAGTTTCACTTGTCTGCAAAAACACACAGATTCTTCGCCAGGAATCGAACCTGCGACCTCAGAGACGCTGAGTAGTGCACTCTACCAATCCCTACATCGAGGCGCCTCCAAAGCTTTGATCTGGATGACCATACTGCCTGCCTTATTTCTTTGCTCACATAAAATTACTCAATGTCTACACCCGACAAAGATGTTTTGTGTTAAATGTCCGACTCGGTATCTCGGATTATGTATTTCTCATAGAGCCCGACGTTTGTCTCAAAATAATTTTGTCAGGCGTTGACGTTAAGTTAGGAGTGCTTCCAAGTCCAAACCTTGTCGTTAAGGACCACCATATAGCGTCATCGCAAAAAAAACAACGTTATAATTGTTAATTATTTGATTGGGCTTTAGTTCGATTTTACTTCCACAGAATTAAAAAATATTTTTTGTTTTGCTGGAATTGTAGTGAACAACATTTTTAGAGAAAGCAAGAAAAGTAAAGTTGAACACTTATTGGCACGATGCTCGTCAGCACCCAAGTGGCTTCGAACCCAGGCCATGACTAATTGTATATTGTTTTTAAGCAGCAGCTCTTAACCATCCTGCTTCCTAAGCTCTTCATTCATCAAGCTAATAAGACCTGAATTATTAGTGAATGTGAAACAGCGTAAAATGGATGAGCCATCATGAGCTAAGATTTCAGATTTACTTTTCTCTTCTTCAGAAGTGATGATATTTACAATTCACCACCAAAAAGTTCTTGCTCAACTTTGAGGAGTTCGAAGTGTTTTAGTATTTTATATGGCATTAAAAAAAACTAATATAAAAAATTATTTATTAGTAAATATTTATTATAATTTGTTGAACTGAGATCACTTTTATTTTTTTGTTTACTTTTGGCACTATTTTCAATATTTCCATATCCCTTTGTGTACTTTCGTCTGGAAATTTGTTTTCGTTTTTGTTGAAGTATTTTGTAACCCTGAATCAGTCCAAATGTAATCAACAGTGGTTTATGATTCTATGTTTTTCGAATATTAAATTATGGCGCTTAAATATTTTGTATGTATCTAATAGCGCATTCCTTTATTAACCGTTCACTGTACAAAAACATTTTTCTTATACTTAATTCAATGTTAAATAAACTTTTATAAGCTCTTGAATTGAACGACACGGTGTTTCATTTACTTTAAAGTATCAATAGTTGGTGTTCTGCTTAATAACACCGAAAATCTCACAACAAAGGTTATGGGCCCAGATGCACAAAAGTAAAACACATATTCTGGTAAAGTGAGTTTCTATTGGTGTCGTTTTGGTTTTATTGTTTTATCCGGAGCTAAAAAACAAGGAGTATGTCGTCTGCAGTGGCCAACATTGAAAAACTAAGCGGGGATAATTATGCAACCTGGTCCATACAAATTAAAAGTCTGCTTATAACCTTAGATTTGTGGAAAACTGTTACAGAGGCTTGTCCAGGAACAGAATCCGAAAAATGGCTTCAGACTGATGCAAAGGCTCTTGCAACCATTAATTTGAGTTTGAAACCAAATCAACTAATATTAATTAAAAACTGCGTAACATCAAAGGACGCTTGGACAGTTTTGAGTACCATTTACAAAGCAGATACGGCATCCAGGAAAGTCAACTTGTTCAAGAGGTTAGTTCGGTTTAAATTTAATTCGAGTGAAAAATTGGCTACACAAGTGAATGAGTTTGTATCCATAGTTGATGGTTTGAAAGAAATAGGAATCAAACTAAATGATGATTTATTGTCCATTATGTTGCTCTGTAGTCTTCCTGATGAAATGGAAGGTTTTATAATTGCTATAGAAAGCCGGGATGAATTGCCCAAATTCGATAAATTAATTGCAAAAATTTTAGAAGAAGAAATGAGACAATATAACAAAACAGATGAATCAAATGAAATTGTTTTTGCGGCAAATTCGCGTAAAGATTATAAGAGAAACCAAAAGAATTTCAGCAATAGGAATGCAAATAAACATAATTATGTTAAAAATGAACAGATGAAATTAAATTCTGAAAATAAGAAGAGAAATGCAAATTATAGTACGTACAACAGCAGCAGTATCAAATGCTTTCGCTGTGGTAAACACGGTCATATAAGATCTCAATGCAAAGACATAAGTGAAAAAAGAGAAAATGGGTTTGCTTGCTCTTTAAAAGAGACCGAATTAAACTTAACAGAAGTGTGGATATTAGACAGTGGTGCATCTTCACACATGGTAAATAACAAAGATCATTATGAAAGTTTAACATTAACAAAACAACAGATTTTTTTGGCATCAGGCGAAGTAATTTATGCAGAAGGTATTGGAAAGATAAAACTAAAAACAACATTTTGCACTCTGACACTAAATAACGTGCTGTATGTTCCTAAATTACACTCTAATTTTCTGTCAATTAATAAAATTATCAAAGCTGGACATAATGTTAAATTTGCAGTAGATAAAGCTGTAATGAGAAGTAAGCAAAATAAAATAATATTAACAGCAGATGTACAACATGACTTATTTGTTGTAAACTTAGCTCAAGAAAATAAATTCGAGACTGTGTATGGAGCTACTGATGAAAAAATTGCAGAAAAGTGGCACAAAAGATTTGGACACTTAAATTTGAATGATTTAAATAAGTTAATTAGCCACGAAATGGTAAAAGGTTTACAAGTGAAAATACCCAAAAGTATAGAATGTTTTACGTGTGCAGAAAATAAAATGTCTGCAACGCCATACAAAAATTACTCAAGTATTCAAACAACTGAACTTTTAGAGCTAATTCATACAGATTTATGCGGTCCAGTTGGCGTGAGATCTATAGGTGGCTCGTCATACTTCATGACACTTATAGACGATTATTCGCGTTACATGTTTACTTACTTTTTAAAGCAAAAGGGTGATGCTTTTAATGCATTTATACACTTTGCTGGTCTCGCAGAGAAACAGACAGGGCGCCAAATAAAAATTGTTCGTAGTGACAATGGCAGGGAATTCGTAAATTCCAAATTTAAAGAATATTTTTCAAAGAAAGGCATTGTCCACCAAACAACGGTTGCATATTCGCCACAACAAAATGGTGTAGCGGAAAGAGCTAATAGAACTCTTGTAGAAATGGCCAGGTGTTTGTTAAATTCGTCAGGACTACCGCAAAGCTTGTGGGGTGAGGCTATTAATACTGCTACTTATTTAAGAAATCGAGCACCAACAAAAGTTCTTGGGGATGTGACTCCGTATGAAAAGTGGTGTGGGAAAAAACCTAGTGCATCGCATTTAAAAATTTTTGGTTGTGATGCAGTTGTGCTGAAAAAAGGCCCAAAACCAAAAGGTGGAAAATTTTTACCCAAAGGAATAAAAATGAAATTCGTCGGTTATCAACCATACACAAAAGCATATCGGTTGTACAATACAAATACGAGGCAAATTATTATTGCTCGCGATGTTATTTTCTTCGAGAAGACTTTTGAGAAGGATTTGTACGTGCAGCAATCTATTAATAATGAGTTTTTTGAGGTTATTCCAAATAAATATGAAACTAAATGCAATGTTGAGCAACAAAACGAAGTTGAAAGTAAATCAAATAGCATTGAGCAACAAAATGAGATTACAGAACAAATGGGAGATAATGAACCAAAAATAAATGAAGTAAAATTAGAGGTAGTAGAGATGGATGATACCGATATTGAAGGTGAAGGTGAAACTAGTGAGTCGGATCAAGAAGAGGGTAACAATATCATACATAGAAGAGTACGTGGCAGACCAAAATTAATAAGAGATGGAAGTAAAGGCAGACCTAGAAAAATTTTTGTTACGGAACCTCAAATGTTGAACTCAATTATTGAAAATCCGCAAACAGTGGCAGAAGCGTTAGATAGCAAAGATTCAAGTAAGTGGCGTGAAGCTATGGAAATTGAATACCAATCACTACTTAAAAACAACACGTGGGATATTGTCGACAAGCCGGTGGGGAAAAATATTATAGGTTGCAAATGGATATTTGCACTCAAGCATAATCCCAATGGCACGGTTGAAAAATACAAAGCGCGATTAGTAGCCCAGGGTTGTTCACAACTATACAATATTGATTTTCATGAGACGTTTGCTCCTGTGGTAAGGCATTCAACAATAAGGCTATTATTAGCACTAGCAGCCAAGCATAAATTGTTTGTGAATCACATTGATATTGTAGCAGCGTATTTAAATGGCGATTTGGAAGAAGAGGTGTATATGGTTCAACCACCAATGTATGAAAATAAAAAATTTCCAGGCAAAGTGTGCAAATTGAAAAAGGCAATATATGGCTTAAAGCAAGCGGGGCGTGAGTGGAACAAAAGAATAAATGATATTTTAATGGAAATGGGATTTATGAGATGCAAGTCTGATACTTGTGTATATTTAAAGAGAAATGGAAGTAATATATGTATAGTTGCCTTATACGTCGATGACATGTTGATAGCATGTTCAAGTGATTTAGAAATGTCAACCATCATTAAAGATTTAAATCGTTCCGTAGAAGCAATAGATCGTGGCCCAATATCGTTTTACCTTGGTATGGAAATAAATCGTGATGGTTTACAAGGTGATATAACGATTCATCAAAATAAATATGCAGAAGAAATACTAAAGAAGTGGGGTATGTTTGACTGTAAGCCTGCAGCAACGCCTTGGGCCAGTGGAACCATTTTAAACAGATGTGAGCGTGATTGCAAATGTATTGATGCTAAAACTTATCAAAGTCTTATTGGAGCATTGATGTATTTAGCTGTGATATCTAGACCAGACTTAATGCATGTGGTCTCAAAATTATCTCAGTTCAATTCACACCCTCATAAGGAACATTTTCAAGCAGCTAAATATGTGCTGAGATATTTAAAGAAAAATTCAGCAGGTAAAATAACATTTTCTTCGAATAGCGAAAATTTTTTATGTTTTACAGACTCTGACTGGGGGAGTGATACATATGATAGAAAATCATACTCTGGTCATGTAGTGCTCCTGGCTGGTGGTCCTGTTGCGTGGGAGTCTCGTAAACAACCTGTTGTGGCCCTTAGTACTATGGAGGCCGAATACATAGCTCTTTGTCAAGGAACCAAAGAAGTAGTTTTTATACGTGGTCTGTTGGAAGAAATGGGGTTTAACCAGTATGTTTATAAACCAACTCCTATTTTATGCGACAACCAGGCTGCAGCGTTCATGGTAAAAAATGCGACAGTTCAAAAGAAAAGTAAGCACATTGACATTCGTTATCATTACATACGAGAAAAGTATGAGCAGAAAGTAATTGAAGTAAACTATGTTACATCTGATCATAATGCTGCAGATATATTAACAAAGGTTCTAACTAAACAACGACACATAAATGGTTGCAAAATGTTAAAAATTAATCTATAAATTACTACGCTTGTACATTTGGAATGTGGGGGAGATTGTTGAAGTATTTTGTAACCCTGAATCAGTCCAAATGTAATCAACAGTGGTTTATGATTCTATGTTTTTCGAATATTAAATTATGGCGCTTAAATATTTTGTATGTATCTAATAGCGCATTCCTTTATTAACCGTTCACTGTACAAGAACATTTTTCTTATACTTAATTCAATGTTAAATAAACTTTTATAAGCTCTTGAATTGAACGACACGGTGTTTCATTTACTTTAAAGTATCAATAGTTGGTGTTCTGCTTAATAACACCGAAAATCTCACAACAGTTTTCATATGGAAGGAAATTTAATGGAAAAGTAAAGAGAAAATAAATTATCTAGGCATAAGATTTCAATACTAGCAAGACTCTTCTCTAGAGCGTGTCATATTTTGTATGCTGCTGGCGCTTACTGCTTGGGAATCGTACGTCACAGTCGATACTGCCGAAAAATACCCACCTCCATCGCTTTTTCTTTTTTTTTCCAAGAAAAACAAACGTTTTTTGTTTTAATCTATTTTTTTTTTCTATTAAATTATTTTGATTTGTTTTTTTTTATTTTTGTTTAATTTTAAATAAAATTATTTTTTAATTTGTAAATTTAATGTTGTTGTTCTTTCTTGTTTTTATAAACATTTAAGATGGCAAATTCTCTTAAAAAAATATCATTACGTAAAAAATATTTTGTGTTGTTGTTGCTGTTGCATGTGTAAATACAATATAAATCATAAATAATAATCTTATTAAGTTTTGCATGACTTTTATATACTTCGTCATAGATTTAATCATTTTTGTTGTTGTTGTTTTATGCATAATGCTAAATAATCAGAATAAATTTTTAGTACATAATTAGAGTAATAATAATTTAATAATATAAGAATAATAATAATAATAATAATAGTAATTGTAAGCTTCACACCTATAGTATGTTTTGTTTTGTTATGGTTATCATAATCTTGTTATTTTATTTATTTTGTTTTATTTTTTAATTTAATTAATTTGCTCAGCTTGTTTTTCAGAAATTGTGTTTATTTTTTTAAACTTGTATCTATTTGTTTTGTACAGACTTAAACATAAATGTTGTTATTATGATTTTTTTTTTAATCTTTTTTTTTTTTTTTGCTACTATTGTTTGAACTAATATGCTTGCTATTTATTCTAAAGCCGTATAAAATTGCCTTGACGAGATGACTTTGGGGAAATCAGGAGACTTATGGCGCTTTCTTTTCCACAACAAGTGCAGCTTTTTCAATATTGTGTTAAACAAAAATTGCCTATGAGCATGGGTTTGATTAGTTTCTGTACCCATTCATAGTTTTGACAACCCTTTCCTTTGTAATTAATCTCACTAAAGTATAAAACGCGACGTTTTATGCAAAAAGTGCAAAATAAATGCAAACTTTTTTTTCCAGAAAAGAAATCCTTATACTCATAACTTCAGAAGGAGTTTTCTAGGTTTGTTACTTTCTAGTTTTGTTACTTCAAAATTGAACTAATCTTCTATTGGACCTGTTCTATAATAAATCACGTGATTTCAAATCACATGCTTTCAAAACTCAAACTAAGCCTTACTTCAACAAGATACATTTTTTATTATTAGAAAAGTCTGGAATAACATTTTTGCCATCTTAACTTTAGAAAAACCATTTAAGATCAGCCTAAAGTCTGATTTCTAATGCAATTCGTTTTTAGAAATCACGTGATTTCAAGCAAAGTGATTTTCAGAATAGACCTAGATATATTTAGAATTTTATTTTAACAATAATTTATTTTTCTTCTGGGAATGCCTCATATGGTTTAACCACTCCTCAGGAAGTCTTCAAAATTTTGGCGAAGTGTGACAAAAAAGTCTAGACAACTTCATATTAAAAAAAAAATAATTAAAAGAACTTGAGTTGACACATAGATAATTACTGCCAGTTTTACAATTTGTGTATATCCATATAAATACATTTGTTTCACTTAAATTTTACACACAAATGCTGAAATCCACTTCCAAAGCATTGAAAGGAACCTTCAATGTATTTTTTCAATTCCAATAAACATTCAGCATAAATTTAATACTTTAAGTGAATTTGCAAACGAATAACTTTTAATAATTATTTAGGCTGCAGTTAATAAAATGTAACTATTGTGAATAGAATTCACAATAGCGCTGTCCATCGTATGGCCATCATAATACCAAACTAAAATTTGTTCGATAAAATTTTTCGACGATTGTCGAAGATCGAATGTTGTTCATAATGAGGTCCATAGTTTTTAGAACGGTTTTAAATGTTTAAATTCACACAAAAATATTATTTTTTTTTTCTTAAGAATACCGGTGTTAGTCCTTAGCAGGAATCGAAGCTACAAACAGTTGCCTTAGTAAAGAAAAGCCGAAAAAGTTTTTGGCATCTTTTGATGAACTACTACTGGAGTTTGTATATGAAATTCAAAAAAAAAAAAAAAAAAAAAAAATTATTTCGGAAAAAATCGAAGCAGTGCCTTAAGATAACGATATATCCCCAGGGAGCCGAATTCTGGCATTCGTGATCCAATGCTCTGTGTGTGTTTGTTGCTTATTTTGTTTTTGTTTTACATTATTTTCACTATCGAGTTTATTTGATCACGAATTCTAGAATTCAGCCCCACAACTGGTGAAATTCTCAATATGAATCACTGTTATTGTGTTTGGCGTTATTTTAAAACGACAGTTTTCGTTGCTGCAAAATTCTAAAATCGTACTTATTTTGCACTTTTGACACTCAAATATGCCAACCGCGATTGAAATTTATGGCTTTCTTGTAAAAGATATTAAAAAGTGTCGTATTTTTTTTTACAAATCATGGCATTCTGTTTTTCAAAAACGCCAACCACAATAAGGGTGAATATTTTTTCGCCAAAGCAATTTTATCACACGTTTTAAAATACAATGTTTTGTGTAATTTTCATAAAATCGCCTACAAACCAAGTTTATAAACAGTCATCGATAAGAGAATGTTTTTTTTTTCACTGGAAATGAGTTTCAAGAGTAGTTTTTTTGTGTTTTAGTTAACAAAAAAAAAAAAAAAATCACTCTGTATTGACCTTTATGACAGTGGACCGAATTAAAAAAATAGCTGAACCACAATTTGCTTTTAAATTCAAAATAACAGCTGTATGTTTTCTCAATCAATCTATTACAAAATTGTGGCAGGCATTTTTGGACAGTTCAAAACAAGTATTAAGAATATCAGACTCATGCTGCAGAATTCCATTTCGATTGAAAATTATTTCAATTCCGAAACGATTTTTTTTAGAAAATTAAAATCAATCAATTTATTCGGAATGGAATCAGTTAATTTTATTTATGATCTCTATGTGATGGGACAAAAATAAATTTCAAATATTTTATTTTTTAACATCAATTATGTCTATTCTAAATAATTGTTATTAAGGGACATTATTACAACTTGCAGGATTTTATCAGGGGCATATAAGCCATTTTTCATTATTACAACTTTCCTTCAACAAAATGTTAGCGCTAAATTATCGGAACAATAATCCAACTGGTAAATTGCCGGGAGGTTTGTTTAACTTATGCATTTACCTGCATGGTTCAACGTGTCTTCGCTATATTAAACTGAAATGGTTAATTATTTTCCTGAAAAAATATATTTTTTTAATGCATTTAACTCTTCCTCCAGAAGTATGGCCACAAATCAACAATAAACTAATTTTTCTTGCCGGTAAGTTATAAGAATGAAAATTGTTTACCATCCAGTTTATCGCTCACTTCTATTAAAGATACCTTTAACTAACAGCAACCTTAACGCCAAGTCGTAATAATGGCCTTAAAAGTAACAAACAATTTACTAAAAATCGACTAAGAAAACATTTTCCCCTTCGATGTTTGTAATATTGTTTGCCATGGTCATTAAAAGGCAAAAAATGAAGTGAAAATAAGTTTGTGAACGAAACTGGGTGTTATTGGCTTCAAAGCAGTTAGCTGTGCCCCAGCACAGGTCATACGATTTGTGTCCTTTATTTAATACCAGCCATATCAATGAGTTGACCTGAAGCCCCTATAAAATGGTATAAAACGGAATATGTGTTTCGTTATTGATCCATATATAAAAGGGACATGCCACATTTTTTAAAGAAAACTTTTAATAAAGTGAACCAAAATGTTTGGGAAACATTTTTCTTTTTAACGTATTCAATACAGAGTGATTGATATTTTTTGCTTTTCATTTAAATGTTTTCCGTTTTCGGGTTTAATACAAAAGATGTTTGTTTCCAACATGAAATGTATGCATCAATATAGAGTAAACGAAAGAAATTACATACGTATGTATGTATGTATGTAGTTGGTTTAGTTCATTTGTATGTACTTTTGTTTTGTTAATTTGAATCATGATTATAATTAGATACTGTGTCAAGATGTACAACTTTGCTCGAATTTTATCTGCTTACGAGATCAACATAATAATTTAAATGTTTCAAAAGGTAAAAACAAAAAACAAGTTTTGGAAAAATATCTAATTTATAATTTCGGTTTTACTTCCCCCAAACTGAGAGCAATTTTGTATTCCTTAAAAAAACAGAACGGGAACGTTTTTCATGCACATTGGAGCCCCAAAGAAGAGTAAAGAAACAGGCCTAAAGCCTGTTAATCACACTCAATTCTTACTGGCAGTAAGAAAGCAATTGGGAAGTTTTTTTAATTTAAAGTGACGACGATTCGGAGTATGGGGGATTGTAAAAGTTATTTGAAAAATTTTGCTTTTTTTTAAAAATAATGGTTTCAAAAGCCTTCAGGAGAATAAAAGTAGGTTTTGTTTTATTACTAATTTAATGCAAAGCAATTTGACAAATAAAATATTTAGTTGAAAACTCGAAGGCCAACTGGCACCGCAAAGCTGTACATCACAAATAATATTGAATTTATTGTACATTAAGTTGAATTTATGATATTTTTTTTTTCATTAAGATTTTCATTTTTATTAGATACTGTGTTGCTTAAAAAAATATTGTAGTCGGATTTAGTCCTATAGTAAGTAAAAATATATATCTATTTTACAATTACTACCAATAATAAAAAAAAAAATACAAAGAAAAAAAAACACAAACTTCAAATAAAAACATTAATTGCTTTTATAATTATTGTTATTTATGGTATTTTACTTGTTTTTTGTTTTCAGTTAGAAAATAATGCAAATGATAAAAGAACTGAACTTTTGTTTTGTAAAATTAGAAAAACATATACATACATATAAAAAATTAAAAATCACACTTTCTTGTATTTATTGCAGGCAGTCCTTAAGTTAACACTTTAAATTATTGTTATTATTACTGTTCATTTAATAATAGAAAAATACTCAACTGCTTTGAAACTAATTGTTTTATTACAATTATACAAACAACAATAAAAAAAACTTAAAATAAATTCTTAGTTTTTTTTTTTTTTTTGATTATAAAAATGTTTTTTTTTTATTTTATTTTTAAAATAAAGTTACTAAACACCAATCAATTAGATTACGGGTTTTTTTCTTTCGTTGATAAAAAATGTTCGTTATTTTTCTTAAAAAAAAAAAAAAAATCTATATTTTACAATTGTTTAACTTACTAAACTAAACACATTTTAGTTTATACATTAGGAGATGTGTGAAATTATAGCTAAACGATTAATACACTGTCCCAAGCAATCATGCGATCTGTTAAAAGTGACATAAGTGCTCAAACAGCCGAATAGTGACTTTTAGACAAGCCTATCCAGTTTGCTAATCTTTGGAAAGATTTCAAAAACTAACTTTCTTTATGCGATCAGAGTTTTCTATTCGAAGTTGTTTAGTAGTTGATGGACAGAATTCTATCAAATTTAGCTAGCAGCTTCCAATGAATAAATCGTACGATTGATTGTCTTTAACTAAGACACAACAGCTCAAATTATAATTGGCTAGCTTTAGCAGAAAATCAAAGGGAAAGTTGGAGATCTAGTAACAAAATGTATTAACATATGGGCCCAAAAAATGTGACCACTACTTTCTGCTAGACTCTTAATTAGGTGAAACTAAGGCAATCACGTAGATAAAACAACAAATATTAAGAAATAACTTAAAAGTAATAAATTTCACAAGAGCATATTTTGAGGTTATGGCTGCTCGATGAGCAAGCACAAAATTCATAGCGAGCAATTTTTTGATGTTTGCAGTTCAATAATTTAATATCTTATAAAGGATTACACGACTTTATTGTACATCTATTATATTCAGTCTGCCATGAGTGTTGTCCTTCAGTGTTAGGTTAAGTTGAAAATCCATACGAGTTGTAATGTTATTCATATGACTGTAAAGCCTAACACTTTTCAAGAACAAACACAATATTGTTCGAAAATTTAAATATGCTCGTTGAGCAAACATAACCTTAAAAAAACTCCTGTCAAATTTAAGGATTTTTCGCTTTTTTCTTATGTTTTATCCATGTGAATGCACGTTTAAGTGTTTGTGTGCATCCACACAAACACTTGTTAGTTCGTGCCCAAATCAGATTCACAATACAACATTTTATGAGGGCATGCAGCCAAAATATTAAAAAAAAAAAAATTATCATTTTTAGTATTTGCCACATATACAGGTCTGCTCCGTATGTGTTACTTTGCTTGAAATCAAGACTTTATTATTTTTCTAAATTTAAGTCGCTTAACATCTTATTCCGGATTTTATTGGTAATATGGAATTTTATCTTACTGAAGTAATGTTTATTTTGAGAGCGACATCACATGATTTCAAGGCCCGTTATTTGGAGAACAGGTCCGATAGAATAAAAATAATGCTAGCAATTCTTATTGTTAATTGTCGAATATAGAAAAGATAAACCAAAAGAGCATTTTACTTTGATTATTTAAAGCAATTGCTTTTAGTTGACTTACAATTGTTGTGGAATTGCTAGAGGTAAATAATTTTTCTAATTTTTTTTTTCCTAAAAAGTTAGTAATAAAAATTATCACATTGGGACCATTCTAGGGCCCGGTCCAAAGATCATGGGGAGCCCACTTTCAAAACTTAATAATACACATGTGTATTATAACTTCTTAATCATCAAACACACCTTCAAATGATAAACAAATGTATTTAACTGTTCTTTACACATTTTACAATTTTTCTGTTGCATTTTGTTAGCTTAGAAAAAAACCAAAAACAAATAAACAAACAAAATAAAAATAATTAAAAATTAAAAACCATTTCAAATTGTTCTGCTAGTTATGTTTTCGTGTTTCTATTGGATCGTTTTGTTACACTTTGATCATGTATAAAAACTTAATACTTACACTATTATTAATCGGATGGTTTCACAAGACCCATCACTTTGCCCTCAAATAAGGGAAGGACATCGTTGTCATTGACAATTTCTTCTTGAATCACTGGACTGTCAGGATCTTCACAGTGCGTTTTAAAGAAAAACCTTAATAGAAATTCAATCAACAATTATAAAATATGAAAGCAAAAGTAAAAGTAAGAATGTAAAGACATATGTATTATGTTTTACCTAAAATGACCCTTTTTCGGTAAATAGTCTTTGAATTGTTTGAGTGTAGGCTGGGTACCGGGAATTTTAGTTCTGTAAGGATATTCTTCATCACAAAATGAAAATACAACGGTAGTCGTCTCTTGAGGTTTAGCGGGTAACGGAGGCGGGAGCGATTGATGATGTAGACTACTACTGCCACTGCTACTATTACTAAATGAGGCTGATGGTTGTTGTTGTTGTTGTGGTTGTAGTTGCTGTTGCAATGGTGGCAGCATGTGTTGTTGGGTATAACGACGAGATCGTCTAGTCTCATCTTCCAGTCTTCTTTTTGTCTCTTCTAATTTTGAGGCTGTACTCGTGCCAGAACGTGAACTAAAATAAATTTATATTTGTGAAGATTTATAATTAAAATCGATTGCTTCATTTGTCGTTTTACCTATTGTCTTTGTACTTCATAAGAGTATCAGCTGAGAATAAGCTTATGCCACTATCTGTATTCATGGAAGGCCATTTATTTGTTAGCTTCCTGGCTGAGGAACTATGATCTGGCATTGATTTTGAGTGTTTCATTGAGTGACCACCTTTTTTTTTTGTGTGTGAAAAGCAGATGTAGTTTTAGTTCACATTTAATATATTTCAAAAATAATTTTAGCACTTACTCATACTCATGGCACCATCGCTTAACATGCCTGAGTCATGCGTTGTTGTACGCCTTCTGGATGGTAAAGGTGGGCAGGGCGACATTGTACCAGGAGAACGATGCGGTGTCTGATCATTCCAAACGCGGGAAACATGCTGATCAAGTATGTCTTGATCATTGTCTTCATCTATTGCAAACTTTTCACGTATGGCTTGAGCAAACGCACGATCACTGGCAATTCTTTCATTGGTCGGCAAAGATTCCTCAGGAAAATGCTACAAAAAGTTAGTGAATATTAATTATATTATTCTAATTGTCAAGCCTTCTATTATTGGAACAAATATAACAGGGTGCCATAAAATAAATAGTAAATTATCTGACAAGAGTCAGTTAAATTTTCGCAGTTTATTAAAACATTAGTGGCTTTCATTTTTCATGTTACTTTTACTAAACTATTGTTTTATTTTTATATTAATTGATCTTGAGATTATCAAATAAACTATTCAAGCTTAAGAGCTTTTTTTAACAAATAATTGGAAACAATTATATTTATTTATTTTCCATATTTCGCCAACAATTTGTTAGCATCTTCAGGAAAATAATTAAATGAAGATGCTAACAAATTATTGGCGAAACATCGAAAATAAATAAATATAATTGCTTCCAAGTATTTTTGAAAAAACATCTTAAGCTCGAATAATTTATTTATATTTTAAACCACAAAGAGTGAGTGCCTTTTGCTGTGCCTTTAAAACAAGTGAAACTAAGTTGCTCTAGCTAAAAAATTTTACATAAATATTTTTTTTTTTCAGTTTACTTAAGCCTAGTTCAACTGAGATCTCAAAACCCCAGCCTAAATCAGTGAGTACTTAAACACATTTAAGCGAAGAACTTTTTACGCAAAATATCAGCTGTTCGAAATGTTTCGCAGCGTTGCCAAATTTCTATTTTTAAAAACAATGAATAATAAATTGTTCACAGATGTAGTATAGTCAAGTTGTTTAAGCCGTAATTAAATCACAGAAAAGTTATGTTAAAGTATAAGTTTAACTCCAGCTGATTTTGCGGACCTTAATAAGAGTCTAGCATTGCCCTAGATTTTACAATACTAGTGAACATTTTTGTGGTAGTATTGTAAAATCTAGAGACCTTATTCACAGTTCCCCATATTCTAATCTTCGCAATTTTCTGCTTGTGTATAGACAGTTGACATTCTCTGGACCTAAGGTCTATATAAATCCCATTAACCAACTTCAATTGTTGTTGGTAGAGAGAAAATGAGTGTCAAACCTATTACGTCGCCTCAATGCGATGACGAAGGCAACAATTGGATTATGGGGGAATATATGTATATATTTATTTATAAATCTGAAATATTTTTTATGCATATTTACCACATTAACAAGATCTACAAGGGTATATTTGATAACTAACCTCTAAACGGGCTCTTTCTTCAAGATCCTGTTTGCGTTTAACCTCTTCCAGTTTGGGTATGAGTAACGCTAATAATTCATTCTCTTTAAGGGGACGATGCTCATTCGAATGAAGACGTTGAGTGCGAGGTATCACCTGAAATCGTTTTAAAATGAGCCGATAAACTTAAATGTTACCGAAACTTTTGTTCGTAAGCAAACCTGAAAGGTATTTGTTTCCTTATTAGCCAAGGCACTCTGTCGTATAGCTTTAGTTTCAGTAGAACTATGTCTTCGTTGAATATATGGGCGTCCATCCCTAAAATGAAGAAAGATAAAAAGAACTTTATTATATGTTTTATATATTTTATTATAAGTATATTTAAAAAAGAAAAGAAAAACACTTTGAAAATCTACCTGTTGATTATAAAGTATAACACCCATATTCATAAAAACTATTGAAGGTTTATTACACATTTATTTGACAATTATTCCATAGAAATACATCAAATAAGAGCTTAATAAACTTACAATTATTATTATGAATATGGCCTTAACTATTTAATTAAATGACATTAATTATAAAAAATAACGGCCTGGTGCCTGCAAATTATTCAAACCGTCGTCACTTCCTGTAAGCGATAAAAATAACAAGAAACAGACAACTGAAGGTACGTATTTTCACATTTTTCCCCAAAAAGACGTGACCACTACTTTCTTGTTGAGCTTTATTTTGAGAAAATACATGCATATAGACATTTAAAAGTTCATATACATTCACATGGATATAACAAATAAAAAAACGCGAAGAAAAAACAGGTGCTTTAAACACCAGTGCTGAAATTGTGAAATTTAGCAAGATGAAAGTCGTGTAGCGACCTCGAAACATCCACCATACATATTTTCTTCGATTTTCATTTCCTCAAAATTGAGAAAGATTTTTTTGTTAATGAAACTGGAGCGGTCAACATTCTTAAAGAAGACAAGTAAAGTTTAGAACTTAACATGGCTGGGGTACGTACAATGGCTGGGGTACGTACAATGGCTGTTTCACGACCACCACATCGCTCATTAGCATTTAAATTGCATATAGTTCACTATAAAAATTTAAAATTAATGCTTAAAAATCGCTGGGACCGGTGAAAAGTTTGAAATCGTTGTTATCACTCACTCATACAATAGCAACAGACACAAAAATCAATTTTTAATCTATTAGATGTTGGTGAGAGAATATAAAGTATATTCTAATCTAACACAGTGATAAAATGAAAAATTTATCAATAAGATGAAATATAGTTATATAGGGATGGCTTTGCGCTGCTGCTTAAAAACAGTATACAATTAGTCATGGTCTGGATTCGAAGCAAATTTGGGTGCTGATGAGTGTCATGGTGGACGTGAAACAGCCATGGTAAGCCTACAACTTTACTTTTCGTGTATTCTTTAAAAAAAAAACTGTTGATCAATCCAGGTTTATTACAGAAAAAGTCTCTCAATTTTGAGGAAGTAAAAATCGAACTAGAAAGCTTGATAAAACTATTAAATATTGTAAATCATATAGTTCGACTATAAAGTCAAAATTAATGTAAAAATTATTCTGTTCTTACTTAATTAATAATTAAAAAAAAAAAAAATAAGCAGTCATCCGCAGTATGAGCCTCAGATTATTAAGAATTATATAGAAAATTTACATTTCACAAGAGCATGTTTTGAGGTTCTGCTTTGCTCAATGAGCAGTTAAGTTATCCAAATGTTTGCAGTTAAGATATCCAAATGTTTTGCATATGTATATGTATTTTTGTTGTTTGTATCCACGCACATTAGACAAAAAGTTGTCGATATTATGCCAGCGATTTTTCGATAGCTCATTGCATGGCGAAATAAAGCTCCAGTGCGACATGTCAAAATTAATTTTCGAGGCTTCCGTTTTTTATTTTTTGTATGGTAGTCCCCCAAGGAGACGTGGTACAGGGTGTTTGAATGCGTGTTAGGGTCTGTCTCTAAGAAACCAGCGATATTTTAGCGCGTATAGACAATTTTTTTTATAATGTTACAAAGAGAAATATACACTCTACATAAAAACATAACTTTATAAAATTCAACAAGTCAGATGTCTGTATTACTTTAAATGTTAATTGCAAACGACGACATTTGAGAACATAGTATTATTAACAGATTTAAAGACATTTTTTTTTGTTTGTTAGTTGGTTGCATTATGCAAAGTTTTGACTGGACATTGTTTTCTTAACACTTTATGCTACAGGTTTAAGGGGGGATATTTGAAAATTATTTACTTACATGGAACAGCTCGAAAGAGACATTGTATCAGAATCAGTTCTACCGCCCGAACTGACACTGGCTCTTTCAGAATCAACACGGGAGTTCGGTACATAGGAGGTATTTGTTTTCCCTGTATACACATAACCAATGGCACTACACTCACATGCAAAATTTGTTTGTGCATTTGTTTTTTTTTTGTAATTGTATTTTTTGTATGTTTTATATAATCAACCAGAGTCGGGTATTTCATTCATTCCATGCATTAAACAATTTTTAAAAAATAAATTTGAAAAAAAAAAATCAAAATAAATGTTTATAAATTAAAAGTAAATGAAAGAAAATAATTAAGCAATACATTACGATAACATAATTAAATGTTTTAGGACAAGCACACAATTGGGCGCAGTTTACATTTGGCATTACGGGTAATAGGGTAGATATGGTGTTTATTTTATTTTTTTTATATATATTTCATTATTAATTGTTTGGAGGTGCATTGATTGCAGGTGACATTGTAGAAGGTGGCGGTAAATGGCAATGGAATTTGTGGTTTGGCGTGTGCAGATGCAGTTTAAAAAAATGAAAATAAAAGAAAAATAAAAATATATACAAATTAATACAAAAATTATAAAATTACATACATATATAAACTAAAAACTAACAAAAATTACCAATGGCAATTAAATAAAATTAAATTTTGGTTTGAAAAGTGTAACTTAACGTCTACGCCTGACAAAATGTTGTGGGGACAAACGTTAATAAAAAAAAACTAAGAGAAAATAATTATTTCTTTATAGCAGGTAGCCGCATGACTACAACAAACACTTAAGTTATTTTGTTGGTAGAAGTACTCTATATTCTGGCTCCCATATGTTCGCGTTTTTATGCCTGTGTTGTGTATTTAGGAAGTTTGTTTGTGAACAAATCTCTGACAGTTCAACGTTTACGCAAGACGGCACCACAAGCCACACAGCCGGCCAAACGATACAGTCGGTGTATGAGAAATGAAAAATATGGCAACTTAAATTTGCCATAAATTTGTAACTTGAGTTGTTGGAGGTCGAGGTAAGAAAACCCCACAAAACTTTTGCAAAAATAGAAAAAGATTTAAAATTGCAGTTTGTTACAATTTGTTCTTTTAATTTTATATTGTTTTGAAATAAAAGAAATCGTAACCAAATTTACGTTTCATTTGTCAGCTTGTGTAAAAAGACAATTGCAATATATTCTAGCAATAATTGCTGAGCATGTATTCAAACACATCTTCATGCAGGACACACGTAACTGCCTGACCACACGAGCAATCTGTTGTATCGTAATGCAGGCGCAATAACGTCGGCAGAATGATGTCACGAAAATTCTTATGAAATTTTGTATTGCTTTAGTTTTGAGAGGACGAGACAAAAAAAAAACAACAAAACTTTTTAAAATCTACAATAAACTTTTTAAATTCCTTAAGCTTGGACATATTTTTCACCGCGTGTTCTTTTGTTTTACTTAATTTTTGCAAACAAAAACAATTGTAACCAAATTTACATTTCATTGCTCGGCAATATCTCCTACTTTTAGCAGTAATTTAACATGTATTCAAACACATCTTCGTACAGGGTACGAGTTAATTTATTACTTTGGCAACCAAATGTGACAGTTGCAATGACAATAACTGCCAAACTTTTTGCTCGTGTGGTTTGTAATTTCATAATTTGGCAATGTCAAGTGACCGTCTCGTTCTTGTGATCTAAGGCCGCTGGATTATTTTCACTATGGTCATTTGAAAGAATGGGTCTACGTGTGAGCCCACCACAACCAACTGTCGCTCTAAAAGGTGAAATTCGATGCAGCATTGACGAGATTAGCGAAGTTTAGTGGCAAAATGTGGTTCAAGATTTGGTCTACTTGCTAGAGGTGAAAATTTCTCCCGACATTATTAATTCTCATATTTCTACTTTGTATTGGTATCAAAAAAAAAAGTGTGTTTGAAGGCCAATTTACTTCCTAACCTCGAACTTTTTATGCATTTTTAAGTGACATCTAATACAAAGAATACAAAATAGTATACATAAAATTGTGAACAATAGAAAAAATAATTACTGCTTTTTTTAACATTTAAAGCAAAAAAAAAAATTGTATATAACACATAAATATTACGTATTTGATACGTAAATTGACAATATCTAAACATACCAGTGCACATATGCATGTGAAAATAAAATAATTTATATGCATATACTGCTTACCCAGGTGGTCGAATTTCCAGTCTTCTCTTTTGTGTTGCCAGTAATAAGTCGCGTGTTAAACGCATACCCATGGGCATATCGGCCGATACACGTCCTCCTTCAACGCGTAGCTTTTCGAAATCATCACTCAATGACAATTCCGAATCTTCGTGCAGGGTGGGCAAGGTTGAACTGCGAGGCAGGGTGTCTGTCGCACTAACGGACCCGCTAGAGCTGGCTGAAGTTGAGGGACCATACACGCTGCCACTAGCACTGCAACTACCAGCAGTTGAAGCACCAATAGCGGCACTAGTACTCGCAGGCAAATTTATAATTGGACCCAATGAACCACTGCTGACTTTTCCGCTACTTGTGGAAGCGCCTGCAAATGGCAACGCACATGCTCCTCCACCTCCCCCTGTCAATGCTGCGGCGGCGGCTGCTGCTGCTGCTGATGATGCACCCCCTGCGCTACCGCCATTATTACTGCCACAACTAGCACCACTACTACTACTGCTGCCCGTACTACAACTGGCAAGGCCCGTCGTTGGACCGCCACTACTACTAAAACGCTCGTGAGCAGCAGACATTTGTTGTATATATAGGATGTACATTTCCGAACACAAGAAGGATGGATAAATATTATCCCGTATGGTGTTTTCCACATGTTTTTGCATTTCATCGAATATGTTTGGACAAAGAGGTATTTCATTTTTAAGTCCAGCCTTAATGTTACGTCTCAAATCCTCCGACACAGACAGTGTACTTTTGCGCAAAAATCTTAGGGAGACAAAATTTCAATTAATTTTCCTTTTCACTTCGCCTCTCCACCCGTAAATTACCTGTAAATAGCCTGAATAATTTGTTTGATTTTTTCGGGATCGGTTTGCTGCTTTAAGCCCTCGCAGGCGAAATAAAAATTTAGATGATCATTATATGCAGGCGCCTCCTCTTCCACGTACTTCTTGAACAATTCTACACCATCGCGATCTTCTAGTAGATGATTGAGTGTACGGGCCCAATTCAAATAGGATGGTGGTGAATTACGCATGTGTTCGCCCACCCCTTCGGTCATCTTTAAACGGCATCAACAACAAGAAGAAGAAGAAAAAAAAAATTACAATTAATTACTAGCTACAATATTAAAAGTTGTATGATTTTAGGTTTAAAAATAGACCTAATAATGTTTTCTGTCTTTTCCAGCCGTCTACTCAACTCATCTGTAGACTCCAAAAATTCTTAAAAGAATGTTTTTTTTTTTATTAAATTTTGCCATGAGCCGATTCACATAATGAGCGTTCGACACAAGTCAAGTCTAGTTTGTAATACCCATTATAATTTTCTTAAGTAGCTAATATTTTATTTGTACATTTTTAATTGTTTTGCCAACTTGCCTCAATAATGCCTTTCTGGCGCTGAGGCCAAATTTAAATATGTAAAAAATGAATTTTGTTCAAATAAAGTACGCAGCTACATTCATATGGATGTTTATGTAGCTGAAAAAAAAAAAAAAAGAAAATGTTTGAAACTCAACTACTTATTTCAAAATTCTCATGAACAAAATGAGAATCAGAAATATTCAAACAAAACTTTAATACAGAAAACATTTTTTCGTCTGAAAAAGACAGAAATCATTAATAAGGTCCAGTTTTAAACCTAAAATACTACATTTCAATTGGCTCTTAAAGCAAATAAATAATTAAGTTCATTAAAAATTCCAGCCAGACAGTGCCTACCTTTCTAACGCGACTTTCTTCTCCGGGTACTGGTGGTCTTGGCCCACTACACTCATTATCATCATATTTTCGGTAGCCCGATGTATGGCTCATGCCACTTGAACGAAATGTTTTTGGATTTTTGAAGTTTCCTTATTGAACTAAACGATCGGGGTAGGGTTTCCTCTTAACGATTTATGATTTCTGGGTCGAATTTGTATTTTACTTCTTTAGTTATGAGTGTATGACATTAAAATATAAGTTCCGCCTAATTTTGTTCCGTAAGCAGTTTTTTGTTGTTGTTGTTGTTTATTTTTGCCGCAAGATTCTTAAGTTATTATAGTTTTTGTGATGTTTATTATGTATTAATTTTGTTTAAATAATTTCATGAAGGTTTAAATACTATTAAATGTATGTTTATTGTATATTTACGTAGTTGTAGTTACTATTTATGAATTAAATTAATAATTTTAAGTCGTTAATGAGACATTACATACAATTACAATTCGCTAAAGTCCTTAATATTTTAAATATCAGGACATGGAAGATTTTCAAATCGGAAGGCAATAATACAAGGCCTGAAAATAAAGAAAAAATTATTTTATATAAAACTAATTTTTTTAATTAATTAAATAAATTGATAATAAAAAAGATAATGAGGAATAAGACATAATATTATGGTTTTAAAGGGTTTAAGTATTTTCCCCTCTCATACAGGGAGTCCCGTAACTTAGCTGGTGATAGGTCAAGAGGTTTAGAAGATATTTATTTTATATATATATATATATATATATATATATATATATATATATATATATATATATATATGTATATATATTTTTTTTTTTTGCTTAATCAAACGTCCACAAACACTCCCCATTTTCGTTTTTTCACCCACCAATCCCTCTTTCCTATTTTCCCAGTTCCAGTACAATACAATGCATATATAGGGGTCATCCCCAGAGTACTGGTCCCAGTCTAAAAAGAAATATGAATTCGAACTATAATTGCAGAGTTCGCAAAGAAAATCTCACATTTTACGATTAAAATTAAAACAACACCCAACTTTAACTAGAGGTATTGAAAAAAAATTGCACTAGGTACCGTCGGCAAGTTCCCCCAAAAGTTGGCGCAATTTGTCGCAAATTCAAAATTGTATAACATCTGCTGCATTTTTTGCACAAAACAAAAATTGTCTTTTTATTATTATTTTTTGTTTCAAAACTTCAATTGTATGAATTACAAATTTATTTTTTGTTTTTTTTTTATCAATAAGGCAATGCCTTCTAAGACAACAGTCGCCATCATCAGTTTTCGCTTGGAGTTACGGGACACCCTGTATGTATTCTTTGGAGACTCTATTTTGTTTTGCAACTCCTGAAATATGATTGAAACTTGTTAAAACTTCGAAAATAAGCGTTTAATGGCAAAATATGATTACTGTATGGACAAAAATTGTTCGTTATTGTGGCGCCGTCAATTTTCCAGTTCCTTTACGACATTAAACAATAATAATTTTCGAGGCGCGCGATTTTCATTTTTTTTTGTTTTTTTGTATTTTTTATGGAAACCCCATAAGAAGGCGTGGTACGGGGTCGTTGTGTTGGAAAAAATTATTGGTGAAAAAAAATTGAAAAAAAATTTAGGTCCAAAAATGAACCTTTTTTAAAAAATATTTGCTGTCCTTTTTCAGCTGTCTATATGCCGACGACATTTCGTTGGTGCTAATCAACTCATCTGCAGACTTGAAAAATTCTTAAAAGTTTGCTTGAAACTTAATTATGGAATTATGGAATAAATAGTTAAGTTTCAAACAAACTTTTAGGAATTTTTCAAGTCTACTGATGAGTTGATTAGCACCAACGAAATGTCTTCGGCATATAGACAGCTGAAAAAGACAGGAAATATTTTTTAAAAAAGGTTCATTTTTGGATGAATTTCTATTGTCTTTAATAGCAGACATCAAATTCAGTTCTCTACCGTTTGGGAGAATGGAGCCTGTGACGGAGGGACGGACGGACGGACGACAGTAGAACTCTGTGTAATAGGGTTCCGTTTTTATTCTACGAGTACGGAACTCTAAATAGCTATGTATGTATGTCTAAAAATATCATCGTGAAAATGCAAAACATAAAAGAAACATGACTCAAAAAACCAACGTCGTATAAATCGGGTACTACTTTTTACTATTAATTACTGATTTTTCTTATTTATTATTGTCAATTATATTTACGATTTGAACCAGTCAGTACACTGTTTACAAACACAGCAACAACAAATAGGTACATATTTTTTTCTTAGACTTTTTTTTAGTAAAAAAAAAATTTCGGAGTCTAATAATTTGTATCTCCTCAAAAGGACTTTGCCAAATCAGCAAACTCTTGTTGTAAAAAATTTCTTTCTACAATCAATTTTTAATAAATGATTTATTTCTTTTTTGACAACAACAGCAGTCATTTAAATTCATATGCACGTAGTGATCCATTCAGCAGCCGTTTCCTAATTCAAACAGTAACAAACACATGCATCTACATAAATGTGCACACACACAGACACACACATAAAGCTCATAAAGTTTTGTCCCTGCTACCAAAACACTTTGAAGTGCAAATTTTGCTTTTTTTTTTTTTTTGAGAAAGTAATCACTCATGGCAGATTATTATATACTAAATACAGTATAATTATGATGACTTCTATTTTTTATTACTTCTTTTAAGTTTTGACAAAGAACTTCATTGATAAAGGGATGAAGTATTATAGAAAGAAGTGGTATGTATGTGTATGGTATATGCGGCCATTTTGAAAGCAATTTTGATTGGTGGATGAAATCGACCAATACAATATATTCGGGATATATGTACTTACGTACTATTATCATACAATTGCGGCAAAAACTTACTTGCATGTGCACAAGTACAACAGAAAAGAAGGACAATTATTCAGCCATTATGTACAATATTGAAAAACTGAAAAATATACTTACATTCCTACAAACATGCATATGTATAACAAAATCCATTGAACTCATCCACAGAGAAATGGGGAATAGAACAGCAACGAGTTGTGATTTTTTTTTGTTTGCTTTTTTGTTTGTTTTTTGTCTTGTTTTGTCAGTAGTTTAGATGATGACGCACAGAGCACGATTCTTAGCTCTATTATTAATCCAGCAACAAAATAAAGACCAAAATCTATGTACGGGATGTATGTATGTGCATACATACATACATATGTATGCAAGTATGTTACTGCCATTATTCACAAACACTTACACATGCATGTATGTATGTTGTATGTATGTATTTGATGGAGCTAAAAGAACACAAACAAATTTTGCCGATGATGACAGGAACAACATTTACTTTCTAGCAAAGAAAATAGCAATCAACGTCATCATGAGAATTAACAAAGCAACTGCAACTAAAATGCAACGTTACTGGAAAGCAAGCCCACAGCTCCATGTTACCGCATACTTATCCTTTTGGTACAGTGACACAAAACTGAATGTGATATATAAAGGTATGAGAATATTGTGCTACATACATAGCAGGGTAATCGATTATTTTCTAGAAAAAACAAACCGGTTATCAACTAGCTCAAGAATTCGAAATTTTCAAAAACCTGGGGGCTAATTCTGTCATTCGATGGCATAAAAGTTTTTCCCCAACCTTTTACATTTCGGATTCTCTGATTGATTCGCTATCGAATAAAATGTTTCCAAAATTGTTTGTAATGTCCTTCGACCTTTTTAATTATGAGATTTCTTAATTTTCGAACTTGAGGTCCTTGCTTGTTATTTTTATTTTCAATACTTCGTTTTCCTTGGAAAATTTCTTCAGGAAATAATATTTTTCTAAAAGGATATAATATTTTTCTGAAGGAGTTTTCCAAAGGAAAACGAAATATTGAAAATGAAAATAACAAACAAAGACCTCCAGCTCGAAAATTAAGATATCTTCTAGTTTAGTTTTATTATTACTTGTAGCCAATTGTACACCTCCACCAAAAATATCTTTTTTTTTTGCATCCCTTGTTCTCTATAGACCGTCACCTAGACTACTAGCACATGCCGTTACGGACGTAGTTTTGATGTTACCGGTGTCCCTGGTTTCCAACCAATCAGCGCCCAGGTATGTGGTTCTGCGTCTATACGCAATATGGGACATTCACAACATTGTGCTTTAAACGCAATATAAAAAAAAATCTATCACAAAACTTTTCTACCACCAAAAATTTTTAGAATAAAATGGCACCAACGTTGTTTGTAAGCAAAGGGGAAAAATTTGACAGGTAAAAGCTATTTGATGAAAGCAGCAAAAAATCACCTGTGGCACCAAGTTCACCTTGTATGAATTCGCTTTGTGTAGGAGTACAACAAATCCCTTTTTTTTTTTTTTTTGCTTCACTGTGCGTACATTTTTAACGCCGTCAGTGGATGGATACTTTATTAAAAAATCAAAAAAATAAAAAGTATGAAAAGGAAAGCAACTACAAACGAACAAAAACAAAAGCCTGTTCAAATAGTCAAAGTAAATGACAAAGTGCGAGGAAATAATACTTGTGAAACATGATGAGTAAGCGAAAATATCATCAACATACGCGCAATCGTTTTGAAAAATTCAATGAACAGTAAAATTTTGCTTGCTGTTGGGTGGCAACCAGGAGGCAGGCACTTGCAAAAGGGAACTTTTCATAGAGGCTGAATAAAATAAAAATCATGGCAGTAATAAAGGGAATATAAATGTCATTTGCATACTGCTCCATATTTTTTGGATGACTAAAAGAACAAAGAAAATCGCAAATTAAATGCGCAAAATAAAGATTTTACATTTTAGCATGTTTTGCAAGACTACGAGCACACTTTTACAGAGTAACTGAGATATATGATTTGTTTTTTTTTTTTTTTAATTAAAAATTTCATTAAAAATACATTAAACTCGTATGTATGTGCATTAACATGCTAAAACACATCCGTTCCAAATTTACGAGTAGCAAAATTTTCTAAATTTCAAAAAATTGACTGTGTTGTTTGTGTGTACAATATTTTTGGTGCTTGGCTGATAATAATTTGCAAAATTTTTTTTTTTTTCGACACTGTAATAAAATACATATAGTAAAAGGTTTTCGAGTGCATTTTATATGAACATTAAAGTCTATGGCTCTTGTGAATACGAAGAAAGAACCTTTATTTGTTTTTATTTGCTATTCAGTGATTTTTTTTTTTGTTTACCAATAAATTGCATTTTAATCATAAAAGAAATCCCATTAAAATTAAAAACTATAAAACGGCAAAGTAAGTTAAAAAGCTTTTTTTTTTTATTTATTAATTCAAAGGAAATTTATTTGTAACTAAAGTGCAAGACTCGTTCATACAAACATATATACGTATGTATGTATGCATGTATAACTTTGGCGGCTTGTATTTAGGCTTGAAAGGTTCTGGAAACGTAAAAAGATCATTATCCGTTAAAAAAAAAACAACACATATTTTACAAGCGTAAACTATTCAATTATTAATGTTTATACCCTTCACAAAAATGTGTGTGGGTATATATAAGTTTGTGATTCCGTGTGTAACGCATTGAAATAACCATCTAAGACCCCATAAAGTATATACATATATTCTGGATCAGAATCAATAGAGATTACGATTAAGCGATGTCCGTCTGTAGTCGTTGAAATTCTGTTTCTGAGAAAACGGTTTGAGATAGAAACCTCATTCTTTCGCTAAAATGTGTTAAGTCCCGGTAGTGGGTCTGCTATTGAAATTCAGTAAGATTGGTCCACGGATAGCCGAGATATATCCAAAAACCGGGATTTGAGGGGTATTTTTTTAGCCATTTTTTGGTCAGATTTTTGAAAAAATTTTTTTTCCTAAAAAGTTAGCCATATCATTTTTAATGCCCATTAGATCCCAAAAATCGAAGAATTTTTGAAATCGGCAAGTATATACCCGAGATATAGCGTCTACCGATTTTTCAAGAAATCGGCTTTATAATCCAAATAAAACAACTTTAGGCACCAAACATCAATCAGAATGGTACATATAGGCTATTTAGAGGCAAAGCTGGAAATTTTTTTGATATTGGCCCATATACACTCGAGATATAGAGCCTCCCGATATCTCAAGCAGTCGGTCCTGGAAGCCAAATAAAACAAATTTTGGCACCAAAACTCAATCAGAGTGGTACTTATATCATTGTGAAGGGTATTTACGATTCGGCCCAGCCGAATATTGAACTCTTACTTGTTTTTTTTTTAATTTCCTTTACTATCAATATTTAAAAATATTCTTACTTTTAAAGCACTCTTGAGTTTTTAGATATTACAACATATATTTACAAAGTTTAATAATTAAAATATCATTTCCTGAGATAAACCAATGCCCAGGAAAAAGATAGTAAAAAACCCATATGCGAAATCACAGAGGGGGTTAGAGAAGTTTTGTTTTTTAACATTCATTAATGAGGATCTATGTATATCTAAGTATAGAGTCGATTAATTAATGTCTTGCAAACTTCTCATAGACCTGCTGCATTTTCCATAAAATGACAGGGTCATTTGATTTATGAGGTTTTCAATTATTTGCTGACCCGAGATTCGATGCAGTTCTCTAGTGGAAAATCGCCCTGGTAAATTCAATATGATTTTCAATTCTTTATTCAGTATTATTTGAATTTTATTTAAATACTATTTAAAAGTGAGATAAAAAAATTTCTCATTAACTTACTGCCTGTTCCTCTAAATGCGATCGAAGTTTTCTTTCGCACAGTTGTAGTGGCAACAACAAAAGCAACAAATTGTTGTTGCTTTTAATACAAATATGCGAAAGAAAACTTCATTGGCATTTAGAGGAACAGGCAGTTAACTTTATACACGGACCATATGATTATAACAATTGTTAATAATTTGATCGGGCTGAAGTTCGAATTTACTTCCTCAAAATTGAGAAAGATTTTTTGTGGTAAAATGGGAGTGATCAACATTTTTTTTTTATTGAAGACAAGTAAAGTAAAGTTGAAGACTTACCATGGCTGGGGCACCTACCATGGCTGTTTCACGACCACTACGTAGCGCATCAGCATACAAATTTACTTCGAACCCAGGCCATGACTAATTGTATAACCAGTTACGCTTAGCTAGCATTGGGCAAAATGTTTCATTTGAGTGAATCCTTCGTTCTCTTTCAGAAAGCTATTGTGAATTAATTCCTTCTTTTAATTAATCTTTCTGAATGTTACACATACTTCAGAATGAAGGAAAGTTAAAATGTCTCATTCATACCAGGGGTTTGCTTCTTAAAACCTACAAGTGCTGTTTTATAAGTAAAATACGCACTTCAAAAATCCAATGATGGTGTGTTTTTAATTAAAAAAATAATAAGAAATATTTTCGAGAAACATTCTCCAGGCAGATTTACTCCATCATTTACGCCTTAATAATTTGTACAAAACGTGCAATGCCAAAACTAAAACATTAAAAATAGCAGGAATATTTTTGAGTGAGAATAAATAAACATAAAATCCTTTTTATTAAACAAAATTTAATAAAATAAAAAAAAAATATTGTTGTATAACGTATGTAAAAGGAAAGTAAACAGATATATATAGAAAACAAATATAGAAATAATTCATTCGTTCAGTTGAAGGAATCGTTCAGTTGAATTAATTCATTCACGAATGACACAAGTAGGGTTTGGGGTTCGGGAATTCCTGGGAATTCTCGAAAAATTTTCTTCGGGAATTCCCGGGAAATGTTTAAATTGGATTTTATAACAGTAATATTTTATTTCTCCACATTTTTTTTTAAATTAATTATTTCATGTAATAAAAAAAATTTTGTTAAATTAATTTCAAAAATAACGGAATTTCATTTTAAAAATACGTTGTTTGTACATAAACATCACTTTTACAAAACACCGCTTAGTCGCCGAGACTCTAGCCTCTTAGTAGCTGATGCTATAATCAATACTCTTTTTGCACAGCTTATGTTAATAAGAACACAATTTTCTCAAAACATAGCTGAGTCAATTCAAGATAAAGTTGCCCAAAGACGTAATGAAAATATTATAGCATTACTAAATTGCATAAAAAATGCCTGATATCAATACGAAATTATTAAAAAAATCCTTTAAAATTATATGCGGAACCGCTATATAAAAGGCTGTTTGATCAATCACTTTCTGAATTGTCCAGCAGCGATTCTGATATATCTGACAACGAAATTAATGAATGTTTTAAAATTAAATTGAAAAATGGTATAATAATAATAAAGCCAACATCGGTGGATAGCGAACGGGTTTTCTCCATTGCTGGGAATTTTGCCACATTTAATGCTTTAGTCGTACTAAAAACTTACTTTTTATCGAAATGATGGTATGAATTCTGTTATGATTTTTTTTTATTTGAACATGATCTCAAATTTTCTTAGAGTTATCTGTCTCTTTGCACAAATTGAATTAACATGTGCTATTTAATTTAATTAATTTTTGATTTATAATGTATTCTCGGGATTCCCGGGAAATTTATAAATTTTCCCGGGAATCCCGGGAAGAGAAAAAGTCCGGGAATTCCCAAACCCTATGCACAATCCGCCAGGGTCATTGAAAGTCGGACCCATTTAATTGGAAACTGCAAATACTTGCACGAGTTATATTCCATATGTATATAATGGCGTGATATCTTACTAGTTTTTTTTTCTAATTTAGATTTATAAAGAGCGTGATTAATATTCTTTAGCTTTGTTTAATTTGGTCCATATTTAAACAGTAATAATAGAAACAATGCCCCGTTGGTGGCTTAAAGAAAGTGAGGATTCCGTACTACTTAAAATAGACATCAACAAGTACCAAACAAGCAAAATAATTCCACCACAACTGCGAATAGGGAAATGAAAACTAAAAACGCAGACTAATACACACACACATAAAATATATTTTATAATCCTAAAACAACATCCCTTAAAGAATGAAATTATTTTTTAATAACATACAAATTAAATAAACTCGTATTATATTTTCTGCTTGAAGCATGAAAGTATTGAAAATCTTAACAAAGAAATTGAATAATCCTCATCATCTCAACATCATATTAATAAGTATTTGTATGCGCGCAGCCTCTTACCCATTTGTTTGTTTGTTTGTGTGTCTGTCAGTCTGGCGGCGATCCCTTCGTTTCAATGTCGGTAAGTACATAAATAATATCGTATAAAATTTCATTAATAATAATAATACAATATTTCATAATTTTTCGCCTTTTCTTTTATTGCATTGCATTTTTTTTCAACATTGTTTTGTATTTTAACGAGCATGTAATCGAAAATTGAATGACTGATGACGAGACTACCATATTGATATTTACTTAATAATAAAGATTTAACAATAAAGGTAAAAAAAACTTCAATTTAATAAATTTTCGGTAGACAAAACGCATTATTTATTTAAATTTATTAATTATGAAAATCCTGAAAATAGTTTTTGGCAACTAATTCTCATGTTCTTGTTTTTTTCTTTTTTTTTTGAATTTGCTAAACTTCTAAAGCCCTAGTTAGCCACACGTTGCTGCTGCTGTACCGTGACGTAACATAATGGAAGCATATTAGAACACTTAAATATGTTACACGCCTAAAACAGTGTTCGACGACATTTAAGCAGCTGTTCGCAACACTGGTGTTATGAAAAAATTAATTTTTTCTATGGGTATACAAAATCCGGAGTTAAATTAGCATCATTCTACTCCATCAAGAACACACACAACACATAAATACAGTACTCTTCATCAGATCCAGGAGAAAATAAAAGCTAAACGGAAAGGTCGACCTCAAAAGGAGATAAACTGCAAAGATGCTTGGCAAACTTTGGCTCGACAGCTACAACAAATTGCTCGCTCTGGAAAGCAACAAAAATAATAAATAATGGAATATTACTTCGATTCCATCGATTCAAAAACCCGGTCTAACATGGGCCCGTACTAACGAAGAAAAACCGAATGTTCTCGTAAGAGGAGCGACATTTTCAAACAGAACTGTTAAATTTTGACTACGATTAATAATCAATTACATAATTTTTCAAAAAGAATCCTAGTGATTACATTATTCTTCTTCAGGCAATTTATGATTAGTAATTGATAATTAAGATAAAGAATCTAAAAGTAATCGGCATTAATTTTGATTACTTAAAGAAAATTAGAAATACTCAAAAACAATGCAAAGATTCTTCGACTAAAAGCGAATGTATGTAAACCAGACAAAGCTTGAAACTAAAAAAAAAAAAAAAAAAAAAAATTAAGAAACAAAAACTTGAATTGTATTGAACAAATTTTTTACTCGAATTCTTAATAAATGTCCCGTTACAGTTGCAAATATATAACTTTAACACAAACGAGAAAATTCACGAAAAATTTGCACAAAACAAAAAAACATGTATTCAAAATGGTTTAGAAACGATTTAGTCAGCACTTTAGTGGAGCAAGAGCGCGAAAATTTTGCACAACACAAAAAATATAGTCAACCCTTCATAAACGATTTTAAATCAATTTTTGGAATTTGCAAAATTTATGCATTTTTGGTCCAGTTGTGCTGCCTGCATCTGACCAAATCGTTTTGACTATATTTGTACAGTTGCGAATTTTCGCGCTCTTGCTTCAGTTGTGCTGCTTGCAACTGACTAAATCATTTCTTGACCATTTTGAACATATTTTTTTTTTTTGGCGAATTTTCACCGTTTTCGGTCCAGTTGTCTTTGATAAGACGGTTGTAGCATATATTTTCGGTTTTTTGCTTCAGTTGTACTTCAAATGATTTTTATAATTTTAGAGCGGAATATTTCAGGCACGAATTTGGTATTAAATAGGCGTCGGAAACATCGAATCACACTCAAAATAGATTCAATCCTTCCGTACTTAAATGAATCCCAAACAGTGTCAAAAGTAAAGCAATGTTCTTAAATCAAGTACCGCTTGCTTGTCCGAAATCAGGATTGGATATGGCTAGAAATAAGTTTAGCGCTTGAAAAATCCGTACTTAAAACAAGAACAACGTACTTTATTAAAGGAAATCCGTGCTTAACGCACTTCTGACACCGCGGGGGATTGATTTAAGTGCAAATTATTGGAAATACTTTGGGATTAAATATCAATGTAAATTGTTTATGGGCTTGAGGATTGATTGTATTTTTAGCAAGTAGTAATTGATTTTATACATCCGTATATATCATTGAATTAATCAAGCAATCAGTTTTCATTCAGACTTGTCAAGAATTTTCACAATGAATCATAGTTTATAATAAATGCTTTGTATATAAAGAATTAACCATTCTTTATTTAATACAAATGGATCGAATTGTTTTTTCAGTGTATAGACAATCAGTACTGAAGAGCTCAGGTGGTAGAATGGATATGCGCGGCTGCACAGAGGGAAAAAAGACGTTCTTAAATTGTCCACGACTGGTGTCAATTTGACAACGAGTTGTTGACAATATTATTGACAACAAGTGTTGTCAATTTGAGAACAATCTGTTAACGAATCGAGAACAATAATTTCAACAACAACAATTTCTTTAAATTATGAACGTCCCGGTGTAAAATTGTGAACATTCAGTTGTCAAATTAAGAACAAATGGTAAAAAAATAACACATGGTATTAAGTTGAGAACGATTTGTTGTCTATATGACAACGCCTTGTTCTATTAAGAATTAAGAACGGTTTGTTGTCAAAATAAGCACCGAACGTTGTCATACTGAGAACAATTCGTTGTCAGAATGACAACATCTGGTAACAAATAGAGAACGAGTTGTTCTTAATAACTTGAGAACATCCGTTGTCAAAGTGAGAACAAACGTGGTCGTGTCACTTTTGTCGACGAATGGTGTCAATTTCGGTGTTTTTCTACCGGTTTTTTCTCTGTGTGTGCTTAAAACCAGCATACAATTAGTCATGGCTTGGATTCGAAGCAAATTTAGGTTATGGTGGACGTGAAACTGCCATGGTATGTACCCCAGCCATGGTAAGTCTTCAACACTTTACTTTTTTTGCCTTCTTTAAAAATGTTGATCACTACAATTTTACCACAAAAAAAATCTTTCTCAATTTTGAGGCAGTAAAAATCGAACTCCAAGCTGATAAAATTATTAACAATTGTAAATCATTTAGTTTGACCATAAAGTGAAAATAATGAAACAGAAATAATATTGTCCTGCAGAAGTTGTCGAAAAACTAATAAAGTAATAAGACCAATTTAATTTATTTTTACTTTCACAAATAGTTACCTGCCCAATTTGACAAATGCTTGAAGTCAATTAGATGTTGCTGAAGCCAGATTTGTTGCACTTTATATTTTAATTACATACATAACGTTTTATGCCGCTTGTATGTGAACACAAAACAATTTAAGCACGTGTAATTTTAATTTGTAGGGATTATTGTCTTTCTCTATTGATTGACACCAAATACGATCGATTTAAGTACTTAATGATGTTAATAATGTTTCTCGTGATGACAATTGTATAATCTCTTTAAGATAAATGCAATGATGAATAGAAAATTAAAACAAATAAATCCGAAACCGTAGCACACATCAACACAACGTAAATGTGCATGCGACTAGCAAATGAGCGACACTCGGTGGTGACAATTTTTCTGTGACATGACAAACGACGAAGGAACCTTTGATGAAAAATTATGATAAAATGTCATGGGTACGTGTTGCTGTTGTTGTTGTGGTTGTTATTTTTATTAACAACAACAATACCCAAGTGAAACAATAAGACTTTTGAATGAAGCCGCAGTCACAATCGTAGGACCCGTAGACACAAAGCTAGTTAGTTAGCACAACAATGTCAATGAGCAACAAGCTACACAAAGCTGAAAAGTCAAACTAAATCTGAAAAAAGGATGCGAAAGGAAATTGCTGGGCTGCAATGCAAAATGAGCGACGTCAGCATGGAGACCTAAAGTTTGCATATACGAAGTGTTTGTTTGCAAACACAACTACACCAAATACGCACGAGCACATGCAGCCATCTATCCATATGTTTGTTATTGTACAGTAACGACCAATACTGAAGCATCATCTCGTGGCGGCGAATTTCAAATATGTACATACATATGTATCTACTTTAAACATTTATAGGAGTTTGCACATTTCATTGTTACATATTTATGTGTATATTCATGTGTGCTCGCACTAGCAACTGTGTTTATTTAAATTGAATAGAAATCGCAAGGGTTGGTTGTTTCCAGCTTTTTAAGACATTTTGCGGGTGGTTAACAAATGTTTTGGCTTAAATCTAGTTTACAAAAAAAGAACTCCCAATAAAATCAAAATTATATGGGACGATAGAAAATGAAAAATAAAGTCGAAAGGAAACCTGCTCACCGATTTAGGGGCCTGTGCAGTTTTCTCATAAACAGTACCGGGCAAAATACAGGATGTCCCGCGGATACCCTGCCATTTTGGTAAACATTAGTCTTGACAGTTCATATTTGGCAGTCGTGAGAAGTAGAGACATCAGATTTATTCTCACGTGAAAAAATATGCGGCAAGCCAATATGTTTTAATGGTTAAAACATTTTATCAAAATCAATCATCGATTACTGTGACGCTGAGAAAGTTACGTGAAATTTTTGGGAGAAACAATGTGCCAGCAGCACGCACTAATTATCGTGTAGTGAAAGATTTCGATGAAAGAGAGACTGTAGCTGAAAGGCCCAAACATGGACCACAACGTACTGCAATATCCTGCTGAAAACATTACTGCTGCTCAAGAAAGTGTTCAAAACAATCCATCAGCCTCAATTCGACGCCGTGCTCAGTTCTACCTTTTCCATGAGGAAGTTTTTTTTTCATTGAAAATTTTGTTCATCAGACAAGGAATGATGGTGTGCTTAAATTATGGTCATTACTGTATGGCATGTCAAACTTTTTACATTAATATGTGTACACACATACACACGTAACAGATATGTGTTGCTTCTATTTAACTAAAAAAAAATGCTAAATTTACTGGGTGCCCATGCAGAACTGGGCATATGCCTTGTCTACGAATCTATCTACTTCTGTAGCCAAAATAATATGATTAAAATTATTTCTAAAATAGATGGCAGGAATTATACCTTAATATATTCTTAGAAAGGCCGTAAAACGTTCCAAAACAAAACAAAAAAAATAATTTTCAAGGCTTTGTTGACACATAAGTGTCAATTTTACCCTTCTTTAATGCCTATGGCACTCTTTATGGCATCTTTTTCAGCATAGTCTTTTGGTTAATTTTTATCAAGCTCGCCATAACTTTTGCCCCTTTCTACCAAACAAAAAAGATAGGTTTTCATTTCCAGTAATAGAAATTGGTAGTGACTAATAAATGAGTTAAATATAGACCGATATTGAATCAAAGACTTGGTTGGTTGAGAGGTCTGTGTGTTTGTGTGCTGATAAGCGTTATGGTGGACGTGAAACAGTCATGGTATGTACCCCAGTCTGTAAGTCTTCAGCTTTATGTTTCTTGTCTTCGTTAAAAAAATGTTGATCACTACGCTTGGAGTCACAAAAAATCTTTCTCAATTTTGAGGAAGTAAAATCAAACTCAAGCCCGACTAAATAATTAACAATTATAAATCATACAGTTCGAGTATAAAGTTAATTAATTTGTCAGCACAAATCGTTCAAAATTTCATGACTGATAAAACAGCAACAAGCACAAGAATCAATTGAAAATCAATAGGATGTTGGTAAGAGAATATAAAATATATTCCAATCAACAGAAAAACACAGTGATAAAATGGAAAGTTGATCAATATGGTTAAATAAAGACAGTCAGTAATGAAGAGCTCAAGTAGTAAGACAGTCGCTTAAAAACAGTATACAATTTGTCATGGCCTGGGTTCGAAAAGGCCATGGTATGTACCCCAGCCACTGAGTCTTCAACTTTACTTTTCTTGCTTTCTTTAAAAATGTTAATCACTCCAATTTTACAAAAAAAAAAAACTTCCTCAAATTAATAATTATTAATAATTGATTATTTTTATTTCATTTTTTTCTTATGTACATTTTTATGAGTTTTTTTGTTATAAATTCTATGGTTTTTTTTTATCAAAACTGAAAAATATATTTATGTTTTTATGCTGAAAAAAAGTTTGAAACATTTCTCTTTAGAATACCCTTTTTCAGATACTCAGGTGCTCATGTGTCTAAAGCTTTAGAGACATGAGCCCCTGAGTTCAAGGACGGGTGCTGGCGAGAAGTGTGGCGTCTTCGAAACAGCTAATAGTTCACCTAGTTAAAGGTTTAATTAATATCAATCATAAAAATAATATATAACAAGCTATAGTTTGTTCTTATTTATTAGTTGCTTGCCGGGCACTCTGTGTTATATCCAACTTAAGAGGTTATAATAAAACACCACAGGTATAGCTATAATTATTATAACAGTTAACTCGAAAAAAAAATTACTCACACAACAGCTGATCAAGCCCCAAAGACTTGGCTTAATCGCCAAGCAAGCGTGAGTTTAGGAAATTCTAATAATAAAGTGGAAAGCACTTTACATGCACTTTTCTGCTTGCATCTTAATTCAGTTCTCATTTCCGAGCTACACACCCGTTATTCAGTAACATTATAATTGTTATTATGTGTTTGATAAAAAGTAATAAATCTAAAGTTTAAACATTTTTCAAGTGCTCGCTCGAAAGTACTCTTTTTATTGGAAACTTATTGCATTATGAGCAAAAGAGACGGAAATAAAAGATATATAGGTATATATATGTACATATATGTATGTATGTATGTAGACATATAAGTATATTGCAAAGTAAGCGCCATTATAAACAACCCTCCATTATGTTCGCGCAAGTCCAAAGTTTTAATTCATACTTACTTACATTCATACATATATACAGCCATGTTTATATGCAAACACATCAAAGGATATGTTGCAAGAAGTACATAAGTGTATATGTGTGTGTGTGTGTGTGTGTGTTTGTGTGTGCACGCATATACAGTCATGTATACAGAGATGTGAGTGCGTTGATTTTGAGTTTTTTCTTTTCGCAATGGACCCCAGCAGCTTATGGACATTTATCCACAAATAAACGTGTTTATTTATGTATAAAAAGAGTATGAAACAAACATTGTACTTTTCCATTATTATGTGCATGTGTACATACATATGTATGTATTTATGTTGGCAACTTGCGTTAACAAAGTACCTACTTTTTTTGTTGTTGCTGCCAACAAATGAATGGGCTTTCCTGACATTGAAGTGAATGCTGAGGAATAGTCATTTGATATTTTTTTATTTATTGTTTGATTTCAAACAACTTTTTAAAGCGAATTTAATGAGTTCGAAAAGCTTTAGATTTGTTTTTCCCTTCTTTTTTCAACCAACCAACCCTTCGCTTCATTTTTAAGTTTTTGTAACAATGTACGAGTGTATTTGTGATTGCAATTAATTTCCAATCCACCTACATAAATAAGTAAATATTAATGCATTTTTTCGTTACAAATGCAAGAAATGGCAAAATCGTACTCACATTTTGTATATACATACATACATACAAACAAACGTGCATACATACATAAATACAAATGTACGTACATATGTTTAAAGAAAGAAAGTATTTTTAATTACACAAGCCGCAAATACATTTGTATTTAAACAAAAACATTATTTTAACTGCACATTTGTTGATCCTTATACATACATACATACATAACTACATGCATGTGTATGTTTCTTAGTGTGTGTGTGTGTGTGTATGTGTGCTTTGCCATGTAATGAGGTTAAAAGTTAGCAAGCGCAATGATACTCTTGTGGATTTTGAATTGAATCAAGTGCATCATGCAAAAAAGTTCACTGTGTCTATCTGAAGTCTAGACAAATACAAATGAGAAAATTCTTTGACCTTCATTACTATTGTTTTAAAAATTTACACATTTTACATCTACTTAACATTTAAAACGGCAGAAAAAAAAGAGTTAAATTAAAAAGTGAAAGTTATGATTTTGCTGAAGGAAATGTGAAGAATTAAAAGAACCGGTTGTGACAAGCGAAAGTAAAAGATTTTATGCCGCATAATTTGCGTATAACATGTTCTTCTTCCAATTTCAAAATATGGTTATTTCTGTCCAAAAGCATATAGTGGCCAAAATGATTGAGTGGCTGTTTAAAAAAAAATTATTTTCATAATTATTAAACATTTATTGTACAGAGATTTTTACAATAAAAGCTTAATAAACTTAAAATAATAGAACATTATGTACCAAAATTTTAAGATGAGCGGTTTTCGCGATTCAACTTTAGAAAAATGATTTAAAATTAAAATTTCGCGTGGGATATTGTGTGATTACCATTTTAAGGCAGTTCGCGAAGTTTCACGCAGAGGTTAAACACAAAGTTTTTTTTTTTGATTTACAAATCAACTTTTACACATTTTTGCTTGAATTATTTTTCAATGCAGATTATTTTAGCTCAATTTCTATTACACACGCAAAGTACATTAGCCTGGGTCGATTTGTATGGAAGAAAAAAAAAACTGTAACAAATCGTTGGGTAAAATAATTCTATGAGTAATTTTAGTCGAAGAAGCTGAATGTAGTGCAAAATCAAAAATTAAATCATTAGTTAAGACCACGAATATTGTTTTTTTCAAAACCCAGATAACTTTTTGATTTATGAATACAAATTAACACCCTGAAAGCATAAGGTTCATAGCATTACGTTCAAGTAGCAATAGCAGCGTTATCAGGCCGATTATAACCTACGCTTTTATATTGTCATGGACGTCGATAAAATATAAATACAACATACAAACCATACAGAAAGTTTACAGAATCTGCTGTCTTGGTGAAAGTGGGGCTTTCAAAACGACAACAACCAGGGCAAAGGAAGCAATAGTATCTGGCGAGCCAATCGAAATTCGTATAAAATATGAAGAGGCTCTCACAGTGAATCGATCAGGCCACGAAGCGCCTCAGCAACAAATCTTTACGGCCATAGCCGAGTCTATACGGGAAAATGTGACATCAGATCGTATACTGGAGAGTAGACTAGAGGCCAATTGCGAAGCATTGATACCCGACTTCCATTCCTGGTTGACCGACCCTTTGAACCAGATCCCCATGGGGCTTCATTGTTACACGGATGGATTAAGGGTGAGGGGGAAAAACGGGAATTGGTATTTATATAGAAAATACTATTGTACAGTTTTGCAGGCAGAAGTTCGGGCAATTACGAAGTGTTTTAGGGAGCTCAATGAAATGGGAAGGTCAAGACCTGTGAATGTATTCACGGATAGTCAAATGGCTATTAGAGTGATTCCAGCTGAGCGTATTAAATCACAAACAGTTCAGGATTGATTGCAAAAACACGTTTAATAGTTACTCGTCTCATGGTGAACTGCGCATCGTATGGGTGCCAGGGCATGCGCAGGCTTGCATCCAGAACAAGAGAGTTAAGTTACATACATAAGCTTGATATTGGCGAAGCTATTCGATGCAGTTAGATCTGGGCACATAGAGCATATTTAACTCTCTGGAATAATGACACCGTGGGAATCAATGCAAGAATTCTATGGGGGATCCAGACGAGGAAAAAACTGGGGGACTGCTAGACTTAGCAAGCTCGAATTAAGTAAAATAATGGAAGTTATGACAGTTCACTTTCAACTAATGGTACACCTTAGCCGCATAGGAATAGCGGGAGGAGATGAAAGTAGAGTATGTGGGAAGGAGAGCGAGACACTAGAGCACTATTCTGACAAATACGGTCCCGACATTTTGGGAGAGACACCTCAACAGACATAAACCAATTACGATACATATGCTGGAGGAAATTAGGGCACTTTGTGAAGGAAACGGAGTTTCTATAGACCTATGGGTCAAACTGTTCATAGTTAAATCCACGGAGCGCACAAGCAACAAGCCTATACTGGCTTAGCTGTATGTCCCTACCATCAACCTAACCTAAGTTTTAGGTATAAGGAGATTTCTTGCTGTAACTCTCCATTTCTGCATGATCAAACGTTGAAAGACTTTTGAATAAATACATATGACATTTCAAAAGATAATAGTTCGGACAACAGTCGTATTTAAAAATTGAATTGCATCACAGCTAAAAGTAAAAGTTAGTACCAGCTATAACAATTTGAAGTGCTGGCAATTTGGGGGTGATAATCCACTTTTGAAGCAATGAGCAGATATAAAGGAAAGCAAAGCCGCGTAGTTGTCTGTTTGTATAACTGAGCTATAAACATGTGTAACAAGCGATAACAACGAATGTCGTAATACTCGCTTAAGGCGAGTTATATGCGCTGCAATATTTTACTAACAGACTTCATATTGATGTGAAATCTTCATGTCTCTAGCGAAGTTTGTTAACTAGATACTAACAAAATAGAATTGAAAAAAATCTTTAATAAAAGTCCTATGCAATTCCGAATAAGATCCAAAATGTCCTAGAAGACATGTTTTTATTAGAATATACATATATGAATTCTTTAATATTACAATCTTTAATTTATAAAAAAAAAAAAAAAACTCTTCCAAGCTGCCCCCACTTTAATTTTTTCAAAGAAATTGTTCTACATTGAAAACACAGCTTTCTCGAAATTATGTTTTAAGACTTATGCTAGGAACACAACTGGGACGAACGACGAATTTCGTCCAACACGACGTATACGCCGGTTAAAATTCGTCGTATGAAGCACAACAACGACGAAAAACAAAAACATCTGTTATAATTGATAAAGTTGTTTATTGTTTGTTCAAACATAAAAAATAAAAAAATTAAATGAATCAAAGAATTTCAAATTTTGTAAAAATAATTAAAATAATGAACATGATCCCTCCCAGATTTTATATAAACTTTAATGAAGTTTAACATTTTCAATTATAATTTGACTTGTATCCATTTTCTCAGTTTCTTAATTTTATCTTATTTTAGTTGAACAGCTGATGGGGTGACCATATTTAAAAAATTTAGCATTACCAAAAACAAAAAATTAAACACTACAAACATGTTTTATAATCTAATATATTGGCTTTTTATTTTAAATGCAAAAAGTCAAAACTTAGCACTTAAAATAAAAACTATTAAAGTAAAAATTAACTGTTTTTACTAAAACATTTGAAAACTAAAACCAAAATGGTCACATGGTACTGATTTGTTCGTCGTTCGCCGGCGTAAGAGATAGAAATAAATCTATTTCAAGTTCGCCGCGTACAACGAATTTCGACCGACGCTGTGACTGTGTGCATATTCATATACACCAATGTGTTTTATTTTTGGCGGCGAATATTCGCGGCGAAAAATTCGTCGTTCGTCCCAGTTGTGTTCCTAGCATTAAGCTTTTATCGCTTCCGATGACAGATGTGAAAAATAAAAATTTTTTACATTCATATTTTGTTTCAATACAAACGTTATTGATCGTGAGCGCTTTTTCGTGTTTCGTGCATGAAAGTTAGTGATGAAGACAATTTTGCTCGTGAGCGTGCGTGACGTGAGGCCCAACAAAAACTTGCCGTAAAAAATTACTAATATTTTAAATAATTGATTTAAATTTTTATGAAAATATTTCATGTTTATTAAGTTCTCAGTTAACAAATTTCTACACATTTCAAGCGATCAATAAAAGAATATTTTTTTAGAAATAAGCAAGTAAGCTTATATCGTCATCCAATAAATTTATTTATAGTTATAGTTAGGGCGAAAAATGTCGCTCTTCAGTCTGAGTGCAGTTTAATATTCTTCCTTTTCGGCATCAGTGCCACTGCCAGTGTTTTTATTCAAGTTCTTCCTCTTTACGCGACGGTGACGGCCACCAGCGAAGGGAGATTTCAAAGAGAAATCAATATGTTTCTGAGAATCCAAACGAACCACAAAGGAAGGAATGTTAACAACCTGTTTGTGGACACGAAATTAAGATTGACGGATCAATACGCCAGCATGATGGATGGATGCATTTGGCCAATCCTAATTTAAAGACTTGGGTTTGAAGAAATGTTCAATTTTCAAGCCCAAAACGTAATAGAGCTTTATGCGAGATTCGTCGAATCTTGGTACCAATACGTACCAAACGACGCAACAAGGCATTACCTTGGAACAATCTCTTTCCATCTTTTTCATCCAAAGTCAACAGTTCACGACCAGCTTAAAGGATTTTAGCCAAAGCATACTTCACACGCCAGACTTCACGTTTGTTGTAAAGGCCATATTCACCAATGATCTTTAGTTCTTGGTCCAAACATGCCTTTTCATAAGGGCGACAAGAATTAACATAAATCTTTGAGAAGACTGAAGGAATACGACCATTCACCACCATGTTGTAACAAATTTAACCGAATATTCGGTTCGATAATTTAACGGAGAACGACTTTATTCTTGCAGTCTGTAGGAAATGAGCACATTTTGCATCCTATAAGACGTCGCACTATCTTTGAGAACTCCTTCCATTTGCGTGTTACCAAAGTTTGTAATTGCTTGCCACGCACTCTGAGAGACTTTAACTTCACGCCTAATAATATTTGATGTAAAGCGCAATACAATTTGGCGTGTAGGTCGTCTTCAAGGCAGTAGTTATTAAATTTACAATATAGAAATGTATTTATTGATTGCTATATTTTTATCTGTACATAAAAGAATTTTTTGTCATTGCCTACATGTTTATTGTATATCAATTATGTTGTTAGCCTGCCAACTATATATGGCTCTATGAGCTCAGTTAGGCTTTTTTAATAAATAAATGAATAGATATGTAGCCAAAGTATATTTTTTATTTTGGATTCTTTGTGGCAAACGCGTTTTGTACTAGCCGCCGCCGGCGGTATGGTATCGGCTCCAGCCGATTTTATATCGACTTCCTACTCTGGTCAGAATTAACTGATGTTAATGTGTCTTTTTAGCATCTAGTACATACAGCTGAGTGAGTGAGAATAATAGCACGCCCAAAGGCTAAGAACACTTCACATGGAAAATAAAAAATGAAAATTTGTTAAACGAAATGGAGTATTGCCACAAAAAGTCTGGAACGATTAAATCGGGAGATCTTGCGGGCCAGTGCAAATCGCCAAAACAAGAGATGAGACGACCCGGGAATGCCGCCTTCAGAGTATCGATTGTGGCTTGCGCAGTGTGTGCGGCAGAAAAAACTTGGTTAACATGGCCCGTCCACTGTTGTGGACAGTGACCAGCAGCGCCCTCGAAAAAAATGGCCCGATGACTCCTCCATCGCGAACAGCTTACCATGCAGTCACCATGCAGAGGGGGTGTAATGTGGATTTTCGGTGCCCCAGAGGCGATATTTTTGCTACGTACACGCTGACGTGGAAATGAGCCTCATCGCTCATTCTGATTTTGGTCGAAAAATCGTCCACTTTGTCCTCGAGATTGAGGATGGCTTGGACGTAGGGTACACGCGTTTGGCGGTCGACAGGCAGCAGCTGGTGTACGTACTAGACTTTTTACAAGAACATGCGCAGGTCTTAGACCAAAATTCGGCTTAGGGACGACCGGCTGATGGCTAATTGCCAGGCACGGCGCCTAATCTATGTTTCTGGCGACCGCTCGACATCCTCGGCCACAGCAGCGTTATACTAGGCAGAACAGGGCGCTCCGGGGCCGGCTTCGCCAACACCGCCGACAAATTGTTATGGAAAAAATAGACACGATTATTTCGCGTTCTTGTGGAGTGTATCGCCCTATGGCTTGTTCACTTATATTCTACAGCCGTCTAGTTCACAAATGTAAAAACAGATTTAATATTGATCGCAATTTGCAAAAATAAGTGCAACTGCCTATAGGATGATTTCTTTTGGCCCACCTTGTATTAGTTATAAATGAGTTATGAGCGTGCTTTAATATATTTTTAACAACCTTTTTAATAAACATATGTACATATTTTCATGTCTCGATTTTTTTGAGTACTTGGTTTTGTATTTTTGAAATTAATCCAATTGATCATATTCAGTTATAAAATAATTTTTTTACTGATCAACAACAAAGTTACAGGGCAACCCATTTAATGAGGTCTTTTAATGTTTGGGCATAACATTTTTGGCTAAAGGCCGGTACGGAGGCCTTGAGGAAATTTACGTTCTCATAAGAACTGCGTGTAAAAACAACTTACAGAATTTCATGTTCGTTTATGTAGATGTTCACACACCGGTGTCGAGTTCAAAAAAAAATTTAAACGGAATTTTTTACTGTTACAGGCATATTACAACCATTAACGGATACTTTCATCCGTCAGCAATTTCAAAAGTATATGTCGTTGTTTAATTTCATAAAAGCCCTAAGTTACAAATTATTACAAGATTATGAGCGATCGCATCAATTTACATGTTACAGGTCAATTTTACTAAAACACAACGATCTTATCAACAAAATTCTAAAAGGCCTTTCTATGCGTTTTGAGTCCTTGTCTTCTTTTTGTTTAAAGATAAATTATCGATCGACATCAATCGCTCGCTTAGTTACAGGTAAACCAATAATAATTTAAAAAAGTTCTGTTGCTGCTTTCAGTGTTTTTGTTCAAGCGAACGATGTCGAGTGACATCGTGGGCCTAGCACTATTATTATAAATACATACGACCTCCTCATGACCATATAAGTGCTGAACGGGCAGAAAAGTAGACAATATCACCATTAATAAAATTTGAAACGTTTCATATCAGAAAGTTTTATTGCTTCTGCTGTAAAATTTGCACAGTGTAACTAAATCCTTTTATGCAATCACATGACGACATGTACCTTTTCTGCTAAGCACATCCGTAGTTGCTTGTTTTATATGAATACATTTTTTATAAGCATTCCAGCGTGCAAAGTCGCAACAGAATTTTCATAAATCATTGCCAAAATATGATTGATAAAATATTCATATGAATATTTTTCTCGCATGATTAATCAATAAAGAAGTAAAATGAAATTATATTAAAAGAATTGAAAATTGTATCAGTTTTATTCACTTACCATAAGAACATAAAATGGGAAATGCCAAAAAACGCAATTGGAAAAACAAATGGGTAACAATTGTTGAGGTGTGAATAATTTGATTTGGTGTATCACTTTTTGAAGGAGATTTATCGTAGCTTAATAATTGGATTTATGTTGTGTTGAAGTCATTTGATTGACACTACTACTTGAATGTGCATGCGATTGCTTGCACGTCAGATTGTTACTGTTTTTATGTCTAGTTTTTCCATAAATTTAACTTTATTTTAACACTGGTAAAGTTTTTAGTTTTTACTATGATGCACATTTTCGATATCTGCAAATAAGAACAGAAAAATGTATTTAGTATTAAAGAAGTTGCAATGCAAATTGTTCAATTATTTCAAATATTGATTAATGAAAGTGGTATGGATATTTTAAAATGATTATGATTTGGCATTTTATATAAAAATAATAAAAACCAAATAAATAGTTTATAAATTAAAATAGTTTATAAAAAGTATGTAAATAAATGAAAATATAGAAAATTTTTTTTTTCATTTTTTCATTGTTATTGTTTTTTAAAATAATATTATAAAAAGAAATATTCCTGAAGAAGCCAACAAATTGTGGGCGAAATATTGAAATAAATAAATAATTGTGTTTTGTTGCAAAATTTTTGTATAAAAAAAATCTTAAGCCCTAAAATTTAATTTATTATTAAAACAAAACAGATCAAATAAACTATGCGTTAAAATATAGAAAAAAAACTTAATAACCCTAGACACAAACCGCAGTAGCTAATGTATAATTTTTGTGCACTGAACCAAAAAAACTGCTTAAAACAAAATTTGGCGCTTTTATTTTTAAGATATGCTCTTTTTGTAAAAAATAAAAGTTTTTGTTTTTACATTATTTGATCTTTAGATTGTTAAATTAATTATTCAAGCTTTTGATCTTAGGTTTTTTTTATAAAAAATAATTTTAAAGAATTATGCTTGTATGTTAAAAAATTTAACAACAGCATATTAAAAATTTTGTATGGAAATTTCCATACAAAATTTTTAATATGCTGTTGTTAAATTTTTTAACATACAAGCATTATTTATTTATTTTCAATATTGAAAATAAATAAATAATTCTTTAAAATTATTTTTTATAAAAAAAAAAACAAAGACCAAAAGTTTGAATAGTTAATTTAATAAAAGTTTTTAAATGACAGCATTATTTCTAAATTAAAGCTTAATATTTTTGTTTTTAAAATGAGTTAGCAAAAAGAAAATTTACAACAAGGAACGATTTTCTTTTTCAAATTTACAATTTTTTTCTTAATGTTTTTAAAATGAAAAGTGAAATTTAGTTATAAATTTAAAAAAATTCCTGGTATAAATGAAGAATATTCAGATTGAAAATTTTCGTTTTTGTTTTGAAAAATACATTTACTCTTATAACAGTTTAGAAACGCAAATTGAATTGAAATGTAGATAAAGGTTTTGTAATTAGAATAAAGTGTTCTCAAAATGAAAAAGTTTAGTTATAGTTTTTCAACTGAAAGCAATTATCATTGTTTTATAAGTATTAGAAAATTAAAAAAAAAAAACGGTTTGTGAGTCTTGAAAGAAAAGGGATTGTAAAATGAAAAATATGATCCGAAAATAAAAGTAAAAGTGTCCAGTAACAACATGTTTATCCATAAAAGCAAATAAGTACATATATATACATACATATATACTTATTATTATATAAAAGAATATTTGAAAATATGCACAAAAACCTTCAAAATTGAGTGAGAAAATTTTTTTGAAACAATGACACCGTGAAAATCGATAATTTCTGAGAGAATTTGGACATATGTATATGGAAACATTTTTCGAATGTAATACAACTAGACCACATGGAAAAGGAAACCAAGAATACGGCCTATTTACTGCTATAAAAGCTATTTTTCAATTGTATTTGAGATTTTTTAAAACATTTTTTTTTAAATTTTGACTGAGTGAAATTTTTTTCATTTGGGCATATGTGGGCACATTCTCGGAGTGTAACTCAATTGGAGTGCATGGAAAAGGAAGCCAAAAATGTGGTTTATGTACCAATATAAGTACCATTTCTCAATTGTCTTCGAGATTTAAAAAAAATTTTTTTTTTTAATTTTGACCACTTGCAAAATCGGTGATCTCTGAAAAGACTTGGGCGTATATGGGTACATTTTTGGAGTGTAACTCAATTGGACCATATGGAAAAAGAAGCCAAGAATGCGGTCTATTTACTGATATACATAAGTATCATTTCTCAATTGTATTTGAGATTTTTTTAAAAAATGTTTTGAAATTTTGGACAAGTGAAAAATCGGTGATTTCTGAAAGAATTTGGGCATATGTGGGCGGATTCTTGGAGTCTAACTCAATTGAACCACATGGAAAAAGAAGCCATAGATATGGTCTATTTACCAATATAAGTACCATTTCTCAATTGTCTTCGAGATTTAAAAAATTGTTTTTTTAAATTTTGACTACGTGCAAAATCGGTGATCTCTGAAAGGACTTGGGCATATATGGGTACATTTTTTGGGTTGTAACTCAATTGGACCACATGGAAAAGGAAGCCAAGAATGCGGTCTATTTACTGATATTAGTATCATTTCTCAATTGTATGAGATTTTTTTAAAAAATTTTTATTTAAAAAAAATTTAAAAAAATGCAAAAAACAAAACGGATTTTTAAAATCGTTTTATAATTATGCAAAAAGCGAGTTTCTAATTTTTGCATTCGATGATAAAAAATTTTTTTTTTTTTTTTAACAAACACAAAACTGCGAAGCTTTTTGGCTTGTCTGCAGAAACACCCAAAGCCTTCGGCAGGAATCGAACCTACGACTTCGGTGACTCTTATTAGGACTCTCTACCAATTCATCCATCGAGGCGCTCTTTTTTTTTTTTTTTTTTTTTTTTTTTTTTTAAACAAACACAAAACTGCGAAGCTTTTTGGAAATATGTAAATGGAAATAAACAGGCCTGATGTCTCGCAAATAACAAGTTTTAAGTTCACGTGATTGGTAAAATCTATATTATAATTGAAAACTTAAAGAGCATTTACTTTAGAAAAATCATAAAAGAATAGTAAAAAAATATGTTTTGGTATAATACCTACTTATTGATATTATTTACTATCAATACGGATGTAAGAAGCAATACTATTCTTCTTTTTTCACATTATTAAGAAATCTGGTCAAAATTTCATTTGGAGAACATGTGTTCTATTTTTTTTTTTTTTTATCGGACGAACTATCAAGTAAAAATAATGCGAGACAAAAATAAGCAAACAGCATTATTTGAACATGAATTCAGTCGACCATGAATGCCGCAATTCGGCCTCAGCTCTGTACCCTTTAGCAGAGCTCTGTTGATGAAAGTGGGTTTAGTCTACGGTTTTACATTTTAAACTTTGAAAGAAAGCATGGAATTGTAAAGTATTTATAAAGTTATCTCTAAGCTAGACATTAAAGTATAAATTTAGTTATATACCTATTTACACTATCGGCTAGATAGGCATGGCCAATGGACTTGGGAGCCAGTGCTTCCGCTTTATTGTAATTATATTTAGCTATAATTTCAATATTAAGTAAATAAATAAATAATTTGATTTCATGAAAATGTTTCCCTTCAAGCAGTCAATAAAAAGGAACCCACTGTACTCAAATCAGTTCTTCACACACTACACCAATTTTTACTTTTCGTCTGCTTGTGGGTACATGCCTATTAGTCGGTATTACTTGATAGCAAATAATTTATTTCGTTTTCAGTTTTACTTATAACACACTTTCAAAGCCATAGAGCACATAAAAACAAGATTTGCTAGCTAAATTATCTAGAAAATAGTCTAAGTTTAAATTACATACATACCTACATAAATAATTAATGGAAATTAGTTGGAGAACATTTTTAAACCTCATTCGGAAATTCGAATTTTTATGAGGCTAATCGATTAATGCAAAACGCTTTAGCTTAATAACTCAAAATAAAGTAGAGAATATAAATTCCATAAAATATACATTTGGTAAAAAAGGCTAAATGAAAAATAAAAAACATATACATATGTAGGTATGAAGACACACACACACACACCCACATAAGTATATAAATATAGATAAGTAGGCACAAACGAATAGGTAGAGCAAAGTATCTTTGTAAATTTTACCTTTGAAGTTACGTGTTGTGGACAAACAATCGTAATACTACTGCTACTGCTGTTGCTGCTGCTGTTACTACCACTGCCATTAAGATGCTAAGAAGAACAGCAAATAACAAAAACAAAGCAAATTTGACATTAGCAAAGTTAAGAAGACGATGTAAGGTTTTTGTTGAGTGGGTGTGGACGGGTTAAATTTTATTTCCTTTGATGTAGCGACAAAGATGTTGAGTGCTTTTGCAACAGGATCTGAGACAGTTAATGACGGAAGCGCCGACAAGAGAAGTGGTAGAGATGGAGTAGATGGCGACGATGAAACACAAAAAGGGTGGTAGCTGATAATCATTTTGATTTAATGCTCGACGATTTTTGTTTTAGTACCGAAATTTTTGTAAAATAAATCACGTTTTCTTTTTACAACTTTCATTTAAGCAAAATTTAACAATTTAAAAATTATTTAATAAATATTCAATTGACTAAAAAGAGAGCATAGGTGTAAATTTTTAAAGTAAAACAAAATTTTATTTGAAGACTCTTTTACTTTTTGGGGTGACGGAGTCTGAATGAAGGCTTGCTATAAATTGTGGAGTTGTGTGTAAAGGTATGTGTATTTGTTTGTTATGTATGCTTTGCAGTAGCTGGCTATTAACTTTCAAGTTTAAATATTTTGTTGTGTTTATAGGTGTTAGCACCAAGAGTCATTTATTTAAAACCAACCCTTGATTGCTTTTTACTGGGGTAAATATTATCCGGAAAGGTCTTTAACATTACTAGCCATTCCGAGCTGACAAATTTTCTTACTCCGACATTTTTCATTATCGTTCGGTTCGGTAAAATAAAAAACCGTGAAAATTTTCTTTTACCAAGGACGCCCTGCCGTTTATTTCAGCAGGTGTATTTGCAACTTTTTAGCACCATTTGAACGGAGGGTATTTAAAAACTTCTTTCAAGTTCATTGTTTTTGTGTATCTGAATTAAAAGTGTAACAATTTTCACAAAAGTAATTATTAAATTGATATTTAACAACGTTTTTAATGTTTCGTTTTTGTGTTTTCCACGAATTTTGATGTATTCTCTTTTGTGATTGTATTCTTTCCTTTTCTGATACTTCTGGTTTTCTTGTCTTCACAATATTTTCAGAGTTTGCAGGTATTTTTTGTTGTTGGTGTTGGGCTATTGCTAACTGAATTAAATTTTCGCTTCTTTTTGGCTGGACGTTTGACGTTGATATGAATTTGTTTAAAGAAACTTAATTTAAATGAACGGAATCACTGTTTAACAATTAAAATTTCATAAAATTAACTAAATTAAAACTTTATTTTCACTAAATACACGCACAAGATGAATTTATCTTTTCGTCTCTTTCAACTTTTGTTTCGCCTTAAATTTTTCTACTTTGACTTTTGCAAGTAAGGTTAGGATAAAGTGCTGCCAGACCAATATTTTTAATGACGCCAATTTCTCAACGATAGATGAATTTCTTTTTGCAGAAATAACTTTAAAAATATAAAAAATGTGAATATTCAAGCAAACGATCATGCTCAGCAACAAATAAATTTTGAAATTTTCGGGTTGTTGACATATAATTTACAATATACAGAACTTGGGACAGTGTAACACAGGCAGTATGGCTACTCCATCATATAAACGTTAGTTTACTGGGATATATGCGGCAACTGAACTGTATGGAAACATTTGTCTGGCCGTTTCTACACGATTTCAAATTCTAGCGTTAATTTTGAAAAAGAGAAACACGAAAATGAGATGAGTGTTAATAGAAGATTAATATGGAATACTTTTTTAGAAATTATTTTTAACAAAGAAAATTTATTGAAAATAAATTTCGAAATTCTTATATGTAACAATATTTTGGCTCCTAAAACTAATTACTTTTTATTTGCTGCCGTTTTCCATAACTGCTATCGCTGGATCTAAGCCGAAATTCATTTTTATTATATCACAAAATGCTGAGAGAAATATTAAGCCATTAATAACGTGATTTAAGACGTCGGCTACTTTACGTTCCATTTTGCCCTTGTGAATGCTGACAACTGACTGAATCATTAACAGCACACCAGCACTTACCTATGAAAAGTAAAACCCAGATTTATTAACAGTTTACAAAAAATTTGTTTATTTATATTCTTTCTAAGAATAAGTTTTTCTATTCGCTAAAAAATATTTTCCTTTTTCACGGATCTTTTTTCGGATGATCCATTAATCGCAAGGGTTGAGATGAATATTCAATGCCAAAACCGGATATTATCACATTCACAATCGAAATTACAAATATTACAACCAAAATGATATCGTTTAAAATTATAGCGGCGGTTTGATCCTGTTTACGATTTATATTTAGGCTTCCGATAATAACAAACAATATGCCAACCAACAGCTAAATAGATGAGTAATAAAGAAAAATTAAACACACATTTTAGTTTTAAATAATTTCTTAGATATGATTATGCTTGCATTAATATTGGTACATTTTTTTTTTTTTTTTTTTTTTTTTAAATAAGACATGAATTTAAATCTAAATCTGCTGGATGGACTAAAGGTTATTTTATTTTTAATTTAAACCACTTAAAAAATCTCCTTGCGCTGGCGGTAAACGAGAATCAAACGCCGATATAAACAAATTAATCATGGTCACAAAAAATACAAAGCCAGTTCGAATGTGATTGATCAAATTGGCTGAGTGATGGAATTCGGGCAAATGCATACGACAATCACGCATAAGACTCAAGGACAAACTTAATACACCAGAAAGAATCTATAGTTTGTTTAAAAGACAAAAAAGAAACAGAGACAAACCGGGTCAGTGCAATGTATATTTTAATGTTTTTCTTTTGCAATTGAGCTATCAAAACCAATTGTTTTAGATATGTATGTACATTAGGGTGGTTCGATTTAGCCATCGATGGGGAGAAATTTTCATTTTTAAAGCGTTTGAATCATTAGTGGCCGTAGAGGAGTCAATTGCATGACGAACTACTTTCATTTTTTCTCCCCGATATTTTGTCGGAATCACGCCTCCATACAAAAATACAAAAAAAAAATATTCAAATATGAACTTAATTATTTATTTGCTTTAAGAGCCAATTGACGTCGGAATATAGGCAGCTGAAAAACAGTAAATTTTTTGAAAAGGTTCATTTGTGAATCTGAATTAAAACAAAATTTAAATCGGTTGCCTCGAAAATGATTTTTTCAATCGAAAGATTTGTGTTATAGATTTGGAAAAGTATGCATTAACCAATCGAATTTTCCTCGTAGCAAATTTCTTATATTCATTTGCGGACCGTGGTAGAATTTTATCTTCAAACCTTGAAGACACACCAGGTTTATAGCGAGTAATAAAGATTTGGGTCAGGCCCAGTTATTGAAAATAATTTTGAAAAAAATTTGTTTTTGAAAATACAGGAGCCTCATAAAAATTAAGATACGTCCTGTCTACAGTAAAAGAAAAATGAAGAATTTCTTACTTGCAGTACTATTGACAGAGATATCAATATTAACATCAACTTGTAGAACTGATGCTGTTCTCCCACTTGCAAAATATATTTGAGCTGGGAAGCGTTGGCCGTTAGTAAAGCAATATCCAGCATTCCCTGGGCAATGGTTTTCTTGGTGGCATATCTGTTGGCATCCATGCCTTTCATCTAAAATAAAAAAAATAAAAAAAGTACAACGTTGCATAGAAGTTGATAAGAAAAGTTTTGCAATATGAAAAAATGTTTTCTGACTTAAAGTTTTGTTTGAACATTTCGAATTCTCATTTTGTTCATGGGAATTTCGGAATAAGTAATGAAGTTTCAAATATTCTTTTAAGAATTTTCGAGACTACTGATGAGTTGTTGATCAGCATCAACAAAATGTCGGCGGCCTATAGACGGCTGAAAAAGATAAATAACATTAAGGTAGACCTAAAATGAAAACAAATCAGATTAACTGTGCCGAATCTGAATACAACCGCGCAGATGTTTTTAAGATGACTGTTTTTATAAGTTTTCATTTTAACGAGATAATACGAGTATCAGCAATGATTCGAAAAAAAATTTGTTAATGACTGCCAAATGATTGCGGGTGCTGATGATCATTGTGGTGACCGTGAAATAGCCATGGTATGTAGCCCAGCCATGGTGTAAGTCTTCAACTTTACTTTTCTTGTCTTCTTTAAAAATGTTGATCACTCCAATTTCAGCACAAAAACTCTTTCTCAATTTTGAGCAAGTAAAACTCGAATTAAAAAGCCCGGTAAAATTATTAACAATTCATTTTATTTTCTTTTTATATTTCACTTATTTTATTTTTACGCTGCCGCCTCTAGCTGGAATCCAACCACTAAAACTCACGACTAATGGGCAGCCAACATGACCACTCAGCCATCGCAACAGTTAGAACAAAGGCGGCAACAAGCAATTTAGGTGAAGAGTTAAGTGTGAATGTTATTATTTGAATTTTGGTTCAACACTCTGCCCTACTTTTCAGTTTGCTCATAGTCAGTCCACAAAAAGTGAAACACAAATCGATTGAAGATGATGTATAAAAGTTAATTTAAAGTTAACTATTTTAATAGTCGACTACTCGATATCCGACAGGGTACATACATACATATTAATATACACATTTTGCTTTATATAACTTGGCAAAACTCATTTGTTTTTTTTTTTTGATTTTATGTTTTTAATTTTATTGCTACCAAAAGTTTATTATGTAATAACAAGAAACTTAATTATTAAGTATCTGTTCGAAATTAGTTTTATTTCAGCGATTCTTTTGTTCAATTTGTCTTATTTATCTTGCGAATAAGAGTAATAAAATTGAAAATAAAACTGTATTGTATCATACACATTAATTGAAACATGCATGTGCACATACATACATACATACATAATCACATATTGCAGTTCATTAACCATATTTACCTCAGTTTGGTTATGCATCATGCCATTGATACTTTGAGCCATTTCATTTACAAAATTTCTTTGTTTTTTCGCATTCGTTTTCAATTTTCCGCCAATAATCACATCAAAGAATCCAATATCTGATGCTAATGTTTGATTTAATGAGTACTTGTTTAAGAGTTTACTAAATAATATAATTAATTACTTTTAATTCATTTGTTTTTTGAATTTTTTTCGCAAAATAAAATGTACAAACTTGTATTATTTACAATCACCAACCAACCAGCTCATACATAAAAATGTATGCATGAACACGTCTGCGAAATAATACAATTTGTGTCTCTATGACAACTTTTAAAGCGATGTTTGGAACAACAACACAACTTAACGATTTAACAACTGAATATAAACTAAATGAAGCTAAAAATAATTAACCAAAAAAAAAAAAAAAAAAAAACATACGATTCAGATTTTGTTTGCACCATCACTTTTTGTTGGTTGTATGTATAAAACACACACATGCACATGCACATGATGCATAAGATATTCGATTCCTTTATTCATAATAAAAGAATTTCATTTTTAAGCTACAGAGTGAATGAAATACTTCATACAAATAATATGTAATTATAAAATTTGAGCCAAACCAAATGCTTTATTTTCTAATATACTTACTTTTATTAAATTCAATATTTCGATACCTGAACGGGTATCTTCTTCAGGAATGTTTTTAGGTTTGATGTTTTTTTTTGTAAAAAATTTTTTTTGAAAAAACATCAAACCTAAAAACATTCCTGGATAGGTTTGACGTTTAAAAAAAAAAAATTTTGTTTGAAAAAACATCATACCTAAAAACACTCCTGAAGAAGACACCCATTGAGCTGTCGAAATATTAAATTTAGTAAACGTGATCTTTCAAAATTAATTTTTTGAAAAAACATCAAATCTATTCTGGAATTTTTTTGGATTTGAAGTTATTTCAAACATAATATTTTTTTTTTTTTTTTTAAAAACATTAATCAAAAAATTAATTTTTATTATTCAAACATTTTCTTATATTTCAAAAAAAAATATTTTATTTTGAACAAGAAAAAAAATTTTTTTTTTGAAAAACATGTTTATTTAATTATATATTTCGATACCTCAATGGGTATCTTCTTCAGGAATGTTTTTAGGTTTGATGTTTTTAAAAAAAAAAAAAAACTGCTTTTTTAACATCAAACCTAAAAGCATTCCTGAATAGGTTTGATGGTTTTTCAAAACAAAAATTTAAAAAAAAAAAAAAAAAATTTGTTTGAAAAAACATCATACCTAAAAACATTGCTGAAGAAGATACCCATTATGGTATCGAAATATTGAATTTAATAAACATGATTTTTCAAAAAAAATTTTTTTGAAAAAACATCAAATCTATTCAGGAATGATTTTAGGTTTGAAGTTTTTTCAAAAAAAATTTTTTTTTAATTTTTTTTTTAACATTAATCAAAAAATTAAATTTTATTATTCAAACGTTTTCTTATATAAAAAAAATTTTTTTTTTTAAAACATGTTTATTAAGATCAATATTTCGACACCTCAATGGGTATCTATCTTCTTCAGGAATGTTTTTAGGTTTGATGTTTTTAAAAAAAAAAATTTTTTTTTTTAAATATTTCGAGGTATCGAAATATTGAATTTAAGCGCAAACTATTAAAATATTAAACAACAAAGGTCGAAAAATTAGCATCAAGAACTTATTCATAATAAATATTTTTGCTTTATCGGCGGCATACAGACGGCTGAAAAAGATAGAAAACATTAATAAGGCCTATTTTTAAACCTAAAATAATACATGTTCTTAATACATTTTAGGGTGGGAAAAATATTTTTTTGAATGTTTGTTAATCAAATTTTTTCAATAATTTGCTTTTTGAATGTTATAATTATTTATTTGAAGTACATAAATAAATATAATTGTTTCAAATTATTTTTTACAAAAAAAAAAAAAATCTAAAGCCTGAATAATTAATTTAATAATACATTTTAATTGGCTCTTAAAGCAAATAAATGAGTTAATTTTTTAACGATATATGAAAAAAAAACAGCTGGTGAAGAAATGGAGTTCGTGTTTCAAACTAGCGACCTCAAATTATTAAACAGCAAATGTAAAATTACTTGCAAACGTAAAAAAGTTGAGTTTTGTTTCGCTGTGTAATTTATAACAATTTGTTTAGAAACCTAAACAAATTGATGTCCAACACTTATTATTGATTCCGTATTGAAAATACATTTTTAGGCTGAGAAAATCGAAATTCAGAAATAAAAGAAGTTTTAAAAGGTCCATCGTTGGAAATAAAAGAAAAGGTTTATATGAGATATTATTGAATTCTTTATTATTATTTTAAAAGGCCCATCGTTGGCATTTTGCTTGGAATATAACATCGTGCCTTAGGCTTCATTTTCTTCCCATTAGAAACGTTTTTGCTTTCATACTGTGTACTTTTGTTTAGGAGTTTTATTTTGAATTTCTACGGCTTATCCTTGGATCATAAAAATCAAGCACAAGCACAGGAATTATTTTTCATTTTTTTTTTTGGCTTCTAAATATATAAAACTATCTCTTAAGGATACTATCATCAAGAAGTTTTTTCAATTTTAATGCTGTTTCTTTTGTTCTTAATGCAATTAGACATAAGTAAGTATTAGTAGACAGAAATCATGTTGCTTGATTTCATAAAAAAAACAAAAAAAAAAAATTAAATGAAGTACAAAAGAGCAGAAAATAAGAAAGGAAAAAGAATAATACAAGCATTCATTGTACAATAAATAATAGTTAATTTAAGTTTTCTAAAAAGTCTTTTTATGCACAGCTCTTTGGCCTTCTTCTTCGTATTCACGTTTGGATATCCACATTTTCTTGAATGTATCAAGCGAAGCCAAAATAGATCCACCCATCCACGTCGAATAAAGACGTTCTTGAGGAGCAGCAATCTAACATGGAAAGCATTAAGTTTTTAGCATACATATTGCAGTTCAAATTCTTACCCTGATCTTGAGATCCTTGGCAGAATGTTTTCTCAACTCCGATAGCAAACGGTCACCAAATCCCTTAAACAATGTAGAGCCACCCGATAAGACAATATTTTGATAAAGCATTTTCCTGAGATCCATATCGGATTTTTCAATGGCATACATCAAAACATCATGAATACCCTCACATTCTTCGCCCAATAGATCAGGTCGAAACAGAACTTCAGGTGCTCTAAACCGGGCTTGGCCAATCTGAAACAAACTAAGGCTGTAATGACTGCACTTACAAATTCTATGCAGATGTTTTTACCTCTAAAGTTTTGCCATCTGGCAGTGTGTAAGCGAATTTCTCAGTTTCTACTGATTCTTCTTTTTGAGGATTAGTAGCTAAATAACATACTTTCTCTTTGATCGAACGCACAATTTCAAATTCTGCTGTGGAGCGGAAATTAAAACCCTCCCGACGTATTAAAGTCTTTAAGTAGCGTGAAACATCTCGACCAGCTATATCAACACGCATAATGCTGTGCGGCATAGCGAAACCTTCGTAAATTGGAACAGCATGTGTTACTCCATCACCCGAGTCCAAAACTACACCTGTGACACGGCCAGTGGCATAGCTTAAGGAAAAATGCCAAACATATAATTGAAAGTAGAGACTTAAAATAAAATACATCCACTGAATACTTACAGACTCAAAACGGCTTGCATTGAGACAAAAAGAGCAGGAGCATTAATACCTTCGAAAAAGAATTCAGCTGCCTTTTCACGATTCCTACGTGGATTTAAGGGAGCTTCTGTCAGCAATACTGGATGTTCATCGGTGCACGTTGATAATTGTTCCTAAAAATATTTTAATTAACACGAGAAGCCAGCCATGAGCAAACTACTAAAACTAAACTGGCCGTTTTTCACATACCTTACTATAAATATAACCCCAAATATGTTCCATGTCGTTCCAATCGGTCACAATACCGTGTTCCATGGGATAACGTATACTAAGAAGACCACGATGCTCTTCCGCTTTTGGGCCAACAAAGAGATCTCCTTCTAAAGCACCGGCCATAACACGAACATGTTTTGGCCGACCCACACTAAAAGTAAATTTTATCAATACGAAATTTCGAGCTAAAACTTTTACTAGAACATACTAATTTGGAAATCTGCACTTTGGAATGTGCTCACCAGCAAAGCCAGCCTTGATCATACCAGAACCCTGTATAAAAAATTAATCAAATTTAATTTGATTATTTAATCGAAAATACAAATTTATTTCATATTGACATTTTTTCTTTTCAACGTTAAACATGACAACTATTGCTGCTCCCGAAGTTGATATGCTTGTTGTATCGCAAAGCTCCCGAAATCAAAGAAAAATTTTAAGGAATTTTCTTCCCCAAATTGGTTTAACCATAGCTGACTATGGCCGCTTGAAGGAAATCGATGATTTTTATTTGGATTGTCAACATTTTCGAGATTACTACCGAGATCCCTACAATAAAATACATCGTCCGAATGCCTTTAAGAGACATTTGGGTAAGTGCGGCAAGCGTTTTATTGACAAACACCATGAAATATTGATGCAACCTACTTCCTGGGTAAGGGAGAATCAGCCAGTCATTTATCCTATAAATTATCGAAGGGATCTTGTAGTGGGTGCAGAAATAAATTTAGGTGGTCAGCACTATTCTACTCCATGTAATAAATATAAACATTAGTGTAAATAAAAATGATTCACACACAATGTCCACTTGTAATGTATACAAATAATTATAATTACATTGCTCTGCACATATTTTTAAACCTTGGCTTTAACAGCCTTTTATACCACACAGAGTTTCTTTAATAAAGGGTTTAGTCATCAGCGTTTAGAGTTGTTGGTAGACTTTTTAGGATTTAGCCATAAAAGCCAACTAACCGATTTTCAATAGACATATTAGGGGCCAGAGGGGCAACAAGGGCAGGTGATGTCACTGTCATCTGCAATTTACCGCACCTCATAAAATTTTCGTGAGAAATTTTACAATCTCACATGTTTTATCTAATATATTTAACTCACATTATCAATCACGACGGGTTGGTTATAAGGTTCCATGTTTGTGCGTCTTTCCGATAACCTATTTAATAAAATTTGTGAGAAGATTAGCCTGGCTAAAAAATTTCTAATTGCAAATTTTGTACAAACTTTTTTTGATGTTCTCTTTGTTTGCTTCTTCCAGAGTATTTCAATCACAATAGTATATTAAATGTATATATACAAAAGATCGTTGTTATGGTAAAATACAATGGAACGGTCTTACCAAAAATAACTCAAGTTAGTATAGAGCATGAAGTAAATTGTACTGAATTTATCATGCCTGGTTCACTCCAAAAACAAAACTTTGACTTTGTTTATATTTTTATTTAAATATTTCTCACACCTTTTCCTTGAAATTTTGAAATAAAGTGAATATTATTGAAGGCATAAAAATGGCCACAGCTATTCCAACAGTTCCTTGTGTTAACAATGAAGAAAATCGCCAGGTACCACCATCACCTCCTGCGGGCTTGAAAGCTATTATTGACATGTTGCATTGTGTTTATCCTGATCAACCAAATCCTTTGCAAGTGACAACATTACTCAAGTACTGGCTGGGAGGCCAAGATCCTTTAGATTATATTAGCATGTTTAACAACCGAGGTGATCCTGCAAAAGGCATACCACCGCATTGGCATTATGTTAGTTTTGGACTCAGCGATTTACATGGCGATGGCCGAGTGCATGCCCTAGAAAATGAAAATCCCGAAACGAATGTGCGGTCAGGCATGGGCTTTGAACTTACTTTCCGTCTGCAAAAAACACTAGATGAGCTGAAGGAAGAAACAGAAAATCCCGGAAAGCCTCAACGACCGCCAACATGGCCAGCAAATCTTTTGCAAGCTATTGCGCGCTATTGTTTTCAAACTGGCAACAGTTTATGCATTGGAGACAACATACCTTGGCGTAAAAGTCTCGATGATAAAAGCAACTCTCGCCTTCAAAATATACTTATAGCTCCGGATCCTCAGCTTGGTACTTTAGAGACTCCATTCGGAATGGTGGACTTTTGTCAAATGGTAGGAGTTACTGATGTGGAACTAGAACAAGCGTCCCGTTGGAACGGTCGTGGCGTATTGAATTATCTAAGACAGGATATCAAAACTGGCGGCGAATGGCTGGTGACCAATATGGAGAGGACGCTTAGCGTGTTTGAATTATTCCCAGAACGTTTGGTATCTTTGCAGGACGATTTAGAGAAACAGGGATCAGATTTAGCTGGCGTCAATGCTGAATTTACATTTAGAGAAGTATCCGCACCAAAGCAGTACCACCAGCCACAAGAAATCAAACAAGAAATTGATTTTCAAACTCTTAACGCTCAATGCATGTCGGACGAAAATAATCGCAGTTTGCAAAAAGCAGATGCCGACCCAATAAAACGAGAAGAAACAATTTCGTTTCCAGCTTCAATGTCAATGAGTAGCAGTTCATTGCATAAATCCTGTCCACTTGATTACCAGCCGCAAACACCAGAATCGCTTTCACTGGATGGCATTGAAATTACGCTTGCTCCCTACGCAGCCAAATACCTAATGTTGGCCATTAAAGATCGCATTCGTCATGGCCGGCATTTTACTTTCAAGGCGCAACATTTAGCTTTAACATTTGTAGCCGAGTCCGTGACAGGATCCGCTGTAAGCAAAATGTCTCCGTATGGTGTGATTGGCTACTGGATTCAAGTTTTAATACCTGACGAACTTGTGCCACGCATGATGGCAGATTTCCAACGTGCCAATTTGGATGATGTCAAACAGCGTTTAGAATTTGATTGGCCCGATAAGAATCTAAAACTAATTGTTGATCAGCCCAATTTCCATATGATACCTCCTACTCCTATGAATCTTTAACTTTTTATTGTTTTATATTATCTTTACTAAAATATTTTACGCTAAGTGCTTCCATATACATTCGGTCAGGGCGAGGATATGGTGCCATCGAATTTTCAATAGCTTTTGGCATAAGGAAAAAAAAGTTTCACTACAACATATAAAAAAAAAAAATAATTAAAAATTTTTTATGTTTTAGTATTTTTGTATGGGAGTCCTGCCAGAAGGTGTGGTACGGAGTCAGCATATTGGAAAAAAATATTGCAGAAAAATTATTATTGATGACTGGTCATACATTTGACTCCTCTACGAGCACCCTGGCACTGATTAGTATAATGGCTATCAGCCGAAAAATCGATGACACAGTGCTGGCAAATTTGAGTCCCTACGAATCGACCCACCCTAATCTACATATTGTCCTTTTCTACAAATCCCGTGCTTTGAAATCACGTGATTTCGAAACTCGAAATAAGCATTACTTCAGTAAGATAAAATTCTTAACTTTAGAAAAAATCGTTAAAGATTTGCATAAAGTCAGATTTTTTATGCAATTGTTTTTAGAAATCAGATGAAGTGATTGTCAGAACAGACTTGATATTGATACTATATATTTTTACGATACTTTTTTTTATACATACAAATAAAGTTAAAAAAAGCATTAATCGTTTATTTAATCTTCAAAATAGTGTAATTTATTATCATGGGCCCAAATCAAGGTACCTCAATACCAGGTAGCCTTACAGGTCCCGCTCACTACTGTCTTAGCCTGAAGAACTGTCAAAATACACAAAACAAAAAGCGAACAAATGGGTGACTGACTTTAAAGTATTTCTACCAACAAAATACATGAAGTGCTTGTTGCAGATGTGCGGCTACCCGGTATCGAGGTAACTTGGTCCAAATGTTATGTGTCAGGGGCTGCTAGTCGTGAGACTGGTCCCGTTGTGCTACCTGAAGAGGCGCCAGGGAAACATGCCTACATACCATCTACTTGTGCTGCCCTGAACCAGCCAGATGAGCTAATGAAAGAAAAGGGTGGATCCCTGTTTAATTTCCATTTGGACACATCCGCTAAGCCATATAGTATCAGTCTTCCTCTGAGAGAGGAAGCTGGATATCGGCAGAGAAAGTGTTCGACACGCTTCTCTTCATCTTTGCAATCTGTGCAGAAGTCATTATATGGAAGATTTAGTCCTCTCGTCTGCATTCCCATGTGACAGTGTCCTGTCAGAACAGCCACCAGGGCGTGTAGCCTTTGTCAACAAAACCAAGATTCTCTTGTAGTTATAGCTGGGCCACGTGAACCCCAATATTCGACAGGTGATCTCATTCGACCTTCTGTCCTGTCGTTGTATTAGCTGTTTACAACTGTCGAGGGGAACACCAACAAATTCGTCCATGTCCCGCTGTTGTAAGCGGGCACCAGATCTCATCAGTTCATCCGGCACTACTTTATCGGACACATCGTTGTGTCCAGGTACCCAGAGAAGCTCCAGGTTTCAAAGTCTCGCTATCTCATTTAGAGTTATATATGTAGATGTTGTGTAAACACCTGCAAGCGCGTTTATGGCGGCCTCGCTGTCAGTACAGATTATCATACTCTGCCCGTATATCCTACAAAACCTCATTAAATTTACCGATCTCCTAATCGACGCGACTTCGGGCTGAATGAGGCTACACTCGTTACTTAGCCTAAAACTAATTCTCCATTGAAATCGAGGGATACACACATGTACCGCCACCAACCACTGCTCTCGATTTGGAATCATCCGTAAAATAACACTACCACGTCCTCTGATTGATCTATTTCGACACTATCTAAGGATGCATTCAACAAATTTACGCTGAGGCCCTTATCGATCTTTGGCGCCGGTAAGCAATAGTCAATGCAAATCAGAAGGTCAAGTATCCTTCCAATTATCGATGCATTTTTTCATGCGCCACCTGCCTTCAACGGCAACATCGAATTTATAGCAGTTTCCTTAATCAAGAGATCGGCTGGCAGCCGGAGTAACATCGTAAAGAGCACCTTAGATGGCGTAGAGCCAAGCCGGCAATCAAGGCAATAATCATGGCTCCAAAAACACCTCTTCAATTGTTTTCTGTCTGGCTTAGCCGCCGTTTATATGCCGCCGACATTTTCTTGATGCCTTTAAACTTGTCAATAGACTCGTAAGGCCAGGAAAACAATTAAAATTAATTTGATTACAACTCCGTGATATCTTTCATGAGTTAAACGTAATTTTCAGGAGCACGATTTACGGCCTATAGATGATATTTCCTTGTTGGATTTTTTCCTGTGCAGTAGTTTCTCAGTTTTGATGATTACATAAGAATATGACACTAAATAAGTAGATTTTTTTTACAAAACCAGCCATCATGTCATGCAATAAAACAAAATTAATGAATCGATTTTTGTTGTAAATAAATACTACATATTTTTTTGGCGTTTGTAAAAATAATAATTTTCTTTCAAGTCAAACTAAATTATTATTTTTTTTATTAAAAATACTTTATATTAAAATGAAAATAAAATTAATGTAGTAATTATTGCGAGTTCAATGGAATAGAAACACATTTTCCTTTTGCATAAATATGTATGTACACATCTATTTAAGTGTACTATACATAATTAGATACATATGTATGTACATACTTGTGTAAGTATCTTTATCAATCAATCACACTTGGGCGTTCCAAGAATTAAAAATTTATGATACATCACTAAAATTTTCTTAATTGACACATTAATTAAGAGTAAGTTGGTTTAAGAAAAATTCTTATGTGTGAGAAAAGTGAAGATTTTGAATTTTAAAGTGGTTGCATCCGCTAAATTTATTGAAGTTTGAATTCCATTTATTAGATCTGGCAAATAAATACATGCATGTATGTATGTATGTATGATGTACCTAGAATCAATTGTGTGTCAGGGTGCAATTGGCTTAATGCCCCCAAAGAGATGAAAACGTGAAAGTAACTTGTTGTTGTTCTTTATGTGATTTAGTTGTAGCGAACAACTGCTAAAATAAATATAACATCGCTACAAGAACAGTGACGGTCATGTGACCGACATTGATGAAGAAATAGCCATTTCGGCGTAAAACAAAGTGGCGTTAACAATCACGATATCGTTCCCCGTTGACAGTTGCCGTTGAGCCGCTTTCAGTTTCACAAAAGTCAGGTCCAATGATTCCTCCTGACCACATTGCACACCAGACTCTCTCATGTTTAATGGATGCAAAGGTGACGAATGAATAATTTGGGGGGTTTTGACCAAATTTTGTATTTTATTCAAAATCAAAATTGGCTCTTAAAATTTCACCACCCTTTATGAAGCTTAAGTTTTGTTACTGATTATGATGTATTGAATGTATCTTTTACATCATGATTTTACGCACTGTAACATTGAAGCATTTTTTTGCCCTTCCAGTATTATTTGATGTGTTTTCTTATACTATGAATAAATTAAAAAAAATATATATTTTTTTAATTATTATTGTATTAAGTTTATCAGGCTCAAGTTCTTTCTACATTATTTTTGTGATCGATATTAATTAAATAAGACAAAGTGGACATCGAAGACATTTAGCAGGGTGGACAACTAGTTGGTTCGAAGCCGCCACACTTTCTCGTCAGCACCTGTCCTTGAACTCAGGGGCTCATGTTTCTAAAGCGATGACAATCATGGCACTCAGCCAACCAAGTTGTTGTATATTTTCTGTAATTACATATATCAAACACACCAATTATATTTTATTTTTTATATTTATCATAGCATGTACATATATTTTTTAATATAATTTTTAATTAAAAAATTTGTGTTTGCGGAAATGTTCCTAAAAGAACTTTTTGAACAAAAAAAAACAGCATACAATTTTGTTTATTTTGAAAAAGTTTATGTTTTTCTAAGTTATTTAGAAGTAATTTTTTTACAAATTTAAATTAAAAAGTTATAAAATTATACAAAAACACAAAATTATTTTCTATATAAATATTCCTGTTCGCCGCTTTGACTAGCACTTAGTATTAATCTACAAAAAAAGCCACCTTAGTACTCTAGGGTTAAAGACATTGCCATCAGTATTCGGTGTCTTTTAATTAATTGCACTTTATTATCCTTTTGTGGCTCTGCCGCAAAAGATCTTTATATGATATGATATATGATAATCCTTTTAGGCTGATGCTAAATTTTAAAAGTAACATCGTGTAACGTTCGAGTTAGAAAACGTTGGCTTTTGCTTACGTAACATTTACGAGAAGTTTCAAAGTGGTTTTTTCTTTGCGAACAACTGATGTTACTATTTGATACATTTATGTAGGTACGTTGTTATTACACATATAAAAATGTGTGGTTTTTTTCTTTGTAATTTACTCAGAGACAAATTAAATACTTATTTGTAGCAATAAAAGCATAACAAATAGTGTTTGGACAGCTGAGGTCGACATGCAGTCATCATGCAATTGAATAATTATTCGGTTAGAAAGATTTTATTTTGCTTCAATGAGTCTCTGAAAAAAAAACACACGCTTATAGCAAACAAAAAGTTCAGTTTATATAGTAATTTAAAATTATTATTTTTCTTCGATGTGCTGAGATCCATTGCCGTAGAACGGTGTCTCGTCAGAGCCTCTGAGTTTAAGGACGGGTGTTGACGGCAAGTGTGGCAGCTTCGAAACAGCTGGTTGTCCACCTAGTTAAAGGTCCTTGATGATTTTGCTGCCTTGTTTAATTAATATCAATCACAAAAATAATTTAGAACGAACTTAAGCCTGATAAATGTAATACAATATATTATTTTAGGCCTAAAAATAGATCTTATTAATGTTTCTTGCTTTTTTTTCAGCCATTTATATGACGCCAACATTTCGCTGTTGCTAATCAATGCTCATCAGTAGACACGAAAAATCTTAAAAAAAATGTTTGAAACTCAACTACTTATTCGAAAATTCCCATGAATAAAATGAGAATCAGATATGTTCCAACAAATCTGTAATACATTTCGGATACTCAATTTGTTCAAGGTAATTTTGAAATATGTAAATAGTTGGATTCCAAACGTTCTCTTAAGATTTTTCGACTCTACGGCGGAGTTGATTAGCATCAACAAAATGTTGGCGGCATATAGATGGCTGAAAGAGATAGAAAATATTAATAAGTTATAATTTTAGACCTAAACTAATACATTTCAATTGGCTGTTAAAGCAAATAAATAATTAAGTTTATTTTTGTAATGCAAAATAATAATAAATATACGAAAGAGTTGGAATAACAAAAAATAATTAATTTTTGCTTTTAAAATATCCAAGATTTTTTGTGTTTTTTTTTTTGTAATTCGTTGTAATACGTCCTGAAATAAACTCATTAATATTTTATCCATTACTAGAACCCTGTCCGCATTGCGGGACAGTACAATACTTTTCTTAAATTTAATGATGTTTCGCCACCTTTTTCTCTACTTCACATCATTCCTATTCAGGCAACAAAAAAAAAAAAAAAAAAAAAAAAGAAGGGGCAAAAGTGGTGCAGCCATTCACGCATGGTGCCGTGACCGAGGAAAAATAGGGACTCATTTATTTTATATACACATAAACATTTACACCGGTATTCATAAAAAATAAAACGTTGCTCAAATACATTTTAGAACAAATTTTATATGAAAATTTTTTTGTAAAACGTGTTTCAACAATGTTTTATTTTTTATGAATACCGGTGTTATTCTGTTTTTCTTTCTGTTCTGCAGTATCCTGTTAAATTTATTGAAATATTTTATTTTGTGTTGCCTCCCCCCTTGATACATTAAATAAAACGTCATTTCTTTTTTTATAGCTCATCTTCAGGATCTATTTGTCTTATGAAAAACAAATCCTGAAGATGAACTATAAAATGGTTCAAAATATATAGATAAAATGGTTCAAATATATAGATAAAATGGTTCAAAATATATAGAAATGACGTTCTATTTAATGTATCAAGGGAAGGAAGGCTGCACAAAATATTTCAATATAGATTTATGCATCCACAGCGAGACTTTAGTTAAAAAAAAAAATTAGGTTTTTGTCTTGTTATAAAATAACGTAAGCTTATCATGGATGCTGTACAGCAAAGTACTTACAAACGTCTTCTGTATTATTACTTGCAATACATATTTTTCGTTGCACTGTGTTATTATTTTCTTTTCCTCAAATCAATTGCATTGCAATGCATCAAATAATTTTTCACCAGGATACGTAATTTGTTTTAATTAATTTTTATTTAATTGCTAAGATTTGTATAGATCTTATTAATTAATTAAAAGCTATATTTACTTTACTTTTTTTGCGAGCTAAATTTAACTTTATTGCTTGCATTATTAGTTTATTATCAGCAAAACTCATAAATCTCTGTGTGTCACCTGAACTGCCGTCCGATATTGTAGCGCATCTCTGAAGCAATATTTGTCGTAGTGAGTATAAGAAATTGTTTTACTTTATTTCTAACCGCCGCAATGAAAGGTGGTTCGCGTAAATTCGGTTCTTTATTGTAGTATTGCTGCCGTAAATAAAAACTAAAGAATTAATTTTATTTAAATACATGTAAATTAATAAAGTACTTAGTAAATGTATGTAAGTAAATGTGTTCTCTCGTGTCAAGTTACAATAATTTTGTAGGCTGAAAAAATTGAGTGGTTTTAGATGGCATTTGTTCTATTTTTGTAATACATAAATTTATTTGGTGTTTTCTGTTGTGACAATAACTTTTACACACACACACACACACACATCTGTACATACATAAGTTTGCAAATTAAATGAAAAATAATTTTCCGTATTCAGGGCTATAAATCAAATTCAAATTAAAAAAAAAACAAAAATAAAAATAAAACAAATTTAAGAAAAATCAATTTGTATATTGTGTACGGTGAGAGTGTGATATAAATATTTTGTAGAGAAAGGCTGGCCGGAGAGTGCAATTGAGCGGTGAGTAACAATGAACACGTGGATTTATTGAAGTAGTTGTTGCTGTTATTGTTGGGAATAAAAACAAAGAACAGTTGAGTGCAATGGGCGCGCTTTTTAAAACCCACCTTGTTTGTTGTGTTTATGCCTTCATGCCTACATACATACATACATTTATTTCTCTTTAAATGTGTGTATGTGAGGATGTGTTTGGCTTTTATTTTAACTCCACACTATGCCCTTTAAATGTAAAATGTGCATTTATTTTGCTTAATTTTTTTTTTTCATATGGCGTGAAAACAAATAAGATACAAAAGTGCAATTGTAGTGTTTTTGTTATTGAAATTGAAGACGTTTTTTTTATTTTTGATAATGTAGTATTTTAAAGTGGCCGGGGGAAAATAAATAACATATTTGCTTATTTCACATTTCTGCTGGTCTTGGTGGTTTTTCTTTCTTTCAATATTTCAAAATATTGCCGCAATTGTTTGTAAAACACAATCTTGTATTTCTTATTTTGTGCAAATATCCACCTACATTAAATGAATTTCCGTGTTCTAAATTTGATACTGAAAAACAAGAGCGCCACAATACAACGAAAAAAGAAACATATATTGCAATTTTATAAATTTTGCTTTTTGTGTTATGATTTTTAAATTTCTATTGCCTTATCTGGAATAAAATAACTTCTTACCCCTCGATATTCAGGTATAAGGGCTCATTTTATTTCTATTATAGGTATGAAGATTTATCAGCAAACAATCAAACTGGGATTGTTGCACAGGTTTCTATATTTTCTGAATCTTTGAAAATGCAGAATTAAATTTTTTTTTTATTTGCTTCTCAATTGTTAACTTTTTGTAATTATTCAAACAGGCAACTGCACATACAACTGCGGGCCTATGAGATGGAACAACGCATTATTTGAACGAAAGCCCATCTACAAATACAATAAAAATGTCATATGTAACGTTCACAGAAACAAAATCATTTTTTGATTACTTTTAATTCTTTTTGCATTTTTTAAATAATCAAAAGTAATTACAATTATTTGTCATTTCTTTGTAATCTTAATCAACTACTAAAAAACAAAGCATTAAATAAACAACTATAATTCAAATAATTCAGTCCTTACTAGGGTGGTTCGAATGCCGCATTCGTTTTGCTTTCTTTAAGAAAAGCAGACATCAAGAGCTCATTATCATTTTATAAGGCAAATAGAAATCTGATTAGCAAACCCAGATAGTTAACAAAATATTAAAAAGATAAATAAATTTATGCATATTTACGCAAAAACAACACGAACATCCTTAACCCGAATAAAAACTAAAAGTGGTGCATGTAGATTTTATTTAAGTACTATAATTTAGTAATTGAATTAAAGAAGTTATTAAAAAAGTCATAAAAAGATAAGAAAAATATGAAAGAAAAATAAATTTTACAAGCAACTTTTCTTATTTTGAATAAATAGTAAAAATAGTTTATATCTTTTAAGGTGTTATAAGACAAATTTCTAATCTGCATAAACATGTTTGATAATTATTTAAAATTTTTTATATTTATCACCTGTTTTATTTTGAAAACTTATTTTCTAAACATTATCTATGTATGTATGTTTGAATTTTCAGATCATCACTGCAAACATATTTTCAACAAATATTCTCACAGTGTATTGAAGAAAGATGACAGAAAACGAACCACTCCAGCAAAAATCGTCCCATTCAAATGGACAAATTGTAAATACCGATATGCACAACAGATTGATACAAAACGATCGCGGCAGCCAGTCCATGTTAAATGGTAATAATGCAAAGGAGACCACAAATGGCGTGAACACAGTACAACATAAAATATGCAATAATAAAAAATGTAAAAAGAATAAAAACAACTTAGTGACGGAGGTGCACATTGAAGCGCCCTGCTGTAGAGACATACACGGCAAGGAGCCTCCGGATGGCGGCATGCGTGCCTGGTTAGTGATGCTCAGTGCATTCCTGTGTAATGGTGTGATATTTGGTATTATAAATACATATGGAGTCATACATTCGCTGCTCACCGATCGACTGGAGGAACAGGGTGATAAAGATGCATCGAGTAAAGCTGGTGAGTGCATATTAATTAAGTGGTGCATGCTGAAGCATGGTGGAGGAAAATTTAAATGTGTGTTTAATATATACTTATCTGTAGATATATAATTTGTATGTACTTTGCATCAAAACTTTCAGCCGTTTTGAACCGGATAAACTTCCAAGGGTTCAAAAATATTATTATATTTTTATGAATAAATTTCAAGTTTTCTAGCACCACAGTTATTTGCAGTCCGCTGTTGCTTGAACCTGACTAGATTTTACTATTTGTCGCACACATACTTTTTTTAACAAAAAGTTTTTATTGCAATTACGTTCCTTAAATTTCTCCGTAAATACTCAGTTACTGGATTTGACTGCAAAAGCACTCGAAGCACTCGAACATTTTTGTGTGTGTCATAAGCGAAGCCAGAATCCCAAAATACTGTGGAAGAAAGTTGTTTATATGCTTGTATTTGTCCAAATAGAGAGTCAACAGGAAAGTAGTGGTCACATTATTTTTGGACAGAAAAGGTTTATAAGTCATTTTGGTGTATGGCACCAAAATTCTAGCTTCGCATAAGCGAAGCTAGAATTTTAGAATACCTTGCAAGCAAGTTGTTTATAGGCTTGTATTTGCTTTAAAGAAGAGTCAACAGGAAAGTAGTGGTCACATTATTTTTGGAGAGCAAAAATTAAAAAAAGGTAATTTCTGTGTGTATCATAAACGAAGCCAGATTCCCAGACCACCGTGGACAAGAGTTGTGTATATGCTTGTATTTGCCCTAAATAAGAGTCAAGAGAAAAGTAGTGGTCACATTATTTTTAGACAGAAAAGGTTCATGAGCCAATTTGGTGTGTGGCATAAGCGAAGCTAGAATACCGTGGAAGCAAGTTGTTTATAAGCTTGTATTTGCCCTAAATAAGACTCAACAGGAAAGTAGTGGTCACATTATTTTTGGACAGAAAATGTTCACATGTGATTTTGTTGTGTGTCAAAAGCGAAGTTAGAATCTCAGAATACCAGAAAAGCAAGTTGTTTATAGGCTTGTATTTGCTCTAAATAAGAGTCAACAAAAAAGTAGTGGTCACATTAGTTTTAGACAGTAAAGTTTCATATGTGAAGGTACCTTAAGTGACGTAATATCCTCTCTACAAAAGAACTAATGTCCACATTCCAAATCCATATTATCTCCATTGAAATCATATCACTTTTTCATGAGACCTCATGTCCATGGTTATAACATCAATGAACTCTCTGGGACTGTTGCATTCAGGAAAACTCTAGGGGAACAAGAATTAGTGTATGTTGGTAAATATTTACATTTGTCTCCCATACAGTCACAGTGAAACTAGATAGACGTTAAGAGGGCGGGGAAAGTTTATAAAAATATTATTTTTGTAGGGGGACCTACAGGTGGATGTGTTGGGGTCCATCTTACTTTTACCTTTTCCGAAGCAATTCAGAGGCAGTTGAGAAGTTTTTCGCATTGTTTTATAGCAGTTTATTTTCCACTTTGAGCTCGATGAGAATTCACTTGTCTTGATTCCAAGCCCTTGAGTTTTCAAGGCAATGCAAATTAATGTCGCTTTCTTTTCCCCAATAAGTGCTACATTTTCAATATTGTTTCCTACAATAAATGTAGATGAGAATGGGGTTTATTAATTAATACAAATTTGACTTGTTCAGAGTTTCAACTACCTTTTCTTTTCATTTTAATTTCGCTAAACTATTAAAACTTGCATTTTAAGAAAAAAGTGCAAAAGAAATTCACACTTTTTTTTCCAGAAAAGAAGTCACCATACGTTGTAGACAAATACTAAAAACAAAACGCACGTGAAAATCGACCTACAAATGTCTATTTAATGCCACTTGTAGGTCGATTTACTTGATTTCTTATCTTTTGTCAATATAATTTTTATTTTATCTACTAGACAACTTGAAATTGATAATTTACAAGTAGTAATTTGAAAATACTTTCCCAATCTTTCAAAACTGCTCCTTATGTAACGCAATATCGATTTTCGGAAGCACATACACCTACATGTCTGTCGATATAGGAAGTAGTTTGTTCAATAAGTGCTTTTATCAGGTTTGTTTTTTCAATCCATTATCAATGTCGAAATTATAAGGCCATCAAGGAAATCACTGCAATATTATTTTCAAAGCCAGAATTTTGAGTAATTTAATACATTTTAGATTCAGCACATTTTACAAGAGGAAACCGTGTCTCTTGATGGAAATTTCGATTAAAACGTTTAAGCTAGCGTCCATCTGGCTGCTTCGTGTTTGCTGGGAAACTCATCGGCAGACTTAAATAATAAAGGGTGGCTAAATTTTAAGGGTTAAATTTTAAGTTGTTGATTTTCAATACAACACAAATTATTTAGAACATTTTGTTATATCTTTTTATGATGATAATATTGGTATGGTTCAGTCATGTATGGAACTCAATATTTGGAAAAGGGCAGCTGCTATCGCGGCGGCACATTTCCATCTAATGATCGGAATTTTCGATGACTCTGAGCCATAATTGATGTTCTATAATGTGCCGAATTACCTCATCCTTTAAATCTTTAATTGTTACTGGCTTATCGATGTTTATCTTTTCTTTTAAATATTCCCAAAGAAAGAATCCTGCGGACTCGAATCACATGATCTTGGCGACATCGCCACCACGTGGCATAACACAGTCATTGAATTGGTCGCGCAAAAGAGTCATTGTTTCGTTAGCTGTGTGGCAAGTGGCAACGGCCTGTTGAAACCACACATTGTTCACATTTATATCTTCCACTTCAGGCCATAAAAAATTCATTATCATCTCACTACAGCGAACATCATTCACAGTGACTGCCTGATTGGCCTTATTTTAGAAAAAATACCGTCCACCCATAAACCGCACCAAACAGTCACTCTTTGTGGGTTTCTCGACAATCACTCTTGAATTATCATTCTCCCAAATGTGGCAATTCGGCTTAGTGACGCATCAACTTGAGTGAAAATGTGCCTCTACAGTCTGAAGTTGAGAAATGTCAAATGAAATGCACAAAAACTCTTGAGGTTTAGCTGTGGTTTACATTCAACATCGGCCCTTAAAATTTAACCACCCATTAAATGGCGCGCTTGTTTAAATATGGCATTATTTTAATTAAAATCTGTTATTTAGTCGGCAATTATTTATTCACACTTCGTTGTGGCCTAAACAAATTTCCGCTATGAACTTTTCAAACGTCGAGACATGTACTTTTATTCAGTGATTTATTTTTTTATCCATTATTTTCCCCGGTTCTACTGTTCAATAAAAAATCAAAATTTTTACCAAAAACTTGATATTGTTGAATAACAGATTTTTTTTTGCACAAACAATACCTAAATTTTGAGAATGATTTACACGTCTACATAACGAAAATTGCTTATTCATTTTTATTATCAGTTAATTCATTTACTTTCATGGTGTCTCTATGTTTAAATCAGAATAGTATTCGAAATTGGTTGATATTTCCTGCAGAGATAACATTAAGCATTTACTTGAACAGAATTATATTTGCTGAAGTCGATTTTTATATTTATTTTTAGTCCAAAAATCTTCGACACAAATCTTCGATCACAATGCGTACATACATATGTGTGTGTAAATGTGTATGTATTTATGTTATTTATTTTTAAATGTTATCAATTATTCAAACAATTATGAAACAATAAATCGCAGTACAAAAAACAATTGAAATCAGAACAAATTTCATACAATGAAATAATCAAAATTAAAATTAAAATCTATCATTCTCGGTAAATGTGAACGAACACATGTGAACAAATGGTTTCTCAGTAAGAGAGCACTTTTTTAAGTTGGATTATTTTTTTTTCTTTCATGCCACTGGCAACTCTGACATTCATTTATGTTATAGGATTCGCAACTGGCTCAAGGGTTGAACCCTCTGTTGGTCACATATTTTATTAATAACAATTAAGCAAAGGAAAAGTGAAATTCTATAGCTAAATGGACAACCGTCGTTTCTGGGTATGAAACGCTCTTCATCACCACCCTATGAAATTTGGTCATGTTACACTGCACCATTTTAACACTGCCGCTTAAGCCACTTGGCAAGCGGCATATATTTACATATGTACTGAGCTAAAGCTTCGTATAGACGGTGGTTAGATCTTAAAATATTGTAAGACCTTACAACGTGCTGGCAATCTACTGGAAATCTAAAATTGTCAGCATTAAGAAAATTATCAGTTCAGACAATTGCAAGAAAATCTTACAATCTCATTGCCAGACAATTGCCTGACAATAAATTTAGCTACCAACGAAAATTGTCAGCTTACACCGATGCAAGATTTTCTACATAGCGAAAATTGTCAGGCAATTGTCATTACCAAAATACACACACACACACACACATGCCGCTCTTCATTCTTTATTGTTCTGGCTCAAAAACTATGTTTTCAATTTTTTTTGTTCTCTTGTCTGCAACTTTTTGTCTCTCGTACTCACTTTTTTACTATTCTCTTGTGTTTTCTCCCTCTCGTAAGCAGACATTTTTCTTTAGTATTCCTTGTTATTACTGTGACAATGAAGCCATTGTAAGGTGTTGAGAATTTATGCATCTTACAATATGCCAATGCCTGGCAATGTACTAGCAGTGATAACGCCAAAGTGTTCAGACGATTGCCAGATAGCTGATAATTAATTGTTAGGTAGGTGGCCTGCCAATGCTTTTGCTTACCATATTGTCAGGAAGAAATTGTAAGTTCTCACGATTGGTTAAAAATATTCTATACATTTTCTGATAATATCGTCTATACCTACATAGCTTAGCATTAACCAGAGCAGTGATGCTTTTTTAAATTCATAATAAAATGAATTCAAATTCAAAATAAAATAACAGAGAAAAAGAGAGAGAGAGAGAGAAAGAGAGAAAATTAGTAACTGTTAAGGTGAAGTTACATGGCCCGCTTTAGACGCGTCCACGCTTTTCATGCTTTTTATACGTTTTACGCGTTCTATGCGTTTCATACTACAAGTTACATACAACGCTTCATACGCGCCATATTTTGTTGTTTTGATCAGCTGTTGTGCAAATATTTTTAGCATACAAAACAAATATTAACAAAATGGAAAGTGAAATTGAAATGTTAAAAGAATTAATGGACTTTATAGAGTTCAGGTTATTAAAAACAGCTGACATTTTCTCATGACGCTTGTGACGCATATAAAAGTAGAAAGTAGGTATACTTTATGCGTTCTACGCGTCTTCGCGCTCTATGCTTTGTGCTCTGTAACTTGTCACATACAAATGCACTTATCCTACTTTTTTGACAACCGCGTGAAAAGCGTCGACGCGTAGAAAGCGTACTGTGTAACTTCAGCTTTAGGCCTGACTGTTAGGCAAAACTCAATCACCGTGCTACCAATTTCACCTGCTATGAATCCGCCTTGGAGTTTGCTTTGATATTTTTCGGGCTATAATTTTTATTTAGAAAATTTGGTCGATTTTCAAGCACATGTAAACTATATATATAAATATATGTTGTTCATGGAAATCATGAACAACTTGCCACATAAATTCTTTCTTATTGGCTCCTCTACTCTTATTTAATTATATCGCACTTAAGGGCAGTAAATTAGAATTATCTCACAAATATTGGTTTTAAATTCATGTTTCCCACTGTGTTTGCTTTTGCAAACACATATATTTTTTTATTTTTTCGCTCAAAGTTGATCCACTGATGCCATTGCAAATAGTGAATTCATAAATGAAAAGAATGTAAAAATTAACGCTTAATTTCTTCGTTCACAAATATGAAACAATAAAGTGCTTAATTTTCAAAATGCAAAAGAGCTGCAGCCACCAAGAGTCATTCACCTTTAAGTAAATATTTTATTTGGTAAATTTCTTAATTGCTGCGAGTAAACAAAATTGTATACTTAATATAAATTTACATAAATTTGGGTTTGATAAAGCACAACGAAAAAAAAAGAAGTACTAGTTTCTTAAATTGAAATTGTATACCCAACAGATACATATGGTATGTAAGTATAAAATGAAATAGTCTGGCTCACATTCTTCACGTGTTTTGATGGACTCAATTGTTTGCTTTTAATTGAATTACAAACACAGTTTTCATGCATTCACACATACATACAAGTATGTATGTATTCGTATGTGCTGAATCAGCTTCACAATAAAGAAATATGAGCACATATTTCTTGTACAAGCCTCAAAGTATCAATTTAATTCATCAAGGAGAAGAATACTTTTTTTTTATCATTTGCTTGCCATAATTTGCGTGCCAAATTCAAATGAAACAATTGAAAATATAACAACAATAATAATAATGGGCGGTACAGTTGTTACTTCTTAAAAAAGTTTTTTTATTAAGAAAAAAATTAAAAATCATGTTTGTATGAACTAAAAGTTCAATTGATTCACGACTTTTGTCAAGGTTCATGTTAACATTTTGTGTTAAAAATTATTATTTCAGTTTATTAACAACAGCGACAAATTGCTGGGTGATGAGCGAGAGTGAGCGAGAGAGAGAGTGAGAGGTGGTGGGCCTCTTCAAAAGCAAAGCCACAACAAACAAAAAATACTCGTTTCCTATTCATTGGAGTATGAAGAATTGCATTCATAAAATACGTATACGCTGTGTTGAATTACAGTTTGCACGCACACAAACAACATTTCTGTGTGTGCTGTGTGTCAATTCTTTAAACGTTTGCTGTCGTCTTTGCCACCACCGTTGCAAGTTTGACTTGCTTTGAGCGTGTAAATTTTCTATATACATATGTATGTACATAAATATGTACGAATTATCGACCGCAAAGCCACCTGTAAGCTTGTGTACTCATATGCATGTATCCATTGAGCTTTTGTTACATATTTTTAGACGTATGCATATGTATGTATGTATGTGTGTTTGTGACTGATTGTGTACAAGTATTACTCGAACGGTCATTGGCCATTCGTCTGCATTAATTTGTTTGTTTACAAATTCAAAGAATCAAAAGTAGAATAAAGCTGTAATTCAAACAAATTCAAGAGAAGTGCGTAACAAAAGCGAACTATCAGAAGATTAAACTGCATAAAAAAATGTAACTTAAGGTGGGATCATACGATTGCCGCAATGCACCAATTTCTGTTATATTTTATGTGCCAATCGTGTGATATCACAATTTATTGGCTCATGCGGCAACCAAAACGAATGTTGTTCCTATTTGTCCCAATCAAACTCAACCCTGATGCGACAACCGTGTGAATACTTTATATACAACTATTCACCAATAAAAATTCTAAAAATGCACCAATAATTATTGTGTTCTCATGCGGCAACCAAAGAAGACAATACGCGAATATGCATACATATGTATACATTTATTTAGTTTCAAAATTGTTAAAACGCGTCTTCGAAACATAATTTTTGTTTTTCAGTTAGTAAAATTCAATTGTTACTATTATAACAATTGTAAAATTCTTGCAGTTTCAAGACCTGAGAAAGCCTGGTCAGGGGACAGAAAACCATATTTTTAACTCCTTTTTTTATTTTTGCAAAACAAAGTTTGTCATCAGCTACAACAGCTGTTTCTCAGAGTTGTCGCATAAAATAACAATCGTGTGACTATAATGCGGCAATTATTGGCACTAAATTGTTTTGCACCAATTTGCGACAATAATATTTCAATACAATGTGACAATCATGTGATTGCAGAGAATTTGATTGGGACATATTTTATATTGTGCTCCAATTCAGCCCAATAAAAATTTTGTAAAATTGGTGCATTGCGGCAATCGTGTGATCCCACCTTTACTTCATATACATACATACATATATTTAATTTAACTTATTTTAACAAGTAGGTACTTAGAGAAGTGTGTATTAGCAAAAGCTTAGTGATATTAATCACACATACTGGACTTTAAAAAATGCCTATTTTGCATGAGACAAGAGTTAATGGGGACTGCCCATACATTTTACTACTCCAGATTCGGCTGGCGACTTTCTGGGTAGAGGAGGAAAATTTTAATGAAACTATTTTTGTATGTCAATGTGATAGAAAAAATCTAGGGGAGGTCTTCAGTACATTTAGGAGTTGGCATTTCCTTAAAAAACGTTTCAATTTTTCGAACACATATGGGAGAGAAAAAACCAGCGGTCTAGTTAGGAAATAATGTGCCTGCCTTTAGTTGGCCAACTTTTGTCACTCACAGTCACTGAAAATGAAAATAAAAGTTTTTTTAGTTTTTCTGCATTTGTTTATGTTTAGATCTATGTGATTATGTTGTTTACAACTGACCCAGTTGCAACAACTGTTGCATTGTCTGGCAGGTTTGAAGTGACGACGAAGACCTGTAAGTGCATTTGGCTGGCAGCATACTTATCACTTGCTCTTACAAGTTCCGCAATGTGATAATTATTCAACTGTGTTTGATGGAAATTTGAGATTTTCAAGGAATTATGATAAGCTTTTTTTCGCACAGACTTTTGGGTTTGAAGTGAAAATCAAATGGAGATTGACATTTGAAAGCACGCAAATATACAAAAAAGAAATAATTATTTGCTATTGAGGACAACTCAGGGGTCAAATCGTCGCATACGATATTGTATGGACTACCGAGTAAAAATAATGTCATACAAAAAATATAAACAATAAAAACACAGTGTAAGTGATGGAATTCGTTCGTGTACGGTTGCGACGATATGGCCTCAGATGTAATATTTGCAAAGCCTCGGACATGTCGAGCAGCATCAATGAAATGTCGGCAGAACACTTTTGTTGTAGAGTAGTAGCTCTAAATATGATTGAAAGGTATTTAATAATTCGTAGGTATTCCCCTTAATAGCTGCAAGCAGCTAGTACAACGACAGCTGCTAGGAATCGCGCAGGAGAGGTGGTCGAACGAGATCACCAGTCGAATATCGGGTCTTACATGGCCCAGGTATGAGTATAGGAGAACTATGGCCTTGTTGGACTTTCAGAGGCATAGGCTTCCTACCCTTGTGGCTGTTCTAACAGGACATTGTCACATGGGAGCACATGCGAGAAGACTGAATCTTCCACATAATGATTTCTGCAGAGGTTGTAGAGATGAGGAAGAGGAGGAGAGTGTCGAATACTTTTTCTGTCGATGACCGGCCCTCTCTAACAAGAGAGCGAATTGCTTGGACAGACCGACACTAGATGGATTACCGGAAGTGTCGGAATGCGGATTGGATAGGGTGGACTCCTTCATCCGTTCATCGGGCTGGTTCAGGGCGGAACCGGCGGAGCATGTGTAGGGACATCTCCCTACAGCCTATGCGGGCGACACAACGGGATCTTTCTAGGACCCAAGTGAGCTGGCCTCAGGACCGGCTGCCCGCGTAACATAACATATTTAATAATTAAACTATTTGCCATGTTACTTGACAAACGTTGATTTGTCTACGAATTTTGTACTTTTACCAGCCTTAGCAAACTCTGTCGCTTGCAATTCTTATTACACGGAATGTTAGTCACTGGGAATGAAGAAAATATACTCATAAAATTTTTTATTATATATTTTTTGAACACAAATTCGTGTTAAATTTAAATGAATTGCGTATGGTGCAAACTCATCAGCGAAAAAACATGAAATCTCCTAGTGTCCATATTTTTAACTAATTTTTTTTCTGTGTGCAAAATTGCATACAAAATTAATAGTGATTTTGTCAAAAATGAAAAATTTACCTCAAATATTTTTTTTTTAATAATCTTTCATATAACATGTTTCATTCAATATACATACATACATATGTATATATTTATGTATGCGACGTTGTATAGCATCAATAAAAACTGCTAATAAAACTGTTTGATGTGAAGTATGCTGCTTCCATTGCTGTTTTACGTTAGACAAAATTAAATTTTATCACGTTTTTATTGTTGACAAAAAAAAAAAAAAAAATAAACAAAATAAATAAAGAAAATCAAGCAAAAAAAAAAAAAAAAACAAGCAATTTCTTTCATCATATACTAATATCACAACAGCTTCGTTTGTAATCATTGACAAATATTGCATCATTTCAAATGTTTAATTTTACAATCTTAAGGGCAGTGCATTACAATTATTAATACTCTCATTGCACTCTGCGAGACAAAAGTCTAAAGCCGATTTCACAATTTGAATTTTTAACAAGTATTAATACACAGTGTAATAGTCTGATCTACGATACAATTAATAAGCCCTCATTAGTTGAATCATATCATGATGCAACTAATAAGATGACCTTTTTCTTACAATAAGAACAACTTGAATAAAAATAACCTGCATTTTGTTTTTGTACAAGTTCTGTAAGCTGTCAAAAAGACGCCGCTGTTACATTTATACACTGAAAAAACAATTCAATCCATTTGTACTTAAATCAATCCCAAGCGGTATCAGAAGTTCGGTATGTACGGATTTCCTTAAATGAAATACGTTGCGCTTGTTTTAAGTATGGATTTTTCAAGCGTTAAATACTTAATTTTAGACATATTCAATTCCAGTTTCGGATTGAATGTAGCTCAAATCCGTGATTGAAATGAAGAACGCTGTTCTTGATTTAAGAACATTGGTACTTACCGTACACCGTTTGGTATTGATTTAAGTACGGAAGGATTGTATTTATTTTGAGTGTGAGAGACGATGTTTCTGAAGTCCCAAATTCTTACCTGAAATACGCGACTCTACTTCCCTAATTTAATAATAATTTATAAATAATTTTGTCTCTTTGCCGTTTTGAACCCGGAACTTAACTCTAGTGCCAGTTCAGCCGCTCTACCAATTCAGCCATCGTAGCAATTAAAAAATTTAAACAAAATTCCGCACTTATACAAACACACACAAGTGCTGAGTTCAAATACTCTCAAGAATTTCGTACTCATTTTAAACCTTATCGGGATTGATTCCTTTTAATAATCCCGTTTGATCTTGTTTTAAGAACACTTTCGTGTTATGCGTACTTAAATTTTCAAGACTACTTCGTACTAAAATCAAGTAGGAAAAACATAAATTTAGAACAGAAATTTAGATTTCTGTGTAGAAGAAAGATGAACTGAGCTTACAGTGATTTTTCTGTCTCGTTTTGGCTGCCTTTCATCTCTGCATTCTCTTGACAACCTAAAGTGGTCGGATGATTAACCGCTTAGCTGATGATTAGCTACCTTATTAGTTGCATCATGCGTCATATGACTTCGTAAAATTATCAAGAGTATACAGAGATGAAATGGCCACCTTTCACGTGATAGCAAATCAGCGTAATAGCATGTTTCCACGACATGTGCTTCGCTCTCTATTTGTGCTTAACACCCCAACGTGCTTCGCCATACAAAATTTTGAGAGCGAATGAAGTTGCTTCATGTTGAAGCTACATGCGAAGCACGTAAAATTTCTGTCTTCTCTAATTTATATCGCAAAATTTATCTGCACTGTCTGTCAAAATCATATATTCTAAAAAAAAAAAAAAAATTAAGTTATAAATAAAAAGCAAAGAAAACGTAATTCTCCCATAAAAATAAAAGTTAAGTTCTGGGCTGTATTTAATGTCCCGCAATGCCAACTCCGAAGACATTTCCACATGAATGTGGTTTTTTTGCAACAACACTTTCACTCAGTTTTTTTTGTTCATTTAGACAAATTTTCTTTACGAAAATTAATGGAAAATTTATGCTGGCTTATCAAAAATAAAAGTCAAATCGAAGCACATAGATAAGTCGTGTAAACAGTGTGATTCATAAATATGATTAAGAGAGCGAAGCTGTTGATTCAACTCGTAATGGAAACATGCTATAAATCTGTTTAGCTCGCTTCTGTAAATACTGTAAAGTTTGCTTTGTCCTTTAGGCAATTTTCTGACTTTGTACGAAAACAAAATGCATGTCGTATTTCTTGAAGTTGTTCTTGTTGTAGGGAAGAAGTCACCTTATTACTTGTAAGAAGATTTGACTTGCGACATGCTCAAGTTTTTTGGCGGAGAGAACGAATGGCATTATCTAAACTCAGTATATAATGAAACGGTGAGTTGTTGGGGGAAAATCGGCATACAAATTTGGCATTGAAAATTTTCAATACATCAGGGATGCAGTTTTATGTTTTTTTTTCTTCTCACAAATCATGTAAATTCAACAAGACTGTTGTATGATTTTTGCTTTCATGTATTTAAATACGGATGGAGTTTCATAATATTTTTCCTCTTTGTTTTTATGTATGTAAAGTATAAGCGTCTAAGCCGTCTCGTTTATCATTCCAAGAGGTGTGACATCACCTAGTCATGACTGCACTCAAAATATTTGGTTATACAAAAAAAAAAAAAACACAGAAACGTAAAATCATGACTGCATTGCAAATATTTGGTAATAGAAAAAGAGCAACGTAAAATTTTGGCTAAAAATAAGTTGTGGCGCTTTCTGCACATGTATTGGGAATTTATAGAAAACTATTTTAAATGCATTTTGCTGGCAAGCTTCCACCCAAAAGACGGAAGAGACGAAATATATGTAATTCGTTTTGATGTGTAGGAATTTCACATGTATTCGCTACACACTCATGAACAAATTGTGTGATGCAATTATTGTGTGGAAGTAAATGAATTCAATATCAAGGACTAGTTGACATTGACTGCTTTTAAATTCAAACAGTTTGGGTTGGCATGACAAATACTATTTAAAAGAAATTCTTACAGACAGAGATTTCAGTCATATGAAGACATATGGAATAAACTTCTACAGTATCATGTTGTTTCAAAGAAAACAGGGACAAATGAACTTAGAAAAATATTAAGGCGAAAACGTAATTCCAAATGAAATCACCAAATTAATGCGGGAAAAACAAAATATTGAGAAAATATGGGCTTTTAGAACCAGCGTAAATAAGAAAATAAGATTAGAAAATCTTCTATATATGTATATATAAAACAGAATGTGTGTATGCATGTAACAAAAACGGCTGGACTGGTTTTGATGAAATTTTCAGGGAATCTTTAGAATATTCAAGCTGTGAAGTCTGATTTTTGATTTTCGATCTCCGGGCGGAGGGGCTTGGCAAAATCCAATTTTCATATTGCACCACCAATGACATCTTATATACAAAAGTGAATGTGTGTTTGTTTGGTTGTTCCTTATAGACAGCTAAACGGCTAAACCGATTTGCTTGACATTTTTACAGTACATCTCTGCATGTCGGGAAGGAACTGAACTATAGGAACTATATGAATTTCAAAAATTCCAATGCTAAAAATGTAAGCGATCAAAAAGTAGTCAATCGATTTCGAATCAATTTCGACTCCTCTATGTCGACAGTTTGCGTTCGCATGGGCTTACGTCATGAATTTTTTTTTTATTTACTTTACAGACATACCAGATTGACAAATTACAATTTTGGTTGATTTTTCATTAAAGTATTGCCGAAAACTACTAAATTGTTCTTGTGTAAACACAACCCGTCTTAAAACTGCTCAGTAAAGTAAATACATACATAAATTAGTACGAAATAAAATAGCAAGCATTTTGAAAGTGTGCAAATAGTTTTTGTGGTGTTTTAAAATTTAAAAGTATTTTAAGAAGTACTTTGACGAACTGAGCACTAGTAAACTCAGAATTTTTTTCCATTTAGCAAACAAGTGAACTGTTTACGAAAACTACATACATACAGATGATAATTGTTTGCTATAGTTCTGTTTATTTACTCTACTTTGGGATCCCGTGGAATCCCAATTTGCACGAAAAGTGTTCCCGTACTTTAAAATTGGGCAAATGAGAGTATTTGTGAGAGAACATTATGCTTTTTCTTTGGGCTAATTTGGGCAAATAGTTCGTTCAGCTGTCAGCTGTTTCAAAGAAATAAATGTTTTGCGGAAAACATAAATTTAAAATGTATTTTGAAAAATGTATTTTGAGAGCATGAGTATTTGAAATACAAAATACAAAATACTCAAGTGCTTGGTATTTAAAATACAAAATACAAATACGTATTTTAAATACGTATTTCAAATACATGTATTTCAAATACTGCCCAGCCCTGTTTACGAACTTATTTATGCATATGAATTTATGAGTTCTGTTGTGTCCGTAGTTTGTGTTTTTTTACACAAATTAAATAAAATAAAAAATATATACATATATTTTTCGTAAATTGAGCTGTCAGAACCCTGACGTTTTCTTTTGTGGTAAAATACTTGTTTTTTTTCGTTCCCGTACTTTTGAGCATTTTCGTCTCTTATTGAGAGAAATTATAGTTTACTCTTATTTTACGGAACTTTCTCCAAAAAGTAAAAAAACAGAGCTTATATTTACTAAATGAAATTGTATATCGCTGTTATTTTAACAAATAAATATAAAATTTTTTCTATAAAAACTCCCACTGGATAGCAAAACAACAACATTTATGTTCGCAGTGCTAACAACATGATCGATATAGAGAAATCGGATTTTGTATGAAAACACTTACGTCTTTTCGACTTGTCGATCGAGTCATCGTTCGAATAAAAGAACGTCATCGAGGATCCCAAAACAGTTTTCCTTCGCTTAAAAAGCAAACAATAGCACGACTTCGACAATGAGGAACAGGCAGTAAGAAAAACTGAGAGCTGTTTTGTGCCAGAAAAAGAAGAATATTTCTCTTTTAAAATATCTCTCTCTCGCACGAGCTTTGAGTACGCAAACAGTTTGCTTGCAAATTGGGATCGCATGGGCTCCCCATGCTGGGTAGGGAATCACAGCTAATGTGTAAAACAAATTTTTGCCCACAATCGGTATGAGGTCCATGTCAGAAGAAGGATTTAAGGCTTATAACTTTTTTTACTCATTACTGACAATGGAAATGACCGTTTGTTTGGCATGTACAGTAAACAACAGAATAAAACATGCTACATGAGTGTAGAAATGAAATTTGATCAAACATACAAGGCAAAAATTTAACAAATGTCTAACAATTTGCACATGCAATCACACACACACACACATACACATAAAAAACATGTACTCGCATGTATAATAAACCTTTTCATGCACTGTCAGCTGTAATTGTTTTTTTTTTGACACTAACATAAAAAAGCGGTAGAACAGAATTTTATATTTCCTACATTGTCATTCGTTTAGGTATCATTAGATTTTAGGGAGATCTTCGTTTAAACACTTATCAGTATCAGTTTCATTTGAATATGTATGTTCTTGCAATTGTTGCACTCTTTATGCGAAACACATTCATACATGTCTAAGCGTTCTGATTATTTATTTTAATTCTATGTTTATAGGGCATCTGAACAGAGCACAAGTAAACAAAATCTATTGCATTTGTCTTTAATCGAGTTAAGACTATGCAAATGCTAAGCAAAAGAAAAAATATAATAATAATTAATTCTATTTGAGTTTGTTATCACTTTTGCTGAAATTCAAATAAATAAATCATATTTTATAACACATAAACATCAGGCTACCCATTGCTGCAACGAAAGCAGTCTGCAATTAAATGTTATTCCTTTAAAACAAATATTTAATGCTCTAAATGTTGCTGTCAAAATAAATTTAGTTACTGGAAAATTCCAGTCGAATCCAATATGCTCTCGCTTATGCCAGTTTCTAAGGGAAGCAGCGTTACCCTTGTGACACTAATTTTTATGACCAATTTTATGCTTTTCCAAATGCCTATGCGACTCTTTACGACGCCTTTTCTAAAATAGCTTTTCCTCAAGGAAATTATGGAATGAGTACTTGGGTTTTAAACATTGTTTTAAGATTTTTCTAGTCTGCTGAAGAGTTGATTAGCATCAATGTAATGTCGGCGGCCTATAGACGGCTGAAATATTAATAAGGTCTATTTCTAATTTTTAATTTTGCCACCCAAAAACGTATAAAAATTTACACCGGTATTCATGAAAAAAAACATTAGCGGAACTCACCCTTCATTGCAAATTACCCTTGCAGACCTTGTAGATATTGCAACCGTAGCATATGTGCCATAGTCTGCAACACTACAAAAACAAAATGTATGAAACCGAGATTTGCAACACTTAAGCAAATATGCATAACTAAAAACCATTGCAGATCCGTATTTGCAAATGTTGCTAAATACTAAAACAGCTGCTTGTTTTTCTACATTTCAACACGTAAACTCCTGCGCTGAAAAAACTGTATGACGGCAAGGCCGCCACAAAACATGCCTGTGCTGGAATTAAATTAATGCTACCGTTGCTCAAAGAAGCATTTACAAAATAGTAAAAAGTTAATATTATACCTAATATTATGCATCATTTTTATTAAATTTTATAAAATAAGCAAAAAATTGGGCGGTTGCTTTACGTGCAAATGTTATCGACGGCGTTGCCTTTCAAATATTGGCTGCGGCTTAGCTTATCTCATGCGGCAAACTCGCTTTATTAAATTTTGTAAACAAATAAATAAAACAGGGAAGAAAATGAATACGGAAGAGAGTAAAAATAAAATTAAGGCAATTAAACAAAAAGTCAACAATAAAAGACGGCCAACGAAAAGATGAATAATGAAATTTTGGCAATTTGTGTTCTAAACTTCCTTCTCAATTTGCAAAACAAAAATATTTATATTTTCCGTTACTCTAAAATCAGCTGATATAATTATTTTGCTAAACACTTGAAAAAGACACTCACGCTTTGTAGCAAAAAATCATGCTATATCTGCTAAAATTGCAGATATGCAATCAAGGGTGATTTCCGCTATTGTTGAAACCAGGGACCGGAAATAGGAGTTATTTTTAAATTTTTGAAAAAATAAATCATACATAAATGAACATCGTAGAAAACTTTTAATTACACTACACCATTATGATTTTTAGGCGAAATGCATCCAACATATTGCATGATTTTTAAATTTTTGATTTTTATTTTAACAACCAAAAATAAGAGTTATTTTTGATTTTTATTTTAACAATCAAAAATATGAGTTATTTTTGATTTTTATTTTTTTAAATGAAAAATAAAAGTTATTTTTGATTTTTATATTTTTAAATGAAAAATAAAAGTCATATTTGGTTTTTATATTTTTAAATGAAAAATAAAAGTTATTTTTGGTTTTTGTATTTTTAAATTAAAAATAAAAGTTATTTTTGATTTTTATATTTTTATATCAATAATAAAAATCAATTCAAAACTCTTATGTATTTGTTGATGCTGTATGTATTAGTTATAATATGCTGTTTCATTCAAATTTCTATATGAATATAATATATTATGTGACTTATCCATTATCAGCTATAAAAACATGAATGCAAAGAAATAGCTTATAAGTTTTTGCTGCCATTCAAGTCAGTGTTAAGAGGTCGTTTTCAGGTGTTCAATTTTACCATCATAATTGATTTTAAATGTTCCTCAGATAAATTATATCTGAAATCTCCCAATATTAATCTGAGTGCTGAAAATTACCTTTCTACACTGACTTGAGGGGCAGGTACAGAATGAACAATTAAAGTTAATTTTCGAAGCCATGCTTCGCAAATGTTCTTGCTCTCCCAATATTCCAATAAATTAGCAGAATTATCGAAACGCTTTTCTTTATAATTGTCTATTTCAAAGTAAGCTTTGCGGACATATTATCTATGTCACGAATTTTGAATTGATGTTTATTATTGATATAAAAATATAAAACTCAAAAATAACTTTTATTATTGATATAAAAATATAAAAATCAAAAATAACTTTTATTTTTCATTTAAAAAAAATTTTTATTTACTTATTTGAATTTAATTACATAATACAATTATAGTAACTAAAAGAAAAAAAGAAGGAGTATGAGCTGCTTGGGCTTTCAACTCCGGATGTAGCTTATTTTAGATTTTTTTAAATTATTTTCTAACAGGAATTTATATATAAGATTAATGTTGATGTTGGATATATTCTTCAATAAATCAGACGGCAAGTTAGATCCAAAGATTTCTTCTCTGGAATGCTTACACTTTGAGCATTCGTTTAAAATATAAATATCAAAAAAATAACTATTATTTTCTATCTAAAAATATAAAAATCAAAAATAACTCTTATTTCTTGATTTTTTTGATAAAAGTCATAAGAGTTACGGTCCCTGGTTGAAACACATTTTACAACAAATTTTTCATATACAATTTTTTTTTCTAAAATGTATTTGAGCAACGTTTTATTTTTTATGAATACCGGTGTTATAGTTTAAGACGTTTGTACTCGTACATATTTTGAATGATGTCATTATTTTCTTTCGATTTCAGCCCTGGTTGGTTCTCTCACAATCGGCACAACATTCCTGCTGTCTCCTGTGGCTGGTTGTTTGACGGATAAGATTGGTTTGCGTCTGACGACATTGATTGGTGGTCTGCTGTCTTCAGGCGGTCTGCTCATCTCTTCTTTTTTCACCGAAAACATTGGTGCTTTGTACATCACCTATGGCATTATGTTTGGATTTGGCGCCGCCTTGGCCTACACGCCCACACTGGCCATTTTGGGACATTATTTTAAGCGTTATTTGGGCAAGGTGAGCGGCTTTGTTACGGCCGGCTCCAGCGTTTTCACTGTCATTCTGCCGCCTGGCTTGGACTATTTAATAAAGGGCTACGGCCTCGAAGTAACCCTGAGAGTAATGAGTCTGATATCTGCTTTTATAATTGTCTGCTCGTTTGTCTACAAGCCACTGCATCCGCCGCCCGAACCACCAAAAAGTAAACCGGGTCGCTCAAAAGCCAACATGCTGCTGCGTTCTATTATCAATGTGGATATTTGGAAGAGCAAGAAATACGTGATATGGGCCTTGTGTGTGCCCTTGGCACTGTTTGGCTATTTCGTTCCTTATGTGCATATGATGAAGTTTGTGCAGACTGTGTTCCCCGGAAGAAGCGAAAATCTGCCAGTAATGTGTATTGGTGTTACCTCCGGCCTGGGCCGTTTGATATTCGGCGCCATAGCAGATCTGCCGGGTGTGAATCGCATATATTTGCAACAATTGTCCTTGGTGTGTATTGGGGTGGTGACCATACTGCTGCCACTTACCAGCTCCTACATCCTGTTGATTGTATTTAGTTTAATAATGGGTCTCTTCGATGGTTGTTTTATATCACTGCTGGGGCCGATTGCCTATGAAATATGCGGACCTTCGGGTGCCACACAAGCTATAGGCTTTCTTTTGGGCTTAAGCTCACTGCCTCTGACGGTGGGACCACCCATTGCCGGCAGACTTTATGATGATTCGGGATCCTATACACTGCCGCTGATATTGGCTGGCCTGCCACCAATTGTGGGTTCGGCCATTTTATTTCTTATGCGTTTTGTTAAAGACGAAACTTCCTCAGATGCAGCGAACAAGGAAGTTGTGGCTCATGGCAATGGCCGCAGTAAAGAAGATAATGATGATGTGGAAAAGAATATTGGTATGTATAATTTGATGCACTGAAAGAATTTCGGTTCATGGTTGTAATGAACATATTTTATTAGTTGTGAATTTTTTTTGGAAGCAAAAGACGTTGTTTTTTCAAGATTAAAGAGCAAAAAACTGAATGGAAAAAAGTTTGATTTATTAACTCACAAATGCCGCTGACATTTTTCCCTTATGCCTTTTATCATCCTCTCGCTACACTGTATCTTTATTTTGTGCAAGCATACCAGAGCACATTTCGCCCACAGTCATGTTTATTACGGTTCTCGATTTATTCGAGAGGAAATTCGAGTAGTTTTCTTTGGTCTCTTATAAAGTATCGAACACTTGGAGAACTGTACTAAGCACAAGTATGACGAATGTTCTGCTCCAAGAAATCAGCTGTTACTGATTTATCGTCAGGTATCAGAGATTTGACGAAGTTGCCAATTCATAAGTTAATTTCTTGGCACAATAAGGTCATCAAGCTTTTAGTTCAACAAAGTGATGGTCTCATGAGTTACGTGGCATGTTGCACCGTTTTTTTTAATCTCTTGAAGCTTGGTTTGTCATGACATGATAATTTGCCATCAGCATTTATTACTTGATACATTGGCAGAAGACTTTTGTCAGAATGTAAACTACACTGGGCGCTGTAAACTACTTGGTTTGTAGTGAGAGTCTCAGCAGAGAAATGCCGTTTAGTAGTATTGCCTTTAATAAATTTTTTTCAAATCTCTCACTTAAATTTCATAAATATAATGAACTAATTTCCTCAGCTAAATCTATTAGTTCATCGATTCAATGAAGCCGGAAGTTATTTGAAATATTCACTTAGAATTCTATTAATAATTCTTTCAGTGTAGCTTTATAATCTTTATGATTTTTTTTATATATGTATATTGTATATTTTTCATTTCCTGATTTATTTAAGCCTCCAAACAAATAGTGCCTTTAATGAATGGACATTCCAAAACCACCACTGTCAATGGCAACGGATCATTAGAACACCACCACCACCACCACCACCGCGAAGAGACCGACGATGTGACAAAAACTACTGGAAATGGAAAAGCCTGTTTGGCCGATTCAGGTATTGACAATAAACTATCTAACGCCTTAAAACGCTTCTTCTCCGCTTTCGCCTATAAAAATGTCTCTAAAAATACTGCTTGCGCTTCTCAAACTAGTCTTAGTTCTCATAGTTCTAATTGTAGTTGTTATAATTCTAATATTAATTATAATAATAATAACTTGTCTACTAACACCGATTTGAATGTAAATGCTCACACCGCTTTAATGTCCAACAATGATTGCATGTCGAAACCGCTTGATCGCCTTGACTTGAATGCTTCTTATTCGCAACCGAGTACAAGCAACGCATCAACATCATCACTAATGCAGCAACGTAAGCGTCACTACAAATATTCGATTTATTGAAACTGATTGGTTCGTGAGAGTTTACGTTAGCAAATTTAAGCTTAAGTAGGTGATTGAATGAAATGCAGTTAGGCCTCGATTCATGTGGTCTCTGAGGAGACCAAGTAAAGCGTGTGTAAATTAAATTTGCTTCAAACAAGGCACTGATACGAAACTCATTATTTACTATAACAGTCAATTGAAATGTATTGTTCTGTTAATTGTTTTCTGCGTTTTTTTTTTCAGCCATCTATATGTCGCCGACATATAGCGAACGATGTCGGGTGACATCGTGCGCCTGGCACCATGTTTATCGATATTTGAGAGTAAATTTTTTTACAATAACCAGAGTAGTTTTTGGTTGAGGGTTTCATATATTATGACTGGTCTTTAGTTTTTAGACATGCTAGTCCTACGTTTTAGTTAAATTATGTTGTTCACTTGGTGTTCGCAAAGTAGTATGATTCACATTTGATATCTCTTTTATTTTGGCTTAAGATCTTTTTTTATCTTTTACCTTTTATAATATAATATTTCTTTTCGATATGTCGCCAACAATTTGTTGGCACGTTCAGGAAAACTTAAAAAATGTATATACATATGTATGATTTAAAAAATTATTTTTCACTAAAATGTTGACAAGAAATAAATAAATTCAGTCAAGTACGAGGCTGGCTCCGTACATATGTGCTACTTTACATTGTATGGGGACAACTAGTAGTTTTCGACTCGTTGTTGTTGTTGTTGTCATTTGTTGTTGTAAGGCATCTGGGAATACATACACTGTGCGAATTTCGGCTCTCTATCTCTTACGGTTTGAGAGTTATAGCTAATTGTTACTTTACGTTGTAAAGGGATACCTGGTAGTTTTAGAGCTGTTGTTGTTTTTAGCATTTGTTGTTGTGGATCATATGTGAATACATATATTATGCAAATTTCATCCCTTTATCTCTCACGGTTCGAGAGTGACGGCTAATTGTTACTTTACGTTGTATAGGGACACCTGGTAGTTTTTGATTTGTTGTTGTTTTTAGCATTTATTATTGTAGGGCATATGTGAGTCCATATATACTGTGCATATTTGATCTCTCTGTCTCTTACAGTTTGGGAACTACGGCTAATTGTTACTTTGCATTGTATAGGGACACCTGGTAGTTTTAGACTTGTTGTTGCTTTTAGCATTTTTTTGTTGTATTGCATCTATAAATACATATACTGTGCGAATTTCAGCTGTCTATCTTTTGCGGTTCAAGATTTATAGCTAATTGTTACTTTGCTTTGTATGGGGACACCTGGTAGTTTTTGACTTGTTGTTGCTTTTAGCATTTTTTGTTGTAGAGCATCTACAAATACATATACTGTGCTAACTTCAGCTCTCTATCTTTTACGGTTCGAGATTTATGGCAAATTGTTACTTTGCCTTGTATAGGGACACCTGGTAGTTTTCGACTTGTTGTCGCTTTTAGTATTTGCTGTTGCAGCGGAAAGGTACAACAACATTGTGTGAAAATTTCAGCTTTCTAGCTCTTACCGTTTCGGAGGATGGACGCTGTGACGGACGGACGTAGAAGTCTCGGTTCTGGGGTTCTGTTTCACTCTGATGAATACGGAACCCTAAAAACACTTTCTTGCAAAAAATTTGAAAATCAAATTTTATATTCTTAATTTTTTAAGTTTTCCTGAAGATGCCAACATATTGGAAAAAAAATATTATATTATAAATAATATAAAGGACTTAAGTCGAAATAAAAGATATATCAAATGTTACTTAAGAAGATCAAATAAAATACATAATTAAGTAGTACGATCAACATTATTTTAAAATATTTTCCCAAAAAATAATAGAGTTTAGAGAAACTATTCCAAGAGATTTTTTTGCAGAAGTTTTTCGCGTCTAGATACTGGGTAGTGGGGTAGCACTCCTTTTTTCAGCGTGATCTACAATATCGATTATTGTTGTGTGCAGAGTTTTTGTGTAAAATGAATGATGTTGATTGGTATCGTATAACCAGGCCTTTAATGATTGCTTAAATGCTTTGCTCACTTAATTGCACAAAAGCTTCAAATCACAAGATTTTCTTTTCCATTTCAAGTTCATGACAAAACTCTGCTCCAGTTGAAACAAAATCTGGTAGAGATTTGTTTGACTTACGTTCGAATTAAAAAGTAAGTTACTGTTTTTCAAAAATAACAACGCCTCTTGTCTTTTTAATCGGTTCAGTAGTTTAGAAAATAGAAATTTTTTTTTGATGAAAAAAATTTAATTTTTTGCAAAAGTTCGAAATTTTTTGTTCTTTAAAAAAGCATAAAAAATCTAAAACTAAAGTAAAGCTGATGAATTTTCATACATTCATAGCAAATACGGTTAGAAATAAAAAAACTTATAAATGACTAAAATCGGTGCACAATTTTGGAATTAATTTACAAAAAATCAAAAATTGCAGTTTCAACCGGTCACCAGACGCAGCCTCAGAAACTAAAAAAAACTTTCTTATATTTTAATTGGCTTTTTTAAAGTTTTTACTTGCATTTTCCAGCATTCGTGATCGAATGAACTCGTTGGTAAAAATAATAGAAAACGAAAACAAAATGAGCAATAAAATCACAGCATTCATACGCGGTTTTTCATGCCGGTATGCGGCCCCTGCTTTTTTTTCTCATAAAGAAAGAGTCACAATTTTCATTGTTATTGTTAATTTAAAAAATCTACTTAAATTTATTTAATTACTTATTTTAACAAATAAATAAATTAATAATTTTGTTATAATCGTAATTTGTATTTAAAACATAAAACACTTTTTATAAAACACCTTTAACGCCTGAGTCATTATTAATTGTTTCTCATGCTGCAGCACCTGTTTGGTATATAAAATTGGGTCAATAAAAAACAACCAAGTACTTTTCAGATTTCACCCGTTAAGAAACCTTTTCAATAAGTATTAACAGCTTAAGAGCATCACTTTCATCACTAACAGCCATTCAAACTTGGCTGTCAAATAAACGTCAGATATTTCAATAAATTTAATTGAGTGCAAACAAAAGCTTCTAAAGCTGCGTTTGCATATGAATTCACTTTGTTTTTTATTTATTATTAAAATTTAAGTAATAGATATTATGAATTTAATGAAACAAGTTTTATGGAAAGTGAAAGAGAAAAAAGACAAGAAAAAATTTCATCCAAAACACAAAAAACATTAACCAATTTTAATTTAATATAATAAATAATTAAAATGCTTTACATTTTTAAATGTGAAGTTCAATAACTAAGAGCTTAAAATTGATTTGTACATTGAATAACAGCCATCTGTGGATGTTACAGGCATATACTTATTTAAATTGGCTCCATTTCTTTAACTGAGAAATTGAAGTAATTTGATTTGTATGCCCTTCCATGAAAGAAACATAATTTTGTTATATATTTTTTTTTTTTTTAATTTCACTATTAATGTAAAGCTGGGTCTAAGCGAAATGTTAAATCAGCATAATTAAGCTGAAGAATTCGATAGAAGTGTTAGCACATCGTATAAATGCAAAACTTTTTCATCATACGTATGCTGACAAACATTTGCCAACAGTTTTTTAACAACAAACAGCAAACACGTATGTTGGCAATAATACGGGTAGCAGAGTGTGTAAGCAGCATATTATGAGTGTTGGGCAAATTTTCTTGCGTATGCTGACCGATATGTTATTTGTTAAACAGTCTATGCCAGCTTTTCAGCATGTGGCGTATTTAAAAGCCGACTCCGAGCCACCGTTGACTTTTCCAAAGGGTGCTTAAATTTTAAGGGCCGATATTGATTTTGAATAAACCACAAATTATTTAGGAAAATTTTATAATAATATTGATATAGCTCAAATCTATACAGAACAAAATATTGGCCAAATGGTCGCCGCGACTTTGGTGGCACATCTCCATGCGATGGTCCAAGGGCTCGGTGACGCTCAGGCACTATTCAGATTCTATGCCCTCCATGTGTCGAATTATATCATCCTTTAGCTCTTGAATTATTGCTGGCTTATGGACGTTTATCTTTTCTTTTAAATAATCCCAAAGCAAGTAGTCCAACGGTGTCAAATCACATGAGCTTGGCGGCCAATTGACATCGCCGCCACGTGAGATAACACCAGCCATTGAATTTGTCGGTCGCGCAAAAGAGGCATTGTTTCGTCAGCTGTGTGGCCTGCTGAAACCACATATTGTTCACATTTATATCTTCTACTTCAGGCCACAAAAAGTTCATTAACATCTCACTACAGCGAACACCATTCACAGTGACTGCCTGATCGGCCTTATTTTGGAAAAAATGCGGAGCAATGATACCGACAACCCATAAACCGCACCAAACAGTCACTCTTTGTGGGTGCATTGGTTTTCCGATAATCACTCTTGGATTATCATTCTCCCAAATGCGGCAATTCCACTGAGGTGAAAATATGTCTCATCACTGAAGATGATTTTCTTCGAAAATTTATCATCCACTGTTGCCATTTCTTGCCACCATTCTGACCATTGATGAATGGTCAAAAGTCTTTCGTTCTTGACTCAATTATATCTGGTAAGCGTGTAAAGGCAATTCTTTACGCATAATGTTCATCAACGTGAACGAGCGTGAGAGGTGCAATTCTATTGGGGCACGACGACGAGTTGATGTGGATGGCCCTTCAGCCACACTATAGCAAACAGCAGCAATATTTTCTGCACTACGAGTGCTACGAGCCTGAACTGATGTTTTCATATCTCCCATAGAACCAGCTCGAATTTTTGCACGATTTTTACATTTGCACGCACATTTGGATAATTAAATTGAGCGGAAAATTCACAAAGTGCCCGATATGAATTTTGATTTAAGCGCCCGCTTTCATAATAGGCCTGAATAACTTAAAGGCGTTGCTCGTTGTGTCTTTCCATTATTCAAATTGAGTTAGTCTCTAGTTGAGAAATGTTACGTGAAATGCAAAAATATTCGGCCCTTAAAATTTAACTACGCGGTATATAATTTACAAAAAGTTTTAAGAATGCATTGACATATAAGATTATTTACTTGCTGAACTAATACATTTCAATTGGCTCCTTTTTCCGTCCTCTATAGGCCGCCCTCTATAGGTCGCCGACTATCTAATCAACACATCAGTATACAAATGTTGAAACATTTGTTTTATTTGTTTTTTTTTTTTCAATTTAATTAGAAATATTATCCTGCAGATAAACTTTTAGCGACATATTGAACTTTTAGCGACATATTGAATAATATTGTTAATAAATTTTATGTAAAAAAAAATGATCTGAAACTGCAGAAATTGGTTTTTTAAAAAATTAAGAAGATTTAATAAAAATTATCAGCCCAATCATGAATGATAATTCCGTGAGAGTTTTTTCTCTTTTCCCATTCCTCTTATTATGTTGATAAATTCCTTACGAAATTTTTTTAACCTTCCCTGTTTTACCCACATGGAAGGGGAAAAATAGTCGGCGGAGGAAAAAATAGGTATTTTAAAAACATATGCTTTTTGGTTTTTCCTATAAAAAATTTCGATATTACCAATTTTTATTTTTTTGTTTCTCAGGTAATTTATGATTGGAGGAATTCCTTCTCGAGAAACGTATTTTCCTCCTTAGGAATAAAATTCCTTGAGAATATTCATGATGGGGCTGTATATGTATTCATTTTTTTATACATTTTTTTTGTAGACCTGACAACATCCTGCCTTTTTATTTGAAATAAATTTTCTAAAGCACAATTTACGAACTATTTATGCAACTCAGCTTATGTATCATCATATAAAATTCAACATATGGTGTAAACACAAAAATCATTTGCTATCCCGTATGCTGACATTTCATATGGTGATAATGTTGACATCAAAGAATTTAGTACTTCCAATATATTGTGTAAATCATTATCATTATCAAAATATGCTGAAGTAAGAGTTTGCTGCTGCTTTTAAGTATCTGCGTGGTACACAGAAATCGTTTACTAACTCGTATGCTGACATTTCATTTGATGATATATGTTGACTGACATCAACAAGTTTGGTACTTTCAACATATCATGTAAATGATTATCATATAAAATATGTTGACCTTAGAATTTGCTGCTGCTTTTAAGCATATGAGCATACAGATGCTGATTCGACATTTCATCTAGACTTGGCTTGAGAACTAGTTTGTTGTTTCACTTACTAAACCATTTAAATACTTTTTTTTTTCTTTTTTAATTTCTATGAGTTTTTGTAATAATGTCTTTAATAAAATTTATTAAATTGTATATTCAATGCTTTCTTTCTTTATTTTTTATTTTTTTATTTTGAAGCTTTTTGGTAAAAAAAAACATTTAGTTGCTTTGTAAATATGTATGCATTTGTATGTAATAGAAAGTTCTGTACATAATTAGTTGAATATAATTTTTAAGAACCTGCTTTCATGCCTTCTTAACACCCTGTGTATCTGTAAGTTTGGCGAACTTGAAATTTGTGGTAGAAAAAACTTTAATATAAACTTTTTTTCTTTTTTCCAGAATCCTTAACAGATGTATTGCCCAAGTTTTAAATAGAGTGTTCATTAAGATTCTATTAACAAATTGATATTGGTTTTGCAAAAAAAACAGAAAGAAAAAATATAATACAAACTTGGCCTAAACTCTGCAGCACGTGACCATTTCCACTGCACTTAAACAAATTGAATTTATTTAGTTAAATATATACCTAATTATATATTTTTCTATTTTTACTGATAAGTCAAACAAGAAAGAAAAGAAAACCATAAAAAATATAAAGGTGTACAGTGTACACTGGAAAACTTAGCCAGCATGTACAAACTGCATGAGAAGGGCCGGAGAGAGCAAACTATTGGCTTCCATACTTTGTATATGAATTCACGTATAACTCTTGTTTTGATAAAACCATTCATTATATTAAAAAAATTTTAATTTAAGTTTTAAGAAAATTTTCATTATACCACTAAAATATTATATAAAATTGTATTTAAACAAAATTTGCTCACTCCGACAGCTTCTGAAGGTTTAAAGATGTACGCAAAATTTGTTATTGATTAACAAACAGTTTTAAATGCGATGTAGTTGTAAGATTTTTTTCAATAAAGAAAATTTCATATTTTAAGTTACATTTTTATTTTCCAGCGCCTATTAATAGATTTTTCGTTAAAAAGAATAATTGCCCAGCTCAACCAACAGCTTTCTGTAAAACCTTTATGGCCTATTCAAACTTAACTTTCCAAGTTTTTCCAGATTAAGAACTTGAGATTTTTTTTCTTTTCTTTTCGTCTATAAAAATTAATTCTTCTATACTGAGGACTATTACTATAACTTTTCTTTAGTTAAAGGTAGGATTTTATCGTGCAGATAAATCATTTCTCATTATTGCAATTTCCCTTTAAAAAAATGGTAGCAATAAATTATCAGAACAATAATCCAACTTGTAAATTAAGGGGAAGGTGAAATTTGCATTCACCATATTTCGTGGTGTCCTCTTGCTAATAGGCAAAAGGAGAAATAACAAATAGTTAAATGCACTCTCTTCTTTTTTTCGTTAATTTGCTCTACGTTAGCGTCTCTTAATAAATACTATATTTGTTTCTCTCATGAGAAAAATTCTCAGTAAATAATATACTCTTTACAAATGAAATAAATCAAATGGGAGTACCTGTGGTAGTAAACAAAGCAAATATCAAAACATGTAAGCATTTTTGAAAACAAAACTAAAATTTTTTATATAAATTAGGGGTATACTCGGGTATTTTGTATTAAATTACACCCATATTCATAAAAACTATTGAAGGTTTATTACACGTTTATTTGACAAATATTCCGTAGAAATACTTCAAATAAGAGCTTAATACACTTACAATAATTATTATGAATATGACCTAAAGAGTATAATATAATGATATTATAGTTGAAAAAAGAATTTTCTTTCAATTTTAGGTGCAAATAAATACAAACTGTGGCCAAAAACAAAGAAAAACTTATTAATTTGTATATATATGCATATGTTGAAACGTTGATCCAAAATTAAATACTTTAAATATTTTAAATATTTTAAAGACACTTGGGAATGACAGCTACATTTTGTTTTATTCAAGTCCAAAAATATAGATGTTTTTTCAAAATATTTTCTATCTTTTTCAGCTGTCTATATACACACTTTTTAAGAAAAGGACAGAAAACATTTTTAAAAAAGGTCTATATTTTTGGACCTGAATTAATATATTTCAATTTTTAGAAAACAATAAAAATGTTTTGTTAGAGCTAATAATGTTGATGACTTAAAAGTCCTGTCGTGCGTTGTGAGTTACAGAATGAGGGCACCATTCTAAAATTGTTTGATTTGAATTAAGTGTAATATTTTTATTCCCTCATATTTGTTTTCCTTTTGAGAACATTTGTAAGAATATTATAGTGAACTTGAAATAACTTCACAGAACAAAAAAAAAAAAACAAAAATACTAATAATTTAATTCACAACTTTGAATTATCAAGCAAGAACATGCAATTGTGTGTGATTTTTCATTGGCATTAATCATTAATCAAAGTAATATTTTGTCATATTCACATGTAATAATTTCCAATTGCATACAAATTGTCTTATTATCTTTTTCAATTATATATTTAAAAGGCTTCCCTAATCAAACAAGATTACTGTATCTTTCTACGCAAAATATGAGGTACTCCATAATTTCAATTTAATTTGCATTTTACTCTGGCCTTCAGCACAAGTGTTAAGGCCATACTAGAGTATATCAACTGGTGATTCAGTTCCTGAATTCCCCACATTATTTTACAGGGCTTTTAGTTCTATTTTATATAGTACGAATTGAGAAAGATTTTTGTGGTAAAATTGTGGTAATATGGTATACCTTATTTTTAATATAAATAGTGACAACGGCAGCCCTAAATAAAACAATCAAAAATACAAAAAACCAAATTTGTCTAAGTAGTTGACTAGATAACAACAAATTTTATGCTTTTGTTGTTGTCTTTATTTATTTCATATAATACCAGGCTCTTTATCTGCCCTTCACTGGCTTACACGCACAGAAAAAAACATTATACAGGGTCCGCCATCTAACGTTTTTTTTCAACTAGTGCTTATTTCGTGAATGGTAACATTTAGCTCATGTTTGGTTTGACAGATAATTGGTTTTATCCTTTCGCTGAACAAATATGGTTGTGTATACGCTTCGCTAAGAGGGCCAGCGATCGAGTTACAGAAGATGCCGATTTTGCCAAAAAAAAAATCATCTTTTCAGATCAGAAAATCTGTACGTACGTACATTGAAAAGCCAACGCACCCAAAAAGGAGTAACTGTTTGGTGCGGTTTATGGTCCAGAGGCATAATTGGGCCATTTTTCTTCAAAAATGAGCAAGGAGTGGCCGTTACAGTCAATGGCGATCGTTATCGGGCCATGTGGAACGAATTTTTTTTTTTCATGAAGACTGAAGAGGAGGATATTGGCAATATTTGGTTTCAACAGGAAGGCGCTACGTGCCACACAGCCGAAGGAAGCTACACTCGATGTTTTGCAACAACTTTTCAAAAACAAAAGCTATTTGGCGGACCCTTTACTTAACCATATAACTTGTTTTACTGTAACCATATATTTCAAATACCTCAACCATATTTTTTCTTTACGTGTAGGCATGAGTATTCCGAAAAATGAAAACAGAATTGAAAATATCCCGGCTTATTGGCATAATAATGAACTCTTAAGCCGAACACTCTCAATTTTGGACTTAAGTCATTATTGAAGTACATGAGCGATGACTGCCGAAAAGGGGCTAATCTACATATTTTTCTGACCATACAAGTTTATTAAATTAAACTGAATGAATAGTTCTGAGGTGTTTCTGTCGAATCACTTTAACTTTTATGAATAACGTCGTTATATTGTGCACACGCTTTATTAATTTTTTTTTTTAGAACTACGAAACATTTTAGCAACTATTGTTGTGACTGGCGCTGGCAGCAACGCAGTCAATTAAAGCTGAATTTGACCGAAAACTACGGCCTGACGGCAGTTTGCCATTGTGAAATAAAAATAATAAAAATAATAATTCCTGCAATTTAATATTGTACGTGTCGTGATGTAATACGAGGGCAGCGAAAATTAAAATTTTATTTTATTAAAATGTTCATGCAAATTTGGCCAACACGAACAAACGACTGAACGGTTTTGCTCGCGTCGTCATACCTGCCTATTTTTGATTATTATTGCATTCAAAATTGCATATAAAAATCAATCAATCGAAACTCTGTGAAACAGTTTTTTGAAAAGTCTACAATATAAATAACGTTCTAAAGCATGAATATTGCGTATTTGTGTGTGTGTTTGATATTCGTTCTGTGGATTTATTGGCTTTGGATAAGAAGAAAGTTTTACGCATTGCTCTTTAAAATACCGGGACCCTGGGGTTATCCTTTGATCGGTGTGGCCACATATTTGCGGCGCAGAGAAGGTTTGTGTCAAATGGAAAATAATCTGATATTATAAAAAATACTATATAAATATAAAACAAATGAAGATTTACAAAAAAAAACATTTTTATATTTTAAAAAAGTTTTAGTAGAACGAAGATAGACAAAAAAATAACCACAAGTTTGAAGTAAAATAAACAAGTTTTTAAGTTTTTGTTTTGCATAAATTTGCATTTGGCGTATATAAAATATAATGAAGTGCTATAAAGTCAATAACTAAAGAAATATATGATTTATATAAAAATTTGCAAAAATTTTCAATTTGGTGTGAAACATTTGAATACGGAAACAAAACGTTTAACCACATTTATGGATTTGATATAGGGTGCTTTTTTAAGAGCTCAAGAACTTACCATGATTGGGAAATATTTGAAAAATCATGTTGGCCGCTGGGGTACAACTGTTATTATCGCAAACTGGGCGACGAATTATTATTATTTTTATTAATTAGTTAATTTCCATTTAAGGCTTTCTAACCTCTAGTTGTACCCTAGCTCATGTCTTAATATTTGACCTTATTTGCATCCTTAAATTACACTGTGTTACTTGAAAAAACCAACCCACGGTGCACCAAGTGGATACACCTAATTTCAGTACCCTGAACTCAGTGGTACCATCCAGTTTTGTAGGTTGCTGGAGATTACACAACATATTCGTATGATCAAGCTACTCAAAAATGTGCAGTTAATGGAATTTTGAAAAGAATAGAAATCAAAATTGTGCAATAAAATTAAATTTAACTTTTTGTTAGGTCTAAAAAAAAATAGACCTTAATGCTTTCTGTCTTTCTCAGCCGTCTATATGCCGCCGTAATATGTAATGAATATGTAAAAATATAAAATTAATAAAGAGTGGTCCAACAGTAATGTCTGATCTTAATTGCTAGTGAGGCAAAAAGTTTTCAGAGCATAATTGTGATTATTTTTACTATTATGAAAAATAGATCTTTGACTTGATCTTTTCAAGAGATCTTCATTGCTTCCAATAGGAAACGAAAAAATTCATTCAAATTATGCCATTAACTTCATTCACTATGATTGGATTCACTCTATTAAAAATTTTACAATATTTTTTTTCAACAAAATTTGACAAGGCATTTGATTATCATTTTTGGCCAGCTCAGGGGCCAAATCATCGCATTCGATATCGAATGAACTATCGAGCAAACATAATGTAAAACAAAAACAAAATAAACAACAAACACACAGGATAAGTGACGTAATTCGTTCGATATCGAATGCGATTTGGCCCCAGTTTTGTGTAGATCATTATTATTACCAGCCAGCCAGCTATAAAATTCAATTTCTAATTCTTTTTTATTTTTTAAAGATATTTTACCAAAATTTGATAAAGAAATACGCAAATATGGCACAATCTTATTTTCATGGCTGGGTCCATATCCGTTTCTGGTCGTCAGTGAGCCCGCTCTGGTGCAAGAGATTTTAACATCACGCAGTTGTGTCAACAAAGGTGTCATATACGATGCATTGGATGATGGCACCGGCAGAGGACTGTTTAGTTTAAAAGATCCCGAGTGGAGCAAACATCGAAAATTTTTAAATCCAGCATTTGGCCATAAAGTTTTATTGAGTTTTATGCCCACTTTTAATGCAGAGATTAATAAATTTATAACATTGCTAGAGACTATGCCTTCCAAGGAATCAGTAAATTGCATAAGTTTATTGCAGGGATACGCTTTAGACATAGCCACACGTAAGTCATCGCCCTCTGACTTTTTTTTTTTGTTAAATATTTTTCCGGATGACGTGACAAAAACTTCTTCTTGATATTATTTTAGAAAATAGATCTTTTAGAAATTTACCTTAATATTTTGTGTCTTTTTTTAGCCGTCTACAGGCTGCCGACATTTCGCATCAGTAGACTCGAAAAATGTTAAAGGAATACTTGAAACTCAACCATTTATTCGAAAATTCCCATGACTAAGTAGTTGAGTTTCAAATATTCTTTTGAGATTTTTCGAGTCTAGTGATCAACTGATTAGCATCAACAAAATGTGGGCGGCAGGTAGACGGCTGAAAAAGACAGTAAACATTAAGGTCTATTTCGATTATTTTGTAGACTGTTGAGAGCTCTTTCACGACGCTCATCAGCACCCAATTATCTGCAAGTCCAGGTTATATCTAATTGTTTACTGTTTTTATGTAGCAGCTTTTAGACATCCAACTACCTGAACTCTTCATTACTGGCTGTCTATATTTACTAGTAATTCTATTGATCAAACTTCAATTTTACCACTGTGTACTTTCTGCTGATTGAAATATATTTTATATTCTATCACCGACATCCAATTGATTTTCTATTGAAGTTTGTCTTTATTGTATCAATCGATTTGAAGATTAATATAACGTTATATAAGTCGAACCTTATGCTTAACAATTGTTAACTATTATTTTGGGTCTAAAAAACTAGACCTTATTAATGTTTTCTGTCTGTTAATTACTTTATCCGTCTTTAGTTCGAATTTACTTCCTCAGAATTGAGAAACAATTTATCTACTTGTTTAATTTTCGCCCGAAAAAATTCCATTTTATTGTCATGATGCACTGTCCCTGTATTTTCCTTCATCATAATTCATTAATTTAAAAAATTTATAGAGACCACCATGGGAAGGAGCGTGTCCCAGGAGTCCAGTGAATCGAATATTGATTTGCTGCCAAACTATCACTGGTGAGTTGTTGTTTTGTTTTAGTTTTAAATCATTTGAAATGATTAATTTAGAAATGGTTACATATGAAAAAATATTTTTTTTTTATTTTTGCCACAAAAAAAAAACGTGACCACTACTTTCTTGTAAATCTCTACTTTAGGCAAATACATGCATACCGGCAGCTAAAAAATGCATATACATACATTAGGCTGGGCCAGTTTGTAAGCATACAAATTTGTCGTTATTATAATACTTGTATACAATTTTTAAAAGCTTTAATTATGACAGAAAAAAAAAACACTGCGATAATCCAAAAATTTATTTTCGAAGCCATCAAACTTCAATTACTTTTATTTTTGCAAGGGAAAAATATTGGAAAGGAAAACATTATGGGGGTTTGGTCTTACATTTGACTCCTCTACGGGCGTATTGAGTACTCAAATGTAGTATGGCATAATGAAAAGTAGTAGAATTAACCAGTACGCACTCGAACAATTATGAGGGGAAGGACGGTGAAGTTTTTCATTTTTGAAAATGAAAAGTAGTAGAATTCACCAGTACGCACTGAAACAATTATGAGGGGAAGGATGGTGAAGTTTCTTATTTTGAACTCCAATAAATATGCATTTTTTGGCCAATACATAAGCCAACAAAAGAGTAGTGGTCACCTTGTACGTGGGCTAATATTTGCCAATGTCACCGTACTTTTAGTGTTTTAGATAATATGACAAACATGTGTTTTTCACCCTGGCTTAAATTCAACATATTACGCCGTCTTCTGGGAATCTACGAACCGTATGATGCTGCCAAAAAGAAAATTCGTCAATTCATAAGAAAAGTAATTTAATTATTGTATTTGTGTTTGTTTATTTTTAATATGTGTTCATTTCAGCTCATTAAGCAAAAACTGAGCGAGGAAAATAACAATTTCGATTACAGAACCAAAAATGTATTCATTGATTTGGCCATAGACTTGATGAGACGTGGTGACTTCTCTTGGCAGAATGTCGAAGACGAAGCTAATGTAATTGTATTCGGAGTAAGTTGTTTTTTTAAATTTAATTTGCCAAAAATTTTCCCCATATCTAGACAATATATGTACATATGTATATTGAACGATGTCAAAAAGTTTTCTTTTTCGACTTTGAGTAACCATATTTTATTATAAGGTCTACTTTGTGGTACCAAGAACTGTTTAAGTTCACTTACAGGCCCAACGTCTTGCTATATCAGATTTCGCTACATCTTGTTTATATTATATATTGAATAATATCTGCATATTTTTTTTTTTGCATATTTTTACTTATAACAGCTGGCTTTTGCCAGCAAAGCTTGTTTAAGTTCACATGCAGGTCCAGCTACTGGAGAAATCGGTTTTTACTATATCTAGACCTTATGGTCAGCAATGTCGAAAGGTTTTATCATTCGCCTGCGAGACGCTATATTTAATTATAATATGTACTGTTTAGTACTGAAACTTGTTTAGGTTCGCTTATAAAACCGACTTCTCGAGTAATCGGTTTTCGTAATATCAAGACTATAAATGAACCGATGTCGAACATTTTTAGTTTTTGACTTTATAATATTGGATTATAATTTTGGATTGGAGAATTTGGATTTATAATACAGTATTTTTCGGTTAATTGCACATCAAAATTTGCACAATTTTTTGTTCAATTAACCGGCGAACCAATTAGCCGATACCCGTTTAATTGAACAATTCGCTCAATTACAAGAACCCTATTTAATTGAACAGTTTGTTCAATTATAGAAATCACGCATAATTGAAACTATGTACTAATGAATTAAAAGAAATCGCATATGTGCACTTTAAGTTTTTCAAAATAATTTTTTTTTATCTTAAACGAAAAAAAAAATGCAAGTAACAGCAAAAAATGTACATACATATATGTGTATAGTAGAGATGCCACCCAGTGTTTTTCACAAATGATGTCAAATATGTATGTGCAAAAATGCCAGATTATTTTTCAATGCAATTAACCGGGTAAAAGTAAGAGGAAATTTATTTTTGATGACATGAATTTTGAACGAATTAAGCGGGAAAATCAATTAACCCGGTTCAATTATCCGAGGAAATTCACATGCTGTTCGTATGCAATATTTTTCTTGCCCGATCATGTGGTTAAATTAAGCGTGGAAACCAATTAACCGTAGGGTCAATTAACCGAAAAATACTGTATCAACTTTGTGGTTCCGAAACTTGATTTAGGTCGCGTGCAGATTAAACTTCTAAAGATATTGGATTTCGCTATATCTCGGTTATATATATTCACCAATATCAAAATTTTTTTTTTGCCCTCACGCAACCCTATTTACTTATAACAACTGGTTTTTGACAGTAAAACTTGCTTAAGTTTGCTTACCAGCTCAACTTCTTGATATATCAGTTATCACTATATCTCGGCTATACATACCAATTTAAAATTTTTTACTTCTAAGTAGGCTTATTTTTTATAACATCAGCTTTCTTTTGCCAAGAACTGTTTCAGTTAGCGCTCAGGCCCAACTGCTCGAGATACCGGTTTTTGCTTTATCTCAGTCCGATGTCGGAAATTTTTATTCTCTTGGCTTTTAGTAACTATGCTGAGTAACATAAATAGTGCTTGACATCTTAAGGCAAAAATAATTTTTTTAAAACTGTCATTAAAAATAAGTTAATTTTTTCCTCTGTCGCAGTTTTGGCTCTGTAGCGATCTACAGAGCCAAAACTGCTCGTGACTCGGAAGAACGTGATACGATGTACAAACAATTGGCTGTCAATATTTTTTTCAAATCAAATAATTTTCTCTGAAACTTGATACCAATAGCCTACAGACGGACATCTCTTAATCGACTTTTCTATTGATACTTATCCAGAACATACATATACATATATTACATGGGGTTGTAAATTAAAATTGAGAAAATTACAAACGGCATGACAAACTCATGTAGTATACCCTTAACACTTGTTGTGAAAGATATAAAAAAATAACTTAAAATCCTATAAAAACTATTTAAAAATATAAATTATTTTTAGTCTTATTTAAATTGAACTATTTAGTGGGATTTTTTTGCATCATCATCCATCATATATTATTCATTTTTTTGTACATCTACAGGCTTTTGAAACCACAGCCAATACAATTGGCTACACTTTAATACTACTGTCCATGTTTCCCGAATATCAAGAAAAAGCATTCGAAGAATTACTCTCCCTATTTCCCGACTCAGGCGATTTCGAAGTCACTTACAGCAATACTCAGGACATGATCTATATGGACATGATTCTAAACGAGGCCATGCGCGTCATGGCCCCGGTACCCATAGTGTCTCGCCAAACTTCCGCAGAAGTGCGACTTTCAAATGGCATGGTTCTACCAAAGGGACTACAAATTGCCATAGATATTTTTCATATGCACAGAAGGGAGGACATTTGGGGTCCCGCAGCACATTTATTTAATCCTTACAATTTTTTGCCCTCGAATTTGGAGGGCAAACATCCGTACGCATTTATACCCTTCACCAAGGGCATACGCAATTGCATAGGTTTGATAAACGTGTATATTTTATTTTAATTTTTTTAATTTGTACAAATGTTTTTATTTTCTAGGTTGGAGGTATGCACTTTTGTCGACAAAGATTTCGTTAGCAAAGCTGTTAAGAAAATTCATTTTTACCACCACGTTTAAGTTTGAGGATCTGGAGTTTGTCGAAGACATAACTCTTAAACTGAAAAGTATTCCTTTATTAAAAATAGAAAAACGAACTGTGTAATAAGTTTTTTTTTTTACTTTTATTTGTTAAAATGTTTAAGCATTATCTATTAAGTCATCGTAAATACAAAAAAAAGCGACCATTCTTTTGGCAACACGTTATTTTGTTGTTATGCTTTATGGTTTCTTAGCCTGCCTTTACAACTGCAAGTTACACGCAGCAAGTTATAAGCACGTATTATGTATGAAAACCTTGAAAAAAACCGGCCACTTTCATACAACTTGTTTGAATGTTTACATGAGCAAGTGCAAATTCAATTTTGAAATTCTCTATGCTTGCTCTTATTTTTTATGCATGCGGGGGTGTGTGTGTGTGTGTGTGTGTGTTTGGTACAGCTGTATATAGGGAAAGTAGTTACGATTTCGTCTTTCCCCTGGAAATGTATAATTTGATATGAAACATGAAAAACTTAGGGGTCAAATTCTTTTTGAATTACAGATGTAATATAAAGGCAATACATTGTTGATTTCACTCTCTTTTATTTGACTGCATTGTTATTGTTTATACATGTGCTTTCTGTTTTGGTGTGTGTGGGTGTGTTTTTTTTTTTGTAATATTTAGCAAGTTTTATGCGGGTGGGAAATGTATGTATGATCATACCCAGCAGAAACTTTTTTTGAACAGAAATTTGTATATAATCTGCATTACTTTTTATTCGGAATTTGAAGTAATTGTTATAAAAATATGACACTAATTTACAGATAAATATTTCCAAATGTCCTGACTTTAGTAAAGCATTATGAAAGCTCAATATTTAGAAGCCTTGAATAAACATGTTGAAGGCAGTGATTTATATGGGAAAACTCGCACTCTCATTATATTGCAAGCAAAAGGTATAAATAAAATAGAAATACTGTAAATTGGGAGTTGCAAATTTTGTACGGTTTCATATTCTATTTCAAAATGTCATGATTTTAGAAAAGCTCAATATTTTATATATTTATTTTCTTGAGCTAAAGGTCTTTTTTTTTAATATTTAATTATTTTTCTCGATATTTCGCTCTCCTTCGGATAGCTTCTTCAGGACAATAATAATGAAAATAGTTTTTATTGGTTTTTTTTTTTCAAAAATCAATGTTATTATTATTGATTTTTGAAAAAAACCAATAAAAACTATTTTCATTATTATTGTCCTGAAGAAGCCATCCGAAGCAGAGCGAAATATCGAGAAAAATAATTAAATATTTAAAAAGAAGACCTTTAGCTCAAGAAAATAAATATATAAAATATAAAAACAAGGGTCGAAAAATAAAACAAATAAGAAAAGCTCAATATTTAGAAGCCCTAAATAAACAAGTTGAAGGCAGTGTTTTTATACGAAAACTCGTTCCCTCTTACTAAAAACAACTTATGGGGGTCCCCATATAAAAAACTGTGAAAATTATCTGCTATTTTTCAGCCATAAGAGATGGAGTCTTGAAATTACCACAAGCTGTGCAGTTGCCGGTGCTGTACAACAACATGTAGCAAAAAGCGCAAAAATTAAAACAAAAAAGTGTTGTTCTATACATGGAAACAGCCTATAGTTTGAAAACTGTAAGAGATCTCTTACGGCTCTCAGTTGGTAGAATGTCTGAAAGCTGCTGATTAAAAAACAATATACAATTGGTTATGGCCTGGGCTCGAAGCAGTTTATGTGCTGATGAACGACGTGGTGGTCATGTAACAGCCATGGCATGTCCCCCAGCCAGTAAGACTTGTTCTCTTCTTTCAAAATGTTGATCACTCCAGTTTCATCACAAAAAAAAAAATCCATCTCAAATTTGAGAAAGAAAAATCGAACAAAATTTAGTTCGTCTATAAAGTTGAAATTAATGAAAGCAGCTCAGTTCAGAAATAAGAATTGTTTTAGCAGATTTTCAGAAAGTCACATCTTTCATTTAATGATGGCAAAATAATTTAAGCAATTTCACGGAATTAAATTTATCCAGAAATGTGCATTTTCTCTGGTAATTTTTATTTATAGGGTACAACATATTCGGACACATGTCACCGAGCAGACCTTTTATTGTCTATGGTTTATTTTCTATTTCGCTCTGCATAATTGTTTTAGTCTATAACGAAGCTTAAATGGATTGTTGCTGGTCTCAAGCTGCATTCCGAAAAGTCGAAGAAAATAAAAAAATTTATTAGAAAAGCTTTACGAAAGAATAATTAGTGTTAAAAATGTCAACATGGCGCACAAAACTATCAAATCTCTATATAAATTTCTCGAATTTTATAAAAAAGAAATTGGATTTCTTGGTTGAAATAACAATAATTGCATTATTTTTTTGTGCTTTACTCAACAAATATTTAATTCTTTATTAAAATATTCTGTGGTAATTTGTTATCTGTTGCTTGCCGTTTGAGTTTTTCCGTGAAGACCTAAATTACGCAGCTACTTGGGTGGTCAACATTAAGAAAAAAAAAATCTTCCAAAAGTTTTGTTATTTATTACTTACATGGATAACTATACATATGTATAAAGTTTTTTTTTTTTTTTTGTTATGAACATGTGTCTCTATAATTTTTGTGCAAAACACGTAAATGCAATAATAAAATGAAATTGTTTTTAAAATAAATTAAATGTAATGAGTGTATTTTAATTTATTATGCAAATAAGAGATGAGCCCGTGCTGCTTTAAGACTTACATATGTGTGATGATGGTGACACACGACAAATGTTCACCTAGTAGGTTTTTTTTTTATACATAAGTATATAAAATGTTTTTTGAATGTTTTCTAATCTAATTGTTGCAATAATTTGTTGTTTTTGAATTTTACAATTATTTTCCTGAAGATGCTAACAAATTGTGGGTGGAATATTGAAAATAAATAAATATAATTGTTTCCTAATATTTTCATAGTGACAACCTGTCACGGAACTCGCAGTGTGGTATTTATAGTGCCGATTGTTACGATAATTAATATGACTGTGGATACCCGGCCCTGAGTTCAGCTTCACACTTAAAAAATTAAGAAAAACTCGTGCACTCTTCCAACCCTATTGTACCCCTGATACTTGTTCTTAAAAAAAAAAAACAATTCTTAAGCTTAACGACGTGACCTGTTTTCATTGGATATAAATTAAATTGTGTTTTACAATTTACTAAAAGCGCATTCAAAGCCAAAAAAAATGCTTGATTATTTGGTTTTCTTTCCCATGAATTGTATGCACGTGTGGACAAAAATTCACAACGCCATGTGGTTTGGAAAACGCAATGGAATGTATCCTCGAAATTTATGCTCAAAGTTACACATTTATATTTATTGCATATATGCTAAAATATTTTTAAATTTTTTTTTTTTGCAAATTTAATAATTTTTTGTCATATTTTCGCTTACATTTTTAATCGCTACACAGAGAATTTTTTTTCAAAGGAATGACAATTAATGCGTTTTTGAAATGTAACTTTCAAAAATTCTCAACGAATTCATGACGACGAGTCTGACTTTAGAGAGTCGAGAGACGACAGTTTTTGTTTGGTAGGGTTTGGTGAGTACCTGTGAAACTTGCATGATACATATTTACTGTTAAATATACTCAACTATGACTAATATTTTACATGGTAAAGAGAAACTTGAAAATATATTTGTTCACTCAAACATTTCTAATGAAAGTTTTTACATATGTCGCAATGTTTTGTATTTGGCTGCAAGACCTAAGAAAATTTGTTTACAAACTCAAATACATATATAATATATTTATATAGGACGGGTTGAGTTAGTAATTGATATTGTATCAACAATTTTTTATACTCAAGCTTTTGTCATGAGGATAAACAAGTTCCATTACGATATAATAAAAAAATCATTTTCTAGTCACTCGATTTCAAATTTTTGTTCTCTTGTCAAAAGCTATCGAAAAATCCAAAGCACAAACAATATCGATAAATTTTTGTTCACACAAATCGATAACGTCCCTTTTCAACCCTGCAGTGCTCAATGCTTTGGCAATGCTCAATTAAATAGTTGTAGCGAAACACCCGACTTCTTCAATAAACTGCAATGAATTACGGTGTACTGTTAAGAGGTGCGGCTCCTATTCAAAAAGTGCTTGGCTCTGCTTTCTAACACTATACAATATACTTGGCGACAATTCCGAAAATATTTTCTTTATATTTTTGCCACATTCTTTGATGTCGCTCTTTTCGACTTTTTGGGGCAAATTCTCGTTATTTGCATGAGAACCGTCTTCATTCACTTCCTCCGATAATATTAAATAATATTAAATAAAGCTAATAACTAAATAATAAATCACTGTGACCTCTACAGAGAAATCCAGGCACATAACATAAATAGAAATTAAATAAATTAATAAACAAATAATATTATTTTATTTGTTTATTTATTTATTAATAGATATTTATCTATATATGGCTTAACATAATGTTGTGAGCCAGATTGGCACTTGTAATATAATTATTATTAAAGTATAAAATTTGAGTTTAATTCATTTAAATCATCATTCATGCATTTGGCTTAATACTAGTTAATTAGCTACATATGTATATACTGGATTCATATAAAATCACTTTACGATATTTTAAGGATGTCTCTACATATAGGACTAAAGCTTCAAAGTTACATCCATTTAAAATGCTGAGTACTTCATCAATATTAAACAAATAATACGTTATGTATTATAAAACAGAAAATTATGTTTAGAAGTTTTCAAAACGGAATTTGTTTAGGCCAGTCAATTTAAATACCGATTAGTTGAAGACGCACCCAAAATATTTCTTTTTTTCAGGCCTCCGTGACCTCTTAGTTTTTACTGTCTCGCCATTTAAAATCCAATTATTATATTTTGTATGCTGTTGCTTAAGGCCTTCAAATACACACATTTCTGTCTAAAGTAACCTTTAACTCTAACGTCATATGAACGTTGTGACTTCCCCATCCCTGGCTACTAACCACCAAAATAGCAATCGTAATTTTTATTTAATTAAGCGGTTTTTTTAAGCGGAATTTTTATCGAATTAAATCGGTTCTTTTCAAAATTGTAATTGTAACAGTGCAGTTTTTGGTGTTTAGAATCCAGGGATGGAAAAGTCACAACGCTCAGATGACGTCAGAGATGACAGTAACTACACACAGAAATGTGCATATTAAAAGGTTTTAACCAACAGTATACAAAAAAAGCACAATGGAACTTTTCTAGGACGCCAGTGGGCCGATCTCACGGTTGCCAGCCCCTGAAACAAACAAAACGAAACAGTATAGAAAAATTTATGATAGAATTGCAAATGGCGAGACAATACACAAAAAGACTAAAAGGACACTGTAAAACAACAACAAAATATGTTTAGAGTTCATGTTCATTTAATCTTTAATTATATTGACTGGCTAAATTGTCGTTAATTTTACATGTGGCCACATATTGATTTTTTTTTTTACCCAAATTTGCCACTACCCTTGGCTTGTATAGATATTATATAGCAAAATTAAGAATTCCTTTGTATTGTGAGTGTTGTTTTAAATTGATTTTAGTTATTTATATAAAAATGTGGGAACTGTGTTCAAGTTTTACCGAGCCACAAAGACCTGAGATTCTGTAACTTGCTAAAATTAAAGCTGTGAATACACATTTCTAAGCTCAACAAAAGCGGTTCTTAGCAGCGAATGAACTTGTATAAACTGTGCTATTGAAAACTGAATTTTAGCATTTTGGAAAGTTATTCCGATATTTTCTTCTTGTTTATTTCACAGGCAGAGCTGCTGCGAAGACCAAAATGTTCTTTAAAATCTCCAAAGACATTCCATACACTTGATTTATAAAACTTCCTGTTTTGAAAAGTATATACGAATTGATATACAAATAAATAAAAAAACAGTTACCAACCAAACAAGCACAATAAAAAGCGAAAACTTTTTCATGAAAATATAAAATTTTAATAAATATAATGCATAATAACTGGTAATGGTACATACATATGTATGTGTGTTTAAGTGATGTTAATTTCACTTACTTACTACTGTCCACAAAGAGAGTATATTGACTATAAATAGTAACAAGGGCAGCCCTAAAATAAACAATCAAAAATAAAAAACATCAAATATGCAGTAGACTAGATTTCAACAAAGCAGTAGTTTTGAAAATAATTTTATTATTTGTTTATGAACATTTGCTTATGAACAAATGTTCATAATAATGTTCATTTGCTCATGAACATTATTATAATACTGTTCTTTTGTTTATGAACATTATTATTTATTTATTGTTATCTCTTATTATTTGCTTATGAAAGACAAATGGAGAGCCTGCAAGGCAAGTTGATTCATCGCTGAAAATCGCTTGCTTGAGTATAGAGATATTTGGCGATATCTCTAAATTTAGCGTTTTATAGAATAGGGGCTATGTTTCCCAAAACTTTTAGCTGCTGCTTTATTTTTTTTTTTTAATAAAAATATTTTTATATATTTTTTTTTTTAAATAAAAATATAACAGAAAATCTAACAAATTTTTATGGTGAGTTTCAAGAAACAGGGACCAGATTGTAAAATTATTTTAAACATTATGTTTTTATAATATAAATTTATTTATTTAAAATATTTTATGCAATAAAAACTAAATCACTAAATTAAACTAAACTTAATTTAAACTTTTCTCTATGACATGTATGTAAAAAGCAGGATTCTGTACGACACTGAGATCCTTGAAGTCACCAAACAATTGATGTTCTGAATTTGCACCAAAAATTTCCTTTAAAATTTCTTTGAATCTCTTCAGTTCATGGGGATAATAGGATAAACGGAATTCGCTGCTCAAATCGTTGGCTGCAATCAAATAATCCATTGTGACCATGGCCGGTTTGCCGCAGTAAAACAAAACAGATGTTTTTATATCAGCTGTATGACTGGTCTGGAATTGCAATTGAAAAAGAAAGTTGTGTATGTTTATATGTATATAATACATAAATAAAATCTTATTTTATATATTTATATTTCAATTAAACGCTGATCATATGTACGTTATGCAATCTGCTTGTTGATAAAAATATTTGAACAATTTAGCTGAATGGAAAATTTTTAATAGGTGCGTACATTTGTCTAAATGTCATTCATATATTTTCATAACCATAAGTATATATGTACATATATAAGTATATGCTAATGTCAAGTAGTGATAAACCCAAATATTAATTGCTTAGTTTTAGCACATGTTGGTGCATCTTTGGAAAAATGTTCTAAGCCGGTTTGAATTGGTTTTGATAAAAACTGAAAAGATCATATGATGAGACAAATAAGTGAAGAATTAAAAGCAGTGAAATAGGTCATCTAGGGTCTTCATTATTATATTGAAATTTAAAGATACTCGTTGTGTGAAACGCTCACTCAGTTTTTCAGGTTCGATGATGTAAAGCAAAATATGCCCTTGCCTGAGCAGTTCTGCCTCTGGGAAAATGAAAATATATAAAACAGGTCCCCTAGGGGTTATTTTCATATTAAAGGACAAGGACGTAGTCAAAAATGTAATCAGTTTTCAATCACCTTGAGTGTATTGTACACATGAGCTGCATAATGTGGCCTTTCCTGTGAGCAATACAAGTTTCAAGGTCCTAAACCTACTTTTCGATCTCAGATTACTGGCAAATATCCGCCAGTTTTTGCAGCTACTCAGCCAATGGAGCCTTTCATTTACTTTCAATGTATGTTTACTTGACTCATTAAATACTCTCCATTTTTGTTATTGTTCTCCTTTTTGGATGGAATTTTTTTATTTCTCACAGATTTACAAACTAATTTTTCTTTAAGAGATTGCATTTGAAGTTCTCTCTCTCCCTCACTCTATCTCTCAATTTTTGTTATTGTGCTCTTTTTTAGATGGATTTATTTTGATATGGCTGAGATTTACAAACCGTTTTTGCTTTAAGAGATTGTCTCTCTATCTAAATAGAGAGACAATCTCTCAAGTGGTCTTATTAATCGAGCCTTTGCAAAAGGATTTCTTTTTTATATTATTGTTGTAGTTGATATTAATTAAACAGCAACACAATAATATAAAATAAACTTAAGTCCACTAAAGGTAATACAAAATAATTATATCAGAAAAAGTTCGAACAATAAAAATTAACAAATTTAAATAATAACACCCATATTCATAAAAACTATTGAAGGTTTATTACACGTTTATGTGACAAATATTCCGTAGAAATACGTCAAATAAGAGCTTAATAATTTTACAATAATTATTATGAATATGGCCTTAAATATTTTGTTATTTTGTTTTGTTTTAAAATATTTTTACATTGATACTTACATTATAATAAATACTCTTGGCTGGGGTAGAGCCAGTTTCCAAAATGTTATCATAATTACGATGATCAATCAACAATACACCGCCGGGCTTCAGGCACTTTTCAAAATTCTTGATAGCTTGTTTATGCAATAATTGTTCAGGCGATGAATCCATTAAATGGGCAAATGAGTTGCCCAAACAAACAACAGCATCAAAGCCAGTGCCAACAATATCCTTAATATCGTCATAAAGTGTTAACCAATTGGCCTCCTCAATGACTATGGAGCAAAAAGACATGAGTAATTTGATAAAGGTATCAAGAGGCAGTAGAAAAACTCACTCCATTTATCGAACGAGGCCTCTTTGCGATGGTTCCAACGTTCCTTTAAGGCATATTTCAACATTTTATCAGAAGCATCAACGGACACAACTTCAAAACCTTCCTCCAATAACATAATGGAGTCCACACTGAAGAAAAAGTGAATACAGGTATGTTGAGTAAAATGTTTTTTGCACTTGAACAATTCAAGTATCAACAAAAATTTGTCCCTAAAACGTGACCACTACTTTATTGTTTCGCAAACAAACAAACATCATGTTTATTTACGTGAATACAAATGCACACAATATTGATAGAAATAAAACTGGGGAAAAACATTAAAACAACGTCGTTCTTTTTCTACAAATAGTGCGACATTTTCACTGCTGTTTTACACCAAATATGTAACTGCTCATGTGTTTTTTTAAATTCATTTTTACTTATTTACAGTTTTAATAAGTTTTTTTTTTTTTAATTGAATCATGCTAAATTATGAAAACTCGCTCGCATTTTCCGAAAAAATTCTAAGTAACTCTAAACTTTTTTTTTGGTAAAGAAATCATCATAAATTTCACGAAGTACATATTTTAGGGTTATGATTGCTCAGCGAGCAAATATAGAATTTAGAGCAGGTGTGTATTTGCTTTGGAAAAGTTTTTATGTGATGTAATAATTGTTAGCTACAATTTTTGGTATTTGCACATTGAGCAAATATAACCTTAAAATTTCCTCTCTGGGGCACTGCTGGTGCAACGAACATAAAAATTATCCAACGAAACCAGTCCAAAATATTGCCAACTATGGTCAATGCAGAATGCTATATTAGAGATAAGGACATACATACATCGAGATCTAAATGTCAAAACAGTGAAAGAAGTCATCCGTATCAACAGCCCCCATAACATACAACTCGTTTAACACAACATTCCAACACGAAACTCAGACAGTTGCCAGCGAATGAAAACCTGGCACCCAAGTCTTTTGGGGTAGTGATATGCGCCATCAGAACCAGTTAATTGGGTTAAAAGGGTAGTCCAAAATCACTGGCTGTATTGGAAATCATTGATACTGTGCGTGAACTGATATTGCAAGATCGTCATGTGACACAATGTAAGATTGAGACAACCCGATGTTTCGAATTAGTGGAGCCAGCATGCTGAATTCAATATTGTAAAAACATTTGAGTGTCAAACAAATTTGTACGCGTTGAATCCCACACAATTTATCAAAAGCTCAAAAAAAGGCACGTGTCGATTGGTCGAAAGAGGTGCTAAAAGAATACGATCGTGGTGCTTTGAAACACTTCTAAGACATCGTGACAGTTGATGAATCTTGGTTATTTGAGCATGAGGCCGAAAGTAAACAGTAGTCGTCTGTGTGAGTATTTCAAGATAAGCAAAATCAATGATGAGAAAAATTTTAGGTTTTTTATCTTTGTAATTAGGGCTGCCATTGTTTTTTTTTTTTTAACAAACACAAAACTGCCTTCTGGCTTGTCTGCAGGAACACCCAAAGCCTTCGGCAGGAATAGAACCTGCAATCTCAACGGGGACTTTTAGTAGGACTCTCTACTACTACTCTATAGAATCCCCGTTACTCTCAGTAGTAGTAAATGGTTAAAATTATTATCACACAAACACTTATGTACATGTGGTATGCAGCACATTTGCTAAAATTTAGCATTTTAATGTAGAAGTTCTTTGTTTTTTGTTATTGTGTTTGCTGGGTAACTGTTTTTACTTATTTGTTGACCCATTCATTTATATATATTTTTTATTTAAGTCAAAAGGCAGTTTAATCAAACAAGCGCGTGGAATATTTTTGAGATTTTGGTAGGAAAATATTTGTCATTGCAGCAGTTCTGTTTGTGAAATACACAAAGAAAATACCCAAATAACTTAATAATATGGGTGAGCTGGTGCCTGACAATGATCTACTTGATATACTTGGCCAAAGCAAAGGTCAACATTAGAGTAGTGGTTACGTTATTTGAGGGTTAATATTTGTCTATGTAACCTCAGTTTTACAATCGTTAATGTAAACGAATTAAGTACTTCATTAAACCCTTTAATTAATTTTCTTTTATTTTATTACTTCTTTTACTCACCCAGTACCGCAGGCCACATCCAAGATACGTCGACAGTTTTTAGCCTTGAGTAAATTGATCAAAAACTGTTTATAATTATCCGTACGTGAGTTCTTGTCACCAATGAAAATTTCCCAAACTTTGGCGGCTTTGCCATCAGCATACTGATCACGGATACCTTCGGCTGAAATACCCTCCGAACGCGATACAAAAACACTATCAGCAGAATTTTCAGTCAGGGCTGGCATTTTAATGTAGTTAATGCGACAAACGAAGCGGACAAACTGAATGCCAAATCTTTAATGGTTGGCAGAAAAACACCTTTATTTAAATAGCGGCAAAAACAAAAACTAAAAATAAATTTTAATCACAAATTTGTTTACATTTTCAAGTTTAGAGCTGATAAACCGCTAAAAGCAAGTTTTTGCGTCTGCAGTTGTGTTTGTGCTTGCATAGAGAGAGTGTGCAAAAGCCGAATGATGTCGTCAACCACTTTAAAGCATAATTAATAGGTATGGTCCCGCACTCAACGAATGCCAGCGAATTTGTTTTTCCCCCCAAAAACTGTTTTCATGCTCAAAATTCAGTCAAGTGAGAGAACTTCTAAGAGAGAAATGTTATTCTTTTTCTTGCATGAAATATATTATGCTTTTGTCTCGGACTAGCCTGGGCAAGATCGATCATCGATGGATGAATTGGTAGAGTGTCCTGCTAAGAGTCCCCGAGGTCGCCGGTTCGGTTCCTGCCGCAGGCTTTGGGTGTTTCTGCAGACAAGCCAAAAGCCTTGGAGTTTTGTGTTTGCTTAAAAAAAAAAGAAGAAACTTAAACAATCAGCTGTTTAAGAAATATTGACAAGAAGCTTTGATTTAGCTCTATAGTTTGGTGGCTGATGAGCATCGTGGTGAAAGAGAAACAGCAAATTTTTGTATGAAAAATTTGTTCTAAATTATATTTCAGTAATATTGAACTTTTTATGAATACCATTATTAAAATTTATACATACATATGTATGTATATAAAGTCTTGCACATGTTTATTTTTGTGTTGGAATTTTTGTTTTCGGTGATTCCCCGCTTGTGCTTATTTTTGCTATTATTGATTAAAATTTTCGTGTTCTCTCATGTTCTTGAGTTTTACCCCCAAAGCTGCGGGATCGCAGCTATTATGTCTAATTAAATTGACTGAAATCGGCCTTCCGCAGAAAGTCCCCACATGCAAAAAACGTACGAGTGTTTGACGCTTTAGTTGAGTTTTCCTAAGGAAGGCACGTACTTAGAAATTGATAAAATTTTAATCTTATCAGCGAAAGTTTTGTGATCTGTTGCAGACGCTGGCTGACCTTAGAAATGATTAGCAAAACATATTTTTCGATGGAAACTTTTGTTTTCGTCTTGTTGGTCTGCGAATTGTAAGCTTTTAGTGTTTTGTTTGTGACAAAGTTGAAGCTCTTTACAAACGTGATATTCAAAACGTGTGGATTGGTCTGATCAAATTATAAAAATTATTTACATTTTGTTACTGATATCAAGTTATGAACAAATAATTTACTTTGTTGAAACATATTTTATAAAAATCAAAACAACTTTTCGTTTATTGTTTTGTAAACTACAAATACTTTTTCTTTAGAACAAAATAAACCTAGATTTGATTATAAAGTTTATTTGAAATTATTTTCTAATTACATTATGAATATTAGAAAAAAGATTTCAAAAACGAAAGGTCCAACAATGTCGAAGGTCTAAAAATAGATTTTATTAATGTTTTCTGTCTGTTTTCCTGCTGTCTATATGCCGCCGACATTTTGTTGATGCTAAGGAATGTTTGAAAACCAACTACATATGTATGTATTCCAAAAGGCAATACGAGCTTTATTGACTCTTTCATCGAAGTGGTGATTCCACTTCCAGTTTACAATTGAAAATTACTGCTAAATACTTCACCCCCACGGAAACGTTTATTGCAATTTCAACGAAGCAGGGCTCATCGTCTTCCTTGAGCCCAGTTGTATGCCAGGATTAAAGCCTCCTTGCTGTAACCAAATTAATGTGTGGTGGTCGGCTTTAGCAAAGGTAGAAATAAAAAATAGTTAAATGCATTCTCTTTTTTTCCGTTAATTTGCTCTACACTAGCTTCTCTTGACAAATAAAATATTTGTTTCTCTTAAAAAATTCTCAGTAAAAATAAAATAAATCGAATTTGAGTACCTGGTGTATTAAGCACTTGCTATTTAAATTGTAAGTGAAGTTTGCTACCAACATTAGTCACTATTACTGGTAACTAAAGGACGAAGGACACAGCAGCCAGCTCCTGACAAGTGTAGTTATTAATATATTAATTTATTTTCTATATTAATAAATAAAAATAAATAAAAATTAGTAACTAATGTTTGTAGCATAAAATTTATTTATAGTTTCCGATTTTTGCTAGTGCTTGGTCAAAATTCATTATTTTAATATGCATAAGTGCTTGTTTTTCAAATAAACTTGGAGATATCAAAGTCCATATTTATATAGAAAATCTTCTAATTACACTTTGGTAAGGGGTATAGAAGATGCGGCATAGTCGAATATAGCAGTCTTACTTGTTTTCTTTGTATTTGCTTCTTCTGTTCGTCATTTTTTTTATTTCAACTTAAACTGAGTATATTTGAAAAAGCAGATGTATTTGAATTTAACCCCCCATTTACACAGGCAAGTACAAGTGCAAGTAACTCAATACATTGACATTTTTTTTACTAATACGATCATTTTGCTCAGCAAGTTGTGAGCTCACTTGCCAGAGATTTTGATTGCCAGTAATTTTTTTTTTTTTACTTACATGTCGGTAAAATTACAAAAAGCAAAAACAGTGTTACCATATAAAGTTCATATTTTAATTCAAAACTTACAAGGCACGAATTTTTTTTTTTTTTTTGATTTTACATATCGAAAAATAAGATAAAATATAAAAAAATTGAAATAAAATATGACCTTTATATATTCTTAATATAAATTTATTATTTATTTGATTAAAAAAAAGCTATTCGTATTATGTATTTGATTCCCCATAACAGTTCGTATGACAATACTGGGCCAACCCAGCCTTTAAAAAGTCATGTAGATGGCCAAAAACAGAATAAATAACACCCAAAAAAGGCAAAAAGAGTAATTTTTAAATATATAAAAAAGGGAGCAGTGATTTTGTAATTGTTTTTCCGCATAATTGTTTTATTATTATCGTTTTCATTTAATTCTTTTATTTTGTAACGAAAGGCAATTTTCTTTAAGACCATTTTCTTTGACGACATTTTGAAAATGAGCTTGCACTTGCCTGTGTAAACAACCAAACAAGTAGCAACAGCTTTTATTGGCTCTGTCAGTGTATTGGTTGTTAATATGTACACACAACTTGCAACAAGTTACTTGCATGTGTAACTCACAACCCCTAGTGTGCAGTCACAAAAGCAATTTCATAGGAAAAATAACCAACAAAAGGTGCCTTTTGTGATCTAGGACCAACATAAATGAAAGAATACTTACGTTCCCCTAAAAGCTGCCCGTAATTTTTGTGAAAACCTCTAAAATATAATATATTTGTACGAATTAAAGTGTTTATTTAATCGAAAAAGAAAAACTGTTACTAAAACTTATTTTATCTATTGGATAAATAAAAATAGAGTTACGAAAAATTTAAAAAAAAAAAAACAAATTTAACAAATTGCACTTAAATTCTCAGTGGAAATTTCTCTTCATTCAATGAACGAAGAGAGTGATGAATAATAAAATAAAAATGTTCTTGGTATTGTTATTGTTATTGCACAAAATTTGTTATGAAACTAGATAATAAATACATATTATTAGTAAATACTCAACTTAAATTTATGTGAATGAAAACTGCTTTAAAAATAATAAATAATTTAATAAACATGATTGATTACGTTTCGCAAGGGAATTGTGGGAGTTCTGAAATTTCCTTCTGTGCGAATTCCCTTGAGAAACATAAGCCGGTTTTGCAAGTCCATAAAATACAAAATTCTTATTTCTTTAAGGTTAATAAAATTAAATTTAAATGCATAAAATTGTCGTTTAAATCGTATAATGTATAAATGTAAGTACGTATGTGTGTCTGTATATTACATTAGTTGAGGGAAGTAAATGAGAAAAACAAAAGTAGAGGGTTTATGGCAAATATCCTAAAGTATCCTCCAGCGAGGCACTGACAGCACGCATCGACTGATAGTTGTTTTGAAAATTCTCCCGCAGTATGATATCACGCGTTTTGCTTCTACCACTGTGCACCGAGGCCGCCCGGGCAATGTTTTTCTCAATATAAGTCAACTGTTTGAGCAAATCATCGGCACTACACGATTTCTGCGAACAGAGAGTATTCGAGGAAAGATTGTGCTGCAGGGGTGTCAGATTGCGCTCATTGCGACGGCCCACACTAAACGATTCTCTTTTGCGATATGACTGGGTCTGCTTGCGCGCAGCAACCGAATAAGAACGGCAACTGTCCACACTTTTTAGTTTCGCTGAAGCGGTCGAACACAAACTTTTGATATCTGTTGTCTGGCTTAATTTGACATCGGCAAAAATGGCGGCTGCCTCAACGCTTTTCTTAACGCTCATGGCCTCGTGTGGCTGTATGGGCTTGTTGTTGCCATTGATATTGAACAGCTCATAATCGACTGCCAGCTTGTCGGCTGGCTTGCGAGACGTTGAGCGCGATCTTCGTTTCGATTTGCTGTTATTGTCGGCAAGTCGGCCATTAGAACGACTTTCAATACGCTTGCAATAACATTTGCTGGCACTTATGCAACTGTCCGTGTCACACCAGGTGGTGTCTGAGTGGGCATTGGCAGTTTCTTCGTCGGCTGTATTCGGTGGCTCTTCCTCCACCATGGAGCAGTAACACTTGTCATCTGACTGGCAAGAGATTAAGGAGTGACGATTCATGCTGCTGCTGTTGAGGATGGGCTTAAGTGGGTGTCTCTCATTTTTGTGACGTAACTCCAGTTGATCTGTGCGCAGGCTGCAGTAGCAGCGATCAGCCGAAGTGCAAGTACAGGACTCCGAATCGTAGCTGCACTCAGAGCAGGAAACGTATCTGCAAAATTTTCATACACATCCAAAACATATTACTAAAACAAGCTGCATAACTCTAAAACCTTAATACAGGGAGTTCATTAACTGCCTGTTCCTCAATGTCGCAAGAAAATGTAAGCGATCGAATTGTAGTCGCTCGATTTCGCATCAATTTGGTTTCCTCTAGGTCGACAGCTGGCGTTCGCATGGCCTTACGTCATGAAATTTTTCTCATTTACCTTACAGACATACCAGATGGGCAAATTAAAATTTTGGTTGATTTTTTATTATTAAAGTATTGACGAAAACTACTCAATTGTTATTGTGTAAATACAACCCTTCATAAAACTAATCAGCTGTAGCTGACAAGCGAAAGCCAGTTCATACATCAAGGCAGTTCGATACCAGGTAGTCGCATAACTACAACAAACACTTCATGTATTTTGTTGGTAGAAATCTTGAACTACTATTTGTGTTGTGTATTTTGACAGTTCTAAAAGCTAAAAGCAGTAGTCAGCTGGGCTTGTAAGGCTGCCTGGTATCGAGCTGCCTTGACATACATAAATAAATAAGTACAAAATGAAACAGCCAACATTTTGAAAGTGCGGCAGCGGTTTTTGTGGTGTTTTAAAATTTAAAAGTATTTTTTTTTTGCATAGACATTTAAGCAGCGCTTTGACGCACTGAGCCCTGGCAAACTCAGAATTTTTTTCCATCCAGCGAACAAGTGAACTGTTTAGGAAAACTGCATATGTACATACATACATGCAGATGATAATTGTGTAATATATTTACTAATTCTAATTTTATTTCCCTTTATTTTTTCTATAAAAACTCCCACTCGATAGCAAAACAACAAGTGCTTGATTTTGACACTTGTGTTCGCAGTACTGACGACATGATCGATATAGAGGAATCAGATTTTGTATGCAAACACTTACGTCTTTTCGACTTGTCGATCGAGTCATCGTTCGAACATCATACAGGAAGCTAACATAATATTCTTTCGCTTAGAAAGCGAACAATCGTACGACTTCGACATGGAGGAACAGGCAGGAACAGTTTTTTCAAAACTAGTCTGGGAAAGAAAACTGGGCCTTTCTGTATTAAGCTCCCAGCAAAATAATTTGAAAAGCAAAACAAGCCAAGAAAAAAAAAATCCGAAAACTATCATCGAACCTGTTTAGTACATACCCGCTGCTGCTGTTCCGATTAAGTCCATGAAATGCATGCTCATGACGTACCACAGATACATCTGAGCCGCTGGTGGCAACACGATTGCGATGATTTTGTTGGTGATGATGCTGATGATGGCGACTGTGTTGTGACCGATGGTTGGGATGCGAAGATATTGTTGTGGGCGAGCCAATGATCAGAGGGGGATCAGATTTTCGTTTACTTTCCGCATCTTTATTGCGTGGTGGTTTTGGTGGCTTTCCACGACACGAGCGAAACTGACCTAACTGAAAAACCTTCTTCAAACTTTTTGTGCCAAAAATTGGGGTTTTCGCTTTTTTCTGCAAAAATTAAAGTTATGTTCATTTATTTTGTCTACTCTTAGCTTACTTAACACTCCACTCACTTGGGAGCCACTGGTATATAGTTTTCTCTTTAGTTTCTTCTTCTTCTGACGACGCATAATATTCTTTGATCTCTGAAATAGTTCATCCTTCGTTAAGGTAACAGCCAGCTTGAGAAGAAATTCTTTATAAATTGGCTTCAGATCGTTGAAGGACATGCCATCCGCATCGATTATAGCAGAAAGAATATCGTCCAGTGAGTGCAAATTCTCGTGCAGACGAAATTCATTGAAGAGTTCGCTGAAACCAAGTGGTGAACTAGAAACATAAATCGAAGCAATGAACAAATTTTTACTGATTTTTCTATAACCCAACCAGTACTGTGAGATGAGTTTTATGTTTTGGAAAAAAAGTCATGTGTAACGCAAAGAAAAAAAATGGCTGCCACAAATCACTCATTAACAGCTCTGAATTCATAAAGTTTACTTTCTGAAAGTGGCAAGGTAAACACTATTTGAAAAACTAAACTATAAGTAGCTAAAGCAATGAAAGCTCGCAAAATAGTCTGACTAAAAAGTGATGAGGGCCTGGTACAGGGTGGTCCAAAATTAACAAAGGGCTTTGAATTGCTTAGAACTTTTTTATTATAATTTTTCCGGCCTTCCGCCGGGAAGGCCTATTACTTTCTTCCTTATAATTTTTCATTAAATGAAAGCGAATAGATCTTATAACTATTGATAAATATTTTATTTAATGCTATATTATGTAATATTTGAGCACACTTCTCTTTACAAAAAATAATGGAGATGAAGTACAAATTTTTGCTCAACAAAAGTTTTTGCTGGGTATCGTCATATGTACATAAATTTCCCACCCGCCTAAAATTTGCAAAATGTTACCAAAATAAAAAAAAAACACACACACACACACCCACTCCCGCCAAAACCGAAAGCACATGTAAATGCACAAGTGCAAGTGTTAATAAACAACAACAATGTAGCCACATAAAAGAGAGTCAGAGAGTCATTAAATAGAAGCTCACCTCCTTCATCCCACTATTTCCAATATGAATGAGTAAAAAAAGGTTTGATCTTTGGCGTCATAACATTTTTTTTTGGTTCTATTTAGTTTTATTCTTTCTTTATTAAGTTATTAAGTTTGTGGAGTACATATTACATACATACATATGTACGTACATAGAAATTTGTGCAGCCAAAGGCTATTTGTCAATCAAAGTGCATTTTGTGATTGTTCCTTTTTATTTAGAAGCTGCTAGAAACTTTTGTTAATATACTATACATATGTATGTACGTACTTACGTACATATTGCATGAACAGTTAGATTTACAGCCATGCACATACACATATGTATACATACTTACATATGGGTGTTTCCATTGTTTTGAATATTATAAAAATATAAATGGGTTGGAATTTTTGAATGGAATTTTGCCATTGTTACATTTAATGTGATGAGTTCCTTCCGAAAAGTATATATATTGGAAAATTGAGCACTGGGTACCCAAGTTCCATGCGATCAAAGTTGACTTACGCACGTGACAAAAAACGGAAGTGTCTTTTAAAGCAGCATGAAATATTGCAAAAGTAGGCGAATTGTAGAAGATTTTTATTTCGGAAAAAATGTTTTTATAAAGGTTATTAATGGACCTTTTGTAATCATGGTTTGTTCAAAAACAAGTGTGCATGGGTTGGCTAAGAAAAAAAAATGTTTTGATTACGCACGTGACACTTTTTACCTTCATACATATTTTTGTAATTTAACATATATTTTCAGAAGTTTTTACCATCATTTAAAATTATTATAAGTTAAAATTTTTTTTTATATAATAAAATGTCAATAGTTTTTTTTTTAATTTTCTGTGCTTAAAAAAATTGTGCGAGCGTTTTGATTTTTTAACTAACGGTGGACCATTTCATGGAAATACCCATATGTACTCACGCTACCAATTGTTTCTGGGTATTGCTTCCAACAAGATGTTGAATATGTGTGTACGAGTATGTATGTATGTAAGTAAGTAGAATGTGCATACATTTAATGTGAAAATTATTCGGAGAGTGGCATTCAAAGTTGATTTACAAAAGTGTATGTGCAATGCCTGTTTGTTTTTAGATATTTAAATACATACATATCTACATATTGGAAAGTGATAGTTTTTGTGTAAAAGAGTGTTGCCGTTTTCCAGAAATTTCGATTCTTATTCTCTGCAACGTGTACCCAGGTATGATTGTCAATTTTATTATTATTCAAATTCATCTATCTATTGTTAATACTCAAGCACCCCAGGGGTAATATTTGTCAAGCGAAAAACACAAACATTTTTTTGTCGGAATAACTTGATATTTGAAGGTGTGTGCCAAACATTTTTTATCAAATCGTAAAAGTGTTGCCGCTTTTGAAATTTTTGCTTGTTGAAAGTGTTGTTAGCTAGATAACCAAAAACCTGAAATCTATTTAGTTCTCTCTTTCACTCATTTTCTATAAAATCTGGAGCATCGAAAAAAAGTCAAACCAAGAACTTTACGTAATTTATTCTAAAATTATTTTAAAGAAAACCCCCGTACTTGAAACGTTTTTTCTAATCATACTTTGAACTTTTTGACTTCATTAAATCTTAAGTGATGTTGAAAAGGGACATGAAAGTAGAAAACTTTTGTATGCTCCTCTACTTACCCACCACCACCACCGCCGCCGCCATTCGAGCCATCAATTTTTCCCGAACTACGACGTGCCGCTCTGGATTTGTACCGTGTAAGGCCTCCTGTGTTCAGGAAGCTACCGGATCTAGGTATTGCCACACGCGTAAATATATCTCCACCCTCGCTACTTCGTAGGCCAGTACTTGATGAGGCCATTGCTGCTGCCACAGCGGCTGGGGCAATGCCATTGCCAATTAGCTGTGAGGCCTTGTAGACACTGTCACCTGCAGATTTTTTCATATACGCCATGGGAGAACGATTTGAGCTTCTAATATTGTTGTCAGCTTTCTCCAAATAGGACAAAGCAGGCGATTGAGAACTGTCTCCAGATTTTGAGTTGTTGCGCAATGAAGAGTGTAACTTGCGATTGACCCCTCCCGGTGTGGTAGTTGGTATTGGTGGAGCTCTTTTTGTCTTGTGGGACTTTCGTTTTCTTTCTTCTGTCGAAGTTTCAGCCGCTTCGTTTATGACATTACTGCTCGAACTAAGAGAACTGTTAGAAACGCGTTTCTTGCGACTTGAACGCGAGGCAACAGATGCCCCCACCGTACTACCGGCAGCACTGCGAAATGAGCTTTTGCGACCACCAGAAACAAGCTGTGAGCGTGAATGGTAATTTGAGCCGGTCACCGCCGAACTACTCGCAATACTTATGCAACTGACACCGTTCTGATTACGTGGTGTTCGACGTTTTGTACTGCGATGTGAATTTGAGTTGACATGTGCCATCAGGCTCTGATACAGAGTGGCAGCAATGACAATGGCATCTTCGGTGCTTTTGCAAATGAAACCGTGACATTCCAATACTTTTGGCATACCTGCTGAGCGCATCACTACAGCAAAGATGGGGGCATGTTGATTGTTGGACAGCCGCTTCAGGTCAGAGGAACTGCAATCATTCATAGAGGGTAAAGTGTTATGAGTTGTGAAAAAAATTAATATTAAAGGCTTAAAGTATGCGGTCACATATGCGCAAATAAAAAAAGCGTGACCACTAATTTCATTTTGACTTTAATTTTTCGGCAAATATTATACATACATAAAAGCAAGCAAAAATGCATATAAATTCGTATAGATACAACAACACACAAGAAAGAGAAGAAAAACTGTAATTTTAACAAGAATTTCTTTTTAGGTTATGTTTGCTTAACGAGCAAATACAACATTTGCAGCAATTTTATATTAGTTCATGCAAGGTTTTTTTGTGTGTTTATATTAAGTGATTTTCGCTGTAAAAATTTTATTCACTCTTTGAACAAACATAACCTAAAAATAGATTCTTCTGCAATATCATGTGCTTGTTTCCTTTTGTATTTTATTTATTTGTGTTGTTGTATCCATGTAAATGTGTCTGAAATTCTGGTTGTGTGTATTTTTTTACGGTTCTATGTTCTTCTTAGGAGCGAAAGGCTTAAATGTATACTTGAAGGTATACAAAAAAGTAGTGGTCACGTTGTTGTTGGTGCTGTAGTACTCGCTAATGTAATCGTGGCTTTCATAAAACCTCTGTAATATTCTACTGAAGCAAATCTTATTTTTTCTATGAACATTTATCAACATATCAAGCCCTAATAGCGAGAATAACGTAACCAACAAAAAGTTAATTTCACTGGAGCAATTTTTTAAATTTAATTTCTTGTTTCTTGACAATTTTTTGGTTTGCATTATATCTTTTTTGCAGATTAAATGATCATATAATAATTACAACTGCTTTAGGAAATCAGTGAAAAACTGTTTCTTTGAATTTGATTTTTGCTGGTTTCATTGCAATCATGGTGAAGGCTCAATATGTAAATAAAATTTATTTTATTTAGTGGTTTTTCCTAAAACTCTAACAGTAAATTAGCGCGAAAAGAGTAGTTTTGCTGCCTAACCTTCACCAATTTTTTCTGGAAATGGGTGTTTTGGACAACAAATATACGCTCAACGCGCTAATTTAGTTTGCAGTGTAAAGAATCCCCCATTCGTTTTTGTTTTCAATAAAAATCAGCAAACAACTCTAGTGAATTTTAGTTCCACAAAATAAGTTTCAAACACAAACCTTAAAGGCTGAAACAGTGAGGACTTATCAATATTTTCTGGTGACGTTATGAGAGGTAAAAATGCAGCACCGCCATCTTCTTGTGACACCGTGAATTTAACAGCCGACCAAACTGCAATATTGTGAAATGGTGTTATGCTATTTTCATTATTCATGCTGCTGCCCACATTCATTTTCACTCTCAGTCCGCTGGCACAAATATCTAAAGATCCTGAATTTTTTTTCTGTATGCATTAAAAAAAAAAAAAATTATGGAAATAAGTTTGAACACTGAAAACAAAAGAAATGAGTCCAGAAAATGGAAAACTTACTTCTTCATTGATTTCTCTCAGGTAAAGTTCTCTGAGAGGTTCCTGTAACCCCTGCAAACTCGTTACTTTATCCCTGAGCGGCAGCGAGCCTAAGCAGGTGACTGGAAAGCTACTGGTGGCATCTTTTGCCACATCTGTGAACAATTGCTCTATTTGGGCCTGCACGCTATTGCTGATACGTTGAACATTCTTTTTGGTGTTGTCGGCCAAAATCTTTGCCGTTTCGTTGGTTTCGTGCAGGTAACTTGTAATCGAGCGCGAGCTTTCGCCCGCCGTGCTCGCCAACTCACTTCGTCCATACATAATAATGGAACGGGTGCGATGGGAGCCATGCGGATCATCCAGGCGATTGCTGCGAGTGGATCGGCTGCAAATAAAATATTATGTTTTAGTTGCTTTTGTTGGGCAAAAAATGTAAAAGTAGTGAATTGAAAATTAGGAATTTTCTTAATATAAAATCAGCTTTAGGAATATAATATACATATATAGCACCATCTTGTATGGAAACATAAAATCAAAGCCGTCGAAAAAACCTTTCAAGCAAATAAAATAAATGGGGGCAATTGAAGGCTGCTTACGACCATGGCGAAAAACTCAAAGATATACTACTTTTGTTGGGCTCTAAACCATATTAGGTCTATTGAAAATTCCATTGATTTTTTTATTTATAATTTTTTTTTTGGACTGGGACCAGTACCCAGGGGATGGATGACCCCTATATATTTGCATTGCACTGTACTGGAACTGGGAAAATAGGAAAGAGCGATTGTGGGGTGGAAAAACGAAAATGGGAAGTGTTTGTATCAGTGTGTGGGTTATTCGCAACGACTAATACTAATACTAATAATAGGGCATTCTATATAATTGATATGAAATCGAAAAGTGGAAAAACATAAATGATTTTTAATTAGTTGTTTGTTTACTCGTAGTTGTGAATTTGTCTGTTTATAAAGAGTTTGAAACTTTTTGTCTGCGACACTTTTCGGTTATTTCTAAAAAATAATTTTGACATCAAAAACAAAAAACGTTTTTAAAAATAAAAAATATTTAATTTTTATTATTCGAACTCCTTCTTATATTATTATTTTTTAATACGTTTAGCAGGCTTCGTTATATATCATTCGTTATATATTATTTTTTTGATCGTTATTAATTAAACCAGACAAAGAAAACATCAAGGACCTTTAGCTAGCTAGACAACTAGCTGTTTCGAAGCCGCCACTATGCTCGTCAGCATCCATTTTCAAGCTCAGATCCGATACTCAAGCCACACAGCCTGATAAGCATAATACACAATATTTATGTGTATTCTTATTCAGTTTTTTTTTGTCTGAAGTGCTGAAGAATGCATTAGAAAATTTTATTTAAGTTTTTCTTTTTTTAATAAGACCCCAAAACCTCAGAACAATGCACTCTGAAAGCTATTGTTCCTCTGCTGAACTTGACTCAAGCATTCTAAATGCAGTGCCATCATTTGTTGGTTGTACGGTTTGAAAATATCGAACACATCGAACGCAGTTGCAATTTGACGTTTTTTTTTTGTCCCCCATAAAACAATTTAAACGCTGATGAGATTTTTGTGTCACATAACGGTATTCAGTAAATAGATTACAGAATAATAGATTTTGTTTTTTTTATGCTTTTTATTTTATGCCGAAGTGTTTGCCGTCACCACTTTCGTTGACTTAATGAACCATAAAAAAAGAGTAGGTTTATAAAATGCAAATTTTTCTTCTAGCCTATTGTTGAGTTTAACACGAATCAAAATGCTGAAAATTAACACTTTTATATTCTAGATTTTTTTCTTTCTTATAATATATTTATTTTTAACACCATACATACTTTTTTTCTTTGTGTATGGCGGCCATTATTTGTGTATTTTTGAAGAAAATTTTTAATATACATATGTATGTAAATACACAGGGTATTCTCATGTCATGAAATAACAGATGTTCCAAAAATAAATCAACAATAAATTGGATTAAACGCAGACAGAAAGTAAAACTATTCGTTACTATGATCGGATGGCTGTTGATGAGCTTAAGTATTAAGTTTAGTTTATTGGTGTCCCCTAATTAATGTCAGTTATAGCAATTGTTTGAAGAAGTGAATCTACTTATGCTAAAAAAAATCAGGGCAAGTTCATTTTCGAGTTTGGTTTAGCTTACGTTTAATTTACCACTTTTACACAAAGAACCCTGCAAGAACAGTGTCGGTCGGTCATATGATCCATCATATGACCGACACTGCTGATGGGCTCATACATCAGGGTTTCTATCATTTTCTTAAGGGCAAAATGAAAACACTGATGTAAACATTCGTGTACATGTGATTTCGTTTTTGAACCAGCGTTACCACCTCAGCAAAGTGATCATTCAAAATCTTTGTTGCAAAATGCCCACAAAATTACAAGAATTTTTCGAACATTTTCAAAAAACAATTCAAAGAGAATATAATAAAATATATAAAAAAAAAATGGACAAATGAACCTATAAAAACATTAATGCATAAACGTAGTTCCACATGAAATTACTGTATTAATATGGCAAAACCGAAATACAAAACAACATCATTGTAATGACAACGCTGAAAGCTATAAAATTGCTTTGCATGTGTTAGTAATTATGTTGTTAATGTGTTAGTTTGCATCAGCTATTTCTTGCAGGGGAATATCTATCGTTTAAGCTTCAGTCACCAAACAAAGCCAAACATCAGCTGTTTGACATTTTTGCAACGTTGCCAATTTTCCAGTTCTAAAAACAATCAATGATAAATAGTTTACTGGTTTACTCCATTAAAGTTTCAACTGCAATTAAATCAGGGAAAAGTTGTGTGCAGCTAGAGTATTAACTCTACTGATAAGATTTACAGAAATCTTAAGTTCACCAATACAGGGGCCGAACTCTGGCATTCGTGCGTCGACTATACTGCATAGTAAAAACAATGTATTTGCAACAAGCAGACAGAATTCGATCACGAATATGTTCGATCGCAAATGCGAGAATATGATGTAAATAGCAAAAATTTAATAACGTGAGTCCATGGCAACGCAAGCTTTCGAAACATAGAGGAATTGAGAAATTGATTCGAAATCGAGCGACTACATTTCGTTCGCTTACATTTTCTTGCGACATTGAGGAACAGGCAGTAAAAGAAATCTGCTCCATCTAAATTTCCAGTTTCCAGTTTCATTTTTATTATCTGTCGCTCTTGTTGTGTAACAAGTTTCCATTGCATTTCAGAAAGTATTTCAAAGCAAATTTAAAATACTTAAGCAATAGATTAAGAAATAAATAAATTATTACGAATATAAATCTATTCTCACCTTGTGTCGTCAAACATTAGATCGATTTTCAATTTGTAGACTGAATTGCGGCTCACACTTGAAGAAGATTCCTGCAGATCACTTTCCAAGAGACGGGTGCCCGATGAATTACTACCGTTTGGTTTGCGATTGCGCACTGAATTCATTTTTGGTTTAGCAACAACTTGATTATCCGATTTGCATGTAACCATTCTTTTAGTATTAATTACACTGGTGGTGTTTCTTTTTCTTTCAATATCAATTTTTTTTTATTTATTATTATTTTTTTTCTTAATAATAAATCAACTCTTTGTTTATGTAACTTTTACAAATGTTTCGTTTAAAAATTTCAATTCATGCCAACGACATGAAGTTCACTGATAAAACATTTTGTTGTTAAATTTTTAAATTAACTGCAATGTTTTGAAATTTATTATTTATTTACTTAACGAACGGACAATTCTTGTGCTGTTGTTGTTTTGTTTTATAACAAGTTGTTATTTGAACATGCCAACAAGTAATTTGCTGTTAAATTTTATTATTTGTTTGTTGGTTACTGCAATAAAAGAAAACGCAGAAAAGAAAAGAAATTAATTAAAAACAAAACAGTTATTTTCACAAGTACTCGTTGGATCGATAGATCGTTTAAACTAAAATGCTTTCCACTTATGTAAAATGCTAACAGACAATCGATCGTCAGCACATGCTGCGCATCAAAGTGATAGATACACTTTTTATAAGTTACAGATTCTCAGGCAATACATACAACTTTCATTTGAGTAAGAAAGATTTTTATTGAGTTCAACATTTTCAATAGGCCACCAAATTTATAATAACAATTAACAACGTGATATCTTATATTATCATTTGTTGGACTAAAGTTCATTCTATATTATTGTTCTGAGTAATAGTAATTCAACACGACTTCGGAATCGTCAAATATCTTTAGCTGGGGGACAGCTAGCTGCTTCGAAATCGGCACATTTCTCGTTAGCACCCGTCCTTGAGCTCAGTGGCTCATATCACTCAGCTCAGTTGGGGTGGAAATGTGCCTCTTTGCTCATTGTGATTTTGGTGGAAAAATCGTCCACTTCGTCATAGACTCGATTATTCCGCCTTCTTTGGGGAGTATATCGCTCCATGGCTTTGCTGACTTGTATTCTACAGCTGTTTAGTTCACAAATGTAAAAACAGAGTTGATATTAACAGCCATTTGCAAAAAATAAGAGCCACTTCCAATAGGGTGCTTTCTTTTGGCCCACATTGTATAATTAACATCTGGTATATTAATGTTATTGTCATAGATAACCCTTCAGACCACCTCTTGCATATGGTCACTACTTTGCAGAAGTCCCCATTTTTCCAAAAACCCACTCAGCTTCTTTAGAAATTTATTATATGGAGTGTTTTTAAATATCATGTTATGGCAGTCCAAGGATTATTTCAGACATCAAATGTGATAAAATTCACAGATAACCCTCCAGACCACCATTTCCATATGGTCACTACTTCCCAGAAGTCCCCATAAGCCCACTCATCGTCTCCACAAATGCCATCTGTTATAAAATAGAACTGTTAACTTATTAACAGTGCTCTGTTAACTTTAACATATATGTATGTCTTTGCTAAAAGTTGTGGTTAGAGTATGGGGGCTTAAATACGTATGTATTTATCTTCACACACATGCACAATATACATATATTGCTGCTTAGATCAATAACTTGGAAGATATACTGCTTTCATCCATTACAATGATAATTTTGCCCACTCTGTCTAATGTAAAAAGGTGGGGTTTCTTTTTGCCTGAACAAGTTTTTGGCATAACATAGAATTAAATGATCTTATCACTTTGTCGCGTAGTTTGTAGTTTGGTATTTTGAAGTTCGCTTCGATTGCAGACAACTAATTTGTGATTTCCTTTTACTAATTGTTTCAAAATTCACTATAAGTTTTTCTTCTCGGCGGTTTCACACATTTCAAAAGGCAATTTTATTGATTTATATGCTGTAGTTGTTGTTGTTGTTTTTGTTGCTGTTAAAGTACTACACATGTATTGCTTTTAATATTTTTAAGTTAATAATTTACTTTCACTCTAACAATTTTTTTGTTAATTTATCTATCTTTGTTTTTTTTTGTGTTTGCTTTTGTTTAATAGATTTTTTGCAGTAATTAGTGTAACAACTGCACATACAAGCCCACCAAATACATACATACATGCATACATACATACATTTATGCATCCCATCACTCAATGAGAAAACGTTTGGGCCATTATTGCACAAGAGTGTTTTTTTGTTTGTTTGTTTGTTTTGTTACAAATAAAATTGTTGCTGTTTTTATCCATGAAATATTTCATTGAAAACCTGTCACATATTTTTGCTTTTCAACACCTTTTCTGGCATTTTTTCCAACTCCAACATGCATCAAGCAGTTCAGTTGGCTGGCACAAACAATTGTTTAAATATTTCATAACTCAATTTTATATTGATGTTATTATTATTATCATTTACATATTTGCTTTCAATTTTCATACGCTTATTAACATGAAAACAAACTAATTTATTACGGTTGCCACACAATTTTTTTGCATTTCTTTTGGAAACCATTTCAAACTACTGTTTGTATTAATTTGATCAACGATATTGAATCGAACTGAACGTTTTCTGTTTTACTTGTTGAGCCGCTGTGACATGACCCGCCGCTGCGAAGACACACGCGTTGTTTTCCTTACCACGGTGCACGCACAAATGTCGATAATGAATACAAAACCAAAACGAACGATCTCCCAACTAAAACCCCAGTTTGAACACATGCAGGCACACACACACACACACGCATACACCTGCTTTGCAGCAGCCGACTACTGACTCTCAAAGAAATTGTATCGGAATTCAAATACAACTTGGTTTCATTTCAGCGACCATCATCCATCTCCTGACAAATGAAAACAAACAATGAAAGAAATTTTGTTTTTTTTAATTTTAAGTGGCCAGCACGCAACAAAGTTGTTAATAAGTTTGTTAAATGGAGAAGAATTTTGGATACAAATTTATTTCGAGTGAATGATGAACACGAGAGCAAATGTGTGCATTTTTAAAAAGGCTATACAAATGTACATACACACATACATACATATGTATACATACATACATACATACATACATGCAAACATACATACATACATACATACATACATACATACATACATACATACATACATACATACATACATACATACATACATACATACATACATACATACATACATACATACATACATGCATACATATATATACATATGTACATACATATTTACATGTCTATGAAGATCACACCGAAATCTGAAATTAGCTGCAGCTCTCAATCAAGACCACTTTTCATTGCCATAAATCAACACTACAACATCTTCGTCAACAACAGCAACAGCAACACAACACGATCAGCGAATTGAGCAGACAGACAGGCAGTCAGTTAATCACAAATTTGTTCGTACAATATCTTTGAACCATGACCATAAAACAACTGAATTTTGTTGCCACCATTTCTGCTGTGTTTGCGGAGATGAAAACGGCAATAAATGTAATACATTTAAACTTACATTAAACAGTTGAGATCGTCTAAAGACCAACGAATATTTTCCGGCAGCAGGCAAAGGTCATGTCATCTACTTAAAAGAGTTTTATAAAAAAAGCTGGATGATGGTGGTGATGAGGTATTGAGTATTCGGTTAACGAGTACTCAGTACTTGTACTTTTTTTTGTATACACAGTAAAAAGTTCTGGTTTAATTTTAAAACTTCGTGGTTTATATTTCAGACAAATTTGGTATATAATTCAAATTTTATTCCAAACTAGTTTACATCTAAAACTAAAAAAAAATTTTAATATTTCTAAACAATAATGGGAATAAAACTAATACCAAAACTTTACTAATATCTCTCTTTTCAAGGGAAATAATTCCTGTATTGATTATAATCAATACTCGAAAGTAGTTACTCAATATTCTCAAAGTGGCGCTTTTTAACCAAAATTTAATTTTGCACTCAAACTGTGTTTGAAAATCAACTCTGATAAAACTTGCAACACTGTTTAAAAAACCATTTTTCCTCTACACACATACATACAGACACGTATTTATGTATGTATAAATGTACATTTAAGAAAATGATAATAAATTTTGAGCCAAATACGAGACTGACTGACTCGCACAGCCAGGGGTCCGTACTACCGCCCAAGTGGTAGACAAAGGCTATTCCTGGTATTAGGTACCCTTTAGTTTTCAACTTTTATTGTTGTATAGGCCAGACATGCACGGTGTAAATGTTATAGCTGATTTTCAAACTAGAGGGTGTCTCCGTGTATGAACACCAATTAAATTTAAAATTTTTGCTATTTTTGGTATTTGTGAAAATTTCAAGTTTCTATTCTTTCTAGTTTCAAAACTAAAGTAAATTTTCAAATTAAAGGGTGCCCCCGTATAAAATGTTACATTTAAATTTTCACTTTTTGCTAACTTTTTTGGTATTTGTTGCTGTATGGGGCCCTGTAACTGCAT